>CM076582.1:1505773983-1506375669 GCA_034641835.2 Pinus albicaulis
TTAGCCCCCCCTATGAAATTTTTGACAAACAAATAGGGGGCTAAATCATTGTTGAGTCTTCAAGGAATTCCTTTCCCCTGAAAATCCATCCTCCTTGAAGTCTCTCAATTGCTGTGCCTAATACAAATCCCCCTCTACTAGTAAATTGCTAAAAGGGCCTATCATTCCTCCCTTTTCCCCTGCAACATACATCAGTTCCCCCTCTTTCCCTTTGTCCGAATTCCCTTTATTTTTCCCTCATTTTTCCCTCATTTAGCCTCTTTTCTTCCCCCTTGTCTTCCCCTTCTATTTCCCCATTTACCCCTCAAATCCCCCCAAAATCCCCTTTAATTTCTTCCACTCCTTTGTTTTCCTTTTCTCCCCTTTCTCCATCTATCGTTCCCCTTCCCCAGCCCTTAAATCCATTAAAATGGGCTAAAAAACCCTCTTTCCGACCTTAATATAGGGCTTAGCCCCTTTCCCGCCAGCCCCTTAACCACTTTCCACACATGCCCGTGCGCTGGGACCAAGCGCTTAAGTCCCAAGCGCTAATCGCAATCGGAAGTCGGGCGGGTGCACAATTCCTTTGTAAAGCTCTAAAGTGCCGATGCGATTGGTTTAATAAACAAAGTCCCGCGACTCGTTCTTTACTGTAGATCTATCACAAGATCTGACGGCGAAGCGCTAATCGCAGCCCCCCGCCCGATCGCAATCGCAACATTCACATCGTGCCCTCCGATCAATCGCAACCTTGTCTTCCGATCTCCCGATTGAAACCCTCCCGATCGCATCGCAGCCGTTCGTTCTCCCGCGATCCAACGGTCAGCGCTTAATCGCAACAGCCTCCGATCGCTGATCGCAAGTCTTCCTGTCTCCGCCCCGATTAAATCCCGGCCGTCGATCTGCCCCGTGATCCGACGGTCCTCCGCTAATCGCAAGCCTTCTACTCCCTCCTCTGATTGCAATCCCCCGATTGCATCCGGACCATTGATCTGTCCCGCTGATCTAACGGCCAGCGCTTAATCGCAGCCCCCGCTCAATCGCAATCGCAAACCTTGCGCTCCGACCTCCGATTGCGATCCGCCGATTTAATCCCAGCCGTCCATCTGTTTCACAATCTGACGGCTCAGCGTCAATCACACCTGCCCCTCTGATTGTTGTCCCCACCGTTGATCTGTCAGTTGATCGGACGTTCAGCGCTCAATCGCTCCCTGACCTCCGATCGCAATCGCAACCCCTTCCCTCCGTCCTCCGATTTGATCTCGTCCGTCCGTTTGCTTTATGATCCAACGGCTATCGCTCTCCCCTGTCGATCGCAATCGGAAGATTGTGAGTGTCTCCCTTTTGTGCCCCTTGCGATTGCGATCCTCCGATTGCATCTCCGCCGTCCATCTCCTCCCGGATCTGACGGCTCAGATTTAATCGCCCTCCGCCTCCGCTAGGTCCCACTTCATACATCCATTTCATTGCATGTCATTGTGTTTCCATACATATCCACCAAAGTCTAAAGTTTCATATGTTTCATTAAAATTTCATGTTTCATATGTATTCCGCCATGCCCATAAGTCATCCCATGGATCAATCTCCACTGTTGATCTTCGTCTCCAGGCCAGGATCTAATGGTCTGCGCTGCATATTCCTACCAAACCCTATTGTCTACACATTCCACCACTCCACTGCATTTTCATCATAATAGCTTTGTTTCCGCCACCGCCGCACCACCGTCTCGTTCACCCTGCATTCATCGCTCCGTCCACTGTTTTCTTCATAAGTTCGTTGTGTTGCAGAGTTTCTAGAGGATGGGACCGCCGTTGTTCAACGTACTACCTCAATGGCGAGCGGCGCAGTCAGGATCAAATCTAATGAGCCAGTACCATCAGGAAAGTCAAGGAATGGGGCCGTCAGGACTCACATTAATGGAGAGCAGAGTTCAAACGCCGAAAATCCTTCCGGCGCCATTAAAAGCTCGAGCTAACTTGACAGGGGCAGTAATGAAGCAGCAAGAATTTTCAGTACAGAGCAGAGGGATTAATGCGCGACAACGAAGATTTTGAGCTCTGAAACAGAGGTTTAAAGAGGCAAAGCATCATTTTGAAGACCCCGAGGATCGATTCTGGAGATCCTGAACATCAATAAGAGGTAATATCAAGGTTTTCTTATCAGCAGAATGTTTTTCCATAAAGGACAGGTCTCCCATACAGTCTTTATTATGCACCATGTCCTTGAAGGAATTTCTCGTCCCAGCTATAGTTCAAAACAATCTAACATCCATGAGGCAGACCCCTCAGCAAGTTCTTTCATTTTGTTCAAATCACCTGGAGTACTACAGCCAAAAGGTCAAATCATATCCGGAGCAGATCTTTCTTTCGCGAGGAAGGTGACAAAGATTAGATATACAGTGCATCAAGCAGAATGGGTCTCGGCCCTGCATTCATTGTTGTGTTTAAATGTAACATTTAAAATTCACCTACCTCCTCAGTCGGTCCTCTGTGTCTCTTCTGCTATAAAGCACAGAGGGATATCATTGTATTGTTGCATTATCAGTGAATTGCAAGCATTTTTGTCCCGAGCCAAGTTTCCTGTGTAATAGTTGTATGACAGGCTGAGAAATATGATGTATTCAGGCTGAATGTAAAGCTTTGGGCAGTGATGTACCTGATTGGTATTGTGTTTAACATGATAAGCAGTTTCTATTGGATCTTGATCTACATCAGTTGGTGATGTTTTTCTTATCTCTGCGTTTATTTCCATTTCATTTCATGTTCTTCTGACTGAAATCTGAATGCATGACATAAGATTTACCCTTGTTAGGTACCTTATGTCCCAGCTCTCTCAGTCTTTAATGTTTTCTGCTCATATGTGTATCTGAATATTGTTTTTAATTGACTAAACCAGTGTAGTGGATGATTATTGCCTGCTCTCTGATGTGCAAGTTGATAGAATCGGTGTTCAGATGTATTTGTTAAGATTTAATTGAAAGAGGTTAGGAACATTGGGAGGTGTAAAGCCTGTCGCTGCCTCTTCATAACCTGCCCTTCCATACAAACCTTTTCAAGACCCCTTGTGTTTCCTATGGTTTTGTCCAAGCAGGCCTGGAGTTAAATGACCTCTGGCCTGATCTATAGATGGAATCAGATGGTTTTCCATCCTTCATTCTCATTCCTTAGTGTTCCATCCCACCAATCAGTCTTTGAGATCCAAATGCTCTAGATGACTAACCCAACTGAAGCTTACGCATTGAACATAAGTAAATCCTTTCTTGACTCCATTGCCCAATGGCCTTGATGTTCCTTGAGTTATCTATCCTCGCCTAGCTTCCTTCTTTACCCATCCTTGTCTCATGGTGAAACCTTCCTTCCTGATTCTCAACAACCAAACTCAAACAATCAAACAAACAACCTTGAGCCTATAACTAGCCTAAAATCACAATTGAGAACTTCAAAGACATATATCCTTTGATAATCATAGAGAGATCCCTCTCTGGACCTAGGAGGGCTAGATCCTAAGGTCTAAAAGTGGTTCTATGTTGTCTCATCTTTTGGTCTCTGTCAACCTGGCCAAAACATGGGAACCCCAACATAATGGCGACTCCACTGGGGAATTCTGAGTGCTTTCATTTCAAACATCCTTAGAAGCTTAGAGCTCTGGCTAGGTTGACAGTAAGTCACACCTTTCTTGAATCAGCCTCCATTATTGAATATCCACCACACTCTTAGACAGAGCCTGGATAGGGCCAGGTAGCCTCCAGATCTCATCCTCTATTCAGGGGTGACATATCTGGTAAATGCCCTCCCAGTCAATCTCTGGTTGGAGCTTGTTGCTTTAGAGGAGATTCCTGAAAGGTGATAGCGCCTGAGCACTGTGGTGGACAGTGTACCCTAGAATCATCCTAAACCCTCCACCTGGCGACTCCATTGTTCCTAAACGTTAAAGACTCCACTGGTGATCAGTAGGCCTGCTGATTATCTTGGTTTCACATCAGACTCCACTGGGAGACCAGTCCCAAAGCATAATGAAGACTCCACGGGGAGGCCAGTTCCCAAGACAACATTAACCACAAAGTAGAAGTAACAAGTAGGGCTAAGCTGCTTGGCTTATAAACAACACTCTGGCTCACAGAACCATTCATACAAGAGCTTTCCCTGATCCAAACCCACCTGAAACAGTTGATAATCCTGAGAAAATCCTTAAAAGAACACCTGTGAGTAGGAGGTCAACTATTTCCAGCAACATTCATAGAGCCAATTCTGCACCAGAAGATCTTGCAGCTCTATTAGACCCTTTCTTCAACCTAGACCTCCAAAACAGATTACCTAGAACTAGGTCATTCAGTGTTTCAGACCAGCCAGACACTAGGGACAGCGAAACCCTTCCTTCCACACCACCTGATCTCCACTTTCTCCAAAACTTGGGGCTTTCTCACCCTATATCTGCTCAACAGACTTCTACTGGTCCTACCATCCCTGTCATCCAACTACCAGCTGCTCAAGCCAACCTTATACCTCATCAGAACATCATCATGGCAGCCTGGTATGCACCTCTAATTTTACCTCAGCCTCTACTGCCCTTACCAGATGATTATCAATCAAAAATCCCACACTTCCCTGCTAAAGAGCCTACAACTGCACAACAACATGTAGATAAAATGGAGGACTCTTTCGACTATATGGAAATTGATGATGAAACAATCAAAATGAGAATTTTTGCGCAGAGCCTGGGGGGAGAGGTTAAAAAGTGGTTTAAAAACCTACCTGCTGGTAGTATCAATGATCTCCCTGCTTTATACCAGACTTTCATTAATAAATGGGAAACTAGGGTGAACCCTCGTCAGCTCCTAGCAGAATACATGTCCCTTAAGAGGAACGCAGGAGAGAGTGTCCACGATTACACCACTAGATTCAACAGCATTTATAATGCTCTCCCTCCACACATGAAACCTCCACAAGGTATGGCCCTAGCAAAATATCCTGATGGATTTGATGCTGACATGGCCTATGAGCTTAGAGATAAAGAGTACACGACTTTGGAAGACATGCAGAAAGGGGCAATAAACATAGAGGCAAATTTGATTGAAAAAAGGGCCAAACTGAGAGCTGAGAAGAGAGTAACATACAAGGATGACACTATAGCCTCCACTTCAGACCCGAATATTGACAGATTGTCTAAGAATGTGGATAAGCTATGCCAAGTGGTCGAAAATATGGCTATCACTCAGAACAGGAACCAAAATCAAAACCAAAACCAAAACTTTAGAAGAAACAACAACACTCCCAACAGGCAGAAAGAGTCAGATCAGCAAGTCATTCCCCCTTTCCAAAACTTTCTTGATGAGGATGAGGGAATCATAGAAGAGTCTTAAGGGAATGTGATTAACATGTTCGAAACAGAGGACTCAATCCTGAACTGTGACTCAGAGGAAGATCAACCCTCATCTTCATATTTGGATGAGGAAAGATTAGAAACTGAAGAGTACAGACTTGGGTACCAAGATGCCATGTTACAGGTCAGAGAAAAATATGGGCTCAGGAGCAAAAAGAACCAAGACACTTCCAAAACCAAAACTCCTGAGGTGACCATCAAAAAGAGGCCTGAAAAACCTTCTAAAGTAACTGTTGTAAACGATAAATCAACAGCTGAGAGTTCTGAGAAAAACCAACAGAAAGGCAACCAAAACAATGAAAAAAAAGGTCAACCAACCAGTAGCACTAGCACCTCAGTTAGTGCTCCTGATAAAACTATGTCTACACATGTACATAATGAGAAAACACAAACTGATTCAGCTACTAAGGTAGTTGCAAATAAAACAGAGTTGAACACTCCCAAGAATCAATCCACTTTCAGTTTAGAAAGTGAGATTGCAAAAATTAAAATCTCTGTACCATTATCTGAGCTGGCCTCTCAAGATGTATATAAAGGCCAAATTTTGAAAGCATTGAATTTAGGGGAATACACTGATTCTGTAAATTTGAGTGATGATCAGCCTGCCCTCTTATTCGGTCCCAAGATTGAGGGGAAATTTCAGGAAGGGGTAGTTCCACCTTTTTATATCAGTCTTAACATTCATGACAAGATCCTCCATAATGCCATGCATGACTCTGGTGCATCACACAATCTAATGCCTAAGGTAGTCATGGAGAAGTTAGGCCTCGAAATCACCAGACCCTATAAAGACTTGTATTCTTTTGACTCGAGTAGGGTAAAATGTCTTGGCCTGATCAAAGACTTGTGTGTGAGTTTGACTCAAATTCCTGCGAAATGTATGTTCATGGATGTAGTGGTGGCAGACGTGCCACCCAAGTATGGCATGCTGTTTTCAAGATCATGGGGAGCCAAACTGCAAGGCACCATGCAGATGGATGGCTCATATGCCACTATCCCTATATTTGGCCAATTAAGAAGACTGTATAGAGAGTCCCAAATGAAATTCCTAGTCAGTAGCCCCGAGAAACCTGAAAATTCACCATTATATTCTGTGCATACCGACCTTGACTCCTTCATCTTTTGTAATGATGAATCCTTAGAAGAGCCAGAGTCCAAGAGTAGGCATACAAATGAGAACACCGAGCCTATGGACCTTCACATAATGGCCACTATGGAAGAATATGATCAGGAAAACCATGGGCGGCACACTGGAAACGAAGAGGAAATCAGCAATGAAGCCTGTAGGATCTGTGGTGGACCTCTCACCCCAAGTGAAACAGAAACAGAACAAGAATAGCAAGCTAACCACTTTCCTGACATCCATGGCCTCTATGAACAACAAGATAGCTTACAACCTAGTACAGACCTCCCAACTCAACCTAATGGCGAACCCAGCTGTAAGGGAGAAAGTGAAGTGGAAGTAAACAAAGAACCCCTGTGGGAAATGAACTTTGATGGGTCCTGTACTAGACAAAGCGCTGGAGCAGGAGTGTCGCTGCGTAACACCGAAAATGATCACGTGGAGAGCCACGCTGTCAATCTGCATTTCAAATGCACGAATAACATTGCAGAATATGAGGCTCTAATCTTGGGTTTAAATCTGTTGAAAAAATTAGGAGCCCGTAGGATAGTCGTGAGAGGAGACTCTGAGTTAGTAATCAAACAGATGAATGGTGAGTATTCGGAAAAAAACCCCAGGCTTAGGGCATACAGGAATGATACTCTAGATTTGCTAAAAACGTTTGTTGAATATGATTTAGTATCCGTTCCTAGGGGTCAAAACGCTATTGCAAATGGACTAGCCTGCCTAGCTAGCTCTTATCCTAAAGCCCCAGTTGACCAACAAATCATCATTCAGACTAAATTCAGGCCTGCAGTGCCAGACAATGAAAAATACTGGTAGGTCTTTGAAGGAGACAAACAGATTGAAGATTTCCTGGCGGGCAGAAATGAGTTTGAATTTTCTGATTCAGACTCAAAATCTGATGACACCTGCCCAAGTGAGGATTCCCCAGATGAACTAGAAACACCTTGTAGTATAGAAATAAATTCTTTTTCTGAAGAAACTGGAGATTCAGCCATAAAACGTGAAAACGCGGATAGAGAAGAAATGGAAGTGCTGCAAGCCAAAGACAAGAACATACCAAGAGGCTTAGCACCCTTAGAGTATCTCTTTGATTTTGATGATGTTGCAAAGAAGCCCCACAATAGAACATGCAGAATTAGATGTAGAAGAATGTAACATAGGCACTGAAGACAAACCCAAAATGATAAAACTGACTAAGTCTATACCTGCAGACATGAAGAAAAGATACATTGACTTGTTTAAGGAATTCATTGATGTGTTTGCATGGAGCTATGAAGACTTAAAGGCCTATGACACCAACATTATACAACATAAGATACCACTGAAGTAAAATCAGAAACCTTTCAGACAAAAACTCCGTAGAATTAATCCAAAACAATTGCCTGCAGTAGAAAAGGAAATTAAGAAGATGTATGATGCAGGCATTATAGTCCCTGTAAGGTTTTCTGATTGGGTGTCGAACTTAGTGGCTGTAAGGAAGAAAACGGGGGAGATTAGACTGTGCATAGACTTCAGAAACCTCAATAGAGCCTCCCTGAAAGATAACTACCCCTTGCCTAGAATGGAACATATCTTACAGAAGGTAGTGGGCTCTAAACGAATCTCCCTGCTTGATGGTTTTTCAGGATACAACCAGGTTCTGGTACTCCCAGAAGATCAACTCAAAATAGCTTTTACCACTCCATGGGGCACCTTCATGTATGTGAAAATGCCTTTTGGATTGATGAATGTTGGAGCTACCTTCCAGAGAGCAATGGATATTGCTTTCTCAGATGAGATTGGACACTTTATAGTTATCTACTTGGATGACTTAACTGTTTTTTCTAGAACAGAGGAAGAACACTTAAAACATCTGAGGAAAGTTTTTGAAAAATGTAGAAGGTACGGTCTGTCCCTAAATCCTAAGAAGACTGTTTTTGGGCTGCAAGAAGGTAAGCTTCTAGGCCACATCATATCCGAGAAAGGGATTAGGATAGACCCCCAGAGAGTTGAGGGAATACTTCAAATTACACATCCAAGAAACATCAAGGAGCTACAGTCCTTCATTGGGAAGATCAATTTCCTTAGAAGATTTATCCCCAATCTTGTTGAGCATCTTAGGAAAATGACTGAAATGCTAAAGAAAGATGCAGGAATCAAGTGGACTGTTGAAGCCAAAAAATCTTTTGAGTCAGTAAATCTCGCACTCACCCAAGCCCCTGTCCTTATCAGCCCTGACTTCTCAAAAGATTTTCTGATCTTTTCATTTGCCTCCCCACACACAATAGCTGCAGTTTTGCTGCAGAAAAATTCAGAAGGTAAGGAACAGCCTATAGCCTTCTTCAGTAAAGCCTTGAGAGATGCACCCTTAAAGTACAACATCATGGAAAAGCAGGCCTATGCCCTGATCAAGGCCTTAAAAGACTTTAGGGTGTACATTCTGCATTCTCACACCATTGCCTATGTGCCAAATATAGTGGTCAAAGATATCCTGTCCCAAGACCCGGATGGGAAAAGGGGCAAATGGATTGCTACAATTTTAGAATATGACATTGAAATCAAGCCCACCAAGCTGATGAAAGGTCAAGGCCTGGCCCAGTTGATGGCTAAAACTAATCTACAGGCCCTTGATATTAACATGATGAATGCCCTGGATGAGCAGGAAGGATTACCCCATCCAACTGTTGAGGAGCAGTTTCAGAACTCTCCTTGGTATGCTGATATCCTTTACGTGCTCACACACCGCAATGCCCCTCCAGAACTGTCCAAAACAAAGGCCAGATTCATAAAACTCAAAGCTAGAAATTACTACATTATGAATGAGAGTCTATATTGGAAAAATCCAAATGGCCTTTTACTGAAATGCTTGTCTGAAACTGAAGCCGAAAAAATCAAACAAGAATTCCATGCTGGGGAGTGTGGAGGCCACTTGAGTTGGAAGGCCACTGCAAATAAGATACTCAGGGCTGGTTACTATTGGCCTACACTCTTTAGTGATGTCCATAAAATGATTCTTACCTGCCACAAATGCCAAATTTTTGAAGGCAAAAGAAAGCTCCTTCCCCTCCCTCTGCAACCTATCACCATGGAAGGTCCCTTCATGCAATGGGGCTTAGACTTCATTGGAGAAATCAACCCCTCTTCTTCTGGGCAACACAAATGGATCTTGACTGCTACTGATTACTTCACTAAGTGGATTGAAGCCATACCCACTAGGAATGCCACTGATTCTGTCATCATTAGGTTCCTAGAAGACTTCATCTTATCTCGGTTTGGCTGCCCAAGGAAAATAATCACTGACAATGTTGCTGCTTTTGGATCCAAAAGAATGATTGATTTCTGTCACAGGTACGGAATTGCACTTGGACATTCAACTGCCTATTACCCCCAGGGTAATGGCTTAGCTGAATCATCAAATAAAAGCCTGGTTACAATCATTAAGAAGCTACTGAAAGAGAATAAAAGGTCTTGGCATAAAAAGTTGATACATGCCTTGTGGGCAGACAGGCTCACTACAAAGAAATCTATTGGCATATCACCCTTCCAGCTGGTTTATGGGACAAAAGAATTTTTTCCTACTAGCCTTGGGATACCAGTGGTAAAGCTTATTCAAGAAGTCCAATCAGAAGAAGACAACATGATAAGGAGGATTAATGAAACAATCCATCTCCAGCAAACAAGGGAGCAAGTTTATGACAGAGCTGTCAGAGTGCAGGAAAACATGAAGAGACAGTTTGACAAAAGAACCAAAGCAGCAAATTTCAAGGTTGGGGACAAGGTCCTGAAGTGGGATTCTAGAAGAGAGGATAAAGGAAAACATGGCAAATTCGACAACTTGTGGCAAGGTCCATTCATCATTCAGGCCACTGTGGGTCCTAATGCATTTTTCTTACAAGAACTCGATGGTACAGAGCTGTTTGGGGGTCCTGTCAATGGTAGGATGCTCAAACACTATTTCTGCTAATTCTCCATTTCCAGTTTCATTTCCATTGTATATACCGTTGCAAATTTTCATTTTCAGCAAAAAAGTGAAGAAATTGTTCCAAAAAAAAAAAAAAAAAAATGAAAGGAGAGGTTCAGACATGCTCAAAACATGAACCTCTGAGGCAAAAGGATTGGCTCTAATAAACTCAAATTCTGAGCCAAAGGGAAGAAGAATAGCTGGTCCTTACAAGCTCAAAATCTGGATCAGCAGTGAAAGAAGATCCAACTCTAATATGCCCAAAATCAGAGCTGGAGCAAAGGAAAGAAGTGACTCAAATATGCTCAAAACCTGAGTCACAAGAAAGAAAGAAGGATGTTTCACGGTTGCAAAATTCCATGCCTTCACAGTTTTGTTTTCTTCAAGTTTCTGCCCAGCAAGAGGCATCTGGCCTACACCAAGAGATCAATTTCTGAATTCTTGACTCCTTCAAGAAGAAGCCATCCCCATGTGGAGCCACTGTTAGCCCCCCCTATGAAATTTTTGACAAACAAATAGGGGGCTAAATCATTGTTGAGTCTTCAAGGAATGCCTTTCCCCTGAAAATCCATCCTCCTTGAAGTCTCTCAATTGCTGTGCCTAATACAAATCCCCCTCTGCTAGTAAATTGCTAAAAGGGCCTATCATTCCTCCCTTTTCCCCTACAACATACATCAGTTCCCCCTCTTTCCCTTTGTCTGAATTCCCTTTATTTTTCCCTCATTTAGCCTCTTTTCTTCCCCCTTGTCTTCCCCTTCTATTTCCCCATTTACCCCTCAAATCCCCCCAAAATCCCCTTTAATTTCTTCCCCTACCCTTTTTTTTCCCTTTTCTCCCCTTTCTCCATCTATCGTTCCCCTTCCCCAGCCCTTAAATCCATTAAAATGGGCTAAAAAACCCTCTTTCCGACCTTAATATAGGGCTTAGCCCCTTACCACAGGTCCCTTAACCACTTCCCCACATGTGCCCCGGCGCTGGGACCAAGCGCTTAAGTCCCGAGCGCCAATCACAATCGGAGCTGTCAGCGGGCACATTTCCTTTGTAAACTCCAAAGTCCCGATGCGATCATTTTAACGCTTTAAGTCCCGCGATGCATTATTCACCGTCGATCTGCTGTTCTGATCCGACGGTGGAGCGCCAATCTCAACTCACAATGGTGCCACCCCAATTGAGATCTTCCGATTCATTCTTGACCGTTGATCCATCCCGCCGATCCAACAGTCCAGCATTAATCGCTTCACACCCCATCGCGCCTTCCTTTTCTCCCGCCGATTGATTGTGAGCCATTGATCTGATCACAGATCCAACGGTCTTCGCTCAATCGCAACCCCCGTCCGATCGCAATCGCAACTCACAACGGTGCCGCCCCGATTGAGATCTTCCGATTCAATCCTGACCGCTGATCTCCCCACCTGATCTGACGGTCCTCCGCTAATCACAAGCCTTCTGCTCCCTCCTCCGATTGCAATCCCCCGATTGCATCTGGACCGTTGATCTGTCCCGCCGATCTGACGGCTCAGCGTTAATCGCACCTGCCCCTCCAATTGTTGTCCCCACCGTTGATCTGTTGGTTGATCGGACGGTCAGCGCTCAATCGCATCCCGACCTCTGATCGCAATCGCATTTCCTGTCTCCAGTCATACGATCGCATTCTCCACCGTTGATTCCTCCCACAGATCAATGGTCCAGCATTAATCGCAAGTTCTTCCATCTCCCCCTCCGATTACATCCTGACAGTCCATCCCCCGCCGCGATCCAACGGTCAGCGCTCTCTCCGCCCAATCGCAATCGAAACTTTCAATGTGTGTCACCCCTGTTCCCCTTCAATTGTGATTGCCCGATTACATCTGGGCCGTTCATCCTTCCCCGATCTAACGGTCAGGATCTAATCACCCTCCGCCTCCACTGGGTCCCACTCTTTCATTCATCTCCGTCGCATTTCATGCATTTTGTTTGTTTTTTGTTAAGTTTCATATATTGATACGCCGGTCAATCTCCGCCGTCGATCTCCATCTCCATGCCTGAATCCAACGGTCTGCACTGCATATTTCTACCAAACCCTATTGTCTGCACATTCCACCACTCCACTGCATCTTCATCATAATAGCGTTGTTTCCGTCACCGCCGCACCATCGTTTCGCTCACCCTACATTCATCGCTCCGTCCACTGTTTTCTTCATAAGTTCGCCGTGTTGCAGAGTTTCTAGAGGATGAGACCGCCGCTGTTCAATGTACTACCTCAATGGCGAGCGGCGCAGTCAGGATCAAATCTAATGAGCCAGTACCATCAGGAAAGTCAAGGAATGGGGCCGTCAGGACTCACATTAATGAAGAGCAGAGTTCAAACACCGAAATCCATGCTGCGCCATTTAAAGATCGAGCTAACTTGACAGAGGCAGTAATGAAGCAGCAAGGATTTTCAGTACAGAGCAGAGGGATTAATGCGCGTCAACGAAGATCTTGAGCCCTGAAACAGAGGTTTAAAGAGGCAAAGCATCATTTTGAAGACCCCGAGGATCGATTCTGGAGATCCTGAACATCAATAAGAGGTAATATCAAGGTTTTCTTATCATCAGAATGTTTTTCCATAAAGGATAGGTCTCCCATACATGCTTTATTATGCGTCGTGTCCTTGAAGGAATTTCTCGTCCCAGCTATAGTTCAAAACAATCTAACATCCATGAGGCAGACCTCTCAGCAAGTTCTTTCATTTTGTTCAAATCCCCTGGGGTACTGCAGCCAAAAGGTCAAATCATATCCGGAGCAGATCTTTCTTTCACGAGGAAGGTGACAAAGATTAGATATACAGTGCATCAAGCAGAATGGGCCTCGGCCCTGCATTCATTGTTGTGTTTAAATGTAACATTTAAGATTCACCTACCTCCTCAGTCGGTCCTCTGTGTCTCTTCTGCTATAAAGCACAGAGGGATATCATTGTAATGGTTGTTGTTGCATTATCAGTGAATTGCAAGCATTTTTGTCCCAAGCCAAGTTTCCTGTGTAATAGTTGTATGACAGGCTGAGAAATATGATGTATTCAGTCAATAAAGGATTTCTGTGTGTTGGATACCCAATGTGTTGTGTTTCTAATACATAAGTAAGCACTGATCCCCGATTTGCCACTGCTGTGATGTTTATCTCTCCGTGTTTATTTCCCCTTCATTTCATTTCATGTTCTCTGATCTATTATCCTGAATTATTTAGACATAAGATTTACCTGTTAGGTACCTTATGTCCCTCGCATTTAATGTTTTCTCGTCTATATGTGTATTATAATATTGTTTTTAATTGACTAAACCAGCAGTAGGGTGAATGATTATTGTCAGTTTATGATGTTCAAGTAGTAGAATCAATGTTCGTATGTTTTTATGATTTTAATCAGTGAGGTTAGAACATTGGGAGGTGTGCTTCAAGCGTCGCTTCTTCTTCAGAACTTCACTTTCCATACAAACCCAAGACCGCTTGTGTTGCCTATGGTTTGTCCTGCTGTGCCCGGAAAGCAATGACTTCTGCCCCACTATGCACTAAATTTATTGTTTTCCATCCTTCATTTTCATCCCCTAGTGTTCCATCTCACCAATTAGTCTTTAAGATCCAAATGCTCTAGATGACTAGCCCAACTGAAGCTTACACATTGAACATAAGTAAATCCTTTCTTGACTCCATTGCCTAATGGCCTTGATGTTCCCTGAGTTATCTATCCTTGCCTAGCTTCCTTCTTTACCCATCCTTGTCTCATGGTGAAACCTTCCTTCCTGATTCTCAACAACCAAACTCAAACAATCAAACAAACAACCTTGAGCCTATAACTAGCCTAAAATCACAATTGAGAACTTCAAAGACATCTATCCTTTGATAATCATAGAGAGATCCCTCTCCGGACCTAGGAGGGCTAGATCCTAGGGTCTGAAAGTGGTTCTATGTTGTCTCATCTTTTGTCTCACAACCCGGCCAAAACATGGGAACCCTAACATGTAGCACCTTATGGCCTGTTCTTTTGTCCGCAAAATTCCCTCCACAAGGACCATCATGGGAAGCTTTCAATACCTCATAAATATCATCCTGAGACACACAACGTTGGATTTTCTTATCTGCTCCTGTGTGAAAAAGGTACCCTACCATCCAAGAATATCGAGCACTATGATGGATAATTTTCCACTGTTCCCTGTATGACAAATGAGAAGGCACTTTCCCTGTAGCAAGATAGATAACAATATCTGCATACCACAAAGGTTTAGTAGAAATTGCAAAAATATGTTCATCAGGAAATCTATCTTCTATGGGTGTGCTCTCATCATCGTTATCCATTATGGATAAGAAATCGGCCACTACATTATCTTTACGTGGCTTGTCTACTATTGTAATATCAAACTCTTGAAGCAATAGCAACCATCTTGTAATACGGCCAGGAGTAATAGGTTTATTCATCAAATACCTGATTGATGCGTGATTAGTATGGACAATAGTAGAGTACCCGGTGATGTAATGCCAGAACTTGTTGACAGCGTAAATGACAGCTAGGAATTCTTTTTCTGTAACCGTATAGTTTAATTCAACGTGAATTAAATTCTTACTAACATAGCAAATTGCGTACGGTGTTTTGTCTATATGTTGTCCTAAAACAACCCCTAATGCTGTCTGAGAAGCATCGGTATGTATGTGAAATGGTAATGCCCAATCAGGTCCTCGGATGATTGGAGCCATGCACACCAACCCATTTATTTTCATGAAAGTTGTCTCACAATCTTCAGTGCACAATAATTATGCATCTTTTGTTAGTAATTGAAAAAGTGGATGTGCTAATTTAGCAAAATTTTCTATGAAACGTCTATAATAGCTAACACAACCAATAAAGTTGTGTACCTGTGTGGGTGTTTTGGGTAGCGGGAAGTGTAATATTACCTCTACTTTAGCCGAATCAACTTGAATTCCAGCAGCTGAGAGAAAATGTCCCAATAATACTCCTTCTTCCCTCATCATATGGCATTTGACTACACTCAGAAATACATGGGTCTGTTTACATCTTTTGAGTACCTTCTCTAAATTTTCCAATCCTTCCTCAAATGAGTTTCCATATGGGGTAAAGTCATCCATATAGATTTCAATGCTATCATCTACCAAATCAGAAAATATTCCCAAGATTTCCCTCTGGAAGGTAGCAAGAGCATTACACAGGCCAAATGGAAGGACCCTGTGTGCAAAGGTTCCCCAGAGGCATGTGAAAGTTGTCTTATCTTGGTCTTCCAGGGCTATCTGGATCTGGTTATATCTGCTGAATCTGTCTAGGAAGGAAAATAACTTCTTCCCAGCCAAGGTATCCAGGACCTTGTCAATGAATGGAAAAGGAAAATGGTATTTTTGTGTTGCCTTATTTAGTTCCCTGTAATCTACACAGATGGGAATAATAAATAGCGGGGATACCCATTGGCTATCTGATATGGGGTAAATGAATCCTACATCCAACAATTTTTGTGATTATTCTTTGACAATGTTTTTGAGAGCGAGATTCATCCTCCGTTGAGGTTGTCTTACAGGATGGAAATATTCCTTAATATAAATATGATGAGTACATAGTGTTGGTGTCCAGATATGAACAGAATTCAACCCCTTTTCCACATAAATTAGCAACCCGAGGGCGTTAGTTATTTCAAGACTAACGACAAAGTATATGTAGATACAAGCACATGGTTTGCTATAGATCACAGGTTTAGTCTATAACACAAATATCACTATAACAACAATGAAATGAACTGCAGAAATAAAAGGCATCAACAACAATGAACACAACTTTAACAGCAATAAAGAATCACAACAAAATCAACACTGAAATGAAAATAAAGAAGAATGCGGCCCAACCCTTGGATCAGGGCTGCGGAAGCTCAAAGATTACAGGAGAAAAAACGAGCTGCTGTATATTCAATTAATGATAACAAGATTAATAACAAATTCTATGTATCCAAAAAGGTCTCCTGATTCACAACCTGTATGCCTCTTTATACAATAGTCCTGAAGCCCCCAATTCCTCCCAACGACTCCATTGTTACAATAATACATATTGTTACAACAGCAACCAGATTTCCCAGCAAGAACAGTAAGAAAGCCTAAGATAGTGCCGATACACCCATGGCTGTCATGCTATAGCAGCAAATACGGAAAATGCTGGAAATGATGGGTTGTGCCTTGACTTGCGGCCGCAACGCGCCTATTGTAGCCAAATGTGAAGAAATATAGGAGTTAATATGTTGAAAGGTAAAACCTCCATGACAAATACATCATTAATCAAATATCCCATAAAATATAGGAAGAAGGGTTTTACCTCATGCTTTTAAGATAAATAAAGGCACAAAGAGATAGAAAGATAGGGTTAAAATGGGAAAGGAAAGTATACAAATCCGGTGCCCAAAATCTCCCCCCAACTGGTCTATCTGCATGTCCTCATATAGCTCATCGTCTCCTCAGATCCGGATTGGACTGACTGTGATCAGCATGAAGTTGTGTGAGGTCATATTCTGCAGCCATTTCTGTTCCTAGTGGCTTATATCCTTCTATCAAAAAAACGTCTTTCCACTAATCGGGTTCAACATTATAAGCAGGAGTATACTGTGCAACTGGTAGCCATAAAAGGGGAAATTGAAATCTTAATCCCATCCTTCTAACCCCACAGGTATGAATACATGCCACATAACGCGAAATTATTTCTAAGGCATGTGCAAAGTTAGGTGCCCCAAATGGTTCTCTTCCCCTGAAGGCTGAAGAAGACAACATCCATCTTTTCTGACAATTGTCTAGGGCTTCTTTGCGAAATGTCATAATCTGGCCGACACAGAGATCGACACATTAATTTTGAGTTGCCGACATGTGTTCTTTACGGTCCTCAATCTGTAGAAAGGTATAATGCTTGTTAATGTTCGAGGACTGACCATGCTCTCTTCTCACCATTAATGACTTTCCAGCTTGATTTTCTTCAAATGTATCCCAGGAATTTCTCCATTTAATCTAATTGATAGTATAGGAGGTGAAAGCCCTTAAATGGATGTCCCCCATGAATGGAACGGGGTTAAAGGACTGATCATGCTTTAAATAATACCCATGCATGTAGAGCTCGCACATTAGGTGTTTTCCTATAACATCATGAATTTTTAAAATATAGAGAAATTGAATGGGGTCCTCAATTTCGTACCAAATCTCCTTATATATACTTTCAAGACAAAAGAAAAGAAATTTTTCATGAAGGAATAAAGCATAACTATGTGTAGGAGGTCTGCAGGGCATTACCTACTGTGCTAGGGAGAAAATATTCTCCTTATTTTTCTTTAGCAACTGAACTTGTTCTTCCAACTCTTCTATCCTGTCCTTCTGTTTGGCCTGCTTCAGCCGTGCCTTGTATAACTGATCTATGTACCTTGTGAAGACTCCAACAGCCTGTTCTCGAACCCTAGATGTTTCTTTCTTGTGGTCGCTCACCGCAGACTGCCACTTTTGAATTTCAGCGGCCAATACAAATTCTCGACCTTCAAACAACTCTTCAATTAGGCCAGTTTGGGTAGCTGTTGGGGCCCTTGTTTTGAAAACTTGTTTTGAATATTTTGAATTTTGAATAAAGGACAGATTTTGGGTTGCAGAATGATGACACATGGTAGTCGCAACTACAGTAAGTAGCGGAACTACCGAAGTTGCGAGGGAACAGGTACATAGCTAAAAAAAGCAGATGCATGAGTACAGATGAAGAGAACATACAGCAGAAGACAGAGAGCAGAATACACATACAACAAGAGAGAAGCCGGAAGTAGTTGTAGAAGAACGCAAGAGGAACTAACAGTTGCGATAGCAGGTGAATAGATAGCCGTCACCCGAGCGAAAGAGGAGAGGAATGCAAAGTGACTGAAGGAGAATGAGTGGATGCTGCAACAGGAACACAGACCAAGCATGATATCTTTGTAGTTCCTAGGGTTCTCTTATCTACCTTTCTGTTCTATAAGGCGTCTGTATCAGACTTGTAAGCTCTCCTTGCGAAATCTATGTAGCTATGGGTTTGGCCAAAGATATCAATATACTTGCAGGTTGCTGTCTTCTTAAGTGATTCACATGCATGCATGATGCTTGTGATGATTTAAAATTTCATTTGATTAATACCTATACACTCTTTGAATATTCTTGCGTATATAACGATGTTTATGCAATCAATTCACTATTAACCATGAGTTGCGGATCCTTTTACTGCTATCAATCTATTCCCCTTATGCATGTGGTTGCGGCACGCCTCAGGTGAGACTCTCTGCTCTCCGGAGTAGGGTGACAATGCCGGCGTGGTTCTAGACTACAACAGATTCCCTTGTTGGCCCCAACCCCTGAACCTGGGTCTTGCCTGCGAGACTTGTTTCTTCGCCAAAAAATGGTTCCATTGCCGGGACCTGCATGTTATGAGGGGAACTAGATCATGGTATTGAGGATCTTTGAAGGAGAAATATGGAGATGATGGGATAACCATCTGGACCAGTTCGTTGCTCAGCAAGCGGAGTTGACGAATCAAAAGGAAAGGGTGTTTAAGGATCTCGTCCTTTTCTCAGATTCCGCCAGTGATACCTACGAGATCCTCTGGTGAAAATTCCCCAGCGACCTCTATAATTGGTTGCAGAGGTTACAGATGAAGGTGCCTAGGGATAGCTCGTGGGAGATAAACCGCAAGTGGGTGCACGGGGATTTGGTGGCTCTGCATCGGTTGAACACTGAGTTGACCCGTGCGATGGATTTTTGGGTAGAGACCACTTTGGATGGATATATTGTGGGGTTTGCTGCAGAGTGCTACCAATCCTTCTCGAAGGCTGAAGCTATCTTCCGTTCCAGGCTAAGAGGGAAGCTGCTTAAATATATTCCGCTGTGGATTAAGGCCCTAATGGTAGACGAAGGGCTGATGGAATTCCAAAAGTCGAGCATGGAAGCGTAAACCTCCAGTGCTGGGGGAAGGGTCGAAGGGACAGATGCTACGTGAAGTGTGAAGCAGGGAGTGGGGGATGGATGCTGAGGCCGCAAGGAAGTTGAGGGAGCGACGTGCACATCGGCCGGCGTAGATCACCAATAGGTGGCGAGAAAGGGTGATGCGAGATTTAAAACGATGGGAAACCAATAGGAAGAATCAAGAGGAGGCGCCTCAGAGGATAGGAATTATGGACACTCAGGCGAATACCCTGGAAAGGGAGGGGACCATTGTGGGAGTGTGGCGGGTGCATGGGAGCCCAGCTAACAGAGAAAGGGAGACGACGACTGATGAAGATGATGCAGGTGTGCAGCTCGAAGAAAGTTCTGATGGAAAATGGTATGTCGTGATGCAGCGGTTGTTTCAAGAATGGACGACATTCATCTCTCTAGGCAGCCCTACTTCCAAAAATTTGCACGGCAAGGATCCCTACCTTCCCCTGGTACTCTATCAACCTTTAAGTAATATTTTCGTTAAGTTACAAGCATTGAGTCAATTGCACAGTAGTTCATTATCGATAACGACATACGTTAATAGCAGCGTCACTAGTAGTATTGCATTCCCCAGTGGAACAGTCATGCAACCAGGACCCAAAGGATTTATCCTGGTCAACCCTCCGCAAGTAAATATGGCTAGGTCATTCACCCGATATCCAGAATTCTCTGGCTGAGGCAATGATGACGTAGAGCAACACTGGTATCTCTGCGAAGCCATATGGAGGGCTTGGCAGATGCCAGACGCAGGGAAGCTAATAGAGTTCCAAAACACGCTCAGAGATAGGGCTCTGCGATGGTTTATCAAGTGGTCCGAGGCCCATCCTAATCCAGTAATCATGAACATTAAGCGGGATTTTGTCTGGGAATTTAAACTTCCCCAGACTGAACAACAGGGTTTGTCCGAGCTTTGGGAGATTAAGCAGAAAGAGGGAGAGACTGCATGGGAGCTGATTCATCGATTCAAGGACGTGATCGGGAAACTCAGCTACCCGATCGACCCAAACCATTAGAGGGACTGGTTCATCAAGGCTCTGCTTCCCTTGACGCGAACCCCCCTCACCCAGTAGAAGATTGACAACTTGCAGTATGCTTTGGAACAGGCCATGAAGATCGAGGCAATGGCGGGCTACCCTCAAGAATATTGGGGAGGGCCGGCCACGCAGGATCCTTCCTTGGTAGGATTGCAGCATCAGATTGCTAGTCTGACTGAAAAGCTCAAGGAGATGCAGCCTATAAGACCATCCAGGCCGAACTTTTGGTGCACTCACTGCCTGGTTGAAGGCCACGTCATAACCGAGTGTTCTCGGCTGCGTGGCACGGGTGTGGGACCCTCTATTGTGGCAATCCATGGGGGTCAACCCACGGGGAGTGGCGCGGTGATGAATCTGCAGGGGGTATACCAGCCGCAACAGCCTTATGTGGGGTTCCCATCTCAACCAAACCTAACTGCCACGGAGTATTGCGAGATTTTCTGGACGATGGGGCATTCATCTCAGATGTGCCCAATACTACAGAAGTACTCCAACGTCCCAAACAATGTATACTGTGAGTTTTGTGCTTCCATGACTCACAACATTGAGCAATGTAGGGCTCTCGACGCACTCGCTGACCGGTTGGACCGACCCTCCTATAGGGTGAATGAGGCTTCCAGGGGAAGAGGAGGCAGTATGCGCAGAGGCCGCACAGGGGGACGAGGTCCGGTGAAATGATACAAATATAGCTAGGAGGGTCACGTGGCTTGAGAATGTCCCCTTCCCCGACATCCTTGGTGTTCCCAGTGCCGTGTGAACACCCATCCAACAGAGGACTATCCAGAACTCATTAAGAAGTGGGAGGAATGGGCACGGAAGAGGGGCACAAATTTGGTAAACTCCGAGCCGCGAGGAACCGCGACTCCGACCATGCAGAATGTAGCGATCGTCACGCGCGGCAGCAAGAAGACGGGAGAGGACGCTCATGGAAACGAGCTGGTCCGGGCTATTCGGCCCGCCTCCCCGAAACATCTGATCCGGTCAGACGCGCAGAAGAGGTACTTCCAGGAGGCGGTGGAGGATTTTTCTCAGCTGGGGGTAGCCAGAGGCCTTGAGGTACCCCCGACGACTCACTCCAGAGAACAGAACGCTACGGGGACCTTGATTGAGGAATGTCTTTAGCTGTTCCTCAAGATTGTTGATAATGATTCGATGCGGGACCAGCTCAAGCGTACCCTAGAGGATGCACTGCAGGGAAATCCGGGGCTGAGGGAACCTGTGGACACAACACCCCAGTATGTGCAGTGAGTTAATCAGAACAAGCGACGAACGGGAAAAGAGTTCCGGCTTAACACGCAAGTTGCGGGCTTCCAAATTAGTGATACCATGCTGGATTAGGGGTCTGATGTCAACATCCTGCCGTGGAAGACGTGGGAGGCTCTTGGACAACCACGGCTGACCTACTCGCCAATCCAACTCAGAATGGAAAACCAGTACTGCATTGTGCCAATCGGCTGACTCGAAGGTGTCGAGGTCGACATTGTGGGGGTAAAGACTTACACGGATTTTGAGGTTATTGATATTATGGGAGACAAGGATCCTTACCCTGCCCTGCTAGGCATCGATTGGGCTTTTGAGAATTACGCCATCATCGACCTCAAAAAGGAGCTGATGATCTTCGAAGATGGAGAGGTTCGGGTCACTCAGCCCGTCGACCTGTATCAAGGCCTGCAATATACCGAAACTGTGGACAACCGGGAGGATGCTTAGATGATGGACCACCTTTATCAGATGACTTCAGGGAAGCGGGAGGACTATATTGACCTGACCGAAACCGGCTCTGTCAGCTGGCGCAGTGTCTAGAGCTTGGAGCTGGGATCAGAACTCGCCTGGGAAGACTGGTAGTAGGGGGGTACGAGACCAGCACGCGGAGATGTGCCGCCATTGCCCGAGTCCGTTGGATTGGTGCTGAGTTCACAGAATACCCCACCCTGTCGAACATGCAAGTTGTCAATACCTTTATTACAAAGGTCGAGGACATGGTACCAGAAGGAAGCAGGATACCACTTTTGGATGTCGCACTACAGTCCACATCAGCCAGGTGGTGGAAAAATCACCGCAAAACCCTGTCGCGGTGGAGTTGTGTGGCGGAGGCTTTGAGGGTGCGATTTAAAGAAGACGAAGGCCCTCGAAGTAGGCACAGGTACCAAGGGACTTTCGATCTGCGGGACCACCTGAGGACCTATGAGGAGCAGTGGCAAAGTCTAGGATACCTGTAAGAGTTGTGGGTACATCGGTTCATCCACTGCTTAGATACCATCCCCCAGGCCTGGTACTTAGAAGAAGAGAGGAAGCGAGGAACCAGCTCCTGGCAGGAAGTCACGAACAAATTTTTTCGGTGCTTCTCATTCGAAGGAGAGACAGAGTTGGTGTCCCGAGCATTACAAGCTATCAAGGGGGTACTATTTCTCTGCGACCCAGTGACCGACGGGAGCACATTTGCATCACGTCCTGAGGCCAGTCGAGAGTTGGCTTGCCAATGGATTGACGGCGATCCAGACGATGACATTTTGGAGGACCTAAGGCACCTATATTTTGAAGAGAAGGAAGGTGAGTAGAATATCAACGAAGAACCGACCACCAAAGGCCTCCATTTACGCCGGCTGAAGCCAAAGAAGTTGAACATCGGTACGGCGGAACAACCCAAACTAGCTACAGTTGGGGCCTACTGGGACGAGGAGACGACAAGGGAAATTTTCAGCCTCCTCCAGGAATACGAAGACTTATTCCCTTCATCGGTTGCAGATTTGAAGGGCATCAAGGGTGACCTCGGGGAAATGCGTATTGTGCTGAAACTAGATGCCAGGCTCGTAAAGCATCGACCCTATCGGTTGAACCCATGGATTAAAGAAAAGGTCAAGATGGAGATTGACAAGATTCTGGCCGCAGGTCTCATCTTTCCGGTGGAAGAAGCAGAGTGGGTGAGTCCTATCGTCATTCAGAATAAGAAGGACAAGTCAGAGATATGCATCTGTGTCGACTACCAGAGTTTGAACAACGCCTGCATCCATGATCCGTTTCCTACTCCTTTCAGCGACGAAGTATTGGATCATGTTGCGGGAAATGAAGCTTACTCCTTCACTGATGGCTTTTCAGGCTATCATCAGGTGCGCATTGTGGAAGAAGACAAGACGAAGACGACGTTCACCACCGAGTGGGGATCGTTCGCATACCACGTAATACCGTTTGGCTTGAAGAATGCCCCGGCCATGTTTTTCTGGATTGTCATCGCTGCTTTTTGGGAGTATATCCACAAGTTCCTGGAAGTCTACATGGACAATTGGACCGTCTACAGTTTGCTGAAGAAACATGCCACCCTGTTGCGTATCATGTTTGATCGATGTCGCCAGTTGCAGATTTCCTTGAACTTGAAGAAATGCATCTTTATAGTTCCTTTCAGCACGCTGTTAGGACACATGATGTGCAAGCAAGGGGTCTGCGTCAACCCCGCCAAGGTCGCAGTGATCGTCCACATGGAAGCCCTCGAAATAGTGAAGCAGTTGCGGGCACTGCTCGGACATACAGGATATTACAGACAGTTTATTCGAAATTATGTGAAGATCACTGCTCCTCTAGAAAAGCTACTGCGAAAGTCCGAAGTATTCTAGTGGAAAAAGGAGTGTCAGATGGCCCTTGACACTCTGAAGGAAAAGCTGGCGACGACGCCTATTCTCGTTCAACCAGACTGGGATAAGTAGTTCCATGTGCATATTGATGCTTCCAGTATTGCACTTAGGGCTGTCTTGGCACAACCCGGGGAGATGAAAGTTGACAACCTAGTGTACTTCACCAGCTGCAAATTGTCTAATGTGGAGAAGAATTACACCACTACCGAGAGGGAGGCCCTGGTAATGGTGTACTCGCTCCAGAAGTTCCGCCACTATCTTCTAGGGGGAAAATTCAAGTTCTTTACGGATCACTCTGCATTGAAGTACTTGGTCAATAAGCCTGTCTTGGAAGGATGGATCTGTCGCTGGCTTCTACTCTTCCAAAAATTCACGTTTGAGGTGATCATCAAGCCCAGGAGGTTGAACATCGAGCTCGATCATTTATCTAGGTTGGAAACAGGGGAGAATGAAGGCTCTCTCGATGATCAGCTGCTGGATGCTGACCTCTTCCGAGTCGAAGCTATACTGGATTACTTGGCCGACATTGCCACCTCTCTGACCACGGGGCAGTGCCCTCAGCACTACACCCCACTCCAGAAACAACACTTGGTCGTCCGCATCGCAAAATACCAACTGATTGCTGGGAAGCTATACAAACTGGGCCTTGATGAGGTTCTGCGTAGATGCGTACTTGACCACGAACATGAAGCTGTGATGTGGGAATGACACAGCGGTGTTCTGGGCGGGCATGTGGGAGTGAAACCTACTACAAGGAAGCTGCTCTAAGCTGGACTATGGTGGCTGATGGTCCATTCCGATTGTAAGACATTTGTTAAGAGATGCGATGTCTGTCAACGGACAGGGAGGCCCTCTCACCGGGACGAGCTTCTGCTACACCCAGTACATGTGTTGCAGCCGTTCGAGAAGTGGGATGTCAACTTTGTAGGCCCCATAGCCCCGTTCGCCAGGCATTCCAAGGCCCGCTACATCATTACCGCAACTGACTACCTCAGCAGGTGGGCCGAGGCAGCGGCGGTACGAGACTGCACGGCGGATACAGCAGCACGATTCATCTTTGAACACATCATTAGCAGGTTTGGCTGCTCGTGAAGTTTAACTAGTGATCAGGGTACGCATTTCATTAATGACATGATCAAGTCACTGCTGGACACATTTATGATTCAACATCACAAAAGCAGCCCGTACCACCTTTAGGCCAATGGTACTGTCGAAGCATTTTATAAAATTCTTGAAAAGGGGTTAACAAAGATCTGCAATGCCCAATGGGATGAATGGGATGAGAAGCTACCAGCTGCACTATGGGCCTACCAGACTACAACGAAGCACTTGACCAATTAGACACCGTTCCAGTTGGTGTATGGCCAGAAAGCTATGTTTCCCACCGAGTTCACTATACCAAGTATTTTAATTTCCACATCCCTCAAGTTCTCAAAAGAAGCATCGCTCCAGGATCGCCTACATGAATTACAAGAACTGGATGAGGCCCGGTTCTTGGCCGAGTTTCACCAGAAGGTTCAGAAGGATAGGAAGAAGGCATGGCACGACCGCCACATCAAGAAAAAAACGTTCCAGGTTGGTGGAAAGGTCCTATTATATGGCAGCAAGTTTCAGAAGTTTCTAGGGAAACTGCAGATGCACTGGTTGGGACCTTACTCTATCATCGATATTAGAGATTTCGGCGCCGTATGGTTGGCTTAGCTGGACGGTACTGTTTTACCAGGGTGGGTAAATGGCGCATGCCTGAAACCCTACCATGAGTAAGTTTATTTCACTCTTCATCAATAACTCTCGTAACTGAGAGCACCTGTAGAGTAGCGTAGTTGAATAACTCTCCCGCGACCGGGATGAGCATAGGTAGTGTTTTTTGTTCACGCATAGCTTGTCAATAACCGCTCTGTTGTGGGACCGCACCACAACCAACTGTGGTCGGGGAGGGTCATGTCCAGCGTGTCATCCCCGTAGGATTAATAAACGTGTCAAGGTCAGTCCAGGTCATTTCAGTCAGTACTTGTGTCAGTTCGTAGGATCGTCTAGATTTGCACCATAAATTACCATAATTGTAAGTAACCTCGCAATAATCATTTTTCCATAATCTGCAGTAACACCAGCCGTCGTGTCTGCCCATTTCCCCATGCCACCGTCAGCAACTGTCAGAATACACATTGGCATGCGATTGATTGCACGATTATCACCGAGGGGAATCCCAGTAGGAATTAACTTGTTATGGGGTCTCATCGACTTCACTCGTGCCAGGTAATTACATAACTTGCATGGGAAAAAGAACGAGAATGCCGGAACAGTTAGAATTAGCAATTGAAGCAGAACCAGAGCAACAGAAGTATCCAGACGCACAATACTAAGAGAGGATGCCGAAACAAATTCTGCAAGTCTATCAGCGCCGAGCAATAATGCCGAAGGCCCTCCCAGCCATCCTAGAACCAGAGCTCGACAGCAAAATTCATAAGACAAAGTCCCTTGTACAGAAATACGACAATGCGACCCTGATAGATGCTAACCTTTCAGACTCTTCCGAATTCCCGGCACTCAACTGGCAGGTGTATATGGAACATTACCTCACAACATCCGGGCACTCAGCAAACAGAATTTTACCAGACTTCCGGGGCCTTCAGCAATCTTCTCTTCTGCACTGAAGAAATCTTCCGGTCTTCGGGACCACATGACTGACTATGTAGTGCTCTAGGTTCCTACTCAGCCGCATCCAGAATGGGTCCTTGTGGCTGAATAAGGAAATTCCCATTCATGCTAAGGATATCCATTGTCTTACAGGGCTTTCACAGAATGGTGCGGATGTCTCGACTGCATGTCATACCACCTCCAAGCGAGTGAGGAAGTCGGGAGATGCAAACTTGTATGTCAAATATGGCACCCAATGGGGCAGGAAGGGAGCCAAGATGGAGCTTATCAATAAGCCCGAGATCAAATTTGCGTGCTACCTCATTGCCAACAAGACAATGAGGCACTACACAAAGGGCAAATGCACTCTAGACACTATCTCCATTGCAGAGCACTGTGTTCAGGGCGACAAGTTGAACTGGTGCTCCTTCCTGTTGAGGAACTGTTTGATGCGTGTGAGGAAAAATACAAGCGTGCTACAAGCTTCATTTATGGATATTTGATCATTGCATTTTCCATGTGGAAGTGGCACACTCCTCTTGTCCGGGTGCCAGTGAAAATTCCAGAGGGGTAGCCTCTAGCGATGAAGTTTGTTCCGTGGAAGGTGTCAGTTGATCCTAGCACCAAACAAGTGAATGCCGAGGCATTTCGGTCCTGGTAAGGTTTAATGACGGACATGGTAACCAGCCAACAAAGGGTGCCCCGGAACCTGTTAGATGAGTACAGCGAGCAAGTGTGGTTCGGGGTCAGTTACAGGCATACTTACCTCCGACCGACTTGCGTGCTGGAGGACACCTTTCGCATGAAGCCGTTGAAATTACAACTTGAAGATATCACCTTCCACAACAAGGTCTGTTCGTGGCCGGGGGTTGCGATGGAAATCCACGCCGGGGTACCCAGGTACAACTTTGATCGGATGTTACCGCAGCAACAGCCTGCCGAAATGGATGTAGAGGTGCCACCACAGGAACTCCCTAAGCCGCTCATCCCCATCATCTGCCACTTGAACACTCAGGTACGCAATTTTAATGCAGCGGCCTAGGTCATTTCAAGCAGTGCTGCTCCTTTCCCTTTACTTTCCGAGTTCCAGCTTTCTCGCTCTACCTCGCAACCCCATACAGCTCCTCTCACCTCCCCCATCCCTACTATTCTATTTACTTCAGCAAGCCCAATCATAACCCCGATGGGAGAGAAGAGCAAGACTACAGATCAATTAGAAGCTCCTCAAGCCAAGCGGGCCCTCACCACCAACGCAAATCCGGTGGTGGACCTCACTGCGGATGATCCACCACTGCAACCGAGTACTGGGGTGTTGATACAGGAAGAACCACTCATTGACCCCTCTGAATTCATCAATATTCACCTTCTGCCACCACACACCGTTCCACCTCCACCTACCACTTCATCCGCTCCATCCAATTCATCTGCTACCGTGTCCAACCCAATCATCTGGGAACTCCTTGGTGGGGACCACGGGGCCAAAGTTGACTCCAGTACTGCAGCAGTAGTGCCACCGGTCGACCCCGCGGGAGAACCCCAAGTTTCTCTGTATGATATATTTACCCAGAGGGCACACATTGTTGCCGACTCAGCTGAGGCTTAGCCTGAGCCTCCTGTCCCTCCACAAACTGGCCATACAGATCAGCAGGAACGACTGGACTTGAATATGGCCGACTCAGTGCACCAACAGACCCCGCTGCCATTCCCTCCAGAGCATTCTAATCGCTCAGTTGCCAGTGGGAAACCCTTACAAGAAAGGAGGCCAGACCAAGGCACTTCGGGGATCGCCAATTTAGACACATGTGGTACAACTCAACTATACTTATTTATCCAGAGGGCGGCCTAGCAAGCCGAAAGGCTTCATTCTGAGCTACAGCAGAGGTGTGACAAGCAACAACAACAGATTGCAGCGCTTACTGAACAACGCGACCAGCTCATAATGGCACAGGAGCAGCTGAAAGGTCAGATAAACAACGTCACCCAGGCTTTTTCAGAGCTATGGCCAACTGTCGGGGCTCATTATACTCAGCTGCCTGCTAATGTCTCAGAGACAAGTATCGTAGCACAGGCATTCCACCTCCGGATCGCATTCAATGGCCTCCACAGGGAAAATGAGGCGCTTCAAGTAGTGTTAGCCGCACGGCCAGCGCTGCCTGATCCAGAGGTTGTCTATTCAACACAGGTTGCAACAAAGCAGGGCCAAGCCACTCAAATGCAGGAAACTCTCAACTCTGCGGTGCGCGAGGCTCATGACCTCCTGAAGGGTCTTCAGGAGTGCACAATGGCCCTTACAGTCAAAATGCAGCCAATTTCAGCGCAGCTATAGAATATTTTGAGGGAAATCCAAAAGGCCACGGACCCCACGTGGTTGGACCAGTTATATGCCAGGAAGATGATCTCGAAGTGCAGATCCAGAAAATAGAGGTCAGCTTAGTAATGGCCAAACAGGTAATTCGTGAGCGCCACCCACCCCTCCAACTCAGTGCTAGGACAATGCAACAGCTAGCCGCCGAGGCCGAAACCCAGATTAGCACGGTGTTCGGGGCTGTACCGGCGCACATAGAGGAGATTGTTGTCACCAAGATTGCCGAAGAAATAGATTCCCTGCTGCAGGGGTGGCAGCAAGCTGTGTCGACCTTCACCGAGCTTAAAGCTATAATGTTTCGCAGAGTCCCAGAGTTTGGGCCCTTGTTTGGACAACAGACGGAAGGAGCACAGCAAGAACAGGCCACAGGGTCCAGCGGGGTGATGGAGATAGAGATTGTTATTTGCGATTATCTCGAGACGAGTCAAGAAACTGTGGTCGGGGCTTGTTGGGGCCCTTTTTTTTAAAACTTGTTTTGAATATTTTGAATTTTGAATAAAGGACAAATTTTGGGTTGCGGAATGATGACACATTGCAGTCGCAACCAAGTCACAACTACAATAAGTAGCGGAACTACCGAAGTTGCGAGGGAACAGGTACATAGCTAAAGAAAGTAGATGCATGAGTACATATGAAGAGAACATACAGCAGAAGACAAAGAGAAGAACACACATACACCAAGAGAGAAGCCAGAAGCAATTGAAGAAGAACGTAAGAGGAACTAATAGTTGCGATAGCGGGTGAATAAATAGCCATCACTCGGGCGAAAGAGGAGAGGAATGCAGAGCGACTGAAGGATAATGAGCGGATGCTGCAGCAGGAACACAGACCAAGCATGATATCTCTATAGTTCCTAGGGTTCTCTTATCTACCTTTCTATTCTATAAGGCGTCTATATTAGACTTGTAAGCTCTCCTTGCGAAATCTATGTAACTATGGGTTTGGCCGAAGATATCAATATACTTGTAGGTTGCTGTCTTCTTATGTGATTCACATGCATGCATGATGGTTGTGATGATTTAAAATTTTATTTTCTTAATACCTGTACACTCTCTGAATGTTCTTGCGTATATAACGATGTTTATGCAATCAATTCACTGTTAACCATGAGTTGCGGATCCTTTTACTGCTATCGATCTATTCCCCTTCTGCATGTGGTTGCGGCACGCCTTAGGTGAGACTCTCTGCTCTCCGGAGTAGGGTGACAATTCTGGCGTGGTTCTAGACTACAGCGGATTCCCTTGTTGGCCCCAACCCCTGAACCTGGGTCTTGCCTGCGAGACCTGTTTCTTCGCCAACAATAGCTGCAGTGGATACTTCAATATTCAGCTTTATTGCCCTCCATTTGTAGAATTTTATCTTCCTTGTTAAACGTGAAACTTGCTTCTTCAAATCCAAAACCTCCCTTTTCAGTCTCATGGTTTCAATGAATTGCAGCTGATACCTCTTTTTGAGAGGTAACCTTCTTTTCTCACACTGTTCGACCCATTCTTGTTTAACGGTGAATTCAAGTTTTGGACCTACGACGGGCTCAGAAGGTGGTAGAATGCTGTCATCATCCTCTATAGATTCTTTTGTCAAGCCCTCCTAGATGAGTCCCCTATCCAAAGGTCCTTCTTCTTCTACATTTCTTGCGGAAACTCCTGCTATTTGGTCGGAAATTTCATTGACCACTCTGTGTTTCGATGTTTCTATAGGAACTTTATCTTCCTGGTGAACCTCCAATTGTTCCAGTTCAGTAGTGTCTGGGCCGATCTTGGCTGTGTCAAAAATTTTTAGTACCGGGGGAATAACCACTTCTTCCATTAACCGTTTGGGCGAGCGAAATCCCCTCACCGCTCTGGTCATCAAGGACTGGAATGGAGAATAGGGAACAGACCCGTCATCATCATTTCCATTTTGGACTGGGACTTCATACATTACTACCTCAACCATAGTCGATGCTGGTTCTTATGGACTAGCATCGATTCTGTGGCTCAATTCCCTTATTTCCTCTTGCCCTTTTCTTACCAGTTCTTCTTCATGCGTCGATACTAGTTCTTGTGGAACAATATCGACCACCTGACTCATTCCTTCTTTAGCCTCCTTTTCCTCAAGAATCACCTTTGTTTTCACAATTGGTACTAATTCTTGAGGTCCAGCATCGATTTCACAGGTTGACTCCTCCTGTTCTAGCTGAATTGGGGGTGGTTCTTGTGTAACACCCCCGCCTATATCAATCTCCATGTCTGTCTGGGCAGGTGATGCTATTACTTGCGAAACATCATCTCTTTCCATTCCTCTATCCACAATTCCAATCCTTTGCTATTCATTGACGAATGTTGACTACTATATAACAATATCAATTTCTTGCACAATGTCCATAATTCCTTCCTCTGTAGGCTCTTCAAGCAAGGCTGGTTCTTGTGTGACAGCCTTGTCTGTGTCGCCGACTACTTCCTCCATATTCATCTCTTCTTCCTCTAGTTCCTCCTGATCAATTTCCATTTCCATTTCCTCAGGTTCCTCCTGGTTAATTTCTGTTTCCATTTCCTTGGGTTCCTATTGATCAATTTCCTCTAAAGGTTCTTCTTCCACCTGACTAGCTAGAGAGGCTGGTCCTTCTTCTCTAGCAGTAATCATAAATGCTATCGCTTCTTCTGAATATCCGCAGAGTTCCACCCAAGAAACCCGTAGCCTGCCTATTGCATGCATGACCAATAATCGCACCAATCCATGGTTAGAAAGTACTGCCATCATCCGGCGAGAGTGCCGAGCCGACTGTGCCATACGCTGCAGTTGTTTCAATAGGAAAAATGGCATATTTAGGGCATGCACCTGATTATGTGGAAATCAGAGGTATGTTAGAATTTTAAAGTGATACTTGAATAGGGCCGAAGCTCGACCCTCACAGGTAATGTATTTTATTACAAAACCTGCAACTTCATTCCAAGGATATGGCACAGTTCTGCGCTCGTATCCTCTGCCAAATTGAACAACACTTTCTCCTGCCTGTAGGAAAAATTCGGGAAATTCTGGGAGAGAAATTTTTCGAGCAAACCATTGTTGCCCCAGCTGTCTCAGCCCACTAACCTTTACAATTAATTCCTCTGCGACAGGAACTTCCAGACCTCTAACCCGCGAATCAGTCTCCTCTAAATTGAGTGCGAATTCCATTGTGATACCTCCATCAAATCCTTGCAATCTGTCAAATTAGATATCTGATCCTGCATCGACAAAAAATCGCCAAACCTCTGGATTGCTGCGAACTGAAGCTGTGTTTTTAGGCTCATGCTGCACAGCCAGCCCACCCATACTGTGGAGACTTGTAGCAACACTTCCTGTAGCAGCAAACCGTTGGGAAAGGTGGTGGGTACCAAATTTGGAGGAACAACATAGTGAAAATGGAAAGGTGGTAACGGTAAATATGGTTGGTAACTCTAACAAATCAAGAAAAATCATGAAAGAATACGGTAAGTGTGGTAAAATAAAAATAATAATTTTTCTTATAGGGTGGACGAGACATCTTACGAATCCCAATATGATTTAATGATTGTATCACATATTGATGGGTTTCGTATGAGCGGAATGTAACACTTAACTTATGAGGCAATTATTACACCGTCCTTGGCATGATGACACCCCCCCCCCCCCCAACTTAAATTTTTTTCATCTACGGCATTAAAATCTTCACATGGGATATTTAATTAAATCAGTAAAAGTCACGTGGAGGCGTACCTGACGGCCTACCTGGATGATGTGATGGTGTGTAGGAGGACAACGCAGTAATGATGTGGATGGTGTAACAACATCAGTGTAACAACATCAATGTAACAACTGTGGAGTAACAACATCGGTGTAACAACATCGGTGTAACAGCATGAGTGTAATAGCATCAGTGTAATGGCATCAGTGTAACAGTAGTGGAGTAACAACATCGGTGTAACAGTAATGGAGTAACAACATTGATGTAACAGTAGTGGAGTAACAACATCAGAGTAACAGCATCCAGTGTAACAGCATTGGAGTAACAACATCTGGTGTAACAACATCGGAGTAACATCAGCGAAGTAACAACATCTGGTGTAATAGCATTGGAGTAACAACATCCGGTGTAACAACATCGGTGTAGCAACAACCAAGTAACAACAATATGAGTAGCAGAAACTGAGTAACAAAAACCTGAGTAGCAGCAACCGAGTAACAGCAACAGTGTAACAACACCAGAGTATAACATCCAGTGTAACAACGTTGGAGTAGCAGCAACCGAGTAAAAACAACATGAGTAGCAGAAACCGAGTAAAATTAATATGAGTACCAGCAACCGAGTAATAGCAACATGAGTAACAACATCTAGTTTAGCAGCAACCGAGTAACAACAACATGAGTAACGACATCTGATGTAGCAGCATCAAGAAAATTCCCTGATTTCCATTCAGTCGTAGCTCCTGCAAAAAGACAAGAAAATAGAACATAATTCTTTATATATATATTTTCCCTTTTTTTTTACAACTAGGGTGCAGAGGAAGGATTCTCTACGCTGATAACCTTAAAACTAGATTTCTTAGAGAGTTGTTTAATAAAAGCATCCTTAGAGGCCAGTTTGCGGTATAGTCTCAGGCGATGTCCATTGACTATAAAGGTAGTACGTGTATTGTCAATTGTGACGAGTCTGACTGTTCCATTATCAAAGACAACGTCCACCTCATAAGGTCCCATCCAACGAGTGTAAAGCTTTCCCTTGAAAAACTTAAAACGAGAGTCATAAATTAGTGCCCAATCTCCATTTTGAAACACCTTATTTTTAATAAAATTATTGTGCCATTTCGTTCTCTGCTGCTGGATAGAAGTAGTTGGCTGGATAGCCATTGAACGTATTTCACCAAGTTCATTAAGCTGAGCCAATTGGTGTTTCTCAGCATCTGATAGATCTAAACCCACTTCCAGAGTTGTTCTGAGTGTTCTTATTTCAAATTCTATTGGAAACAATGGGGATTTCCCATAAACCAACTTGAATGGTGAAAACCCGGTTGTATTCCACCATGTTGTTTTGTGCGCCCATAGAGCCTCTAGAAGTTTCTGAGCCCAATCCCGACAATGGTATGCCACAGTTTTTGTCAAAATATTTTCTAATGTCTAGTTTGTGCTTTCCACTTGTCCATTCACCTGGGGATGGTATGAAGATGTCACTATGTGCTTGACCCCATATTTTTGCATCAGCTTTGCTATCTTTTGTGATGTGAATTGTGCTCCTCCATCTGAAACAACCTCTCTTGGAGTACTGTATTGAGCAAAAAATTCTTCAAATAGAAAATCTGAGACTGCCTGTTCTGTTGCTTTTGCAACAGCTTTGGCTTTCACCCACTTAGTCACGTAATCAGTACATACCAAGATGTGGACTTTCTGTTGGGAGGGTGGGTTAAAGGGTCCAACGAAGTTAATAGCCCATTTCTTGAAAGGCTCGAGAACTAGATGTGCCTATAAAGGCATTTCATCAGCTCTACCGGGCTGCCCCATATGTTGCCAACTATCACACCTCTTGACATAATTCTGAGCAACACAAAAAATGGAAGGCCAGTAATATCCCATTTGTAGCACCTTGTGGGCTATTCTTTTGTCCGCAAAATTCCCTCCACAAGGGCCATCATGGGTCGCTTTCAATACTTCATAAATATCATCTTCAGACACACAACGTCGGATCTGCTTATCTGCTCCTATATGAAAAAGGTACCCTGCGATCCAAGAATATCGGGCACTATGAAGAATAATCTTTCGTTGTTCCCTATACGAAAAATGAGGAGGCACTTTCCCTGTAGCAAGATAGTTAGCAATATCTACATACCACAAAGTTTTAGTAGAAGCTGAAAAAAGATGTTCATCGGGAAAAATGCCTTCTATTGGTGTGCATTCATCATTTTTATCTATTCTAGATAGGAAATTCGCTACTACATTATCTTTTCCTGGCTTATCTACTATTGTAATATAAAATTCTTGAAGCAATAGTAACCATCTCGTAATACGGCGAGCAGTAATAGGTTTATTCATCAAATACCTGATTGCTGCGTGATCAATATGGAAAATAGTAGAGTACCCGGTGATGTAGTGCCGTAACTTATTGATAGCGTAAATGACAGCTAAGAATTCTTTTTTTGCCACTATATAGTTTAATTCAGCAGGAATTAAATTCTTACTGACATAATAATTGCATACGGTGTTTTGTCTACCTGCTGTCCTAAAACAACCCCTACTGCTGTCTGAGAAGAATCAGTATGTATGTGAAACAGTAATGCCAAATCAGGTCCTTGGAGGATTGGAGTGATGCACACCAGCCCTTTAATTTTCGTGAAGGCTGTCTCACAATCTTTAGTCCACAAAAATTCTGCATCTTTTGTTAGCAATGGAAATAGTGGATGTGCTATTTTAGCAAATTTTCTATGAAGCACTTGTAATAATCAGAACAACCAATAAAGCTACGTACCTGTGTGGGTGTTTTGGGTACCAGGTGTTTGTGCTCAACCTAGTGCTCCTAAATTGAGTTCATTAATTGTCAACCAGGGTGGGTAAACTGCTGAAGTGTGGTGCACTATATGTGCCTAGGTATTTTTTTCTCACTACGTTGTGTTTAGTGTTTTATGATGTTTTTGGTTTTATGGTTTTATGTTTGAAAAGGGAAAGAACGAAGTGCTGGTGAAAAGAAGCTATTGGTTATTTAAAACAGAACAAAGCCTAAACTATGGATGACAAACAAAAAATGCAAAGCTTGATAATGACTTCATTGCAAGAAAATAAATCACAACATGAGCTTGAACTTATCTAATTCATTCATTAAAGGTGTGTTGGAAGAGCTTGAGAAATGGACAAGTTATGTGTAAATGAATTTCTCCTAAATAAACAATCAACTCACAAAAATGATTATTTGTAACATAGTAAGGTTCCTATTCTAGATTAACCTATGATGCTGAAGTTACCCTATTCTGCAACTTGACTTATCACTTCTAGGCCTTATTCATAAGTTTTGAGATTTTCTAAAATGATGCTTGGGAAAAAGGCTATAAGTGAGTTTGTAAAAGATTTTAAGAGTGATCAAAGCCTTAAACTGATATTACTGACCCCTGTTCATGTGATGATGTATCAATATAAATTCAGAACAAAAGTAAGTTTGTAAATAATGAAGGCCGAGAGACTAATTTTGACAACTAATACTACTTGAAATACAATGGATAACCTAGGCTAGAAAGCAGTCTAACAATCTTAAAAGACAGTGACTGCAACTAAACTAAAATTCCATTATCAAACTGGAAATGTAGTGACAGAGCTGAACTAAATGCAATCAACCTCCGGAGTGCTCTAACTAAATTAACATGCAACTAGTCTATGGAATTCTATAGCCCATCTCGTTCAATAGGAATGATATTTTGGAAGAGTTTGTAAAACAAGTTTGGCTGTATTATTCAATGCAATTGAACATAAACATAAGATTGAAAGCAAATACAACTAGAATCTAAGACACCACAGCTGTTTCTTATTCATTGTTAATGATGTTTTGGAAGAGTTTGTAGGAGTAAGACCGGCTGTGACACTTAGTGTAAACAAGCATAAATCATAAAATTCGAAAGGAAATGCAACTAAACCTACAATACCACAACTATGCCTTATTCATCGTGATGATATTTTGGAAGAGTTTATAAGAGTAAGTCTAGCTGTGATAATTAATGTAAACAAGCATGAAAATAAACTTCAGAAACTTGCCTAAGCTAGAAATGAAAACGAGACTAAAATACTTATCTAAACCGTATAAACAAGGCTGCTCAGGTAGCAGGGGCTCTCTACCACCAGAGTAGCACGAAATCTACTTCAATATTGACTCAACGATTTCAAGGAATTGATGCTTCTTTCATTAAAGAGAAATTACTTCAAAAACAAAGTGTTTTCAAACTTCTGAAATCTAGCAATCAACCACAAAATCTAACCTTGTCCCTCGGTTTCCCGAGTCATATTTGTAACAAAATTACATAACTGTCTTGAGATAACCTAGGGATAATTGTCTTTCCAAATAAAAACCAAAATAGGACTCTGATGGTGGTCACGTAATATAATTAAGGACATCTGAACTGTCCTTGTCCTATTAGGAGTCTCTCTCCTAGTTTGAGTTCCCACGTACATAACCGCCTACAGAATTCCGTTCAAAATTTGTGGAGAGCAAAAAATGATGAGGGAATGATGTGGAATACGACCATATGTGTTTTCCTCTGAGATGAAACCTGGAACCTGCGTAGACATGAAGACAACTGCAGAATCGGCCACTAGCTACAGAATGTCTGCATTCTATAGCTAGATCTAGTTCAAAAAGTACTACAATGAAAAAATCATAAAAACATAGCAAGTTAGTCATGATATATATTCTTAAAGCAATTTTAACTAATTCTACTAATCATTTGAGCCTGTGATTAATAATGGACAAAGGAAATGGAGTGGAATGTGGTGGAAGAAAGAACATCTTTGGAGCTCAACATACCCCCACTGCTAGATTCTTGCATGTCCTCATGTAACTATTCCATGAACTCTGAGACCTCTGCAAGAAAATCCAACCCTCTCCTTCTACTTTTCCTAGCAGTCAAAGGCTTTCTGGGCTTCCTTATGACTAACTTGAATCTCAAATTTGTGAGTGCCCTGGTTAACTTTTTATTTCTCTTCTTCAATTTTTCACTGGCCTTGTGTAACTTTTGCATTTGTAAAGACAGAGTTGAATTCATATCAGTTTTCAATTTAACTTGCTCTCTCAGAATTTCATTCTCATTCTTGATATGTCTGTTGAGTATTTCTAACTCATATTTATCCCTCCTTAGGATATCAACTGCAGATTTTGGTAGACTAGGAGTTCTGTCTCTTCCTTCTGAATCTCTTTTCTCTAATGTCTCAACATAGTTGTAAATTTCTTGCTGTGCAGGGTCTATTTCAGGAGCTTCTTCATCAAAATCCTCCTCAGTAGGTGTTTCTTCATCTTCTATGTTTATGACTCCAGTTTGTTTAACCTTTGTTTTATTTAGTATCCCTCTAAGTTTGTGGCTCCTTCTCGGTTGAGATGGCCCTTCTCCTTTCTCTCTGGCAAATTTTCTTATTATCCTCTCTTTCTTAAGATGCTTCTTAATCTGAGCCAATTTCTCAGAAATCATTTCTTCACTGCTTTCTTGTATTGTTTTACCAGTTTCAGTTTTGGAGGTTTTCCATTTTCTGTTTCTTTTTGTAGGTTTGTCTTCATGTGGAGGTTACTTGGGTTCTTCAAAGTGATTTCTCACTAAGAAATCTTCCCAATTATCTCCCATTTTTCTCAAATAATGTTCAATAAATTTTTTGACTAAACCATGGTGGTATAAGGTTGTTTCCAGAAATTGAATTCTCTTTTGAACACTTGAGGCCATTTTCTTTAAACTATGAAGCAAGAAGAAGGGCAAATTGAGTTCTTCTTCTAGGAAATGCATTATCAACCGAATATGATAAACATAGAAAGTACCATATCTTCCTTCACAAGTGATGAATTTTTGCAAGATAAGCAACATGTTCCTCCATTTTTTCTTTAGTGCAGAGCTAGGGATACCCTTTTTAAAAATGGTAACATCCATACCTAGTGACTTGAGTATCTGCTTCCATGCTTCGTTATGAAATTCTCTATTCTTGAACCACCTTTATTCTTGTCTGGGAAATTCGGTTGCTTCTGCAATGTAAGCTTCTGTAATGGTGAATTTGATATCTCCTATCTTGACCTCAGCCCCATTGAAGGATCTTGCAAACGTTTTGGTCACCTCTTTGTGAAATCCACTGAATTTTTCAAAGAATTGCAACCACCCTGCTTACTGCAACATTTCTCTGACTTGAGGATAACCCTCCAAGTACTTAGTTCCCACCAGTTCTATCCTCACTATGAGACCCATCACTTCTCTTTCCAACCTTCAAATTGTTTCTCCTCTGTTCACGATGACAATGGCTATTACAGGGATGTTATTACCCCACAGACGTTTCCTCTGTTTTACAGACTGAAATGGTTGAGAGTTGGCTACGGGAAAGAATGATATGAAGTGATTGCGGAATGAATATAATGAGGTGAGGATGATGTATATGAGTTGAAAGATATCACAAAAGAAAATACCGCGGAGATATTTTGTAACGAATTCAAAATCATCATTAAATGCTTTGGCCTAGTGACGTGACTAATCCAATCACTTCAGCACTTTAACCGTTTAGATTTTTAAATGATGATCGGATATGGGATTTGAAATGGTGGAATAGAAGGAGTTTTATCCAAAGTTTTTGCAGGAGGTTTGTTAGGCATGGTCAACAAAATTAATTAAAACAACTTTTTGAATTATTCATAACTTAACTATACTAAAATCTTTCATGATATGTCATTATAATCAGAAATTTTACCCTTGCCTTTCCTCTGGTTTTTTTTTGTGTGTTCTTCATATGCTTTGTTCTCTCCTGGAAATCATTAATTTTTGAGTCTTCAGAACCTTCTTGATTTTTCTTGTTGTCATGAATATGCAGGATCATTTTATTGCAGATCAGGTGATTACTAGACAGTGCCATCAGGATCTTTGGCTGCAGAATGTCTGTCTGGCTGCAGAATGTCTGACTGGCTGCAGAATGTCTGATTGATTGCAGAATGTACCTGTAGAGAACTTGAAACATGAAATGGAATGGTTTAGAGCATGAGTGGAATGTTGTATGGAATGAGTGAAGATGGATAATGAAATATAATGTAATGGAATATGAATGAATTAAATAATGGAGTGGAACGGATCACAACTTATGAAATGGAGTGAAGTATGAGAAGTGGCCTGCAATTCATGATATGTATTATTCAATTGCAGAAAGCCATCAAACTTTAAAAATATGGAATGGAAATGAGGTGGACCATGGAGTGAAATGAATGAAGTGTGGATGAATGAAATGGAGTATGGATGAATGAATGAAATGAAGTATGGATGAATGAAATGAAATGGACCATAAGTGAAATGGATCTGCACTTATGATTTTGTAACAACTGCTTGCAGAAAAACAAATTTGAAAAGCTAAAGTGTCAAAAAGATTCTGATTTTCACTCTACCTTTTCTGTATAAACATGCTAATCAGTGATTAGTTTTCATGTTTATACTTTATTTTTATTTTTTATTTTTTTATTTTTATTTTCAATAAAATGACTTCAGAAAATTCAATTAAGTTTATGAAGAAGAAAGATTCTTCTTCATTAACTTCACATCACTGTTTTCCTGGAACTTCTTGATAAATTCTTCTCTTGAAAGTGGTTTATGATACAGCTTCAATCTATGACCATTCACAAGAAAAGTGACCTCTTCTTCATCTATTGTCCTGATTTTTATTGCTCCATTGTCAAAAAATTTCACAATTTCATATGGCCCAAGCCAATGTGTTTGGAACTTACCTTGAAAATGTTTGAACTTTGAATCAAACAAGAAAGCCCAGTCACCTTCTTTGAATTTCTTTTCTTTGATGTACTTATCATGCCATCTAGTCCTTTGTTGTTGGACTATACTTGTTTTCTGAACTGCATCTTGTCTGATCTCATCCAATTCATTAATTTGCTCCAATCTATGCTTTTGTGCCTCTATTAGATCAAGTCCTAACTGAACTGCCATTTTGAAAGTTTGAATATGGAACTCTATGGGAAACAAAACTTGCTTTCCATAAACAAGTTCATAAGGAGTATGGCCTGTTGTGCTTCTCCATGTAGTTCTATAGGCCCACAAGGCTTCAAGAATCCTATCTGCCCAATCTCTTCTATGTAAATGAACAGTCTTTGTTAGGATCCCTTCAATGACCTTATTAGTAGATTCCACTTGACCATTTTCTTGTGGATGATAGGGAGTAGATTTTATGTGTCTGGTTTTGTACCTCTCCATCATTTGTTCTACTAGCCTTGATGTGAATTTAGCTCCTTGATCTGTAACAATTTCCCTTGGGACACCAAAACGAGTAAAAATATCCTCAAAAAGAAAATTAACTACAGATGCTTCAGTAGCAAAAAGTAATGGCTTGGTCTCTACCCATTTGGTAACATAATCAGTGCAAACTAATATATATCTCTTTTGTCTTGATGGAGGACTAATAGGTCCTACAAAATCCAAAGCCCATTTTTCAAAAGGTTCAATATGTACCTGAGGTTGTAATGGCATCTCACTTGAAGGAGAAGGTTTCCCTACCCTTTGGCAACTGTCACACCTTTTGACATACTCTTTAACATCTTTAAACAAGGATGGCCAATAATATCCTAAATGAAGGATCTTATAGGTTGTCCTCTTATCAGCAAAGTGTCTGCCACAAGGTTCATCATGACATGCTTTGAGAATCTCGGGCATCTCATCTTCCCGAACACATCTCCTAATGATCAAATCTGGACCTGTCTTGTACAACTCATTAGCAACCCATGAATATTTTGCACTGTCATAAATGATTTTTCTTTTATCTCTTGCATTCAATATTGAAGGAAATTTTCCTGAAACTAAATAATTAGCAATGTCAGCAAACCAAGGAGTTTGAGTAGAAATTGCAAAAAGATATTCATCAGGAAATTGATCTTCAACTGGAGTGTCATCTTTGATGTTTTGGAGTCTAGATAGGAAATCAGCTACTATGTTTTGTTTTCCAGGCCTATCTAGAATGGTAATGTTGAATTCTTGTAAAAGCAATAACCATCTTATGACTCTGCCATTAGTAATTGATTTGTTCATTAAATATCTAATTGCAAAGTGATCTGTGTGAACAAAAGTTTCATAGCCTGTTATATAGTGTCTGAATTTGTTTATGGCATGAACAACAGCTAAAAACTCTTTCTCAGTTAATGATATTCAATTAATTTGTATATTCAATTAATGATAACAAGATTAATTACAAAGTTTGTGTATCCAAAAAGGTCTCCCGATTCACAGCCCGTAGGCCTCTTTATACAATAGTCCTGAAACCCCCAATTCCTCCCAACGACTCCATTGTTACAAGAATACATATTGTTACAACAACAACTGGATTTCCCAGAAAGAAATCGTAAGAAAGCCTAAGATAGTGCTGATACACCCATGGCCGTCACGTTGTAGCAAAAAATAAGGAAAACGCTGGAAATGATGGGTTGTGCCTTGACTTGCGGCTGCAACGCGCCTGTTGTAGCCAAATATTAAGAAATATACGAGTTAATATGTGGAAAGGTAAAACCTCCATGAGAAATAAATCATTAATCAAATATCCCATAAAATATAGGAAGAAGGGTTTTACCTCATGCTTTTAAGATAAATAATGGCACAAAGAGATAGAAAGATGGGGTAAAAATGGGAAAGGAAAGTATACAAATCTGGTGCCCAACACATAGGTTGGCAGGGATACCCTTCATGTCAATATAATCCCAAGAAAAAGCTTCCTAATGATCTTGAAGGATTTTCAAAAGCTGTTTTTTCTAGGATTCAGATAGGTTTGGGTTGATGTTAAGTGTTTTCCTAGGTTCAATCTCGATTGGAGTATTATCGTGGGATGAGGTTACAGGAATGTCCTCAATGTCATCTTCTAGTTCAATGTTTCTTGTGTCTCATAGCTCATAGCAGATTCTAGAATATGTCGAGTTGAATTGGAAACAAAACTGGAATAATTAATGAAAGCGCTAATGGCATCATCTTTAGTTTCTGTTTTAAATTGAAGGGCCTGCCCAATAGTGAGAAACGGTCTAACATCTTCATTTTTAGGTTCAGGCTCTTCTACAGGTAGAGGTTTTTTATTGTGTAGTGATTTTTCAGATGGGATCGGCACCACAGGAGGATTAAGATTCTTTGTTACAGTCCCATTTGATATGATCATGTGCCCAAATCGACACCCTATATAGGCGTCTACAGTTGCAAGCCAGGGTCTTCCTAAGATCAGTGGGTGACCTCGTACTGAAGATCGAGTCTGTAATATAAGGAGGTCCATAGGGTAATTCCATGAATATACTAAAATGACCACATCTTCTAATTTCCCCACTGGTTTGATTGTGGATCTGTCTGCAAGTTCCACGATAGTAGGGGTTGGTTTAATGTTTCCAAGTCCTAATGTGTTCATTGTTTCAACAGTAATAATGTTAATGGCTACTTCCAAATCCACCCGTACATTTGGGATTTCAATCCCATTAATTTGTACTTTTAGAATCGGGTTCCCAGGGTCTCCGTATTTTACAGGCATGATATTTCCTAACATGATATCAGATAGTCTACCCATTACATGAATGGTTAATGGATCTTTAGTTTTCCTCCTTGGTTTCTTTGAGCAGTATTCTTTCAGAGTTTTTGTGTATATAGGTACATCCCTCATAGCTTGTAAAAGGGGTATTTTCACAAAAAGATTTTGTAGTTCCCCCAGGAAGTCAAATTCTGTTCGAGGGTTTGGTTTGCTCAAGGTCAATCTTTCGAATTATGGAGGAGAAGTTAAATGACCTTGATCAGGAACAACTTGGGGAGGTTTCTGAATTATTACATCTTGATCTGAATTCTCCCTCACTATTTATTGTTTTTGTTTTGTATCTTCGTCGTCAAATTTTTCTGTAATAATGTGTGAAGTAGGTGCATTTACTACCTAGCTAGACCGTATATTTATCTCATTGAGCCCTGCTGTAGAAATGTTGTAGGATGGAAGGTCCAAAGTGTTTATTTGATGGACCCCTTTATTATTCGGATTTGGGTTAGGCTGGATAGGAAGCTGGGGTCTAATGGCTGGGTTTCCTGGGGGTACATTGGAAGGCAACTGAAGTTGCTGTTGAGACATAGGCCGAGGAAACTGTCCAGTAGGAGAGGGTCCACGATAGGTCCGGTTCCATGAAGGATTTGTACTAGCCTGGGGAACCCATTTTTTCCAAGGAGGATACTGATATTGAGACCACATAGCTGAAAACAGTGCAGATTGGGGACCCATATTGAAATTGTTAAAGTACTGAGATGGGTTCGGAAACATACCTGGATTCATAGCTAGTGGGCGTGGTTGCCATGGCTTCTTCTGCCCCATGAAGTACAGCTGGTCCACCACGCTTTCTTCACTTGCTCCTTGGAAAACTGCTTTCAACCCGGGCAAGGAAGGACAAAAACTGGTCACATGAGTCTGTTCACAAATCGTGCAAGCTTCCACCGTGTTCAGCGGACATTCCTTCAAAGGGTGTTTCTTTCTGCACTAAGGGTAGAATATGGCCATGCTTTTTTCCAACTCCATTTGCTTCTGTTTTTCCTATAGAGTGTCCATCTGGGCTGATAGTGTGCTCAGAATATCGTTCCTTATATTGTCCAATAGATTTCCAATCTCTACTTTTGTGACCCATCCACCAGAAGTCTTTGATGAGCGAATCCCCTGTCCACTTCTTACAGCTCCCCGTGAACACTTGATACAATAATCATAGATAGTTTCGAAGTTTTATTTCTAAATATCCCCTTTTCCCACTATATTTAGAAGCTGCAGAGAGTCTTCCCTAAGTTCTCAGAGAAGAATGATCTTTATAATTTCCATGTCTAGGTCACTATGTCCAGACCTCTACAATATGTATTTAAATCATTCTACACAATCCTCCAAATTTTCATCCTCTTTCTGTGCAAATTTAAAGATTTCTTCCTTAATGTCATGATACTCATAGTAATCTTGGTACTTCTCTAAGAAAATTTCTTTCATTCCTTCCCATGAGGTAATTGTACTCGCTCCTAGACCCATGAACCATCTCAGGGTTGCCCCCTTTAGGGTAGCAGGAAGTATCTTCAATTTCTTGGCACTAGCAATATAGTCATATCCACGGAAAACAATATCAAACTCAAAAAGGAACGTATCAGGGTCTTGAGAAGAGAGCCCAAGAAAACTAGGCAAGGCTATTAAAGGGATGGGTCTCATTGGTGCATCACCTATAACATTTCTAATGGGAAAATCAATGGAGGAACTTACAGGTGCCATAAATACCCTCTAATACTCACTTGGAATTTAGACTGGTTCCACAGTTGGTATCTAAATTTATTCAACCATAGAAGGATGTACCACGCTCCCTTGGTCCCTAGGTGACTCAAAATCTTTCAAAAATTCTTTTACTATATCAAAATCGTTTGGTTCAGCAACATGAATTTTTACAGCGCTGCCTTGGTCTCTTGGGGATGAAAACCCTTTTAGAGGTTCTTCTTGCCAGTTAGAATTTCTCAATTCTTCTGATCCCCTACTTGCCACTTCTTCCCCTTTTGCTGCCGATAAGGATATCTCCCCACTGATACCTTTTTTGCTAAATCTTCTGTAGTAGAAAGAACACCTTCTAGTACCGTGGACGACACTAGCTTCTCCACAGAATGCCCTTCGGACTTCGTTTGAACTCTAACCCTAACAGCAACACGAGACAATGCCTCAGATATAGATTTTTCAATAATTTCCTGAATGTATGTCTTCCTTCCCAGATCCTTCCCTTTCTTTGGGGGTCTTCCTCTGCCCCTCTTATCCAAATCCTTGTTCATACAAAATGTGAAGAGGGTTCATTAAAATAAGATAAAAAATCAACAATCACTCAAGACCCGAAGTAGAACAGATAGCTTCCTCCCCAGGATGAGAGAAGAGATTCAAACAGACAATAAAAAGAAAAAAATAAAAATCGAAGTTCAGGACCTGAAGCAGAGTAATCACATACCCTCCTCAGGACGAGAAGTTGGCCAAAAAAAACAGGAAATAAAAGAGAAAACTGGAAAATACGCGTAGGACTTAGGGCAAGGTTACAAAATGCCTTCCCCAAGACAAGGGATTAATTTTTAATGAGAAGAAAAAATAAGAAGAACAAAGAAGAAAGAAAAACAACATGCTATGATCAGGAATTGGAGCAGGGTAATAAATACCTTCCCCAAGACGAGAGATCAATTCTACAGAAAAACAATAAAAAGTATGAAAGAAAAACACAAAGCACTTACGCTCAAGACTTGAAGTTGGGCAATAAATTCCCTCCTCAAGATGAGAGATTGACCCTGAGATCTATTGCAAATCCCATTCTTGCACCTGTTAGCCTTCCCCAACAACGGTGCCAAAATGTTGGTGTCTAGATATGAACGGAATTCAACCCCTTCTCCACATAAATTATCAACCCGAGGGCGTTAGTTATTTCAATACTAACGACAAAGTATATGTGGATACAAGCACATGATCTGATGTAGATCACAGGGTTAAATGCATAACACACAAACCAATGCAACATAAATTAAATAAACTGTAGAGATTAAAGGGCATTCACAACAATTAATTATAAATTGTAACAACAGTAAAGAAATCACACTAAAATACAAACATTGCAAGAAAAAGGAAAACACAACACCTGATCAGAAGAGTGGGCCCAACTCTCTGATCAGGGCTGCTAAAAACTCATGAATTACAGAAGAAACAACAAGTTGCTGTGCATTTGATTGATAACAAAAATGATTCATTACAAGATATGTTTGTCAAAGGGCTTAACCCTGATTCACAGCCCATAGGCCTATTTATACAATTGTCCTGAAACCCCCGATTCCTCTCAGCAACTCCATAGTTACAATAATCATCTTGTTACAACGGAAACCTAGTTTCCCAGAAGGAAACCGTAAAAGGGCCTGAAATGGCGCTGATACAAATAAGTCTGTTACGTTGTAACAACAAATGAGGAAAACGTTGGAGATGATAGGTTGTTCCTCAACATACGGCTGAAACGCTCGTGTTTTAGCCAAATCTATAGAAATATCATAGTCAATATGTAAAAAGGTAAAACCTCCATGACAAATACTTCATTAATAAAATATCCCATTAAAGATAACAAAAAGGGTTTTACCTCATGCGTTTAAGAGTAATAATGGCACAAAGAGATAGAAAGATAGGGTAAAATGGGAGAGGAAAGTATACAAATCCAGTAACCAACAGTGTGTAATATATTGCTAATCCTTATTCCTTAATGACCATTGGTTTCTCACAAGTGTTGAATGAGTTGCATTAGTTAAGTCCCAACCATGGCATCATCTCCCATAATTTAAAATAACACTTGAAGGGCATGCGGGAACATGGCACCTTTGGTACATACATGTAGGTAATACTTAAATGGCATGTAGGCTCATGTCACCTTTGGTACATACTTGTAGGTAGTACTTGAATGACATGTGGTGACATGGAACCCTTTGTACATACTGGTAGGTGGTACTTGAAGGGCATGTCTTGGGACCCTACCTATCATGAATTGGGAGAGTTGTAGACATTATGTCTAAATCTTGGTGTAGGGTACTTGAAGAGTTGTACTTGATATGTCTATCTCCTAGTATTGAATACTTGAAGGCCTTAAGGTAACTTGATCTCGCCCTTAGTATTGAATTCTACCAAGTTTATGTATACATTTGGAGAAAATCATCTGTAATATCCCTTTTTCAGAAATATCACACGTCTATGCCAGAGATGGACTGCAGGGGAATTTACAGGATATGTCACCTTCTAGAGAATGGTGAGATCCAGAGGCTTGCTGGCCCTTTGCAGACTCTGTCTACAAATATGTGAAATTTCCTAGTAGGAATGACTAGCAACCCAACTCTGGAAAACGCATTTCCCAGAAATGGAGGCAGCAAGATTTGATCCCTGGTCTGGGATCCTTTGAATATATCTATCTAGAGATGAAATCCAAGAGTGGGCTCAAAAAAAATGTCTCTAGGAGCTTGAGACAAGTCTCCTTTGCCTGTTTATCTTCAAAAAATGCCCAATGAAGAGGGTTGCATCAATAATGAACATGTACTAGCATAGCAGTGTTATATGAGAGAGAAAATGTACATGAAACCATAAATAGTCACTGAATATATATAGTAGCAAGGAAATATACAAATATTGGAGGAATCACTCACTCAAGCTGAGCAAAGAACCCCCCAATGGCATACATATGGAAAAATATCACAATACTGCTACACAAGGTTGCTTGTGACTAAAACTGCGCAGTCAATAGATGGAACTGCTGCATATATCATGTCAATACATGGATATGGAAGTATAAAGCTCAAAGAAAGATGGGGGAGCAAGATCTCTATTAGGGTCCCATGATTTGGTTGATTGGCAAGCCAAATGACAGTGTAACATCAAACCAATCTTTGGAGCCCGAGGACCTAGCCTTCCTGGACTTAGAGAGGGCTCTCTCTATTTGTGTAAGGGATATCTGTGTGTTTTCTTATTGTGTTCTGATTTTAGGCTACTTATGAAGTAGGTTTTTGGTTTTGGTTTTTAGGTTGTGAGGGATGAACTGATCAAAGACATAAGAAAGGTAAAAAAGATGTCAGATCAACTGGATTATGGGGTTGAAGAGGTCAAGAAAGCTTTCAGATGGTGATAAAAGGTTGTTGAAGGGCCGATTTTATTCGAGTTAAAATGGATCTTTGGGAAAAATGGAGTGATATGGACATTAAATTTGTGAATAACAAAGGATTTCAAGCATAAATAGTGTAATAGCTGACATAAACATGTTAGGGAAAACCATTAATCATAAGAAATGTAACTATAAGCTGATCAATGCATAGAAATAAACATTCAAGCCATGCATAGAGATATATGACTCTCTAACTTTAGGAAATGGCTATCAGACTTTGGGGAAATACATTAAGACAAACAAAAAAATCAAATCACTATGTAGGAATGCCTAAACACAGTACTTCAAGCTATTGGGCACTTTGAAAACAAGATTGCGTAGTTTTAGGCAAAGGGCAAGATCAAAACAAGACCGCCTTGGTTCAAAAAATGACAATCTAATCAATCAAAGAGAAGTTTCATAGGTGGATCGACGGCTAGCCATGAGTAAGCAGGGCATACCGTAAATTGTACTTAGCATGCATAAAACCACAAATAAAACAAGTAAACAATATTTTTCAGTTATTAAAGAGAGATCAAGGATTCTTTAATATGACTAAGAATGAAGAAAACATGGAAGCTATAAAGAAACAGGAAATTTGAGGTGCCTCCAACGGCATGTCTCAAATTTATTCTCTACTGTCTTATAGCAAGCAAGAACATGAAATTATGAATGAAAACTAGGAAACAAAATAGAGAGAGAGACACTATACCATTCTACCAAGTCATGGAATCCAACAACAATCATCTTTCATCATCCAAGAACATCTAAGAAACTATACAAAAGCATGAGACAAGCATTTCTTCCAAAGCTTATATGACCATATATTGCTTCTATTCATCAATTTCAGCCTCATTTACAATGAAAGCCTTTGGAATATATAGGCCAAAATGAGGAAAAACTCTTAGTTCAACTTGCAATCTCATTGGCCTATCCAAAATATCTGATTTTGTCCTTGAGGCTTTGCGAATCCCAAGGCACAAAATATCTTAAAAAATATCTCAAAAATGCTAAAAAAGGAAAATATATTGACTTTTTATAACTAACCATGCCCAAAAATAGCTAAACGCACGTTAGGAAAAGCCATTTCAGAAAACTATTTTTTTGGCCAAAAAGCACTAAGGGCGCACCAGCAGAAAATTGCCTGTCTTTCGGATGACTTTTGAGGGCCTTCTCGATGTCAAAACGAGGCTTGCGATGGCTCGTTGGAAATATGTGGATGTATAATTTCTAGAACAACTTGAATTTTCCTAATATGATTCCTAGAAGCCTATAAAATACTAAACTGAATGAAAAAACCCAAAAAATAGGCCTTGCTGATATGTGGGCAGAGTGTCGAAAAAGTGAGTGTTTTTTGCATCTTTGGGGGACCAAAACAACTTCAAATGCTCTGAAATTTTTTTAGTAGATGCCCTTGAATTTAATGCATCAAATGGTACCACTCTCAAGAGTTGAGGATGCTCCAAACCAAAATGGCGACGCCCATGATTTTATGCAATTAGGCCCAAAAATGTCAAAAAACAATATCGTGTCGAAATTTGCTCAATTTTGGTGAGCAAGTCCCTCAAGGCTTTTTAGAAACATTTCTAGAATATTGAGAAAAAATTCCAAGCTTATAAGTGTCTTTCTCCTTTTTTCTCACTGGGCACCCTCTTTGGGCAGTTTTGAGCTTTTCTTGGTTTTCTTCTTTGTTGTTTGGCATTCTAGCTTTGGTGAAGAAGTCATGGCCTCTTGCCTAAGGGAGGCAGCTAGCACATGCTTTGGAGAGTGCCCTTCATGCTTTATATTTTGTGCTTGCTTTCCCTCATCATTGCTTGCTTGAGGGCTATCATGATTCCCATAATTAGTGTCTCTTTGAAGAATGTTATGTTCCTCATGAATACCATCACTTTTCTTCTTCCTTAGTTGATAAACAAGTTTCTTGTTTAAATAAAAACAAATTCACTTCTTTGAGCACTATGTTTGAGCAAGGAAGCCTTTGAAAAGATCTATTTTTGGTTTTTAGAAAATAAAGTTTCCTTTTGTTTTTGGCACAAAGACCCTTCCCCTTCAAACATTGCCCCTTTGCTATTCACTGCTTTTTAAAAGGTAAACAAGACTCTTTTCAAGATGATACAACCTCCTCCCCAATCACTATTTTGATTTTTTATTTTAGCAAACAAGGTATGTTTCTTTGTTAACACTGCTAAGACACCTTTTAAACAAATTTGAGACCTCTTCACAACTCTGCTCCTCTGATTTTGGAGGCTGCACAAATTCTGCATTATCTCACAGCATAAAAGACCTCCTTAAACTGATGTGGTGGGGGTTTAAATGCTGTTTCCCCCCTACTGTTGCTGATACTGAACTTTGAATGCATAAAGTAGTATTAGCTTCAGGTCTGGAATGTCCTCCATTAGAAATGGGAAAAGCTTCTAAGATCAGAGCCCTTTACATCACTAACTGCAATTGTTGTAATTGATCTTTCAGTTGGAGAGAAATTAGAGGCTGGAAATTTATTTAGTTTTTCTTCCAGGGTAGCCTGTTCATAGCTAGATTGGATATCATTCCCACTAAAACTAATTGTTTCCGATTAGGCACTACCATTTATAATTGTTACACAGCAATTTGTCACTGTCCCTGCAATTCCCCATCCCGCACATTGGAGGGCTTATTTTGTGACCTGTGAGTAGTGACATGATCTAGAAACACTTTCATGGCATTCCCCTAGACATGGAATTTCATTCCCCTGAAGAAAAATCCTTGTGAAAAACCCTAAAAATAGCCTTTCCATCCTTGGCCCGACTAGCCAGTGTTATACCCGCGCCAATGGGGGAAATACTCCAAAGAGGGCATGCCAATTGGTGCTCTGTCTCAGAGTCGCACTCGCACCAGGCTTAATAAAGGGTGTTTTTAAAAAATAAATGGCGGAAGATTGACTCCAACCAACTCCTGAACTGGTATTTAAATTGGTTTGGGACGTTTGGCTCCGGATTTCCATGTAGAGGAAGTAGTTTTCCACCTCTCATGGAAGCTTCCTTGAGGATAGGGCCAATCCCATGATTGTTGGGATCCCAACTCCCCTTCCACCATCTATATAAGCTTGCCATTTCCCTTTGCAAGCTAATATCCAAGAGCCTTCATAGCCTAAAGAATGCTGCAAGAGCTTTGATAGTCCTCATAGTGCCAAATCCATAGCAAGGAGATTGACGATCGAAGAGAGAGGCTTGTCCCCATTCCCGACAAGTTTTACTGAGATGTATTCCGCTGATGACCCGCTGAAGGAAGGTTCAGCGTCAAAGGTAGGTTGTATTTTCTTTTGTATGAATTAATGATAAGTGACTATTGGTTATGGTACTGCTCGTCTTTTTCGTATTATGCACAAGATGGTACACCCGTGTATGCTTTTCCATATCAGTACGATGAGTACGGGAATCCTTTACGTTTACCCGCTCCTGAGGCTCAACTTCATGCTCAGGGTTTTCCGTATAACCAGGCTTGGCAATCTTATAACCCACAAGGACAAACTTTTCAAGGCCAAACTTCGGGCTAGCCTGGCTATCCTTATGACCTGCAAGGACAACCCTTACAAGGCTACCTTTCGGGCCAGTAGGGGCCATTATACAGTCCGCAAGGACAGTATTACAAGCCTTCAGGTCAACCTGTGTAGCCTCTCCCTGGAGTCCCACCTGGGCAACCTCAAGGATTCACAGGACCACCGGGGTACCAACCAGGGCCGGTATATGGTCCTGGGGGGCAATTCCAACCTTCCCAACTCATGCAACCTCAGTATCCTATTGGTCCAAATGTTGCACATCAACTGGGATCATCTTATGGTCCTGCTGTAGGTCAAACTAGTTACCAGCCACCACCTGGCTCCATTCCACCACCGGGCCAACCAGCCCATCTGGTACAACCTGGTGCTCCACAAAAGCCAGGTCAACCTGCACAACTAGCACAACCTGTTCACCCGGGGCAAACTATTAAACTAGGTCAGCCTGTTCAGCCTGGCTAGCCTGTCCAACCAGGCCAGCCTGCACATCCTATAAACCCTGCTCAACAGCCGATTTACCTGATGCTGCAACCGAATCAACTGGTGCATCCTAATTATTGCCCTCAGCATAGTCCCACCTATCAGCAGCCCGCTCAACCTCAAGGCGGTTACTACCCTCATGGCCAATCTTGACTGACTTATAATCTGCCCCAAGGTTCCCATTATTACACTCAACAACCTGGCTACACCTACACTCAGCAGCCAAAGCCACAAATTGCTCAAATGGGACCGACATATAATCAGGGTCCATACTCTGGTTATCAACCCCCGTACACTGGTTACCAGTAACCGAATCAGGCTGGTTATACATGCTATACCCCCTATGGTCAGAATCCTTTGGGACAAAACCCATGGGGGAAAGGATACATTCAACCAGTGTGGAGTACAGGTACTGGTCCTTATCAAGGGCCTGGCATGCCATTCAATCCACAATTGTCATTCTTGGCCACCTTGGAGTTACCGGACGTTTCTAAATTAACCAATGATCCGATTCTTCATAATCCCTATTGGCCTCCAGTTCCGACCAAGGTACCCGGCGACTGCCCTAATTTTGAAGGTAAAGCTGGTGAAGACCCCCAAGCTCATGTAATGACCTACCATTTGTGGTGTTTGTCTAATTCTTGGGTCGATGATTCAATTCATCTACGTCTCTTCCAGCGCACTCTTACCGGTGCTGCTGCTAAGTGGTATATTGAACTACTCCGTGGCATCTTTCAGGATTTCAATACTTTAGCAATGGCTTTTCTCACCCACTTTCAGTTATCGGTTCACTATGAAGCCGGGACACATCTCCTGACTTCCTTGAAGCAGGATAAAGCCACCCACATATCCGATCATATTCATGAGTGGCAATGTCGTCGTAGGCTGATCAAGTTTGATATACCTGATCAACTACTAACTCATTGGTTCACCATGTCCTTTGTTAACAAAATCGCTCAAGATATTCCTATGGGGACATGTGTGACTGAGGAACAGGCCATTGCGTGTGCCCAGTATCTTGATCTAGTATACTCTCAGTCCAGCACGCTGTATGATATTTTGACTGATGCTCGACGCCCAGGAACCTCTAAAGCTCCACCTACCCCAGCGGTGGATGGTGTTATTGGTTCCGTGTCTCAAAATTCTCGGAAATCTTCGAATGGGAAGCAGAAGTCCAATTCTTCCAATAATTCTGCTCTTCTCGCCCCTCCAGATTCTGGAAAAACTACGGAGTTCAACGCCGTTCAGGCTAATCCTACGGAAAAAGCCTCCAAAGGAAAAAATTAGGGCAAAGGAAAATCCAAACCCGACGCCCCAAAGCCAGAGTCTGCTAAACCTCGTACTGATGACGGTTCCCAACGTAAACTAAAGTACCCCTTCCTTATCTGTGAAGGAGATCATTATACCAAAAATTTTCCTTGACGATCTGAAATTAGTCAACTTCTCGAAGGCTCCAAAGGGACTCCGGCAGTCCTCAAAGAACCGTTCCCGTCTCAGTAGACCCAAATGGTTGAACAGCCTTCACCATCTGTGCCATTTGGGTCCCAGGTCTTTATGATGAATGGTGCTGCACCTGTCTCAATCGCTACACGTTTGAAGGACTATGATGGATCGTGTCAGGCAGCTGGAAAGGAAGTTGTGGATGGCCCACCTCCTCCACCTGTCTTCGGTTCTTTGGAAATTGAGAAGCCTACTGTTGAACCTGTTGTGAGGCCACCTTCTAAAGGTGTTTTGCGAAGTTCTTCCTACAATCCAAATGCCCGTGCCGCTCAGCACTACAGTATTGTTGAGGATTTGGCTCAGGCACCTTCTGCTATGTCCGCATTAGAAGTCCTTCAAATTTTCCCTTCACAGCAGAAAGCTCTGTTGTCTGTGATCGGTGGGATCGATCACACCGATTCTAGTCTTCTCACCTTCGACCTAGAAAAATTTACCCCCCGACTTCCGCATCAAATTTCTCTTGTGATACAAGTCGGGATCAACGGTCTTAACATTTATAGGGCTGTTGTGGATGAAGGTGCTTCTACCTGTGTCATGTCGTCCGCCTGTTGGAAGGCCATTGGCTCTCCAGCGCTTTCATCATCTCCCAATGCCTTAGAAGCATTCGATGGTCAGGAATCGAAACCCCTGGGTGTTCTCGAGAGTTTGCTGATTACGTTACAGGGGAAGACAGTCAACATAGAAGTAGAAGTGGTTGACGCCAAGCTTAACTACAATCTGCTTCTCGGCCATAGTTGGACTCACGCCATGTTATGCGTGCCATCCACCCTCTTTCAACTTCTTAAGTTTCCTCATGAGGGAAAAATAGTTACTGTGGATCAGTTGTCTTTCTTCACCTCCACCTCTGAGAACAACGTTCCTTACATGGATAAGATCCCCAATCCCCCTGACAGTGAAGGACCCGGTCTCTTCAAGGACCTCGTCCTCATGGGTATCTTTCTCGCGCCACAACCACACACCGTTCAATTTAATATGATCTCTAGGTCTGACGACCCATGGATCATCCCTTCGCCTAAACAGGTCACTAATTTTGGAGAATCGATGCCCTTAACTCCAGTAGAGATTAATTACTGTGAAATCGTCACCGAATCTAATCCTCCTCTCTCTCAACATGCTCCCTCGAGCATGGCTTTAGATATCTATTCTCAATCCCCCTGGCTCGGCGAGGCCGACTCGCCTGATCCTCTAAAAGAGATTTTCCCTTCTGATGAAGCCATTGTTGAAACAATGTCTCTTGAGGAACTGCCTTGGAGCGATGGACATCATCGTTCCTCCATGCCTAGCCTGGGGGCAATGTCAGATTGTCTAGAGCGTTTTGCATCTCAGGTTCCTACTCCACCTCTCCAGACGCCTATTTTGACTCATGAGGTTATTTCGGAAGGAAACCTGAGCAACATTACTCAAACCACTCCGATTGACATCTCCGTCAAACCAGGGATAGTTGAAAACATACATGTGGGAGTAACTTGTTCTCCTGATGAGATACGAGTTTACACTGATCTTTTCCATGAATTCAGAGACATGTTCACTTGGTCCTATGAGGAAATGCTTGGGCTTGATCCCAACATAGTAGTCCACGAGATTCCTACCTATCCTGGTGCGAAGCCCGTGATCCAATGCCTACGCCCAGTGCATCCTCACAAAGCCGCTGCCATTAAAGCAGAAGTTGAAAAACTTCTGAACGCAGGCTTCATTTACCCGATTCCCCTCACAGAATGGGTCTCAAACATCGTCCCTGTAGATAAAAAACAGGGTACTATAAGAGTCTGTGTTGATTACCGTGATATTAATCGGGCCTGTCCTAAGGACAACTACCCCACCCCCTTCATAGATCAAATCATTGATGAATGTACTGGGAGTGAGATTTATTCCTTAACGGACGACTTTTTCGGGTATAATCAGATAAATATTTTACCTGCTGATCAACACAAGACTACATTCATCTGTCCGTGGGGTACTTTTGCTTATAAAAAGCTCCCATTTGGCTTGAAGAATGCTGGAGCTACTTTCCAGCATGCTATGTCTTATGCATTCCACGACATACGCCATATCGTTCAGCCTTATCTGGACAATCTGCTAGCTCACTCATCTCAGCGAGAGGACCATCCCGAACACCTCTGCCAGATTTTTCTTCATTGTTGATGCTATAATATCCAGCTTACCCTCATAAATGTGTCTTTTCCGTGGATTCTGGTCGTCTTTTGGGGTTTATAGTCTCCAAGGATGGTATTCGCCTCGACCCTCTAAAGGTCAAGGCTATTGTTAATCTCCCATGACCCTCCTCGTTACACCAATTGCAGAGTCTGCAAGGAAAAGCTATTTTCCTTCGACGCTTCATCCCGAACTATGCGGAAGTGGCCAAAGGATTCACGCGTCTTTTAAAGCAACACATTCCCTTTTGCTGGGATGAGATTGCTCAGCGATCCTTTGAGAAGCTTAAGACGTTACTTGTTAATGCTCCATTACTTCGTCGTCCAAACTATCACCGTGATTTCACTCTATATTTGGCCGCCGCGTTTAGCACCATAGCTATGGTTCTGGTGCAAGATGATGATGATGGAAATGAACACGTTGTTTATTATCTATCACGGAATATTCTCGATACAGAGACACGTTACGCTCACGTCGAGAAACTGGCATTAGCCGCAGTGCAAGCTATACAACGTTTCTGCCACTACATCCTACTGCGTACAGTAACCGTGGTTTCGGATTGCAACCCCATGACATACATTATATCTCAAAAATTACTGGGGGGAAAATACTCTAAATGGATCATTATCCTTCAGGAGTTTGACTTAGAGTTTACCACTACTAAGTCGACCAAATCACTGGTTTTTGCGGATCTCATTTGCTCGCTCCCGACAGACTCCACCCCGTCTCACTCTGAGGAACATATCTCAGACGAAACCCTCTTCCTTATTAGTACTCGCGATCCATGGTACGGTGATATTATTGTATATCTTGAAACATCAACGTTCCGGTCTGCGTTGACCAAAGATGCCCGACGTCGGATTCAGCATCAGTCTCAACCCTACCGTATTATAGGAGATACTTTATACCGCGTTGGAGTAGATTCGGTGCTCCACCGGTGCCTCACCCTGGAGGAGGATGAAAGAGTCTTGAATGACTCTCAAAGTGGTGCCTGTGGCGGTCACATGTCCGGATATGCGACCGCCCAGAAGATTCTACGTGCGGGCTACTTTTGGCCGTCGATATTCAAAGACTGTATTGTTGCAGTCCGAAAATGTCATGCGTGTCAGGTTTTTCAGCGCAAAATGTGCGCACTACCTCTATCTCTGCATCCTGTCATTACTGTCAGCCCTTTTGCAAAATGGGGCATAGATTTCATGACGTGTAACCCTCATTCGGCCGAGGGGCATGCATATATAATCGTCGCTGTCGACTACTTTACTAAGTTGGCCGAAGTGATGCCTACACTAGCTACCGACGGTAAGACAACTGCCCAATTTATTTTCAACCACATTATTGCACATTTCGGGGCCCCTCAGGCCATTGTTACCGATCATGGTACTCATTTTCGAGATTACATGATGGCTGAGCTGACATCAAGATTGGGCTTATGACATGATACCTCAACGCCATATTACCCCCAGGAAAATGGCCAGGTTGAGGCTGTAAACAAAGTTTTGGTCACAATGCTCCAATGGAAAATTGGAATTCATAAGTCAAATTGGCACCTCCAATTGTTCTAAGCTCTATGGGCCTACCAGACGTCAGCAAAGAGTGCGACCGATTCACACCTTTCCAATTGGTATATGGTCTGGAAGCAACTCTTCCAGTTGAGTGCGAAATTCCTTCTTTAAAGTTGGTTGTGGAAATTTTTCCTGACACTTCTCCTAAAGAAGAGCCTCTCTTGTATTTGGAATGGATGGATGAAGCCCGCCGCTTGGATGCTTTAGTCATTGAAGCACAGAAAAAGCAGGTCAAAGCCCACTTTGATCAATTTGTATCTCCGCATTCCTTTGTCGAAGGGGACCTCATCCTCCTATACGACCAAGTGCACGATAAACTTGGAGCAGGAAATTTCCAACCCATGTGGCATGGGCCTTACATAGTAAAATGAGTATCGAAGAATGGGGCTTATGAGCTCATTGATTACGAAGGAGTTCCGTTGGCATAGCCTAGAAATGGGTTGTACCTTAAAAAATACTATGCTTGAAGTTATTTTTGGTGTGGTGTGTGTACATAGGTGTGTATATTCATTTGTGTGCATGTGTGGTATGGTGTGCAATGTAAGCATCTTTCTGCTGATTGGTCTTCCTGATTGTACAAATTTCTATTACTTTGCTTGTCGGTTTCGCGGATGGTGCCTCCCGCAGTACCAGGAATCTGTCCTCGGCAGCCTGGGTATTCTATGATGCTGCTAGTGAGTTGGTTAATTTGCAAGGTGTGTGTCTGGGGCCTACCACAAATAATGTTGCGAAATATAGTGTTGTTTTAGAATTATTAACCGAGGCCGTTAACCTCAGCATTCGTGCATTACTTGTGTATCTGGACTCACAGCTTGTAGTATTACAACTTAACGATCATTATTCAGTTAGAAACCCATCCATTTTACGTCTGTATCTACGTATTCTTTTACTGGAAAGAAATTTTGATTATATCACATATCGACACATACCCAGACATATGAATACGTTAATTGATGCAGTAGCTAATATGGTTCTAGATAGACATTTGTGCAACTTATAAACAAAAACATCATCACATGTAAAAATATCCATCCAGAAATAAGTATATATATATATATATATGTGTGTGTGTGTGTGTGTGTGTGTCGAAATGTTTGCATAGTGTGCATCACATAAAATAAAAAAATATACATGTTCGTCTTAATACAGTCAGAGACGACATGTCTCTCAAAAAATATGCATGAAAAAACCCTAAATAGCTAATTAGCATGGTGCTCATGGTAACACGCCACTCCGCACACCAATCGCCTCAATAGTCTGTGAAGGCGACTAGGCACCCCCACAGTGTGTCGCTGGTAAGCTAATGGGACGTCTGCCAGCCGTGCATAGTCCGGGATCCCCCGGGCAATGCCCTCCAAGTTCTAGATCAGTTCGCCCCCTTCGCCACCCTCAGCCTGAGGGTCATGTGCGACATGGGTTCTTCACGCAATGGGCGACATGCCCGCGGGCCTCTCTAGGCCGACATCTGCATACACATAAAACTTTCATTAGAACGGACATGTATTACCAAAAAATCATAAATACATAAAAATAAAAAAGAGTATCATACCCAACTCCTCGTCCCAATCGTCCCCCTCTGGGAGCAGAAAATCGGGATCTCCGGTGAAATCAGACCCTGCATAGGGCCAATCTTCGACCACGATCAATTGTCGTTGTAACCACCCAAAGAACTCGGGCCTCTAAGAAATCTGTTGGCCTTCTCTTGATCTGGGCATAAGTGCTTCCCAGTGAGCCATCCTCGGCTCTGTTGGTACCAGCTCGCCAACTATGGCCCCTTGGCCCTGGAAAATAGGTAGACGTTCTAGGATGAACGACACCAAAATGGAACCGTAGCCGAACTACTTTAGTTTGGCTTGCTTGCATCTTGTTAGCTGCCTCTTGATATTGCTCATCACTGCAGTAGCCTAATCGAATAATGTGGGGTTCATACACTCGGAGGCTAGTATGAGTTGGGTCTTGGTCGCCTCATGCGGTGCCTATGATCCCGCAGCCTGCGTAATGGTGTGTAGCACCACTCCGAGTGCTAAATCGCGGACAGTGTGGATGTCCACCTTCCCGCTTCCAGATCCGGTTCGTGCCCCCGGGCACACCCTCGCCATTACTTGTTCCATTTTTTCTCCGGAAGGTCTGCTGCCTGTCAGAATGGTTATTGGGCCTCTGCGCGACAACTCGGTGATGAAATACATGTCCGAAACCTCAAGTTCCAACACTTGGTCCCGAAGTTTAAATAATTCCTCATTTTCATCCCATATGTTGACCAAGTACTGTAGCAAATCAGGTTGAGCTCATAAACATGGAGTAAGGAATAATTTTTTGAGTCCACATTTCTTGAGTGCATTCATACAGGCTTCGTTTTCCATAGCCATTTCATCTTCCTCCCCATGTTCCCTCTCCTTCCATTCGATAACCATTATGCCCGAATATCTTCATCAACACAATCAAAAATACCTTGTTAGATCTCTGGTGCATTTGAAAATCCACATGGGTAGCTTATACTTTGAAAACTTTACGCGGAAAATTGTGTTGCGCCATTGGCGCGACCCCTTTGTGAGAAAATGCCCATTGGCGCGGGTCCGTGCCCGTTACCCGCGCCAATGGAGCGAGCCCTAAAATTTTAAAAGGGTCCCCCCAGAAGTCTAATGCACAATGAAAACACATAAAAAATGGATTAAAATGGAGTTTAAGGGAGTGCCTTTTTCCTGGAACAAACGAGGAGCTGAATAGTGTCCCGAATCAGTCGCAATCACCGCTGCAAGTTTTCACACAAATAGACCACTGTTGCTCTTCAAGTGAGGTAAAAAGTAAAAGTAAATTTGTTTTACCATTTGAAGCCTATTTATAACTTCTTAAGTCAAAATTAGGTTTTAAATGTCATTTTTCTCAATAATTTAATATATTTTTGTCGAAAAATGGATTTTACACTTGCTTTTTTGTACAACGACAGGTTCCTTCGCAGATTTGACGGTGATACGAGTTGTATTTTATACTTTTTTGGACTCGGTAAAAACACGAAAAAGTAATTTTGGAGTCATATTTCAGCTCTTTTTTGACTCTCTAAACATGAAAATATTGTCGAGTCCCTTGTCATTTCGATCTTGTTAAAGTGGACACGAAACGACATCTACCCAGTATACGTTTACCCCTTTTTCGGGCTGGGATGGATTACTTATGAAAAAGGAATACCCTAGCCTATCGTGACTAGGAGGTTTTCTTAGACATAATTTTCTACCTTTGCGGGTCTGAGGAACTATTTACGAAAAGGGACCATTGAAGTTTACTTTTCTGCTGTCTTTTCAAACTCTCTAAACAGGAAAAGACGTCGAGTTCTTCCTTTGTCAGACTCGTTAAACCCTGATGACATCGGATCCAGTCGTAATGACGATATTCGAGTTCCTCCTTCCTAGGGCTCGTTAAATGTACTAGGATGGATTCATCTGAAGGACGGACTTATATTACAAGCATATGCTATCCCCTTCAAGCTTGTTTTCAAAAATAATTGGGGTACTCACCAGAAATGGTGGGGAAAAATGGAACCAGCATCATTTTCGTGTCGGTAGTATGTCGCTCTTGAACATGGAACTTGTCTGCATTCATGTCGGGTTGGGGACATCTCATCTCGTTTTCCACTTGCCTCCATGGGTTTGGGCGATCCCTTTTGACCTCTCATCAGCTCGTTGCCTCTTCATCATGACCTTTGATCTTTTGATGTCAAATACTGCCAAATCCACTGTCGTGCCGTCGATATGTTCAAGAGAAGTTGACCTCTGCAAAATTTTGACCTTCCTCTGATTCTCATCTGATCTTGATTCACAAAGACATTATGTTCCTCTGTCTCCCGTCGATGATGTGGGAAACACTATGGCCCACCTTCGATCAAGGTCACTTCCTGTCGACTTCGGCTCATTATCCCGGAAGCTGATCTAAAGACTCCCTTCTGGTACCTTGGAGCCTGCATGCCTTAATGGCAGGTTCTTCGCGTTCAACGTGAGGTTTTCATCATTGGACTCCGACCGATTGACTCTATGGGTGTTCGACGCCAGCTCACTGATTCGCATGCCGTAGATTGTACCTATAGTACCTTGAGGTCCATTGTCATCATTGATGGTACCTCTCGCGCCTGTTAACAACTTTCATCATTGGCTGGTAATCAGGCGATGTTCCTGCATGTTTGACTTTAGCTCACTTATTCGCATGCTTGAACTTGTACTTTTTTCGGGTCGAGATGGAGCGCAAGACCCTGGATTTTGTCTGTTGGAATCCAGGCTGCGATTTTGTGGATTATTATGATTGGTTACATGACTCATTGATTGGATGGATGCGACCGTACCTGAGTCTCTTTATCGGTCATTATTGGATGGCTGCGTCCATGCCTTGGATCTGGATTCTTGTATACTCTGTTATTGATGGTTGCGTCCATACCACATATGTATCATGTATTTGAGATATCAGTTGTACTTCTCTATGCAGGTTTTCCGACGGCAGTGTTTTCAGTTGGACACATTCTCGTAAAGCATTTCACCCCTCTCTCTCTTTCGGGCCTCATGCTTTAGGGGGCATCTGTTACACAAAAATTTGTCACCGTCCCTGTAATTCCCCGTCCCGCACATTGGAGGGCTTATTTCGTGACCTGTGAGCAGTGGCATGATCTGGAAACACTTTCATGGAATTCCCCTTGACATGCACTTTCATTCCCCTGAAGACAACTCCTTGTGAAAAACCCTAAAAATAGGCTTTCCATCCTTGGCACGACTAGCCAGTGTTATACCCGCGCCAATGGGGGAAATACTCCAAAGAGGGCGTGCCAATTGGCACTCTGTCTTAGAGTCACACTCGTGCCAGGCTTAATAAAGGGTGTGTTTTAAAAATAAATGGCAGAATATTGACTCCAACCAACTCCTGAACTGGTCTCTAAATTGGGTCGGGACGTTTGGCTCCGGATTTCCATGTAGAGGAAGTAGTTTGCCACCTTTCATGGAAGCTTCCTTGAGGATAGGGCCAATCCTATGATTGTAGGGATCCCAACTCCCCTTCCACCATCTATATAAGCTTGCCATTTCCCTTTGCAAGCTAATCTCCAAGAGCCTTCATAGCCTAAAGAATGTTGCAAGAGCTTTGATAGTCTTCATAGTGCCAAATCCATAGCAAGGAGATTGACGATCGAAGAGAGAGGCTTGTCCCCATTTTTGACAAGTTTTACTGAGACGTATTCCGCTGACGACCCGCCGAAGGAAGGTTCAGCGTCAGAGCCAGGTTGTCTTTTCCTTTGTATGAATTAATGATAAGCGACTATTGGTTATGGTTCCACTCATATTTTTCATTATGATCATGAGTTTTGTCTTCTCTGACTGATACATAATTGCATATATATCGGGTTTTATGCTTCTGTTTGGCGTGTTTCTTGTGTGTGCAGGTGTTCGATCACGGCGAGCGAGAGGATTGTGATCTGCTAGAGCGAGGAAACGGGAGCGCCACCTTCTCTATGAACAACAGCGTTGGACTTGAGGTAGGCATTCATCGCAAGTTGGTCTATTGCAATTAGGAACTTGCACCTTAGCGTGATACGATTGTTGCTAGACCCAATCTGGGCTAGTAGGGATAGCCTCTGTCTGCAGAAGGGATTTACCTCTACAACAATAATGCTCTTACTTTTATTCACTCACCTTCTAGTAGTATCTTGCTTTAATGATGAATATAGTTGTTCTGCTCTCATAATAATATTTTTTGGAATTCCTTCACATTGAGCTTCTTTAAATGCAAGATTTTCTCTACGAGCCCCATCTATCAATTTCCATTTTGGTTTGGTCTGCCCATTAATTGTTTCAGTGCCCATTGCTTTGTATAAAAAATCTCTTGCATTCAGTGACACATCTAAGAGGCCATGCAAATGAGTAGATATGATGCCCATGCAACCAATGGAATCAAGTTCCCCTATCATGCTTGCAACAATGCATGTTCCCTTTGTATTTTTGTTCCTCGACAGATTTCATCTATCAACACAAGGCTTCTGTTATGTACTGTTATTTAGGACATTTGCATATCCTTTTGGAGGAGATTTTAGATAGACTATAAGGGGCTTTTCCAAAACAGTGACCTAGTATATCTTTTTAAAGAGGCTTATAAAGACACCATTGCTGCAGCTTTCTTGAAAACATATATGCAAATCTATTTGTTGATGGAGTGAAGGAAGGTCTTATCACCTAATTTGATCTTCTGCTTGTTTACCAAAAATGGTCACCTTTTAATTCTCAGGAATGAGCATATTCATAGAAGCTGTAACCCAAGAATCAACTCTCTGTTTATCTTGAAGAAATAGTTAGATAGACTAGGATGGACCAGTCTAAATAAAAGATATCCTTCTCATATAAAACATCTGTGTGTATTGTCTGCTTATATTAGTTTGCAGGGGTCAAATTGAACCCAAGCTCATTCTACTTCCTTGGCTATTTAGATGAGGTTGTCCCTAGCCAAAATTTCACCCTCGGATTACAATTTGAAAGAGGTCTTTTATAAACAGAAAAATAGAAGGCCCTTTGACAACCATAATGTCACTTCTTTTCTCATGATGAAACGCAGGCCTTCAAACTATAAACTGTCATTTTCTCCACTGATTTTCAACCTTGTATTTCAAATAGAGAACCTAATTAAACAACATTTTAAACATTATTGATGCATCTTTTGTTCATCCTTTGGAAGGAAGGTGACTCACAATTTCTGAAGTCATCTAAAAACGCCTTAACCTTCTGCCTTTAAATGAGGTTACATCTCTGTTCTTAATCATATGCTCTTTGAATAGATCATTTTTAAGGAGTATATGTGTTGCTGCACAGGCGTGCTGCACAAAAACCCAGGCACACCATGCTCTTCAGAAAAATACATTGTTAATACCTACAGGCGCGCCGCGCACTTTTTCAAACATGCCGCGCACTTTTGAAGAGTGTTTTGGAGGCCTTCCCAGTGTCGGAATTGGGCGCAATATGGCTCGTTGGAAATCTATGGAAGTATGATTTTAAAATATTCTTTTTTTTTTTCATTTGGTGTCCATTTGGTTGTTCAAAAATTTATTTTCCCAACACTGGTCAAAACTAGTGAATCCTGGTGCAGAAATGCATAGTGTTGTTTGCAGGCCACTTTTGGATGCCTTCCTAGTGTAGGAATTGGGTGCGAGATGGATCGTTGGAAAGATATGGAAGTATAATTTCCAAATATTCTTGATTTTTTTAATTTTGTGTCCATTTTATTATTAAAAAATTGACTGTGCCAACACTGGTCAAAAATGGTGAATGCTGGTGCAAAAATACATAGTGTTGTTTGCAGGCTACTTTTGGATGCCTTCCTGTTGTCGGAATTTGGCCCGAGATGGCTCGTTGGAAATATATGGAAGTTTTGTTTCCCAAATATGCTTGAGGTTTTTCATTTTGTATCCATTTGGTTGTTCAAAATTTGACTGTCCCAACACTGGTCAAAATGGTGAATCCTGGTGTAGAAATTCTCCCGTGACATCTGTATTTTTACATTTCTCACAAACCATGATACCTATGTAGAAACTGAAGGAGGTTTTTCTTATTGAACCTATGAGGGAAAAAACCTCTCTCACGTTTTTAAATTTCATCTCTGTTTGGTCATAAACACATTTTGAAACAAACTGCCCGGGCGCTCCTTAACCTCTGTCTTTTGCAACCTTTGTCATATTGAAAGGAATGCTCCTCAAAATGATGTGGTAATCTATAGTTTATGAAGTAGGAAGTTCTCTAAACCATGATTAAAAACTCTGTTTTTGAATCAAGGAAATCATTCACCTTTAAAACCACCGATGTATCCCTTTAGAACCATAATGCCTACATTGTTTTATAAAATGAAAGGTCATAAGATGCTGTCATTTTGTCCTTCCAAACTCTGTTGTCTATGAAAGTGGCCATAAGGACTCTGTTATGCTTGATTTTTTTATAATGGGAGATTATTAAAAAATACTATTTTAGCCTTTACAAATGGTCCTTTAGACCTATTATGAAGCTTTCCTCATTATCTGCTGATGGAGGTCATGATTGATTTTTTGCTTGTCATTTTGGATATCCTCAAACAATGGTGGGCCCTATACTTAATTGTGAAGGAGGCCTATGCTTGAAAACTGCGATACCAACTGTACTTTTTGAAGAAGGTCTTCAACACCATACTACTTCATTTATTTTGAAATAGTGACCTTGTATCTTTTTGAAGAAGTTTATAAAAATACCAATCACTGCAGCCTTCGAAACCCCTAAGTATCCATTGTTGTTGTAGTAAAGAGGTATTTTAAACCCAAACTTGACCTACTGCTGTTCATAAAGGAAGTGGCCCATTTTTAAAAACCACTAACACAACTTTTTAAGACCATATAAAACAACAGTGTTTTTCTTATGCATATTGAAAGGTTTTCTCTATGATTATGATATGTCTTATTTCTTTACATGTTGTCTTGAAACTTGAAACATTGTGTTATGGCCTTTCTCATCCATTTTCACAATGTGTCCTCTATCCTTTGAGTTAGCTGAAAGAGTAACCCTTGATATTTTCCTTTCCTTCATAACTTGGAGTGAGTTTCTGCTCTTTCAATAGATCATTTTAAGTGATGACTGTGCTTTTTCCACTTGTCATGTTGAATTATCTCTTTTCAAAACAACCCCTTGAGGGCTAATATCAACACAAACGGAGGAAGATGAGACTTAAAGTAAGTCATCCATGCTGTTATTCATTTTATGTCTATTTTTGGATTCAAATTTTCTTGAGAAGTCTGTTAACACCCTTAAATCTGCCAATGTTGGGTCAACCACACTCCAACAGTTTTGCAACCATTTTCATCTCCTTACTCCTTCCCAAAAATTTAAGTTCAGCTCCCAAACTGTCTCCGGATTTGATCTTAATTACAGAATCATAATGCATCAGGGTATAAGTAGCCTACTTGTCATCTTGTATATCATATCATGGGCTCATATCAGTAACTGAGTCAAAAGTCCCTTATGCCATTTGAAAATTCCATAACATCCTCCTTAATTGTGGAAAGCATTTTTACTCCCAACAAGCTTTTGTTCTGCTTATAAAATTTCAATTGTTCCCACTGATTTTCAACTTTGAATTTCCAATTGAAAACTTTCTTAAACATAATCTAAACCTGCTGATGCATTTTTTGTTTCATCCCTTGGAAGGAGGTGGCCTACACCAGCTCTGAAATCACTTAAAACACCTTGACCCTCTACTTTTAAATGAAGGAGGTCTTATTTACCCTGTTCCTAGCCATATGCTCTTTATTGGAGGAGGTCATTATCATGTCACCCAACCATCTGCTCTTGCTTGGAGGAGGTTAACGCAGCTATGACATTTCATCCACTTGCTAAACTGTGTCATCTTTCTTTGCCACACATGTCTCTGCTTGGTATATCAGAATAGGTAATAAAGTGAAATCTTGACAATCTTTTTTTGACTGTGTTTGCAGAGGTACATTGGATTTTCTCTTTGACTAGTGTTCTTATCCCAAGCTTGAGGCAGCATAAGAAGCAGTTGTCTTCTTATGTACTATGATGATATCCTTGGGAAAACTTATGCAACATTACCTCTGAAGGATACACTGAAACACTGCAGATCAACCTTATATCAGTTTGGCTTTTGAAACAATGTACTTCTTCTTTCTTTTCATTGTAGCTCTCCACCTGCTGATGGCAAATTTCTTCAACATGAGAGACTTATTTGGACTTGTCTCCCTGCTCTTGTCTGGCTACTATTTGTCATCCAATTCGCACCCTGCAGAGATGAAAAAAATATGACTTTGAGCCTTTGAAAGCTCCTTTAGTGTCTTATGGAGATTTTGCCCAATCTTAAGCATATTCTTTTAGATTGTGCACATGCTCATCTCTTTCTGTATTAGATATTTGTAGAATTTATTCCAGACTAAGACAACAAGAACTCTTAGTGGCGCGACCTAGAGGTATATCAAGGTTTGTTTTTTGCAGATTAAGCGCTAATTCAGGCTGGTTGGTATTGAACAAAGAATTATGGCTCAGGCTATTTTTTTCGAGGAAGGGATTCTCTAAAGTGCCACCACCTAACTTAGGGGAAACTTTCATTGACTCCGATTGTGTTTGACAAGAAGATCAAGGATGGGAAGGGAGACACTTTGTCAAATATTGGACAGTGAGTTTCATGAGAACCAAGGGGAAAATGATAGTAGACAGGCAAGACCAAGACAGCTATAGACAGGGATATTTTGCTTAAACAAGACATGAATTTGAAAACTGAAGATTGCTCTGATCATAGGCTGACAGGAAGGGCTAGGAAAGCAAAAATTTGTTTGGGGGTTTTCTAGATGACAAATTGGCATATGGAGATCAAATTCTAGAAAACTCAGCTAGGAATATATTCATCAACAACAGGTGAAAAATATTGATGACTAACAATCTCAACCCCTGAAATCAATAATACATCAATCCTTGGAAGGATTGGTTGAAATGTACAAAAAGGCAAAATGTCGGAGTTGCTGCCTCTGAACTAGAATAGCACCGCAACTCAGAAAATGGATGGATATGGCTATAGATGCTGGATAATCTAAATATATCTCCTCCAATGGATCTTTCAATGGAAAGTCTAATCCAATCCTTGAAGGTCTTTCCCTCCAAACTAGTGGTGCAAACCCCACGGCAATTCTACTCAGAAATAACGCAGTCAAAGGAAGGGACTGCACTGTGAATGATGAGAGGGGTTGTGCCTGATGAAAAGATATGGAAAATGGATCTGAAAACTCCTCTAGTGGCCTCCCAGATGCAAGGAAGCTCTCTCCTCTAAAATCAGAGCTCCGGAAGTGATGCTATGGAAATCTCCACTGCAACCCAGCAACACAATGTTTCCTACACTGCTGAAAACACTGTCCTAAAGGGAAATTATTTGGCCTTGAACCAGAATGTGGAGGAGCTGAAGAAAAAACCTTCAAGAGGCTTCTCAAGCAGGATGGAATCCTAAACAGGAGTTCCCTTGTGCTAAACAACACAATTATCTCAGTTAAGCAACTGAAGAGAGCAAGCAATTCGAAATATGCATGAATGAGAAAAAATGGTTGTTTCTTCCTTATTTTATGCCAATGAAGGCTCCTTGGACATGGACCCCACACATTAAGGTTTCTTCCTCCTCAAGCAATTGCTTTGGCTTCCCAAGAAATCCACATCTCCATCTATTGCGTAGTTTGACTTGGTCAACATGACCTAGCCTCCTTGAAATTATCTCTTTTCACACATGGGTGTGCAAAACTAGCTCTAATGATGCTTCTCTTTTATTTCATGAGGGATTTAATTAATATTTTATTCATGAATGGGTCTCCTTGCCCATTTTATTCTCCTCCTAGTTGAAATATCCAAAATTAATGTTCCAATAAGCTTTATTCTAATTTTGGAACATTACAGTCCTCCCCTCCCAAAGATTGCTTGCCCTCTAGAAAGTGTGAGGTTAGAACTGAATTATTCCTCCTCCTCTTCCTGTAGCACCCATGTATGATACCTGCCTCCAAGTATCAAGGTGACATCTCATCAATCAAGTCCTCATAATGTCCCTCCCAAGTATGTAATTCTGCTGCCAAGCTGTCATCATGCAATGGTGAAATACTCAAGAGGATAACAGAGTGATGTCTAGAGGTCCTCTCAGAGTATGGAGTCTGTAGTGTAAGGAAAAATATCATCCCCGTATGGTCCATCCATCCCCAAGCTATGTGCCATGAAAATTGAGTCACCTCTCAACTAGGCAACTCCTGAAATCTATAATCCACCTTTGGCTCCGGCATAGTAGGTGGGATGAAAATCTGCTCATGGTAGACCACATAGCCTACCCCATGCTGTCTACCTCTCCACTTAAGATAAGTGTAAGGTGTCTGCTGATCTTGGGCTTCAATAAGGTTTCCATCAAGTGGCAAGATGAAGGCTGGGCCTCCAAAGGCCTCTCCCCCAACACTGCAAATCATGTTGGCCCAAACATCTCCACATGTGATGAGTTGGGAGTCATCCTCATATGGCATCATGCCCATCATATGGCTCACCTCATAAAATAATGACTGTCCTAGAATGGTGGCCATCACAACTATCATGCTCATCTTAGAGCATGCACTGGAAAAAGAGAGGGGTCCTCCTCCGTCAAGGGACACACCCAACCAAGGTGTCTCTCTCCTGACCATGCTCCTCATAAGTATAGGAGTAGCAGCATAAGGAGCAAAAATAACCATCATGGTTGCTGCCATGTGTAGCAAGTGAGTGGGGCTATGGTTCCTCATGTGTAGCCAGTGCAGCTTGAACCCCAACTACAATAGAGAATGTAAAAGGTTGTGGTTTTCCAACCACCAGTGAGCTGCCCCATTCTCCTTATGTGTTTGGAGGAAAGGAACAATGTAGGATGCAAAGAGACCATGCCCTCCAATACATATCTCTTCCCCAAGTCTCCCTAGGGGATTTTCATCAATCTTGCTTATGGCCTCCAATTACCCAAGAAGCCTAAGAAAAGGAATGCCCCTTCTTGGAGCAATGTCCTGCACAGAGATGGTCAAAGGAATTATACATGCAAGATAAAAATCAGAATGTATATGACTAACATTCTTACCGTCTGCTTTGCTCATGTAAGTGGATTAGCTCATGGATATGCCTCCTCTCATCCTCAAGGAGAGAATGAGTGGCTGTGATAGCTCTCCCAAAGAGGGATGTGCCTCCCCTACATCTGCATGACTTTTGCATCTCCCCATGTGCTGATGAGTCCCCTCCTCATGCAACTGGTCACCTAACACCATGCAGGTAAAAAGATCCCTGGATTACTCCACCCCAAATTGGGAGCTCCAATGTGGATCCATCCTCCATAATGACAACGTTGTTGATCCCTCATGTAGACTCACTGTCTCATGGCTGCTTCCTCCTTTGACATCTCCTATGCCAAAGATATAAGTGGGAAGACTGTCATCCTTCCCCTGTTGTTTCTGCCTTAGGGAAGAATCTGAAATGGGAGTGGGCAATAGTGATGATGAGAGAAAACTCCCCTCCTTCCTGCAGCTACCAAAATCTCCCTGAGCTATGTCAAGCTCTCCCAAGGTCTCCACCTCTATGAATTCAATGAGTGGTTCCCCAAAATGTGAAGCATCCCTCCTCCTTTGTTGATCGAGTGGTCTCTTCGGTAGAATGTCTCCATGCAGTGAGACATAATCATCAAAGGTAGACTATATACATGAATGGAAAGATGCGTCCATGCCCCCACTATGCAATCCAGTCTCCCTCCATGGTGCATCAACCTCTGAAAATGAGTAAGGGTAATTACCCCTCATCAACCGATGCTGGCTCTTCCCCTTACCTTCTCCTTGTGTCCCCAAGTTTCCACACCTCCTTATCAATGGAACAGATGGATCATGTGTTGTGCCTTGATCTCTATACATGAGATCCTGGGGACCCTCTTGCAATGATGCAATAATCCCTCCACTTGGAGCAAGGGCTCCACCTTCCTCTGCATGAGGTACTAGATACTCTCTAGTTGTGCCAGCGTTGTTGCTCCCAACCTCCTCCTCATGGGTGGGAAACCTCCCAATAATGGGGTCCTCCTTTGGGAAAGAGACCCTCATGCTTCCCTGCTCAAATGTATATGATGAAAATATTTCCTCCAGCAAGGTATGGTATAAGGTTCCAGCCTCCCTTATGGCTGTATGAAGTAGAGTGGAGTCCCAAGTTTCATCCATCACATGTAGGGTCCTGTTTTGAGTGTGTTCCTCCACATGTGTTTTATGAATCCTCCCATAAAATCTCTCAACTAATACATGAGCTGAAACACGTGCATTTTTAAAAGGAAAGGATTCAAAATTCCACTAGGTGTAAGCTTTACCTCTCCAGTGCAGTGCTACAAATGTGGTTGCTTCTTCTTCATAAATGTGGTGTTGCTGCAAAATGGAGTCTAGCCCCTCCACCCAAGCTTTTGCTGAAACTGTAAGTGACCCATCAAAATTTGCAAGAATGGATCTATCATGCTACTGCTTCCTCTCCTTGGTCACTCCTCCTTCTTCTCTCATCTCAGTTATGTCACTGCTGGACATAGGACTGCGTTGGTCATCATAGTGTGTGGCTGCATGATCACCCCCACTATGTGCAACTCTAGAGTTTATCCTGGAATAAAAATCCTTTGGAGATGCTTCATCCATCTCCTCCCTTGTCTCCTTGAGACCTCCATGAATTCTTTAGATAGATTTAGGAAGAATCCTTGTGAACTTATCTTCCTTCCTTCTCTCAAGAGATGGAGTCTCTTTCCTGCTGGTCTTCTTGTCTCCTTCTAGATGAGAATAGGAAGTGCAGGGGTCTTCCTTTTCTATTTGCTCTTCCTCCTTGGGGAGGTTCTTCTTCTTCTAAAAAATGGATGATATCAATCTCATCCTCTTCACCTTCTGTCCTCTTTCTTTCTTGGGCTTGAAAGCCACAGGCTGAGCCAAGAAAGATGCTCTGATACCACTGTAATATCTCTTTTTCAAAAATATCACAAGTCTGTGCCAGAGATGGACTACGGGGGAATTTACCAGATATGTCACCTTCTAGAGAAGGGTGAGATCTGGAGGCTTGCTAGCCCTTTGTAGACTCTGTCTACAGATATGTGAAATTTCCTAGTAGGAATGGATAACAACCCAAGCCTGGAAAAAAACTTTCCCAGGAATGGAGGCAGCAGGATTTGATCCCTGGTCTGGGATCCTTTGAATATATCTATTTAGAGCTAAAATACAAGAGTGGGCTCAAAAAAAATGTCTCTAGGAGCTTGAGACAAGTCTCCTTTGCCTGTTTATCTTCAGAAAATGCCCAATGAAGAGGGCTGCATCAACAATGAACATGTACTAGCATAACAGTGTTATATGAGAGAGAAAATGTAAATGAAACCATAAATATTCACTAAATATATATAGCAGCAAGGAAATATACAAATACTGGAGGAATCACTCACTCAAGCTGAGCAAATAACCCCTCAATGGCATACATATGGAAACATATCACAATACTGATACACAAGGTTTCTTGTGACTAAAACTCTGCAGTCAATAGATGGAACTGCTGCATATATCATGGTAATACATGGATATGGAAGTATAAAGCTCAAAGAGAGATGGGAGAGCAAGATCTAAACCCCTGAAATCAATAATACATCAATCCTTGGAAGGATTGGCTGAAATGTACAAAAAGGAAAAATGCCGGAGTTGCTGCCTATGAACTGGAATAGCACTGCAACTCAAAAAATGGATGGAGATGGCTATATATGCTTCATAATATTAATATATCTCCTCCAATGGATATTTCAAGGGAAAGGTTGATCCAATCCCTAAGGATATTTCCCTCTAAACTAGTGGTGCAAACCCCACTGCAATTCTGCTCAGAAATAACGTAGTCAAAGGAAGGGACTGTGCTGTGAATGATGAGAGGGGATGTGCCTAATGCAAAGATATGGAAGCTAGATCTAAAAACTCCTCTAGTGGCCTCCCGGATGTAAGGAAGCTCTCTCCTCTAAAATCAGAGCTCTGGAAGCGATGCTATGGAAATCTCCACTGCAACCCAGCAACACAATGTTTCTTGCACTGTTGAAAACGCTGCCCTGAAGGGAAATTCTTTGGCCTTGAACTAGAATGTGGAGGAGATGAAGAAAAAACCTTCCAGAGGATTCTCAAGAAGGAGGGAATACTGAACAGGAGTTCCCTTGTGCTAAACAACATAGTTATCTCAGTTAAGCAACTGAAGAGAGCAAGCAATTCAAAATATGCATGAATGAGAAAAAATGGTTGTTTCTTCCTTCTTTTATTCCAATGAAGGCTCCTTGGCCATGGACCCCACACATTAGGGTTTCTTCCCCCTCAAGAAATTATGTTGGCTTCCCAAGCAAGCCACACCTCCATCTATTGCGTAGTTTGACTTGGTCAACATGAGCTAGCCTCCTTGCAATTATCTCTTTTCACACATGGGTGTGCAAAAATAGCTCTAATGATGCTTCTCTTTTATTTCATGAGGGATTTTATTAATATTTTATTCATGAATGGGTCTCCTTGCCCATTTTATTCTCCTCCTAGCTGAAATAGCCAAAATTAATGTTCCAATTAGCTTTATGCTAATTTGGGAACATTACATTATCCTTTGGCATAATCATTTTATTTTATAATGGGAAATTGAATGATATACATGAGTGGTTGTATTGATCACATACAATTATGCACCATTTTTTTATATAATGAAAATGGATATAAAATTACTTCACAATTGGAAATGGTAATGCATATAGAAAGGGGCAAGAACATGGGAATTTATTGGAATTTCTAGCCATAATAACCATCATAATAACCATTATATTTAGGGATAAACATCCCTATAACATGAGATATTGTCTTCTCTACCTAATTCCCATGATGGTAAAATCTCCTTAGAATGCATGTAAAATAAAATGGAAGATATGGACTTGTATGATGCCTATCTATCCCAACAATATGATAGATATGACACTTTGTAATTAGTTCATTCCCAAAAGTAAAATATTTATGAGTCAAATTGTAAGGAAGCATGGGCAAGAAAATGAAGTACTTAAAAATGACAATGATAATGTTAAATCAAGCAAACAACCCCCTTTCATGTTCCCCTCTTGTGGTATCATAGTCCCCTTATTGCTCCTCTAAGCAATCATTTTGGTGGATATTATTTTACTATGCAATTTTACATTTTCCCGTGCCTTTACATTTACATGAGTGTATCATGGAAAATATACCATCAAGTTGCAAATGTAGCCCACCACTTGATTCTTATACATTTATTAGTCATTCATTGTCATTGACTTATACACAATGCATTTTACATATTTACAACACATGATCATTACATCTCACTCCATATGGCTTGATTGCAATCACATAAACCAACTCATAAAATAATACATGATCATTTATTATATTACAATTCAAGAGTTAAAACTAGGATACTAAAGAAGTGTTAAGTCTCTTGTAATGCTCAAAAGTACCTACTTCTATCCCACAAAGAGGTAAACAATTGGTAGGTGTTTTATTATTATGCCTTTTTCTATCTTACATGTGTTTACATATACATGAGCATATCTTGGAAAATATACCACCATATTTTAAACTTAGCCCATCACTTGGGTTCTTATGCACTCATTAGTCATACATTGGCTTAAAGCTACGCAAGAAATACTTATGATGCATTTTAGATATTTACAACATCGACTCTTTTTTTTTTCTAAGTAAGTTCAAAATCTATTATATGAACATATAGTACAGCGATCCTAGCCCGGCAGTCAGCATACCGTCGCCAAAATACAAAATAGAGCTATTCCCCAGACGGAAACCAAATTTCAAAAAGCAAGGTATAAGAGCCGCCTCTTCGATTTCAACCGCCTTTTTAGCATATTAGTGATAAACAGAAAAACAGAGTCGCCCACGAGGGGAAACCGACTCATTCTATGTTTGTGACTGAGAACTGAAGCAACAGTATATGCCAAAAAATCAAAGAGTCCTAGCAGGATTACATGGATTTGCAGATCAACTAGAGGCCGTAGTCGCCTGAAGGTTGCTCCTCTTCTATCCTGCACCATCCTGCACTTTCATCTGTGTGGGTCGGGTTGCTCTGAATTGCAGCTGGCTCAGCATCTTGAACGCCCTCTTGTGAACCTTCAGCTTGCGGGTTGGTGGAACAGCCTTCTCCAGCTTTGCGCGCCGCATCAATACCTGTATGGAGAGTGATGTGCGGAGAGGGAGAGAACGCAGACTCGTTCGGGAGGGTGGAAGACGGAGGGGCGGGAATGGTCTCAGCTACCTCTTTGAAAGAGACAGTGACCGTGGCGATGATCAAAGGCTTGTTGGTGTTACTTTGAAAGTGGAAAATGGCGGTCGAGGGACTGTGGAGGGGCGCGACAGGGCGGGAGTCAGCAGGAGACCTGGAAGAACCGGGACAGGGTCTGCGCGAGGCGGGGGAATTGCGACTGAGCACATTGCTGGAGTGGCGCCTCGCTCGAGGCCTTTCGAAACTATCTGCAGAGGAAGACGACTCCGAAGAACTAGAGGGAGAGCGCCATCTTCTGGCAGAGGAAGCTCGCGCATTACCCCGACGGCATCGAAGCCTATGCCGCAATCTGGGCATGGTGGGACAATGGTCGAGACTAGGACCAGACAAGAGGCTAGGAGGCAGCGTATCCCAGAGATCAGACGAGGTAGCGACCAGACCAGAGCAGAAAGGATTGTGGGTGATATGCAGGCCAGGATAAAGATCGAAGCAGCAAGTGAGCGGACAACGTCGGCCAACCTGCGTGCGGAAGCTGGGGGAGGAGGCCTCCGCAGGGCATCTAAAATTGAGAGGCTTAACCTGCCGAGTCATGAAGCGCCGGAGGGTGTGACAGACCAGATGGATAGGGGAATTAACCTGCAAAGCAACCAAACGGAGATGGGAGTGGAATAGCCGGATGAACATTGCGTGAAGACGGGCATTCATGTAGGGAGGATCGTATCCTCGGCGATCCCACCAGTTTAAATGCTGTGTTGGGTGGAGTAAATTCACAGTAAGCATGGCTGCGAGGAGTAAATGCAGTCGAGCGCGTGGCCACGTGCTTTCCCGTGGCATGCCATCCTTCCGGACGCCCTTAATCACCCTATTTACAACATCGACTCATTGTATCTCACCCCATATGGTTTTATTCCCATCACATAAACCACCCCACATAATAATACATGATTTATTGCGCCAAGAGGTGCTCTACAGCTAGTATAGGGGAGAAGTGTAGGCACAGTATAAGTAGGTATGTATGTAACAATTTTTCAATGTTCATAAATGTTAGGTCCCTATAGTACTAGTGTAGCCCATTATTTTTATTATTAGTGTAGCCCCCTTATTTTTATTTTTGTTCCCATGTAGTCCCCATATTGTTATTAATGTTCCCCATAGAAGCCCATTATTGTTATTGTTGTGCCCTTACATTAATATTTTTATGTAGGCTCTGATTATATTGTGACCCCTTAGAATCCTATATATAGAAAGGAGGTTTTTTCATTTGAATCATCCAAGAATTTTTCATTTATGTAATGGAAAGGAGGATTCCCCCTTGAAGAGGCTATTTTTCAAGTCGTTGATCTCTCTTTCCTTCTATTTTGTGAGCTAGTTGCATAAAATTTGGTATCATAGGTTGGGATTCTAGGGTTTCGCTTCTTCAAATAGGTCATCATGGAATTTTCACTATAAATTTGTTTCTACAAGCCTTCAAAAGATAAAATATTTACCACGTGGAGTTGAAATATTGATGAAATTTTTGTAAATATGTATGATCTTGGTTCGATATATTTTCAGAGCTATGATCTATGGAAGTTAGGGTTTTTGCAAGATCCATAATTTCATATCAAACAGGCGACCGAGGGAAAATTGTCAGAACTTACATTTTAGGCATCAGATTGGAATTATGTAAAAAGTGGCAGAAATTGAATGAAATATAATTTTATTTCTATCAATTTTCCATCTCATGTCGAAATGTGCTCACATGTGGCACATCATACAAGTTCACTATCGAACCACCCATAATTAGGTCATTATGGGAGATCAGGCATAACTTTGTCATGAAGAATCCAAATTAGGTCTGACCTATGTCATTGGAAAGAAGACTTAGAGGGATACTTCAAGACCAAATTTCAAACTTTGGGGATCCAAAATCACAAAGCTACATTAGTTTCAATATCGAGCTCCTTAAAAGCAAGAAAAAGGCATGTTTTTTTTTATTTTTTATTGTATAACTTTTGTTTAAAAAAATAAGTTTGAAGTGGTTCCAAAGGGCATATTTAAGCATTGATATGAGTTTTGGTTTCTATAATGCCTCTAAAAAATAATTCCACACACATTAAGCCCTCAACAATATCTACTATGATGCATGAATAAAAATAAGTGCAACATGATATATCAAAATTACGAGACCAAGTGCAACAAATTTTTCTCTCACAAAGAGTAACCAAAAATGAAATGTTAGCTAAGATGGATGGTTTGAAGAAATACATGAATGACGTGGATGTTGGAAATACTCAGAGGGGGGGTGAATCAATATTCCTTTCAATTAGAGCATTAGTTAATTTTCAATTATTATCAGTGTTTGTACAATGATAGAAAAAAACAAGAGGAACAAAAATGCACACAGTTTTTAAGGTGGAAACCCACTCTGGGACAAAAACCACCTAATGCTTTTCTAATAATTCTTTAATATTCAACTCCAATTGAAAATAAAGCTCCAACTTCCTAGAATCTAGAAATCATTCTTCTCCAGCTCCCACTGGATGGACGCTCCAACGCCCGAGATTCTTTAGTAGTCAACTGAACGGATGCCCCAACACCCAATGAGCTACAACTCACCCTAGCACCACCCTACCACCCTATAGAAGAATAAAAGAAGAATGGACTTCCGTACCAGGGAAAATGGTCCACTTTATAATGATATAGAATGATGTAGAAGAAGAAGATATACTAGACCATAACCCCAACTTTGACACAACCACCTAATGATGATCCTAGACCTCCCAACACTGCCTCTTCAACCCTTGGCAGATAGACACTAGTACAATTTGTAAAATAATGTATTTACAATGACTAAGTACAATGATACCTTTACAATGATTGTATGCAGTGCTGCCCACTTGAAGACTTCATATGATGAACTTCTTGCTGCTGTTATGCACCTTGGTTGCTACTCTTGTCATGCTACCCTCTGCTGCACCTTGCTTTTCTTTGCTGCCGTAGAAATTCTGGTCCTTTGCAACCCTTGACAACACATGATCTAGCTTTTTCTTGCCTTCTAGGAGCTCGATATTGAATCTGGTGTATCTCTGTTATTTCAGATCCTCAATATCTGATTTTCGGTCCTATAGTAGTCCTCTAAGTCTTCTTTCCAATGCCCAGGTCCACCCCAATTTGGATTCTTCAAGAGAGAGTTATGCCCAATCTCTCAAAATGCACTAATTATGAACTGTTTCAGTAGAGAGTAACTTCTACGGCCTACCACGTGTCATTGTTTCTTCATTCGGCTCTAAAATTGATAGAGTGAAAGCTATAGTCCATGAACTATTTTCCACTTTTTACAGAATTCTAATCCAATACTCAGAGAGAGATTTATGATGATTTTCCCAAGGTCACTTCTTTGAGATAAATTTCAAGAGCCTGCAAAAACACTGACTTCCACAGATCATATCTCCGAAAATATTGTGCACCTTGATCTGAAATTATTACAGGAGCTTCCTTAGGATTTCAGCTTCGCTTCATAAAAATTTCAGCTTCCGAGCCTTCGTAGAAAACAATTTAGAGCGAAAATTCCACGATAACCTGTTTCAGATTGTGAAATCCCTTCCATAAGGAGGATATGAGGATCACAATTTATATAAATGCTTAGGTTGAGAGGGGCTTCAACAAGTGAACATGGGAGGGATTTTAGGAGCTTAAAAAATATTAATTATGAATTTTCAATGACCCATGCCACAACCCCATGGGATTTTAGCTGCAATATTCCAAAATTTGCAAGTAGAAAATTGGAATATTAATTTTTTCTTATATCATCTAGGAGGTGAATAAAATGGGTAAAAGGCCCGTGAGTAGGAATGAAATCCCTCATAGTGTGAAATGGATCTATGGAGTAGCTTAATTTTTCACCTTCCAGTGTGAAGAGGGGAAAATGCATGAGGACAAGGTCAAGTTTGACCAAGTCAACAATGCTGCCTAAGAGGTGTGGCTTGCTTGGGAAGACAGCGCAGTTTGAGAGGGAGAAATATACCTTGTGGAAGAAACCCTAATGTGTGGGGTCCAGGGCAAAGAGACATTCACTTGCATAAAAGGAGGAAGAGGTTACCATAGTGAGATATGCTTGAGTATATTGATTTTGGTTTGGAAGACTATTTGCATTCTCCGGCTGTTTAGCTGAGTTGTAGTGCTATTTATCATGAGGGATTCATGTTTAGGATTTCCTCTCCTTCTTGAGAGGCCTCTTAAAGGATTTCACTTCATTTCTCCACATCTTGGCTCAAGGCCAAAGCCACTCCTTTCAGTCACTGCGTTATTTCTGCTGAAGTATAACGTAGTGTTGCTGGGTTTTGCAGTGGAGGGTTCCACAACATCATTCCTTGGCTCATGTTTCAGAGGAGGGAGCTTCTATTCCTTGGGAAGGTTAGTGAGGAAGCTTTCAGAGCTGATTTGAATATCTTGGCATCAGTCTAAGCATCTCCCATCATAGACAGCGTAGTCCCTTCTCTAGACTGCGTTATTTCAGTGAGTATCTGTAGTGGGGGTTTGCGCCACTATTTTGGAGGGTGAGATCTTCAGTGTTAGGATCAGCCTATCACTTGAGAGATTTGTTGGAGGAGGTATATTTCAGGGTGTGCATCATCTTCAGCCATCTCCTTCTATTTTCTGAGTTACAGCTGCTGCCCAACAGCTCCGACATTTCTGCAAATTTTCCATTTGTACATGTATTGTAGCTAATCATTTTAGGGATTGTTGTACCATTGTTTTCAAGGGTTGAGAGCTTGCTCCCCCACATTTATTGAGCTATTATTGAAATATCTTTGTATTATCATCTTGTATGTTGTAGTGTCTCCAAGGAACTGTGTTATTTTAGCCTTATGACATATCTATATAGCAGTATTTCTCTATTCTCATGTACATGTCTCATTGAGGCTTCCATTTCCTAGCTGGTGTGAATGGTTCCTCAAAGTATTGAATACATACTCTACTATAATATCAAAAGAAGGTTATTTTACATCTTCATGTGTGTTGGCTCATTAAAATAACACTGCTACTTCATTGTATGTTCTTGCATTTGCTGCAGTCCCTTCATCGGGCATTTTCTGAGGACAACTAGGTGTGGGAGATCTATTTAACCCACCTAGAGGGATTTATTTGGAGCTCATCCTAGATTTAGGACTCAGACACATTTTTATAAGGGATCCAGGTCCTGGATTCAAATCTTGTAGCAGCCATTCTTGGAAAATACATTTTCCATTCATGCCTTGCTAGCAATTCCAAATTTCAAATATTACATTAGCCCACTAACTGGGGTTACAAACTTCAAACGTGAATATCTCTCAAACCGTGAAGAGTTACGTGGCGTGCCATATATCAATGGAAAAATCTCGACAAGAAGAAACCATAAAAAGCATTCTTGACCCAGAATATATTAATTTGATAGGTAAAAATTCCCATGCAATATTTGGGTAGCCCCTGGTGCTGCTTGGGTTTACATCAATGACAACCGCTGATCAACAATCTCCCCTTTGGCATTGATGGCAACACAAGTACTCCCCCTGCGATCATGACACCTCTTCCTACAACATTCTCTCCCCCTTTGACATCAATGAAAAAGGGTAACTCCCCCTGACACACAACCATCCTACGGACCTGTACACACTTCCACTCCCCCTTTATATTGTGAATAAGGAAAATCTAATAAGAACTTGGGAGAATCCCAAGCTTCTGGCGAAGATATTCAAATGCTTCACGAGGTAAAGGTTTAGTGAAGATATTAGTGATTTTTTATTTTGTACCAACATACTCAAGTTTGATATTATTTTCAGCAACTTGTTCTCTAACTAAATGACATTTGATCAGAATGTGTTTTTTTTAATGCATGACAAGATTCTTGGAGATGCTGATGGCACTGGTATTGTCACAGAATATGGGAATAGGCTCACTGAATTGTACTTGAATATGTTGCAAAGTTTGTTTCATCCAAAGGAATTGAGTACAACATGCTGCTGCTGCAATGTATTCTGCTTATGTTGTAGATAATGAGATTGAGGTTTGCTTTTTGCTCAACCATGATACGAGACAACCACCTAGATAGAATGTTGCTCCACTAGTACTCTTATGATCATCAACACTTCTTGCCTAATATGCATCTGTAAAGGATTGAATAATGAGATTGTTACCCTTGGGATACCAAAAGCCATATTCTTTTGTGCCCTTTAGATATCAAAGAATTATTTTGACAATAATAATATGTGATTCTTTTGGTGATGTTTGGAATCTTGCTACTTGTCCAACTGCTTGCATAACATTTAGCCAGGAAGCTATCACATATAGAAGAATACCAATCATAGATTTGTACAACCTCTGATCCACATCCTTAGATGAGTCATCTATGCTCAATTTGCAACCTGTTACCATCGGAGTAAGGACGGATTTGCAATCTTCCATTTTGAATTTCTTGAGCATTTCCTTGATGTACTTGGCTTGACATATAAATATTCCTTTCTCTTGCTGAGATATTTGAAGCCCTAAGAAGTATGTCAGCTCGCCAAGTAAAGACATCTCAAACTCACTTTGCATATTTATAGAAAATTTATTACTTAGTTGATCATCGTTGCTACCAAATATTATATCATTCACATATACCTCAACGATTGTTAAATTATATTTATCTATTTGTACATAAATATTGCTATCAACAATACCTTTCTTGAACCCTTGTTGACGTAGATATATATCAAGACGAGCATACCATGCTCTGGGAGCCTGCTTGAGACCATATAGAGCCTTCTTTAACCTGCAAACGTAGTATTCTTTTTCTGATAGTAGAAAACCTTCAGGTTGTTCAATGTAAACTTCTTCTTCTAATTCTTCATTCAAAATGCTGAATTAACATCCATTTGGTAGAATTTGATTTTTATTTAACATGCATAGGCAAGAAACATTTGAATGGCTTCCATTCTGGAAATTGGTACAAATGTTTCATCGAAATCAATGCCTTCCACTTGTGCATAGCCTTTGCAAACCAATCTTGCTTTGTTTCTGGTAACCTGTCCATCTTCATTCAATTTGTTCTTGAATACCCATTTAGTCCCAATGAAATTTTTATCTTTTGGTCATGGAACTAATTCCCAGGTGTTATTCTTCTCGATTTGATCCAATTATTCATTCATAGCTGCTACCCAATGTTCATTCTAGTTGGCTTCCTCAAAACTACTAGGCTCAAAGGTTGCTAGAAAAGCAATGTGAGCTTGTTGTGACAAACGAAGCTGTCGACCTTCATTTATGTCACCAATGATTTGATTTTATGGATGGTTCTTTTGAATCCATTCTTTTGTTCTCTTTGGAGGATCTTCTTGTTGTTGTTCTGGTATATCTTGATGATCATTATTTACTTTTTCTTGGTTGATAGTTGCTTCTTTTTCTAGAATTTTATCTGTGTCTTTTTCAGCCTCTGTCTCAAGTTTCAAATATTCTAGATCCTCATCATTATTCATTAGAACACCATCTTCATCAAATGTAACATTTATTCTCTCCACTATCTATTTTCGTCTTAGATTATAACATTTATAGGCCTTTATTTTGCCCAAGTAACCAAAAAAGACACCTTCATCAACACGTGATTCAAACTTACCCAAATTTTGATCTTCTCTTTTGATATAAAATTTGCTTCCAAAGATTCTGAAATATTTTACATTAGCTATTTTTCATTTCCATAATTCATATGGGGTCTTGTTGCAATTATTTCTGAGAAGACTTCTATTGATAATGAAGACTGCCGTATCAATTTCTTGAACCCATAATTTTTCATCCATTTTTGAGTCCTTCAACATTGTTCTACCCATTTCTTGTACGGTTCTATTCTTTCTTTCAGCAACTCCATTTTTTCGAGGTGTTTGTGCTATTGAAAATTATCTTTTTATTCCATTTTCTTCACAATATTGCTGAAATAATTTGGAAGTGAATTCTCCGCCATTATCTGATCTTAGACACTTTATTTTCAAATTAGTTTCATTTTCAACCAACTCCTTGTGGATCTTAAAGCACTCAAATGCTTCATATTTTTTCTTTAGGAAACTGACGGCTGCCATCCTGGTATAATCATCTATCATTAACATGAAATATAATTCTCCATCTAAGCCTTTTGTTCTCATAGGACCACATAGATTAGTATGTATCAATTCCAATGGATGTGATGCAAAGTGTTCTTTTTTTTAAAATTTGACTTTTGTCTGCTTGCCATGTCGACAGGCCTCACATAGTGTGTTGGAAGGTTTTGAGATTTTCGATATTTCTCGTACTGCTTCCTTTTTGTTTATCCTGATAAGATTGTTAAAGTTTATGTGACCCATTCGTTTGTGCCATAACCAGCTTTCATATTCTTTAGCTAGTAGACATGCTTTAGTTGCTTCATCCAGAACATATATGTCGTTTGGAGCTCAAATTGACGTAGCCACAATTTTACCATACCTGCCTTTCTTGATTTCACATTTTGTGGAGTTGAATAGCATTGTGTGTCCTTAATCACACATTTGTCCAACACTGAGCAGATTGTGATTCATGTTTTCAACTAATAGAACATTCTTGGCTATAACATCTTTGCTTTCGACAGTTACGGTACTTGATCCTATAACATTTTAAGATCCATCATTTCCAAAGGATACGGTTCCATCCTTATTCTCTTTTAGAGATAAAAATTTCCTTCTATTTCCAGTCATATGCATTGAGCAACCGCTGCCAACATTCCATGCATCTTTTTTGTTTTGAGCCTTGAGAGCAAGAGCACAATTATTAGTCTTCTTCTTCTTCCATGTTCGTTCATTTTGTGGCTTTGAAGATTCTTGTGGAGGTCCATTTTCAAGTCTGCAGTCTCTGGCTATGTGTCCAAAGTTCTGACATTTGTAACATTCCATATTATTTCTTAAATGTTAAAATCTATTGATGTTTCTTTTAGCCTTGGGAAGTTCATATTTGAAGGATCTCCTGGAATTGTATTGGTTCCTAGGGTACGTGCGACATTCTACAGCTTTATGACCAAATTTTCCACATGAATAACAATAGCCATAAAAAATATGTTGGTACCTGGATGGAAATCTTTGTCGAGGAATCGTCTTCCAAGGATGTTCTTGTGAATCTTTTACAATGAAGTCTACATGCATGTCATATCTCATAGGCTCATTGTATTTTGTTGTAGAAGGTCCTGCTTCTTCTTCTTTGTAACTGAGGCCAGTTCTGTCGTTGTAACATTGTTGATTGTTGATGATTTCTTCCAATTCCCTTGAGTTGTTGGTATAGTTTTGGACAGTTTTTCCCTTCTTCACTTCCATATGCAGTGAGACTACTTCTACTTCTAATGCTTCCCTTTTTTGGTTGCTTTCTTCCAACTTCTTTTGAAGTGACTCTTCAATACATTTTTGTTTTTCAACTTCAATTTTGAGACCTTGAACTTGTTCTTCAAGAGTATTGGAATGAATTTTCTCAGCCTTGAGCTCTTTTATAAGCCCGATTGCCTCCTTAGAAAATTCTTCTATGGTCAACCCTTCTTCTCCATTGTTTGATACCTCTTGTTTATTGTGCTTGGCCATAAACAATACTCTCTCATTAGATTCTTCTTTGCTATTATTGTCTTCATCGGATGATGACCTATCTTCTTTAGAGAGAAATTTCCTTTTGTATCCTTTCCTTTTTTCTTGCTTGTTGAATTTCTTAAGCCTCTCTTTCCTTTTGAGTTGCCATCACTTTTTTTTGGACATTTTGCTGTGAAGTTCCCAACCTCACCACAACTGAAATATATCAATGGAAGTTTACCTTTGAATTTTCCCTTACCAATTTTTAGTTTTCTCGTAAAGTAAGCATGTTATTCATCTGAAAGACCTTCTCCATCATCTCCCTTTTCTTCACACTTACAGGTGCATGTCTTTTCAATTGAAGGTTGTTTGTCCTTATTGATTTTCCTAGATGCAACGAACACTGTTTCTAGATGAAAAGTACCCTCTTCTTCATCAAGTCTCATTTCATATGCTATGAGAACTCCATGTAATTCCTCTTTGCTGAGTTTTTCCAGATTTTCACTGTATTCTAAGTTTGATACCTTTTGGTTGAATCACCCTGGTAACATTCTAAGAATATTTCATATAATAGTCTTGTTGTCAACTGGCTCTCCCAATCCTTCCAAAGTATTGGTTATTTCATCAATGTATTGGAAGTATGCAACAATGTTGCAATCTTCTTTCATTGTGAGTTGCTCAAATTTTGCTCTATAGATTTGAAGCTTTTCTTCTTTGACATTTGAGTCACCTGCATATATATTCTCAAGATTGTACCATAAATTTTTGGTAGTTTTACAACCCAAAACCTTATGATAAGAAGATTCAATAAGTCCAATGATAATAATATTATTTTCTTTTACATCATTTAACAAATTATTATTAACTTGTTCATCTGCGGTTGATGAAAATCCATTTTGAACAATGTCCCATACTTCATAGCCTTGCGCCAAGAGATAGACCTCCATTCTTCCTTTCCAGAGTGCATAATTATTTTCATTGAACAGAGGTACACCATTCTTGGTATGCTCCATGACCTCCTTCCATTTGTTAAATTACTATTTAAGGAACCTGGCTCTGATACCAATTGTTGGAAATACTAAAAGGGGGGGGTGAATCAGTATTCCTTTTAATTAGAGCTTTAGTTAATATTTAATTATTATCAGTGTTTGTACAATGATAGTAGTAAACAAAAGGAACACAAATGCACACATTTTTTAAGGTGGAAACCCACTCCAGGACAAAAACCACCTAATATTTTTTTAATAATTCTTTAATATTCAACTCCAATTGAAAATAAAGCTCCAACTTCCTAGAATCTAGAAAAGCATTCTTCCCCAGCTCACACAGGATGGACGCTCCAACACCTGATATTCTTCAATAGTCAAATGAATGGATTCCCCAACAGCCAATGAGCTACAACTCACCCTAGCACCACCCTACCACCCTATAGAAGAATAAAAGAAGAATGGACTCATGTACCAGGGAAAATGGTCCATTTTACAATGATATAGAATGATGTAGAAGAAGAAGACACACTAGACCATAAAACCAACTATGACACAACCACCTAATGATGGTCCTAGACCTCCCGACACTGCCTCTTCAAATCTTGGAAGATAGACACTAGAACAATTTTTACAATAATGTATTTACAATGACTTTGTACAATGATACCTTTACAGTGACTATATGCAGTGCTGCCCACTTGAAGACTGCATGTGGTAAAATTATTACTGCTGTTCTACACCTTCGTTGCTTCTCTTGTCATGCTACCCTCTGTTGCACCTTGCTTTTCTTTTCTACCCTAGAAAGTCTGGTCCTTTGCAGCCCTTGACAACACATGATCTAGCTTTTTCTTGCCTTCTATGAGCTTGATATTGAATCTGGTGTATCTCTGTTATTTCAGATCCCCAATATGTGATTTTTGGTCCTGTAGTAGTCCCTTGAGTTATCTTTCCAATGCCACAGGTCTGACCCAATTTGGATTCTTTAAGGGAGAGTTATGCCCAATCTCTCACAATGCCCTAATTATGGATTGTTTCAGTAGAGCGAACTTGTATGGCATGCCACGTGTAATTGTTTCTTCATTCGGCTCTAAAATTGATAGAGAAAAAACTAAAGTCCGTGTGATATATACCACTTTTTACAAAATTCCAATCCGATACTCAGAGAGAGATTTGAGACGATTTTCTCAAGGTCACTTCTTTGAGATAAATTTTAGGAGCCTACAAAAACACTGACTTCCACAGATCATATCTACGAAAATATTGCACACCTTGATTTGAAATTTTTTCAGGAGCTTCCTCAAAATGTCGGCTTTGCCTCATAAAAATTTCAACTTCTGAACCTTCGTAGAAAAAATATTAGAGTGAAAATTCCCCTATGACCTATTTCATATTGCGAAATCCCTTCCATAAGGAGGATATGAGGATCACAATTTATATAAATGTTTAGCTTGAGAGGGGCTTCAACAAGTGAACGTGGGAGGTATCTTAGGAGCTTAAAAAATATTAATTATGAATTTTCAATGGCCCATGCCAAAAAACCATGGGGTTTTAGCCCACTAACTAGGGTTACAAACTTCAAACATGAATATCTCTCAAACCATGAAGAATTATGGGGCGTGCCGTATATAAATGGAAACATCTTGACAAAAAGAAACCATAAAAAACATTCTTGACCCATAATATATTAATTTGGTAGGTTAGAATTCCCATGAAATATTTGGGTAGCCCCTAGTGCTACTTGGGTTGACATCAATGACAATCGTTGATCAACAGTGGAATCTAAGATCTGTGGTTTAGAATAAAAAGTGGAAGGAAAAATGGAAGACATGAATAATGGTCTAAAATCAGACATGGAAGACATGAAGAATGGTCTAAAATCAGACACGAAACGTTTGAAGGAAGTTTTGAAAAAGTTGCTATAAGAAATTATTCCTAATGGTGAAAATGTAGTAGATGAAACTCTTGTTGAGAACAAAATAATTGTTAATCATGATTTCATAAACTCTAATGTTGGATTTAAGAACCACCATATTCCAAATATCGATATGAAGAAGTTTGATGGCAAGGATATGGTAACATGGATACTACAGATGGAGCAATTATTTGATCTCCATAATGTGAAAACCACATAAAAGGTACGCGTTGCAAATTTATATTTAGAATCCAATCAATTTATATGGCATCAATGGCTTTGTTCACGTAAACCACTTGTCACTTGGTCAATTTTTACGGAGTAAATGATAACACATTATGAGGATACAAAGATGAACACATTCTTTATCCAATTAATAAATCTCAAACAAAAGGTTCAATGGAAGAGCACAATAAGGACTTCCAAAATTTGAATATTGAGGTAGTAGATATTCCAGAGAAGCATAAGATTGATGTCTTCATAGGGAAATTAAAGGATAACGTCCAACATGAGGTTCACCTTTTGGAAATTGATTCATTGGAGAATAAATTTAGGGTGGAAAGAAAAGTTGAAAGAAAAATTATGGCAACAAGGAAGTCTACCAATCACAGCTATAAATATGGAATTTGTTGTGCTTCTAGCCTTCCACAACTTATAAGGTTGAAACCACAAAAATTGGAGTAAAAAAAATAAAAAGGGCTTTGTTATATTTGTGGTATAAAATAAACTAAAGGTCATAAGTGCATCGAGAAGAAATTATTTTACATAGATTGTGAATAGGGGGAGGGGGGGGAGGGGGTAGGAAGAAGAAACATCAAAATAGGAGGATATACGCTAGGAACCAACCTAGAGAAGGAAGAAACGAATCCAAACATTTCTTGTAATGCATCGGCAGTAATTACCACTCCTCAAAATTGAAAGATAAAAGGATATATCAAGAAAGAAAAGGTAATATTGTTGAATGATTCGGGTAGTACACATAATTTTATTCATTTTAAGATAGCCAAAGAATTAAATTTCTTCCTATATCCAGCACCATAATTTCAAGTGATGGTTGCAAATGGAGGATCTATAAATTGCTCTGGAAAGAGCCATAATATAAATATTACCATGGGGGAATATGTATTGAATATTCCAATGCTTTTCATTCCAATGGGTGGTGTTGATGTTGTACTAGGAGTCCAATAGTTACAATCTTTGGGGACTATAGCTTTTAATTTTCAAGAAATTTTATTGAATTTTTTTGGGAATGAAAGGAAGTTGAATTACGGGGTATCATAGGGAAACCGGGAAAGATATTAAGCTCAAATGTCATGAAAAGGCTTCTTAAGAAAGAACAATGAGGCGTAATTGCATAATTATGCTCACTACATGTTCAAACATCAAAATCCTCTATTCCTCTAGATCTCCAAAACGTTTGGGACATTCATTCCAAGGTGTTTGAGACTCCCAAAGGCCTCCCACATATTCATGATCATGATCATGCTATTCATTTGATTCCAATAAGTGTTCCTCCAAACATCAGACCTTAAAAATATCCCTATGCCAAAAAGAGCGAAATTGAACATATGATTGCAGAAATGATAGAGGATGGTATAATTCAACCTAGTCAAAGTTCTTTCTCTGCTCCAGTAGTATTGGTGCACAAGAAGGATGGATCATGGCACATGTGTCTGGATTATAGTGAGCTCAAAAAGCTCACTATTAAAGATAAATTTCTCATTCCTATTATTTATGAATTATTGGATGAATTACATGGGTAAATTTACTTCACCAAGTTGGATCTTCATTCAGGTTATAATCAAATTTGAATGAAGACCGAAGACATTCCAAAAACAAAATTTAGAACCCATGAGGGTCATTATGATTTTTTGGTCATGCATTTTGACCTTACCAATGCACATTTTACATTTCAAGGGTTGATGAATTTCATTTTCAAACCATTTCTTAGAAAAATTGTGCTAGCATTTTTTGATGATATAATAATCTACAACAAGTCTTGGAAGGATCATGTTCGACATGTTGAAAGGGTGCTCAAACTATTGGAGGAGTAAAAATTATATGAAAAAACCTCCAAATATTTCTTTGGAGTGTAGGAGATGGTATATTTGGGTCATATTGTATCTCATGAGGTTGTTAAAGTAGACCCTAACAAAATTAAAGCCATTAAAGAATGGAAAATCCCCACAGCCCTAAAGCATATGCGAGGATTTCTTGGGTTAATAGGGTATTATTGAAAGTTTGTTAATAATTATGGGAGATTATAATCACCTATAACAACATTATTGGAGAAAGATGCATTTTATTGGACTCTAGAAGAAACTAAGGCCTTTGAACATCTTAAAGAGGCAATGTGCCAAGCACGTTATTAGCTACGCCTGACTTCACAAAAAACTTTATTGTGTAATGTGATGCCTCAAGTAATGGAATTGGTGTTGTTTTAATGCAAGAAGGAAGACTCATTGCTTTTTAAAGTCGTCCAATGAAAGGGAAGTATTTACAAAAAGCTATTTATGAGAAGGAAATGTTGGAAATACTACATGCACTAAAGAAATGATGACCTTACCTAATGGGAAGACACTTCAACGTAAAAAAAAATCATGATAGTCTTAAATACTTTTTGGAACAAAGAATATCTTTAGAAGAGCAAAAAAAATGGGTCACAAAGATGTTGGGTTATAACTTTGAAATCATCTACTAAAAAGGGAAGATAAATGTTGTTGCAGATGCACTCTCAAGAAAGGATGAGGATGTGGAAGCATTTATTTGTGTCATTTCTATTATCTAATTAGATTGGATAATAGAAGTGAGGGAGGAGTGGAAGAATGATGAATAAGTGTGGACACTCATTCAAAAATTGCAGCAAGATCCCAATACATCTAATACATTTAGCTGGAAAAATGGTTCATTATGGTACAAAGATCACTTATATATTTGTAAGAATTTGCAACTAAAACAAAATATTAATTTGGAATTTCACACCTCTCCCTTAGGAGGACACTCGAGATTTTTAAAAACTTACCACTGGGTCATGAAATATTTTTTTTGGGATTGCCTTAAATATGATATTCAAAAGTTTGTGGTGGAATGTTTGGTCTTCCAACAAAATAAAGTTGAGACAATTAAGACCCCGTGTCTGCTACAACCTTTATCAGTTCGAAGTCAACGTTGGGAGGATATTTCAATGGATTTTATCACAGGTTTACCCAAGTCCGAAGAAAAGAGTGTCATCATGGTGGTAGTTGATAGACTGACCAAGTATGAACACTTTTGTGCATGATATCATCCATTTAAAGCCAATACATTTGCTACTGCATTTATGGAAACAATTAAAAAGCTACATGAAACCCAAGATTATTGTAAGTGACAAAGATACCATTTTCACTGGAAATTTTTGGACGAAATTATTTTCTTGTCTAGGTACTCAACTAACTCATAGTTCATCTTATCATCCTCATTTGATGGGAAAACTGAGATAGTGAAATTTTTTATGGAAGGATATCTTCGTTGCCTTGTATATGATAAACAAACACAATGGTCAAGTGGTTACCTTTGGTTGAATGGTGGTATAACACTTCCTTCCACACTGCAACAAAAATGACTTCATTTATGGAAATTTAAGGATATCATCCACCGTCCATCACATCATATTTAAGAGAAAATTTTAAGGTTCGAGCAGTGGAATATCACATCGAGCATCAACAAAAAGTTCTCCAACTCTTAAATGATAACCTAAATTTTGTGCAAAATCGAATGAAACAACTCAACATCACAACAAAAATATTTTTGATGTAGGTGACTGGGTATTTTTATGGCTACAACCATACAAACAAATGTCCCTCAAGAAATCTAAGAAGGATAATAAATTATCGCCAAAGTACTATGGTCCTTACAAGGTGTTGCAAAATATTGGTATTATGACATACAAATTGGTGCTTTCAGTATGTTCTCAAGTGCACCCAATTTTCTATGTTTCATGCTTAAATAAGGTTATAGGTGACAAAATCCAAGTTCAAAAAATATTTCCAAAACTTGACGAGGAAGGAAAAATCATATTGGAACTTGAAGCAGTCATGGAAATAAGAAATCGGCAACTGCGTAATCGATCAATTTCAGAGTATCTCATCAAGTGGAAGAACTTACCCACTGAATATTCCACATGGGAGGATGATAATTTTATACAGAAGAGTCCATAACTACTCAAGCATTGAGGACAACAATTTTTTGAAGGAGAGGGGAATTTTAGGTCTGCATAATACTAGTGTAACTTCTTATTTTTATTATTAGTGTAGCCCCCTTATTGCTATTTTTGTGCCCATGTAGTCACCATAGTGTTATTATTGTTCCCCATAGAAGTCCACTATTATTATTGTTGTTCCCTTACATTATTGTTGTTATGTAGGCTCTGATTATATTGGGATCCCTTAGACTCCTATATATAGAAAGTAGGTTTTTTTTCATTTGGATCATCCAAGAATTGTTCATTTATGTAATGTAAAGGCGGTTTCCCCCTCGAAGAGGAGAATTTCCAAGTCGTTGATTTATATTTTATTCTATTTTGTGAGGTTGCATAACAGTAAAAATATATATAGCAAAAAAAATGGTGGCTTCATATTCACATTAAGACATATATAATCTAAAATGTAATGTAAATTGTAAAATGGAAAATGAAAAATATAATGTTAAATGTAAAACCCATATTCACATTAAAACATATATAAATGTAAAATGTAATGTAAACTGTAAAATTAAAAATGTTAAATATAATGTTAATTAAATGTAAAACGTAATGCAAAATTAAAAAGGAAAAATCCATATAAACTAATTTAATGATTTCATAACCACATTTCAGTTTAATTAATAAGCACATAAAAACTTGATACTTGCCATAAACTTACAATATAACAAGATTTTTACCATAGATATCCACCCCCACTTTACCATGGATATCATTAACTTGTACATAGGCTTTATTACAATACCATGGGCCAATACCATGGCTTATATATACCACATGCTCAAAAACCATAACTCATTTCACAATCAAAATAATTTAATTTTATAACATATTTTAATTAAATCTAAAAGGAAAAATGTTATAATTACTTTTGAGATATATTTAAACCCTCTATCATCACTACTACTAAAAATATTGCGTAGATATTCCATAGAGATTAAATCAAGGTTTTAATAAAATTTAAAATGAGAATACTTTTATATAGAGAGATGTGAAGGAGAGGAGAGAGACGGGGAGAAAAGAGAGAGGGAGATAAGGGGAAGAGAGAGAGACACACACAAAAAGAGGGGAGAGAGAGGAGGAGAGAGGGAGATAAGGGGAAGAGAGAGACACACACACAAACATGGGGGGGGAAGAGGAAGAGAGAGGGAGAGAGTGACAAAGTTGGAGGGAGAGAGAGAGAGAGAGAGAGAGAGAGAGAGAAGAGAGAGAGAGAGAGAGAGAGGGAGGTGGGGGAGAGAGGGAGAGAGAGGAGGGGAGAGAGTGAATGAGAGAGGGGGAGAAATAGAGATGGAGTTGATGTGGGAGGTAGAGGGTGAGAAGAACAAATACATTGAGAGATAGAGGCGAAGAGAGAGAGGGGGAGTAACAAGGGAGATATGGAGAGAGAGTGAGGGAGAGAGGAGAGGATGTAAGAGCGAGAAGGAGAGGGAGAGAGAGGGAGATAAGGGGAAGATATAGAGAGAGGGATACATAAATATGGATGGGGAAGAGAGAGGGAGGGAGATAGTGAAAAAGTTGGAGAGAGAAAGAGAGAGGGTGATGGGGGGGAAGATACAAAGGGAGGTGGAAGAGAGAGGGAGAGAGAGGAAGGAAGAGATAGAAGGAGAGAGTGAGGGAGAGATAGATGGATTTGGAGGGGGAGAGAGAGGGATGGAGGAAGAAAGACGTCAAGAGAGAAAGTTGGAGGGATAGAGGGAGTGACAAGGGAGAAATTGAGAGAGAGTGAAGGGAAGTGTTAGGTCTCTATATTACTAGTGTAGTCCCTTATAGTTGTTAGTGTAGCCCCCTTATTGTTATTTTTGTACCCCTGTAGCCAACATATTGTTATTATTATGCCCCATAAAAAGCCACTATTTTTATTGTTGTGCCCTTACTTTATTATTGTTAGGTCGGCTATGATTATATTGTGACCCCATGGACTCCTATATATAGAAAGGAGGTTTTTTCATTTGTATAATCCAAGAATTTTTTATTTATGTAATGTAAAGGAGGTTTTACCCCTCTAAGTGGCTAATTTCTAAGGCATTGATCTCTCTTTATTTCTATTTTTGGAGTTGGTTTCATAACATTTGGTATTAGAGCTTTGGATTATAGGGTTTCGTTGCTTCAAATAGTTCACCGTGGAATTTTTGCTATAATTTTTTTTCTATGAAGGTTCAAAAGCTATAAAAAAACCCTTTGTGAAGAAATCCTAAGGAAATTTGTGTAAAAATTTCAGATCTTGGTTCGGAATAATTTCGGAGATATGATCTGTGGAAGTTAGGGTTTTTTTAGGCTCCTGAATTTCATCTCAAAGAGGCGACCTCGGGAAAATCATCATAAATCTCTCTTTGAGCATCAGATTGGAATTCTGTAAAAAGTGGCCAAAAGTACATGGAAATTAGTTTCCTTTTTATCAATTTCAGAGCTGAAAGATGAAAAAAATGACATGTGGCACGCCATAGAAGTTCGCTCTACTGAACTAGTCCATAATTAGGTCATTGTGGGAGAATGGGAATAATTTTGTCTTGAAGAATCCAAATTAGGTCAGACCTATGGCATTGGAAAGAAGATTCATAGGGCTACTAAAGGACTAGAGATAACATCTCGGGGATCTATAATTACAATGATACATCAATTTTAATATCGAGCTCCTCAAAAGCAAGAAAAATGTGTGTACTTTTTTTTCAAATTGCATAAGTCTTTTTTGAAGTGATTCCGAGGGAAAATTGAAGCATATATATCAGTATTGGGTTCTAAAATGCCCCATAAAAATAATTCAACGCCCATTAAGCCCTTAGAAGGCTCTAATATGACGCATGAAGAGGAATAAGTGCAACATGATATATCAAAATTACAAGAGAAAGTGAAATAAATTTCACTCTCGCAAAGAGCAACAAAAAATGAAATGGCAGTTTTGAAGAAAGGTGTGGAAACTAAGAGGGATGGTTTTAGGAACGGAATGGAAGCTAAGATGGATGGTTTGAATAATGGCATGGAATTCATGGAATAAAAAATGAAAGGAAACATGTAAGACATGAAGAATGATCTAAAAGAAGACATAGAATGTTTGAAGGAAGGTTTGACAAAGTTGATACACGAAATGATTCCTAATGGCGAAAAGATAGTAGAGGAAACTCATGATGAGAACAAAATAAATGCTAATCGTGATTTCATATTCTCTAATGTTGGATTGGAGACCCTCCATATTCCAAATATTGATATGCGGAAGTTTGATGGAAAGGATTCCTTAACATGGATACTGCCAATAGAGAAATATTTTGATATCAATAATGCGAAAAACACACAAAAGGTACACATTGAAACTTTATATTTAGAAACAAATACATTTTTATGGCATCAATAGCTTTGCTCCCGTGAAAAAACTTTCACTTGGTCAATTTTTACAGAGGAAACGATAACACATTATGAGGATATAAATAGCAACACCTTCTTTAGCCACTTGATAAATCTCAAAGAAAAGGGTTCAGTGGTGGAGCACATTGAGGACTTCCAAAAATTGAATATAGGGGTAGCTAATATTCCAGAGGAACAAAATATTGATGTCTTCATAGGAACTTTCAAGGATAACATCCAACATGAGGTTTTCCTTTGGGAACCTGATTCATTGGAGAAGGCATTCAAGTTGACAAGAAAAATTGAATGTAAAATTATGGCGACTATTAGCCCCCCTATGAAATTCTTGACAAGCAAGCTGGGGGCTATGTCATTTTGGAGACCTTCAAGGAATGCATCTCCCTTGAAGACACATCATCCTTGAGGTCTCTCTATGCTTCGCCTTATGAAAATCCCCTCTGCTGGTCCATGCCTCAAAAGGCCTCCATTACCCCTTGTCCCCTGCCAATCTCACATTTTTCCCCTTTCATTCCCCTTTTTCAAATTCCCCTCATCCCCCCCCCCATTTCCCCCCTGTCAATGCTCTAAAATCCCCTCGAAATTCCTCTAAAAATCCCTACACCCTTTGTTTTCCCAAATTCCCCCTCCATCTCCCTATCGTTGCCCTTGGCTGGCCTTAAAACACTTTGGAAATGGGCCAAAAATCATAAATTTCATTGAAAATGGGTTAAAAACCCACTTCCGACCATATAATAGGCCTCATCCCCTCCCAGATTATCCCCCACACTCTCTTCCTTCATGTAACCTGGGCGGTGGAACCACCCGCCGGCACTAAAGGCGCTTATCTGTAGTGAATACATGGTGAAGCCTAGACCGTCGATCCTTGCAGATCGAACGGTAATCGTCAAATCCCGCAGGCCCTGTGTTTTCCACGTTCAAATCCTAGATCGCATCTCCACCGTCCGTTTCCCCGACAGATCAACGACGCGGAGCCCATCCGCCCTGTGGTCCCTGCTTCCACTGTTCCAAAACCGCCTATTTATTCCACACCACCTTTGGGCGATGGGCAGTTTTCCCTCATTGCCTAGCGATTCCACTGGCCGTCCACCGTGTGTCCCTTGTATGACAGCAAAACCACTTTCTCCCTGCGCATTATCTTTCGACCCAAGTCACGCAGTGAAATCATTGTAATCCGTTAGATTTGTGATGGCCCATCCGACGGTCGGCATTCATCCAAGCTGCGCACTGCTTACCCCTGCTCATCGCACTCGCTGGCCCACTGTCTGTCGTCTTCCGCCGTCAATCTCCGCTGTGATCGGACGGTCCGGATTCTTTCTCCCGATGTTGACCATTCCATTGCTCTCGGTCTCGCCACGTCGCCTCCACGTGCACCCTCCGTACAGTCTTCCATTCCATCGCATATGTTGGTTCTTTTTCGTGTTTGTTAACGTTTTCCACGTCTACTTGCTCTGCAGACCATCACCACCCACCATGAGCACATTTCTCCATTCCTACTGTCATTTTCTCCTCTACATCGTCATCTGCACGACCTTTCTCCGCCTCCACATCATCCGCCACCCCATACATGATTTCCTAACTTATTTGTTCGTTTTGCAGGGTTATAAAGAGCTAATGGCCACCATGGTAGGCGGCTCTGCTGCAAGGATAGCAGAATCTAAAGAAGATCAGTTGCAGCAGCTAATTTATGAGCAAGGAGCCGGGAAGGTAAAGACTAGACATTCATTAAAAGAAACAGGGTTTAAACTCTGTGGAAAACCTTCCGGCACTATTAAAACTCAAAATGCACGGACAGAGACAGATATGGAGCAGCAAAGTGTTTTAATGCAAGAAAAGAGATTAGAGCACGTCAATGAAGATCTTAAGCCTTTAATTCGCAGTTTAAAGAGGCAAAGAATCAGGTTGAAGACCCCGAGGATCAATCAAAAGGATCCTGTGCACAGTAAAAGGTAACATCAGGGTTTATTCGTCAGCAGAATGTTTTTCTTCATCAAGTACAGGGCACCCATATAGTTTTTATTATGCACAATGTCCCTGAAGGAATTTCCACCAGACAACAGTTCAAAATCGTTAGAGCATTTATATGGCAGACTCCTCAGTAATTTATTTCATTTTTGTTCAAAGCACCAGGAGTACTACAGCCAAAAGATGTCAAGATCATATGTGGAGAAGATCACCCTTCACAAGGGAAGTGACAGAGATTAAATACACAGCAATCAAACAGGATGGATTTCGGCCCTGCATTCATTTTGTGTTTAATGTTACATTTAGTGTTCACCTACCACCTCAGTCGACCTTATGTTCATCATCTGCTATAAAGCACAGAAGGAAATTGTTGTAAATTTTGTTGATGAGATATCAGATAAATGCAAGTATTTTCCTCTTGAGACAAGTTCTCTGTGTAATATTGTAAGATAGGCTGAGATTTGATGTATTCTGGCTGAATGTTCAAGCTGTGGGCAATGATGTACTTGATTGGTGTTGTTTTTTAATATGACAAGCACATTTCTTTGGATCTTGATCTAAAGCAACTGGTGATATTTTCCATTCTCTGTATTTGTGATTGACTTGCTTTCATTTCATTATGTTTCTTCAGGCTCGCATCAGAAGTTTGGCATAAGATTTACCCTTGATAGGTACCTTATGTTGCTTCTCTCCCAGCCTTTATGTTTTCTGCTTATATGTGTATCTGAATATTGATTTCAATCGATTTAACCAGTGTAACGGATGTTATTGCCTTCTCTTTGATGTATGAATTAATGAAATTTATGTTTAGATGTTCTTGTTAGGATTTAGTTAGATGAGTTGAGAGCACTGGGAAGTCTAGAACCCTGTCTCTGCCTCACTAGGATCTTTCCATCTCTTTAAGCCTTTCTAAGATCCCTTGTCTTGCCTCCGGTTTTGTCCAAGCAGGTCTAGAGTTAAATGACCTCTGACCTAATCTATAGACAGAATTGGCTGGTTCCCCTTCACTCATTTTCAGTCCTTAATGTCCCATTCCATCAACCATCTTTAAATATCCATATGCTCTAGATGACTAGCCCAACTGAAAGCTTGCACATTGAACACAAGTAAATCCTTTCTTGACTCCATTGCCCAATGGCCTTGATGTTCCCTGAGTTATCTGTCTTAGCCTAATTCCCTCTATGCTCATCCTTGTCTTATTTTGGATCTTCCTTTCCTGATTCCCAACAACCAAACACAAACAATCAAACAAAAAACCCCGAGCCTATAACTCGCCTAATATCTTAAACTTTTAGCCTCAAAGACATAAAACATAGAGAGATCCCTCTCTGGACCTAGGAGGGCTAGATCCTAAGGTCTAAAAGTGGTTCTATGTTGTCTCATATTTTGGTCTTACCAACCTGGCCAAAACATGGAAACCCCAACATAATGGCGACTCCACTGGGGAATCTTGAGTGCATTACAATTTAAACATTCCTAGGCATTCAAAACCCGCAATCTCTGGTTAGGTTGGAAGTTAGTCACACCTCTTCTCAGACAGCCTCAGTGTCATCTGTTGTGTTCTGTTGCACTCTTAGACATAGCCTGGAAAGGGCCAGGTAGCCTCCGGATCCCACCTTCTTCGGAAGTGGCATATCTGTAAATGCCCTCCTAGTTAATCTCTGGTGGGAGTTTGTTGCTTTTTGAGGAGATTCCTGAAAGGTGATAGTGCCTAAGCACTGTGGTGGACAGTGTAACCCCTTATATCTACCCTAAAGCCTTCCACCTGGTGACTCCATTGTTCCTAAATGAAAAGACTCCACTAGTGATCAGTAGGCCTACTGATTATATTGGTTTCACAATAGACTCCAATGGGAGACCAACCCCTGAGACAACATCGACCACAATATAAATAACAAGTAGGGTTAAGCTGCTTGGCTGGGAAAATTACATTCTGGCTTTCAGAACCATTCACACAAGAGCTTATCCCAACCCTGACCCACCTGAGATAGTTGAAAATCCAGAGAGTATCCTCAAGGGAGCTCTTACACCTAAAAGATCAACTATTTCCAGCCATATTCACAGAGCTAATTCTGCACCAGAAGACCTAACAGCTCTGTCACACTTTCACCCTGACCTAGACCTACCCAATAGACTACCAAGAACTAGGTCATTCAATCACCTAGACCAACAACACCTTGAACCACACAGTGCACCATCTCATAGTGGTCAAAACACTAAGGACAGAGGAACCCCTCCATCTACACCACCTGATATTCACTTCATTCAAAACTTGGGGCTCTCCCACCCTAGATCTGCTCATCTTCTGGTCCTAATATCCCCGTCATCCAAATACCAGCTGCTCAAGCCAACCCTTTACCCCATCAGAACCCTATCATGGCAGCTTGGTATGCACCCCTGGTTTTACCTCAACCCATGCTACCCTTAACCAATGATTATCAGTCAAAAATCCCACACTTCACTGCTAAAGAATCAATCACAGCTTAGCAACATATAGATAAGATGGAGGATTATTTTGACTATATGGAAATTGATGATGAGACAATCAAAATGAGAATCTTTGCCCAAAGCTTAGGGGGTGATGTAAAGAAATGGTTTAAAGGCCTACCTCCGGGCAGCATTAATGACCTCCCAGCTTTATATCAAACATTCATCAACAAATGGGAAGTTAGGGCAAACCCTCGCCAGCTCCTAGCAGACTACATGACCCTTAAGAGGAATGTGGGAGAGAGTGTCCATGATTACACCACTAGATTCAACATCATTTACAATGCTCTCCCTCCACACATGAAACCTCCACAAGGTATGGCCCTGGCCAAATACCCTGATGGGTTTGATGCTGACATGGCCTATGAGCTTAGGGATAAAGAGTAAACCACACTGGAGGACATGCAGAAAGGAGTCGTGAACATAGAGGCAAACCTGATTGAGAAAAGAGAAAGACTGAGATCTGAGAAGAGGGTAACATATAGAGATGACAATGTAGCTTCCACATCAGACCCAAAATATGATAGATTATCTAAAAGCATGGATAAGCTACAACAAATGATGGAAAAAATGGTCGTCACAATTAGCAATCAGAACAGAAACCAGAACCAAAACTTTAGAAGAAACAACAATGCTCCCAACAGACAAAAAGAATCAAATCAACAAGTTATTCCCCCATTCCAAAAAAATTTAGATGAAGATGAGGGAATCATAGAAGAGTCTGAAGGGAATACAATACACATGTTTGAAACAGAAGACTCAGTCCTTAACTGTGATTCAGGGGAAGATTAGCCCTCACCTTCATAATGGGACGAGGAATGGTTAGAAACTGAAGATTACAGATTAGGATTTGAAAATGCCATGATGCAGGTCAGAGAGCAATATGAACTTAGGAGCAAAAAGAACCAAGAAAATTCCAAAACAAAGACTCCTGAGGTAACCATCAAGAAAAGACCTGATAAAACTTCTAAAGCATCTGCTGCAAATGACAAATCAACAGCTGAAAGTTCTGGTAAGCACAAGGAAAAGGACAACCAAGACACTGAAAAACAAAGCCAACCAACCAGCAGTACTATCACTTCAGTTAGTACTCCTGAAACAATTGTTCCTAACCCTATACATAATGAGAATTTACAAATTGATTCGGTCACCAAGGTGGCTAATAAAACAAAATTAAGCATTCCAAAGACCCAGTCCACTTTCAATTTAGAGAGTGAGATTGCAAGAATCAAAATATCTGTACCATTATCTGAACTGGCCACTTAGAATGTATATAAAGGCCAAATTTTGAAAGCATTGAATCTGGGGGAAAACAATGACACTGTAAATTTGAATGATGATCAACCTGCCCTCCTGTTTGGTCTAATGATTGAGGGGAAATTTCAGGAAGGGGTAGTACCACCTTTCTATATCAGTCTCAACATTCATGACAAGATACTTCACAATGCCATGCATGATTCTGGAGCATCATACAATCTAATGCCTAAGGTGGTGATGGAAAGAATAGGCCTAGAGATAACCCGTCCTTACAAATATTTGTATTCGTTTGACTCTAGCAGAGTAAAATGCCTAGGCCTAATCAAAGACTTATGTGTGAGTTTGACCCAGATCCCGACTAAATGTATGGTCATGGATGTTGTGGTGGCAGATGTACCACCCAAGTATGGCATGCTGCTATCTAGATCATGGGGAGCCAAGCTGCCAGGAAAAAATGCAGATGGATGGCTCATATGCTACTACCCCTCTATTTGGCCAGCTGAGAAGACTGTATAGAGAATCCCAGATGAAATTCCTAGTCAGTAGCCCCGAGAAGCCTGAAAATTCACCATTATACTCTGTACACACAGACCTGGATTCTTTCATTCTTTATAATGACCAATCCTTAGGAGAGACAGAATCTGAATGCAGAAATACAAGCAAGGACGCAGAACCCATGGACTCTAGCATAATGGCTACCCTGGAAGAATACGATGAAGAAAACCATGGGCAGGATAATGAAAACGAAACTCAGAATGAACCAGAAACACAACGCAGTCAGCCTATTAGTCACACCCTGCGAACTAACACACCATGTGAAGAACAAGACGACCCACAACCTAGTACAGACCCCGCAACGCAACATAATGACAAACCCCTGTGGGAAATGAACTTCGATGGGTCCTGTACTAGGCAAAATGCTGGAGCAGGGGTGTGGCTACGTAACACAGAAAATGACCATGCAGAGAGCCACACTGTCAATCTGCACTTCAAATGCACAAATAACATTACAGAGTATGAGGCTCTTATCCTGGGCTTAAATTTGATGAAAAAATTAGGAGCCCGTAGGGTAACTGTGCTAGGAAACTCTGAGTTAGTTTTCAAACAAGTGAATGGTGAATACACAGCAAAACATCCTCGATTAAGAGCATATAGGAACGATGCCATGGATATATTGAAAACTTTCATGGAATATGAATTAGTGTTTGTTCCCAGGAGTCAAAATGTCATTGCAAATGGATTAGGTTGCCTAGCTAGTTCATATCCTAAGACTCCCCTTGACCAACAAATCATCATTCAGACCAAATTCAGACCTGCAGTGCCAGACAATGAAAAATATTGGCAAGTCTTTGAAGGAGATAAACAGATTGAGGATTTCCTAATAGGCAGAAATGAATTTGAATTTTCTGATTCAGCCTTTAAATCTGACAGTAGCTGCCTAAGTGAAGAACTCTCCGATGAAGAAACCCCACCTTGTAACATAGAAATAAATTCCTTTTTTGAAGCAATTGGAAGTGCAACCACAAAATGTGAAAATGCATATGGTGAAGAAATGGAGGTGTTACAGGCCAAAGACACGAATATACCCATAGGCCTAGCACCCCTAGAGGACCTTTTTGACTTTGATGATGTAGCCAAAAATCCCACTATAGAACATACAGACTCAGACATAGAAGAATGCAACATAGGCACTGAAGATAAGCCCAAAATGATTAAACTGGCTAAGTCTATACCTGCAGACATGAAGAAAAAATACATTGACCTATTTAAGGAATTCATTGATGTGTTTGCATGGAGCTATGAAGACTTAAAGGCCTATGACACCAACATCATACAACACAAGATACCACTAGAGGAAAATCAAAAGCCTTTCAGACAAAAACTCCATAGGATCAATCCAAAACAATTGCCTGCAGTAGAGAAAGAGATCAAGAAGATGTATGATGCAGGCATAATAGTCCCTGTAAGGTTTTCTGATTGGGTGTCAAACTTAGTGGCTGTGAGAAAGAAAACAGGGGAGATCAGACTATGCATAGACTTCAGAAACCTCAACAGAGCCTCCCTGAAAGACAACTACCCTTTGCCAAGAATGGAACATATCCTACAGAAGGTAGTGGGCTCTAAGAGAATCTCCCTACTTGATGGTTTTTCAGGATACAACCAAGTTCTGGTACTCCCAGAAGACCAACTCAAAACAGATTTTACCACTCCATGGGGCACCTTCATGTATGTGAAAATGCCCTTTGGACTGATGAATGTTGGAGCCACCTTCTAGAGAGCGATGGATATAGCTTTCTCAAATGAGATAGGACACTTCATAGTTATCTACTTGGCTGACTTGACTGTCTTTTCTAAAACTGAAGAGGAACATCTCAAACACCTGAGGAAATTTTTTGAAAAATGTAGAAGGTATGGTCTGTCCTTAAACCCTAAGAAAACTGTGTTCGGGCTGCAAGAAGGTAAACTTCTTGGCCACATCATATCTGAGAAAGGGATTAGAATAGACCCACAGAGGGTTGAGGGAATACTTCAAATTACACATCCGAGAAACATCAAGGAGTTACAGTCCTTCATAGGGAAGATCAATTTCCTTCAGAGATTTATCCCCAATCTTCCTGAACATCTTAGGAAAATGACCAACATGCTAAAGAAAGATGTAGGGATCAAGTGGACTGTTGAAGCCAAGAAATATTTTGAGTCAGTAAAACTTGCACTCACTCAGGCTCCTGTCCTTATCAGCCCAGACTTCTCAAAATATTTTCTGATCTTTTCATTTTCCTCCCAGCACACAATAGCCGCAGTCCTGCTACAAAAGAATTAAAAAGGTAACGAACAGCCAATTGCCTTCTTCAGCAAAGCCTTAAGGGATGCACCTTTGAAGTACAACATTATGGAAAAACAAGCCTATGCTTTGGTAAAGGCCTTAAAAGACTTTAGGATGTACATTCTGCATTCTCACACCATAGCCTATGTTCCAAATATAGTGGTTAAATATATCGTGTCCCAGGACCCTGATGGGAAAAGGGGAAAATGGATTGCTACAATCTTGGAATACGACCTTGAAATAAAACCCACCAAGCTGATCAAAGGTCAAGGCCTCGCCCAATTAATGGCTGAATCTAATCTGCAGGCCCTTGAAATTAACATGATAAATGCCTTAGATGAGCAAGAAGGGTTGCCCCATCCAACTGTTGAGGAGCAGTTTCAGAACTCTCCTTGGTATTCTGATATCCTTCATGTGCTCACCAACCTCAGTGCCCCTCCAAAACTATCCAAAACCAAGGCCAGATTCATAAAACTCAAAGCCAAAAATTACTGCATTATGAATGAAAACCTATACTGGAAAGATCCAAATGGCCTATTACTAAAATGTTTGTCTGAAACCAAAGCTGAAAGAATTAAACAAGAGTTCCATGCTGGGGAGTGTGGAGGCCACCTGAGTTGGAAAGCCACTGCAAATAAGATACTCAGGGCTGGTTACTGTTGGCCTACACTCTTTAGTGATGTCCATAAAATGATTCTTGCCTGCCACAAATGCCAAATCTTCGAGGGCAGAAGAAATCTCCTCCCCCTCCCTTTACAACCTATCACCATAGAAGGTCCCTTCATGCAATGGGGCCTAGAATTTATAGGAGAAATTCATCCTGCTTCCTCTAGAAAACACAAATGGATCCTAACTGCTACCGATTACTTCACTAAATGGATAGAAGCCATACCCACTAGGAATGCCACTGATTCTGTCATCATTAGGTTCCTAGAAGACTTCATCTTATCTCGGTTTGGCTGTCTAAGGAAAATAATCACTGAAAATGTTGCTGCTTTCGGATCCAAGAGAATGGTTGATTTCTATCACAGGTACATAATAGCACTTGGTCATTCAACTGCCTATTACCCCCAGGGTAATGGATTGGCTGAATCATCTAACAAAAGCCTAGTTACAATCATTAAGAAGCTGCTGGAAGAGAAAAAAAAGTCATGGCATAAAAATTTGGTACATGCTTTGTGGGCTGACAGGCTCACCACAAAGAAATCTATTGGCATGTCACCATTCTAGCTAGTTTATGGAACAGAAGCAGTTTTCCTACCAGCCTTGGAGTACCAGTGATTAAACTTTCCCAAGAGGTTTAGACAGAGGGAAACAACATGATAAGAAGGATCAATGAAACTATTCATCTTCAGCAAACGAGGGAGCAGGTTTACAACAGAGCAGTCAAAGTTCAGGAAAACATTAAAAAGCTATTTGACAAAAGAACCAAAGCTGCAGATTTCAAAATTGGTGACAAGGTTCTGAGGTGGGACTCAAGAAGAGAGGACAAAGGTAAACATGGCAAGTTTGACAGTTTGTGGCAAGGTCCATACATCATCCAGGCCACTGTGGGTCCTAATGCATTTTTCTTACAAGAAATTGATGGTACAGAGCTGTTTGGGGGTCTTGTCAATGGCAGGATGCTCAAACACTACTTCTGCTAATTTTCATTTCCAGTTCCATTTCCATTGTACATACCATTGCAGTTTTACTTTCAAGAAAACAGAAAAAATGTTTCCAAAAATAGAGAAGGTAGAGGTTCAAACATGCTCAAAACATGGGCCTCTAAAAAGTGCAAAAGGTTGGCTCTAATATGATCAAAACCTGAGCCAAGGAAGAGAAGACAGCCGGTCCTAACATGCACAAAATCTAGACTAGCAAAGAAAGAAAAATCAGCTCTAACATGCCTAAAACCAGAGCTGAAAATGAAGAAGAAAAGGTGACTCTAATATGCTCAAAATCTGAGTCACAAACAAAGAAGGATACTTCAAAGTTCAAATTTCAAGCCTTTAAAGTTTTGTTCCACTCCACAGCAAGTCAGACAGTCTAATCTTGGCTTGGCTGTTTTTCAATTTCCTGTCTTAGAATGTAGGAGAAGAAATATGTTGGACAGTTTAATCCCAACAGATGTTAGATTAGGTAGAGAAGCATATGAGGCCAACAGCCTAATCTGGCCTCATGGAGCAATAAGGGTAGATTTAGGATAGGTTTGTTTTTGTTTTGAAAATAAAATGTAAAGGGTCTGCTAGCTCAAATGCACCCAAGGGAAAATTGTTAGGACTGTAGTTTGGGTAGGTAGTTTTGTTGGGAAGATCTTTCTGCTGATGTTTCTATCATATTGTGGTAGCTAAAAATTGAAGAAAAAAAGGGATGTGCCAAGTAGCAGGCATCTGGCCTACTCCAAAGATCAGTTCTGGTTTCTTGACTCCTTCAAGAAGAAGCCATCCCCATGTGGAGCCACTGTTAGCCCCCCTATGAAATTCTTGACAAGCAAGCTGGGGGCTATGTCATTTTGGAGACCTTCAAGGAATGCATCTCCCTTGAAGACACATCATCCTTGAGGTCTCTTTATGCTTCGCCTTATGCAAATCCCCTCTGCTGGTCCATGCCTCAAAAGGCCTCCATTACCCCTTGTCCCCTACCAATCTCACATTTTTCCCCTTTCATTCCCCTTTTTCAAAGTCCCCTCATTCCCCCCCCATTTCCCTCTTGTCAATCCTCTAAAATCCCCTCGAAATTCCTCTAAAAATCCCTACACCCTTTGTTTTCGCAAATTCCCCCTCCATCTCCCTATCGTTGCCCTTGGCTGGCCTTAAAACACTTTGGAAATGGGCCAAAAAGCATAAATTTCATTGAAAATGGGTTAAAAACCCACTTCCGACCATATAATAGGCCTCAGGCCCTCCCGGCTTAGCCCCCCCACTCTCTTCCTTCATGTAACCTGGGCGTTGGAACCACCCGCCGGCACTAAAGGCGCTTATCTGCAGTGAATACATGGCGCAGCCTAGACCGTCGATCCTTGCAGATCGAACGGTAATCGTCGAATCCCGCAGGCCCCTTGTTTTCCACGTTTAAATCCTAGATCGCATCTCCACCGTCCGTTTGCCCGAAAGATCAATGACGCGGAGCCCATCTGCCCTATGGTCCCCGCTTCCACTGTTCTGAAACCGCCTGTTTATTCTGCACCGCCTTTGGGCAATGGGCAGTTTTCCCTCGTTGCCCAGTGATTCCACTGGCCATCCGCCGCGTGTCCCCTGTATGACGGCAAAACCACTTTCTCCCCGTGCATTATCTTTCGACCCAAGTCACGTAGCGAAATCGTCGTAAGCCATTAGATCTTTGATGGCCCATCCGACGGTCGACATTCATCCAAGCTGCACACTGCTTACCCCTGCTCATCGTACCTGCTATCCCACTGTCTTTCGTCTTCCACCGTCGATCTCCGCCGTGATCAGACGGTCCGGATTCTTTCTCCTGATGTTGACCATTCCATTACTCTCGGTCCCGCCACGTCGCCTCCACGTGCACCCTCCATACAGTCTTCCATTCCATCGCATATGTTGGTTCTTTTTCACGTTTGTTAACATTTTCCACGTCTACTTTCTCTGCAGACCGTCACCACCCACCATGAGCACATTTCTCCATTCCTCTTGCGATTTTCTTCTCTGCATCGTCATCTGCATGACCTTTCTCCGCCTCCACATCATCCGCTACCCCATACATGATTTCCTAACTTATTTGTTCATTTTGCAGGGTTATAAAGAGCTAATGGCCACCATGGTGCGTGACTCTACTGCAAGGACAGCGGAATCTAAAGAAGATCAGTTGCAGCAGCTAATTTATGAGCAAGGACCCGGGAAGGTAAAGACTAGACGTTCATTAAAAGAAACAGGGTTTAAACTCTGTGGAAAACCTTCCGGCGCCATTAAAACTCAAAATGCATGGACAGAGATAGAGATGGAGCAACAAAGTGTTTTAATGCAAGAAAAGAGATTAGAGCGCGTCAATGAAGATCTTAAGCCTTAAATCTGCAGTTTAGAGAGGCAAAGCATCAGGTTGAAGACCCCGAGGATCAATCAAAAGGATTCTGTGCATAGTAAAAGGTAACATCAGGGTTTATTCATCAGTAGAATGTTTTTCTTCATCAAGTACAGGGCACCCATATAGTTTTTATTATGCACAATGTCCCTGAAGGAATTCCCACCAGACAATAGTTCAAAACCGTCAGAGCATTTATATGGTAGACTCCTCAGTAATTTATTTCATTTTTGTTCAAAGCACCAGGAGTACTACAGCCAAAAGATGTCAAGATCATATGTGGAGAAGATCACCCTTCACAAGGGAAGTGACAGAGATTAAATACACAACAATCAAATAGGATGGGTTTCGACCCTGCATTCATTTCATGTTTAATGTTACATTTAGTGTTCACCTACCACCTCAGTCGACCTTCTTTTCATCATCTGCTATAAAGCACAGAAGGAAATTGTTGTAAAGGTTGTTGATGAGATATCAGAGAAATGCAAGTATTTTCCTCTTGAGACAAGTTCTCTGTGTAATATTGTAAGATAGGCTGAGATTTGATGTATTCTGGCTGAATGTTCAAGCTGTGGGCAATGATGTACCTGATTGGTGTTGTTTTTTAATATGACAAGCACATTTCTTTGGATCTTGATCTAAAGCAGCTGGTGATGTTTTCCCTTCTCTGTATTTGTGATTGACTTGCTTTCATTTCATTATGTTTCTTCAGGCTCGCATCAGAAGTTTGGCATAAGATTTACCCTTGATAGGTACCTTATGTTGCTGCTCTCCCAGCCTTTATTTTTTCTGCTTATATGTGTATCTGAATATTGATTTCAATTGATTTAACTAGTGTAGCGGATGTTATTGCCCGCTCTCTGATGTATGAATTAATGAAATTTAGGTTTAGATGTTCTTGTTAGGATTTAGTTAGATGAGTTGAGAACACTGGGAGGTCTAGAACCCTGTCTCTTCCTCACTAGGATCTTTCCATCTCTTTAAGCCTTTCTAAGATCCCTTGTCTTGCCTTCGGTTTTGTCCAAGCAGGTCTGGAGTTAAATGACCTCTGACCTGATCTATAGACAGAATTTTCTGGTTCGCCTTCACTCATTTCAGTCCTTAATGTCCCGTTCCATCAACCATCTTTAAAGATCCATATTCTCTAGATGACTAGCCCAACTGAAAGCTTGCACATTGAACACAAGTAAATCCTTTCTTGACTCCATTGCCTAATGGCCTTGATGTTCCCTGAGTTATCTGTCTTAGCCTAATTCCCTCTATGCTCATCCTTGTCTTATTTTGGATCTTCCTTTCCTGATTCCCAACAAACAATCAAACAAACAACCTCGAGCCTATAACTAGCCTAATATCTTAAACTTTGAGCCTCAAAGACATAAAACCTTTGAATATCATAGAGAGATCCCTCTCTGGACCTAGGAGGGCTAGATCCTAAGGTCTGAAAGTGGTTCTATGTTGTCTCATCTTTTTGTCTTTCCAACCTGGACAAAACATGGGAACCCCAACAGCAACAAGGAAGCTTACTACTCACATCTATAAATATGGAAGTGTTGCTACTCCTAGACTTCCACAACCTACAAGGTTGACACCACAATGATTGGAAGAAAAAGGAGAAAAAGGGATTTTCTACAGTTGTGATACAAAATACACTAAAGGTCATAAATGTCCTTATAAAAAATTATTTTTCATAGATTGTGAAGAGGAGGGAGAAAATGAACAAGAAACTTCAAAAAAAGAGGATGTACACCAGAAACCAACCCTTGAGAAATAAGAAATGAGTCCGACCATATCCTGTAATGCATTGATAGGAATTACCACTCCTAAAACTCTCAAGATAGGAGGACATATCAAGAAGAAAAAGGTAATAGTGTTGATTGATTTGGGTAGTACCCATAATTTTATTCATTGTAAGGTAGCCAAGGAATTTAATTGCTTCCTATACCCAGCACTAGAGTGTAAAGTGATGGTTGCAAATGGAGGAACTATAAATTGCTCTGGAAAATATCATAATATCAATATAATCATGGGGGAATATGTATTGAATACTCCAATTATTTCCATTCCAATGGGAGGTGTTGATGTTGTACTAGGAGTACAATGGTTACAATATTTGGGGATGATAGCTTTTAATTTTCAAGAAATTTTCTTGAAATTTTTTTCGAAAGGAAAGGAAGTTGAATTACGAGGTATCGCAGAGAAGCCAGGAAAGATAATAAGCTCTAATGTCATGAAAAAGCTTTTGAAGAAAGAACAATTAGGCGTAATTTCACAATTATGCTCACTAGAAGTTCCAACATCAAAATAATCTATTTCTCCAGATCTCCAAAAAGTCTTGGACAATCATTCCAAGGTGTTGAAAACTTACAAAGGACTCCCACCTATTTGTGATCATGATCATGCTATTCATTTTATTCCAGGAAGTGTTCCCCCAAACATCAGGGCTTATAGATATCCTTATGTCCAAAAGAGCGAAATTGAATGTATGATTCAAAAAATGTTAGAGGCTGGTATAATTCAACCTAGTCAAAGTTCTTTCTCTGCTCCAGTAGTATTGGTACACAAGAAGGATGGATCATGGCACATGTGTCTAGATTATAGGGAGCTCAATAAGCTCACTATTAAAGATAAATTTCACATTCCTGTGATTGATGAATTATTGGATAAATTACATGGAGCAATTTATTTTACCAATTTGGATCTTCGTTCAGGATATCGTCAAATTAGAATGAAGACTAAAGATATTTCGAAAACAACATTTCGAACTCATGAGGGTCATTATCAATTTTTGGTTATGCCTTTTGGCCTTACTAATGCACCTTCTACATTTTAAGGGTAAATGAATTCCATTTTCAAATCCTTCCTTGGAAAATTTATGTTAGTATTTTTTGATGATATACTAATCTACAACAGGTCTTGGAAGGATCATGTTCAACATGTTAATAGGGTGCTCAAACTATTGGAGGATAAACAATTATATGAAAAAACCTCCAAATGTTTCCTTGGAGTACAAGAGGTGGAATATATGGGTCATATTGTATCTCAAGAGGGTGTTAAGGTAGACCCTAACAAAATTAAAGCCATTAAGGAATGGAAATTCCCCACAACCATAAAGCAGTTTCAAGTATTTCTTGGGTTAATAGGGTATTATCACAAGTTTGTTAAGAACCATGGTAGAATAGCAGTACCTCTAACAACATTATTGAAGAAAGATGCATTTTCATGGAGTCCTAAAGAAACTAAGGCATTTGAACATCTTAAAGAGGCAATGTTCCTAGCACTGGTCTTAGCTACACCAGACTTCACAAAACCTTTATTGTGGAATGTGATGCCTCAGGAAATGGAATTGGTGTTGTTTTAATGCAATAAGGAAGACCCATTTCTTTTGAAAGTCGTCCAATCAAAGGAAAGTACTTACAAAAAGCCATTTATGAGAAGGAAATGTTGGCAATACTACATGCACTAAGGAAATAATGACCTTACCTAATGGGAAGACACTTCAAGGTAAAAACTAATTATGATAGTCTAAAATACTTTTTGGAGCAAATACTATCTTTAGAAGAGCGAAAAAAATGGGTCACAAAGATGTTGGGTTATGACTTTGAAATCATCTACAAAAAAGGGAAGCTAAATCTTTTTGCAGATGCACTCTCAAGAAAGGATAAAGAGGTGGAAGCATTGATTTGTGTCATTTATATTAGCCAACTAGATTGGATAACCGAAGCAAGGGATGAATGGATGAATGATGAAGAAGTGTGGACACTCATTCAAAATTTGCAACAAGATCCTGCTACATATGATACATTTAGTTGGAAAAATGATTCCTTATGGCACAAGGATCACTTATATATTTTTAATATTTCCCAACTAAAACAAAAGATTCTTTTGGTATTACACACCTCTCCCTTAGGAGGACACTCAAGATTTTTAGAAAATTACCACAGGGTGAAGAGATAATTTTTTTGAGATGGCCTTAAATCTGATATTCAAAATTTTGTGGCGGAATGTTTGGTTTTCCAGCAAAATAAAGTTGAGACAATTAAGACCTTGGGTCTTTTACAGCCTTTATCCATTCTGAGTCAACATTGGGAGGAGGTTTCAATGGATTTTATCACAATTTTACCTATGCCCGAAGGAAAGAGTGTCATCATGGTGGTAGTTGATATACTTACCAAGTATGCACACTTTTGTGCATTATCTCATCCATTTAAAGCAAGTACAATTGCTACTGCATTTATGGAAACAATTCAAAAGCCACATGGAAACCCAAAGATTATTGTAAGCAGCATAGATCCCATTTTTACTGGAAATTTTTGGATGAAATTATTTTCTTGTTTAGGTACTCAACTAACTCATAACTCATCTTATCATCCTTAATTTGATGGGAAAACTGAGATAGTGAAAAAATGTTTGGAATGATATTGTCGTTGTTTTGTATCTGATAAACAAACACAATGATTCAAGTAGTTACCTCTGGCTGAATGGTGGTATAACACTTCCTTCCATACTGTAGCAAAAATGACCCCATTTATGGCACTTTATGGATATCATCCACTGTCCATCACATCAATTTAATTTTAAGAGAAAGAAAATTATAAAGGTTAAGCGTTGGAAAGTCACATCGACATCAACAACAAGTTCTCCAACTCTTAAAGGATAACCTAAATTTGGCACAAAATCGAATGAAACAACAAGCAGATCAACATCACAGTGAGAGAAGTTTTGATGTAGGAGACTGGGTATTTTTACGGCTACAACCATACAAACAAATGTCCCTCAAGCTAGCTAAGAAGGATAATAAATTATCACCAAAGTACTATGATCCTTATAAGGTGTTGCAAAATATTGCTACTATGGCATACAAATTGGAGCTTCCTGCTTCGTCTCGAGTGCACCCAGTTTTCCATGTTTCATGCTTAAAGAATGTTATATGTGACAAAATTCCAGTTCAAACAATATTTCCAGAACTTGATGAGGAAGGAAAAATCATTCTAAAACCTGAAGTAATCATGGAAACAAGAACTCGACAGCTACGAAATCGATCATTTTCAGAGTATCTCATCAAGTGGAAGAACTTACCCACTGAATCTTCAATATGGGAGGATGAGAATTTTATATAGAAGCATCCAGAGCTACTTAAGCATTGATGACAACAATTTTTTTTAAGGATAGGGGCATGTTAGGTCCCTATATTACTAGTGTAGTCCCATATTATTGTTAGTGTAGCCCCCTTAATGTTATTTTTGTACCACTGTAGCCCCCATATTGTTATTGTTATGCCCCAAAAAAACTACTATTGTTATTGTTGTTCCCTTACACTATTATTGTTAGGTCAGCTAGGATTATATTGTGACCCCATGGACTCCTATATATAAAAATGAGGTTTTGTCATTTGTATCATCCAATAATTGTTCATTTATGTAATGTAAAGGAGGTTTCCCCCTCGAAGTGGCCGATTTCTAAGGCATTGATCTCTCTTTTCTTCTATTTTGGAGTTAGTTTCATAGCCGGAAGAAAGAGAGTTTGCGTGTTTGTGTATGTTTGGGGAGTGAGATAGAGGGAAAAAGAAGGAGAAATGGAGGGAAAAATAAGGAGAAATGGAGGGAGATAGAGATATAGATGGAGGGGGGAGAGAAGGAAGAAGAGAGAGATAGAGAGAGGGAAGGAGGGAGAGATATATAGATATGGAGTGTTTGTGTGTGTGTGTGTGGGGGGGGGGGGGAAGAGGTGAGATAGAGAGACAAAGAAGGAGAGATGGAGGAAGATAGAGATATAGATGACGGGGGGAGAGAGAGGGAAGAAGATAGAGATAGAGAGAGGGAGGGAAATAGACATAGAGATGCAGGGGGGAGAGGGAAGAATAAAGAGACATAAAAAGAAAAATAAATATATTATATAGTAGTATACCAACCTAGATCCATGTTAACCCCAATTCTATCAAGCATCGAGAGGGATCAAATCTCTAAGGGTGCAAACCTATTTTTTGAGTGCAAAACTTGAGGAAAAATTTACACTTTGAGAGATTTGATCCATCTCAACACTTGATAAATCTAGAGTTAAATAGATCTAAACTAATAATAATACAATTCAAAAATCAATACTAAAATATTATAAACATTAAATCTTTCACTATACTCCAAAATACCTAATTCATTATATAAAAAATTACTTCAAGTCATGCATATATATATATATAAACTCTAACCAAATTTAACTTAAATTGATTTTTCTAATTTATAATTAACTTATTTTTATTTTTATTTATTATCTATTATTTAATTAAAAAAAATTTACACACATTTAATATTAATTAATGCATGTATTAATTAATACTAGAAAAACAATTACCTAATAAAAATATAATTACTTATCACAAAGAAACAAACTCAAGCATGTCAATTCTTGAAATGATTTTTCTTCATCCGAAGGAAATTAGGGATACATTTTTTAAATAATAAAATTAAAATTTATTAATTACAAATAAAAATATTATAAAGTTGAAACAAATTTTTTAAAAGTTATACAATGGTTTTTAAAATATTTTTGCTTTACCTAAAAATTGAGAAAATGAAAATACCACCCTACATTGATCTTTCCATTTTTAACATATATCATAACGACAAACAATTTTGCTACAATTCTACTCAATGTAATATCTAAGTAACACCAAACCGAATGTAATATCTTTAAGCAATGCCAAACCCATGGATTTTTACATAGCATTGTCTAGAACCCAATGGAAAGGGACACTCAGAGAGTAGTCAACCTCCCAACATGATATCAATTTCCTCAATATTGACCTGAATCATACCACAATGAGGGCCCTCCTTTTTTAACGGGTATTCTATTGCTTTTTCTTTTAATATTTTTCCATGGATTACGGTGATATTATATATGGAATTCTTTAAATTTGATTCTTTTCCATTGATTCTTTAAATTTGAGAAAATAATGGAAATTTTAGCAAGCTTTTGAAAAAATTTGGCAGATTTTTTTGGAAATCGAAGCTACAATGGTCCAAATTTAGAATATTGGGTGCCCTAGGGATCTTTAGTGGTGTCGAATCCATTTCCACCATAAAAAAGACGGTTCAAACATTCCTAAGATTGGATTTTTTGAAAAACTAAAATCGTTGGATTCTGTCGAAAGGAAAAATTGTGGCCTTGGTAGAAAACACCCAAATATATATGGAGGCGCAAATATATATATAGAAAGAGGGTTTTGTCTGTTTAGTGCACAAATCCACATTAATGTATATTTTGCACAAATCTTGTCAACTGTCGAATTGTGGTATTCTGACAATTGGGTCTTCAACTTAATGGTGATGGCTCATCAACGTAATTAAGATTCACTTTCCTTAACATAACTTTGTAATTATAAGATTAGATGTTTTACAAATCTTTTATTTTTTGGTTTTTCATGGTTAGGATCTAGTAAAATAATTTGTATTGAAATTATAATTCTGGATTGATGAGATTGTTGTTTTTAATGTAGAAATAAATTCAACGCCCTTAAATACCACTATCGTAATTAGATTGTGCAATGTTATAATCTTGTCTTGATGATGAAACACACTGGATGGTTCGAAACGTGTCGACCAAATCCATTCTGATGTGATTTTCACTGAAATATTTTAATCAGAATGTATAATTATATCAAGTGAAAATGGTTTTGCTAAAAATGGTCACTGATTAATGTCAAGAAATTTGGATTGAGCAGTTGCGACAATGTTACCAACTTAACTAGAAGTTTACCAAGTTTTTTTTAGGTTTTATCATATTATGATTTTCATGCAAATTTTGAAAAGTGGTGATGCAACATCACTCTTTTTCAATTTCAGAGTTAAATTCCAGCATTTATTAACCATGATATTAAAAATCAAATATCATGATTACAAAATACATGAAAATCTACACTAAAATGCAAAAGTCGTGATGCAACAACACCTCTTTTTTTTTAGTAAAATTTAAACATTTTTCAATCACGACATTAAATACTAAATATATTGCCTACAAAAGACATTAAAAAACACGTTGAAATGCAAAAGTGGTGATGCATAGTCAACACCCTTTTTTTAGAGTTAAAATTCAAACATTTTTCAACCAATGCATTAAATGTCAAATATCATGACTATGAAAAACTTTAAAACTCAACACTCAAGTTTGTGTATCTGTCTATTTATTTATTTTTAAATGCTTGTTTTTCAAGTGTTTTCCAAATTTATTTTATTTTTTGGATTATAATTACCAATTAATTAACATTACAACCTTGATTGTTGATACAATCAAAAATAAAAAAATGTTCACTGTGAATCTATAAGTTGTGTTACATGATTTTTGTTTAACTACAATTTTTATAATAATTTATATCTATATATTTGAGAAATAAAATGGTGTGTACACTTAATCTAACTAATAAATGAATTGGTCCTTTTGTCAGACATTGTTTCTTGTTAGTTTTCTCCAAAATCTAGTAATATTTTTAAAATCATAAGTTTAAGTTATTTACTTTGAAAATATCAAGTGCCATAAAGTTTTTTCAGGGCATTGAATCCATTTATGCATTCAAAAAGTGCATTTTAAACAATAAGAAATCATAATCTCCCTAAAATTTGTATTGTCAAATTATGATAAAAAAATCATTCATCTATAAATTAAAATGCACCTATATATGTAAATATAATTAACGAAGGAATCATCTTTTTATTCTAAAAAATATCGAAAAAACAAAAATTAATTAAAAAAACGTTAAACCATAAAATTAAAAAAATAATAGTAATAATTAAAAAAAAAATCATCATTCAAAATTTAGACCGATTGATTTTGTATCCCACAATCTGTGCATCTAGTTTGCCCTTTTCTGCCTTTGAAATGTGTGGTTGGCTTACGACCAATGGGGAGCCTACCAAACTCCCTATATTTACTCCCCCAAAGTTGTATTCAGTTTAAGCAAGCACGCTGGTTAAGATTTTATATAATAATAATAATAATAATATTTTAAAAAATAAAAATAAAGACAAATTTAAAATAATTTAAAAATATCATTCATATATTTAATTATGAAATAAATAAAAATTTCTAAATTTTAAAATAAAAAATAAGAAATAAATAAAAAGCGACGAAGGGCGATTCCGGGCATTGCCATGTCCTTGCTCCCAACAAACAACATAACAGATAATTTTTTTAATGTGTTTCTTTTTCAATTATCATTTTTTTCTCTTGAATTTTTTAATATATCTGTTATATATATATATATATATATATATATATATATATGATGCTTACTGTTTGTTAATACCAATGCAGTCTATCGGACCTTAAGAGAGGAGAAAGAATCTAAATTTGATTCTTCAAAATCTTGTTTCTATGGTCAAAGAGAAGGGAAATAAGTGCTCCAAAGTCACTATAGGTGGGTTTGCTTAATAGGTCAAGAAGATTGGAAGCGTGGTATATGGTAGGGAATTGAGAGCGAATGTGAGTAAGAGTCAGGCAGTCTAAAAGGAACTACTTTTCGTCTTCCACCAGCTTGGAATCACAAATCTAACGGATTCTATTGTTCCAAGGGGTATTGGGAATAGATCATCGCTCGATCTCACTTCGAAGCTCATGGGAATTAGATATTATCTTAGCGATGTTCATTTTTTTCTTATTGCTGGACAACACAGAGAGATAATTATGATTATCAAGGGTGGGGTTGATCACTTCCTTATAGTATCTTAGCTTCCTTTTACTCTCCAGCTCCTAATCCTCCAACAACTTGTCCTTAAACTTGGAGGTAATCGTATTTTAATTATTTTTTATTTTAATATTTTTAATTTAATTTAGTTTAGTTATTTTTTAATTTTATTTCTTTTAATATTTTAAATTTTTTTTTTTTTGTAAATTGATTTATTTTTTCTTTTTTTTTGTAAGCTTGGTGGGGCTACATCATCATCATGTCCAATATATCACCTCGATCAGGGTGGCGAATTGAACCGACGAATTCACATCAAGAAGTGTCTTAACAGAGCACACGATCACCGTTTATCCAAGACACTGTGGACAATTTGATTTTTATTTTTATTTTCAATTTTATTATCTTATTTTTTCACATATGTATATTTTTAAGCTTTACTTAATTTATCTTTTTTATATAAAAAAATTAAGCCAGTTTATGTAATTCCTAGATGATTAACACGCCTAAACTTGTGGCTTGAGTAGTCGCAACCCAGTGACATCTAAGCTGTCAAAATCACATGGGGATCAACCTAGGCCACACCAGTCCTTGCATGTCTAGATTTTTGTCATAAAGTTTTGAACATGTGACCTTTACACCACAAAGCGCCTTACTAGAACAACTAGTCATTATTTGTTCCATGCCCAGTGGGAATTATTATTTTATATAAAATTTTTAATTATTGTTATTTTTTGTATCTCAGAGGAAACTAGCTGACACATAACTACTAGTAAACCTCTGGGGGTTTATAACTTGTCCTCCTTGCCATAAACCATACTTGATATAGGGTGGTTTTGAAACTGGGATGCCTTGTTTCCACGATTTCACAAACTTGAATTAATCAATTGAGTTGCCCCGGGATAGTTTTAATAATTTTTTAAAATTTAATTCATTTGAGTTTTATTTTCTATTTTTTTTAATTACCAAATTTTTTTGGTTTAAATTATTTTTAATTCATTGATTTATTTATTTATTATTTGGAATATATATATATATATATATATATATATATATATATATATATATATATATATATAAAATTGGTTTTAAAACAACATTTTTTTGTATTTTTAATTACAAATTAAAAAAAATTGTGTTAGATCATTTTTTTAAGTGTCTTTCATGATTTTGTGTACATTAATGATGATTTTTTCATGGTACATTAACGATTAATGACTATTTTATAAACCATAGTTAAAAAATATTGCAATTTTACTCTACAATAAGGGAAACCATACCAATAGTAGAGATTTAATGTCTTAAGATTGTATATAAAAGAGAAAACAAGTCTATTACTTATGAAATAAGCTGTAATATAGAAGTCTAATAAGCCTATATATTGCATAGTCCTATTATAGCTCAAAGAAAAATCAACCTCATGGCTGAAAATGACACAACATAACATATAACTATGTGGCATATTAATGATATGGTGAGTCCACTTGTATGGGAGGAGATATATCTATTTTGTGCTTAGAGGAGTGATTAGAAGAGAAGTTATCTTTTTTTGTTAGAGCTGGGACTTGAGTTTCTAGTTTATGCATCTCTTCTATAACGTCATTAATACATAATAGAAGCTCCATTTGTGTCTCTAAGCACTCCACTAGAATGCATCCCAAGATATTTTTGAAATGCCATTATAAATCTACGGTTTGTAGATAGCAGGCCTACAAATATTTTGTATTGTCATTTTATAGAATCTAATCTCTAGTTTCCATTTCAATATGTTGATTTTGAAAAATACAATGACTGAAGCATACCTCATTTTGCATGTGAGATATAACGATATGGATTTTTGTAGGTGTAGTGTCATTATATTTATCAATATATATTCTAGTCTCCATTTGCGCTCTAGGATGTGTTGGAAGATAAAATCTCCTAGCTCCATTGCTACTCAAGGGAGCTCTTTATCGTGCCATACTGAAAAAAAAAAACAAAAAAAAAATTCTTGTCTTAAATGTAGTGAGAACTATGTTACCTTGTCGGTGAAGAACCCATAGACTAAGAGAGGAAATACCAATAAGAACCATTAATATATTACGCCAAAATACTTCAAAAATTCTCCAAAATAGCCTGGTAAGTAAGAGAACATCCTGAGAAGAAGGCCAGTGCAACCTAAAACACTTGAATTTATACTTAATAGAAACCACCCAACTCCTTCAATCTCATGAAATGAAAATGAACCATCCCCTTCAGGAACTTAATACACAATATTCAACTAGAGAGTCAGCTACATGACACCCTAAAACCTATAACCCACTTTGATTATTGCTTGTCTTGACTGATGAGAAAAGAGAATCCATACCCCGAAAAAAGTACCATAAGAAAATAGAGAAACTAACACCCCACACCTTAAGCCAAAAGGAACAGTTGAACAGAAAAAATATCCAAGCCTTCTAGAGAGAATTAAACACACAACTAAGAGAATTCCAACAAAGAAAGAAGTGTCTAACACTAGGGATAATTGAAGCCACTGGGTCCCCTAAATCTAAGTGAAGAGAAAGTGAAATCCCCCTAGAGAAGTTGAGGATGCGAACTCAAGGAAAGGACCACACCTATACTAGTCGAGCATACTATTATGGAGTAGGGGATTACCCAAACAAAGAACCCAAAGTGAGTGCACAAGAAAAAGACAAAATCAGTTGAAAATAGAGACATAGAGGTGATGAAAATAACCCCATGATTTCTATCCTGACCCTCCACATAAACCACCCCACTCCTAGAAACAGACAAAAACCAACCTTCTTGTTGAATTCCTGAATGGGAAACTAGACCATAGCTAAATAGCATGATGAGAGAATTAGAAGAAGAAAATCCATAACAGATGACTATCATGCAAAAAATGCTCACCGAAATGGAAATTTCTAGTAAAATTACAAGTAAATTGAATTAGGAAAACTTGAATCTAGAGCAAAAGAGGCACCAAACTAGATAATGGACCATGCCACAGTAACCAGGTAACATAACCTCATTTTAAACTTTTAGACATAAACCTCAACAACCTCACTTCATGATGCACCCTTGTCTTCTCCTCACCTTCCATATTTCTTGTTGTTTTGATCAAAGGATTGAACAATTTCATGGGTTGTCCTGCAAGGACAACTCAATTCTCGAACCATGTACAAACATTCATCTCCCACATCATGCCATGATATTTTACATTGTGCCACTTATGGGGAGGGTCAAGCCCCTTCTTAAATTCCTTCATTTGTGTCATGAGGTGAGGGCTCAGATCTCCTCGATTGACACCCTTCATGGATATTCTCATTTGAATTAATGATGGGCTACATATTTTCTTTCACTTTGATGTTTCTTGTATCCATGATCATGTTATATTGGTAATTATAGGATAAAGCGGGTCCATTAGAAGGGTTACTACTAAGCTATGCCAATAACATCAATGATGTGTGAGGATTTTGTTGAGATAGTTGACACATAATGGTTTTTGAAGGATTAAGATAGTTCCTTGAATTGTTTAAAGTTTAAAGGATTATTACTAAAGTTTAAAGGATTATTATCTAAAGTTTATTGTGTTGATGATATTTTCAAATTCTAGTTATTTTAAGCTCTATCGTAATTTTGTTATATATGATGCATAAATTTAGTAGGGTCATAATGAAAAGGGAATATAAAGTGTTATAAATCTCTAATATACCTAAGGATTTTAAACAATAGTACATGGAAATTCTTTGATAATGCTAATAAAGGAGGATAAGTTGTACCCTTAACTAAACTACCCAAATCTCATATACACAAGAGTGGTATCCCTAAGTGTTATGGTCGATATACAATGGTTAAAAATGATCCAAGGGATTATATAGGTATGGTATTAAGTATGCTTAAGGGGATTTTAATATATTTAAGGATACATGTCAAATCAAATTTGTGTGGATTACATCAACTAATTAATAGTACTTGTTAGGTACCAATATAGGAATACAAGATAACACAACTATGTGACCCACTTGTATCCCTTGATTTAATTCCTCCCAACCCTAATATACCCAATGAATGAAAGATATATATGTTCATAAACACTCAAACACATCACTATCCTAAAAAGAAATTTCTTCAAAATTTATTTATGCATTAGCACAATAAAGTTATTTGATACCACTTGTAAAGTGATTATATAACAAAAATATAGAATTAAAGAACAATATTTGAAGCAATTCAAACCACAAAAAGTAAATGAAATAGGAAAGAAAGTTGAATTTTCATAATAGAAACCCTTCATTGATATTCTAAAAGGTAATAACTATTCATGTGTGTCTTTGAGAGGTAAACTTCCAAATAGGAAGAGCAAAAATACAATGACAAATCTTGAAAAAATATTACATGGTAAACTACCTCCATAAATAGTTTCTATCTACTCCAAATCCTAACCACTAGTTTCCCATACATTAATGACTAAGCCACATTGATTAATATGTTCTAACTACCTAGTGGACCTTATTCAAAGAGGATGATCACAATACAATAGTTAACTAATTCTTGACAAAATATTACATAGTCAACTACCTCTATAAATAGTTTTTGTCTACCCAAAAACCCAACCACTAGTTGTCCCTACATTAATGACTAAGCCACATTCATTAATGAGTACCAACTACCTAGTGGGCCTTATATAAAGAGATTTATCATAATATATTAATAAACTAATTCCCTAACAACCTAAGTAACCATGATTATAGAGGTTAGGGTAGGACCACAATAATAAGGATTTAGTTTGTGTTATTTCCATTATACAAACTAATTTGAATTAAAAATCAAGAATAGAAAAGAAGTAGGTCCAAGCCTACATATAAACTGATCAAGAAACTAAAACATGGCCCTTTTTTCCATAAATATGCGTGTCCAAAAAGGTAAAATTCCTTAAGGCAACCACTCACACAAATAAATCAAATATTAGTAGGCAGATGCATTACATGGTTAAAATCCTTAGAGAAGGAAACAATCCATGAACTAGCCAACATAGCCACTTGAGGCAGCATATTAATGTAAAAGGAAAATAATTTACATATGAGTTTCTCACAATCGATCATCAATGAATGACCCTCCATGGTATTTAAATATATATTATGGACCAATTTTTGCTAATACATATATTAATATAGTTGTTAGTGTTGAGGAGAAGATCAACCATATAATCACTTTAATTCTAGAACATGATTGTAATTGTCATTAAAGTATATAATTATAATGTACACTAAATAAATACAATTTACTTCAAGACATATTAGGCCAAAGTGTCCTTAACTAACTATGAAGTGTTTAAATATCTTGCATCCACCCTTGGTAACAATTCAGGATAGGATTGAAGGATTTACAAATATGATAATAGAAGAAGGAAGGTAGAATTATAACCTATCCCACCTTAATCACAACTTCCTAAACTCCTATGATAAATCAAAACTTACAAAACTCCACTTCTTTAAGAGATATTGTGAACATGTTTTATAACTTGATCAAATATAGGTAAATGGGGCACTTCAAGAATGTGATCCTAAAGAACCTTTCTGATGAAGAGCATGTCTATTTCAATATGTTTTTTATGTTGATGTTGAACAAGATATGTAACCCATGGAATGACACTCTAATTGTCACAATGGAGTGTTATAGGATGCTACTATTAAATCCAAACTCTAGAAGGATTTGTCGAAGCCACACAAATTTTAGAATTAGGCTATTTACTACTCAGTACTATGCTTATACTAAATAAAATGAAAGGGAAAATTGCTTCTTACAAGCCCAATAAATATGTTTAAAGACAAGATTGAAAGAAATATATATATTTGACTTCCATTCACTAAGGTTTCTAGCCCATATAGGATCAATGAAACCAACCAACAAAAGAGCCCCCCGAAATTATAATGTATACTAAACTAAACTATGCCCCATATATATTGAAATAATTTTTTTGGATTCTTTCCAATGGCTCTCATGGGGTGTTTGCATATGCTATGCAATAATATTCAAAAAAACGGAAATATCATTATGGTTGTTTGATTAATCAATGGAATATAGAGAGGACACATTCTTAAAAAAGGGTATTGTTGTACGTTATAATCAGTAGATTCCATGTAGATGATGAGTTACTCTCAACATTTGAACTTTTATTATCTTCATAATTATAAGCTCAAGTTGTCACATAAAATCTTCATAATAATTGTTCTAAGTTATCATTAGGTCACATATGTACGAGATGAAAGGGGATAAATAAGGGTAGGTTTTGATCCATGTACATGGATTATTGGGCCATTTTTTAAGATAATTTTTTTAGTGTTGAGTCATATATTTAATTTAGTTATTTAGTGTAATGTTGTAGTAAACTTGCCTCTGCTTTTTAAATTTGGTGAAATAAAAAATCGTAGTTCCCATCAATTTGGAGGTTTCTTGAATTTTTAATGGTATGGATGAATTTGAAATTTGGAAAAACCTAGGAGCGTTCATTCATCGCACACAAAATATTGATTACGGTGGAACTCTACTCATGCTTGAAGTTTTAGTCAAATTATTATCAAATTTATTCCTAGAAAGAGGAATAATACTTTTGCTACAACATTAGATTACTCCTACATTAAAGAACATGTTTTCCCAACAAAGACAACCTAATTATAAGGAATAACCAGCAAATCCCACACATGGGAGGAAGTAGCCCACCAATATTTGAATAAGGGTAATCTTCATAACATGAAATTAAGCTAAATATTCATAAAAATTGCTTCATTTGAACATGGGTCATCTTGATAATGAGTAACTAGAGAAATGGTCACTTCAAATTTGTTGAAAAATGAAACAATAAGTTCTCAATATGATTTTTCCTTGATTACGTTGAGAAAATTCGAATTTCCACTTCAACAAAAAACTTGGATGCAGTTAAATTGTGTGACATGGGTTGTTGGAGGAACTAGTGGAAGGTCAGTTGTTCAATGGGACTTTAGTAAAACTCTATGATCATCCAGTTAACTGATCAATTAGCCAAAAATAGCTAGTGCATGTAGAGAATTCGAGTTCCCTGAGCTTGATGGAGATTCTAAGGTAGTGTAACATCATTTGTAGATGAGCCTTGAGTGCAAATGTGTTACATGCAGTCAGTTGATCAGCCTAAGGATTTGCACAATCCATTTTGGAGAAATTCCTAAATAATAAGGGCCTAAATTCTCAAGGAAAAACGTAAGGAAAGGGGGCTCAAGCAGAGGAAGAAATTGACTAAGTATGGGTTAGAGCTTCTCATTGAGAAGAGAGATAGGTTATTCACTTCCAAGTTGTGCTCTATTGAGAAAGAAATTGGAATACATCTCTATGCATCACATTAATGCAAGAGGGCATTAAGGTTTTTAGCAGATTGCTTTCTCAAAAAAAATATTGTGTGCATGTGTGCTATTTCTCATTTCATGTTTTTGATTGATGTTCTAAATTGTGAATTTCATTCCGCAGAGTAGTAGAGTATGTTTGTGTCTTATGATTTTGATAAAAAATCATGAGAAGTTACAAATATACATCATAATTTCTACATGGTATCAAAGCAGGATTCACATTAGAGTAGGAATTTCGAAGTTGTTTCTCAGGAGAATCCAATTTGTAGTTCAGTGCAGCAGGATCTCTTTAGAGCTGAGAACATGACCTTCAACTAGCTGAGGCTAGAGTATGCCTTGGAAGGCAACTTTAATTTAATTGCAAGGAGGTAGTATTGGATGACAATTACTAGAATACATCAAGATAGATGTTGTAAACCTCAGGTGTCTGATGCCCAAAACCTTGCTTAGTGGAAGCAAGATCTAGCCAAGGCAAGGAGAATAATATTGGAAGGAGTACGGGATCGCATTGTTTCAAATATCCATAGGAAAGAAACTTCGTTCACAATGTGGAAAACACTGATAGAATTTTTCAAGAATAGTAGTGAACACATGAAACTAGCGCTCAAGGATAAACTATTAAATATCAAGATGCATAAGGATGACACTATTCCTTAGTATCTAAGCAGGTTCACACAAGTTCATGATGAACTTGGCATGGTTTTTGTAAATGTTGCAAAAGGTGACTTGGTAAAACTAACACTCCTAGGCCTTCCCAAGGGATGGCATAACTACCAAGATTTGATGAACATGATGGAGAAACTACCAAATTAGTAGTGCTTATGGTCTAATTTGGTATAGAAGGAAATAAGGCATAATAATAGAGATGGGACTTCATCCAAGGGCGAGGATGAATACAAATTTGAATTGGTTTGAAATGGTAAGAAGGGAAAAGGGAATAAATCTCAATCCAAACAAGAATCCAGCCAAGAGGGCAAGAAAAAATATTTTTCCAAAATTAAATGCTTCAATTGTCATGAATTCAAGCATTATGCCACGAAGTGTCCACACAAAAATTCAAGCAATAATACCTCAAGTGGAGCAACACGTAAAGCCTTGAATTCAAAATTAGAGCTTGAATTCACCCTTATCACATGCATGACCAACACAATGATGGGGAGCGTGTGGTACTTGGACTCAGGTGCATCGTTCCACATGAAGGGGTGTAGAGAGTTTTTCAATGACCTGGAGGAGAAAGATTTGAAAATACACATTGAGCTTGGGGCAATGGAAGGTATAGCACGACCAAGGTTGATAAAGTCACCTTTCAGAGGGAGTTGAGCTCCCCTCTCAGGCTCGAATATGTCTTATTCGTTCCAGGCCTAAAGAAAATCTCATCTCTGCTACAAAATTTGGAAGACCGTGGTTATGATGTGATCTTCAGCAAAGGAAAGGAATTCCTGAGACACATAGCCATGGTACAGGTGCAGAGGATCGGGTTTCATTTGAAGAACATGTATAAGCTAGATGTGGAATATTATGCTGCATTAAGCACTAAGGCAGAGAAGTTGCAGATCCATGATGTTGATGAAATTTGGAACATAAGACTTGGCCATTTGCATCATGGCTCCGAGAAGATTATGCAAAAAATAACAACATGCCTCCCCAAATTATAACTCGATCATTAATATGTATGCAAAGGATGTACCTTGGGGAAGTACACAAAATCCACATTCCATGATTGGGATAATAAAGGACATGAAATTTTGGAAAGGATCCACTCTAATTTTTTTGGAACTTTATCGATAGCCTCCACTGCTAGAATTTTTTCTTTTGTCATTTTTATTGATGACTTCTCACGGAAGTGCTTGATCTTCTTCATGTGGAAGAAAGATGAGACATTCTCTAAGTTCGTATAATGCAATGCACTAGTTGATAAATAAACCAACAAGAACGTGAAGGCTCTTAGAAGCGATAATGATGGTGAGTACATGTCGAATGAATTCAAAAATTTATGTGTGAAAGAAGGCATTCATTGAGAGTTGACAACACCCCACAACCCACGTCAGAATGGGGTGGCTGAGAGAAATAACCACAACATTGTGGGAGCAATGAGGAGAATGTTGCATGACCAAGGCCAACCTTTGTACTTGTGGGAAGAGGCATTTAACACAACAATTTATTTGCAGAACTAGAGTCCTCATCAGATTCTATGAAATATTACATCGAAGGAGGATTTATTGGGGAGGAAGTTGCATGTGTCGCACTTCAAGATTTTTGAAGCCTCTATTCACTGCCATGTATCGAAATGATCAAGGAATAAGCTATAGCCAACAACAAAATTGGGGGTATTTGTGGGTTACAGAAAAACTCCTAAAAAATACAATGTGTATTTTTCATCCCTAAGAATGATAGTTGTGTGAAGGGATGTAAAATTGTATGATGGGAAATCGATGTGGTTTTCTCTTGATAGGGAGCTTTAGATCCCACCAGAAGAGGAGATTTTAGATCCAAAGGAGGAGCCTATGAAAGTTGTGGAATAGATAAAAATTGAGGATCAGAGAGTGGAGATAGCCACTCAAGCATAACCATCCATAGAAGTCATAAAAATAACCAGGGAAGCTGAGAGACTTGTGCAATATGCAAGGGATAATGTGGGTGTTCCTTCAAATTTTTGCAGGCAGAGAAAGTCACCTGATCAGTAAACTGGCTACATGGCTCTAATGATTGAGCTTATAGAGACCGAGACATCCTTTTTCGAGGAATAAATAGAGAAACATGTATGGGTTGATGTAATGGTGGAGAAATATAAATCGATTGTAAAGAAAAATGTTTGGGAAGTAGTCCCAAGACCAACAGATAAATCAGTTGTGGGTTTGAGATGGATCATCAAGGTTAAGAAAGAAACTATGGGAAGCATAGAGAATTACAAGTCCAGATTTGTAGCCAAGTGGTACTCTCAAGTTAGTGGAATTGAATATCATGAGACATTTTCTCCTGTAGCAAGGTACTCATCCATTAGATCAATTCTTATGCTAGCTACGCATATGGGATAAAATATCCAACAAATGGATGTAAAAACAACATTTCTTAATGGATTTATTGAGGAGGAGGTTTACATAAAGAAACCAGAAGGTTTTGAGACATTTGATCGGGAGTTTCATCTGCACAGACTCAAGCGAGAATTGTACGGTCTCAAACAAGCACCCCATGCTTGGTACACCAGGATAGAATACTGTCTCACTGGTTTGGGCTTAACCAAAAGTGAGGTGGATGCAAACCTCTATCATATCTTGGTAGAAGGTAAATTTTTTATTATTGTACTCTATGTTGATGACTTGATTTTAACTACTAATGAATAGTTGATAAGATATTGCAAGGAGGACCTTGCAAGAGAATTTGAAATGAAGTACATGGGACTCATGTAATACTTCCTCAGATTGGAAGTATGGAAAGTTATGGGGAACTATTTGTATCTCAAGGCAAGTATTTAAATGAGATACTTCAGAGATTTTCCATGGAATATTTTAAACCCATGGAGACACCTCTAGCGACCAATTGGAGGAAGGAGGATGCGAATTCAAGTGAGGAAGTGGATGCTACCATTTATCAACAACTAGTGGGTTCACTGATTTACCTTGTGAACACGCAAACAAATATGTGATATGAAGTCAACCAACTGAGCCAAGGTATGGTTAGGACAACCAAATTATTTTGGAAGGAATCTAAGCATGTTTTACGGTACCTTAGAGGCACTCCCTAGTTTTTAATATGGTATAGACGAGCATAGGCAGTGAAGTTGTGTGGCTTCACAAATGGAGATTGGGTAGGGAGTGCATCAGTGTTAGGTCCCTATATTACTAGTATAGTCCCTTATTTTTATTAGTGTAACCCCCTTATTATTATTATTGTACCGTTGTAACCCCTATATTGTTATTATTGTGCCCTTAAATTATTATTGTTAGGTCAGCTAGGATTACATTGTGGCCCCACTAGGATTACATTATGGCCCCATAGACTCCTATATATATAAAGGAGGTTTTTTAATTTGTATCATCCAATAATTTTTCATTCATGTAATGTATTGGAGGTTTCCCCCTTGAAGTGGCTTATTTCTAAGGCATTGATATCTCTTTTCTTCTATTTTTGGAGCTGGTTTCACAACATTTGGTATCAAAGCTTTGGATTCTAGGGTTTTACTGCTCCAAACAGGTCATCGTAGCATTTTTGCTATAAAATTTTTTTCTACGAAGGATCAGAAGCTAAAATTTTTATAGTGCGATGAAGAAATCCTGAGGAACATCGTCACAAAATTTCAGAGCTTGGTTCACACTATTTTTGGAGATATGATCTGTGGAAGTTAGGGATTTTTGCAGGCTCCTAAATTTCACTTAAAAAGGTCATCACGGTATTTTCACTATAAATTTTTTTCTACGAAGGTTCAAAAGGTGAAATTTTGAGAGTGCGAAGCTGAAATACTAAGGAACATTTTCGCAAAATTTTAGAGCTTGATTCGCAATATTTTCGGAGATATGATCTGTGGAAGTTAGTTATTTTTTAGGCTCCTGAATTTCATCTCAAAGAGGTGATCGTGCGAAAATCTTCATAACTCTCTCTCTGAGCATTGGATTGGAATTTTGTAAAATGTGACTGGAAGTACATGGACTATAGTTTTATGTCGATAAATTTCATATCCAAAGGAGCAAACAGTGACACATGGCAAGTCGTACAAGTTCGCTCTACTGAGCCAGTTCATAGTTAGGTCATTGTGGGAGATTGGACATAAAGATGCATTTTCATGGACTCCTAAAGCAACTAAGGCCTTTGAACATCTTAAAGAGGGAATGTGCCTAGCACCGGTCTTAGCCACACCAGACTTGACAAAAACCTTTATTGTGGAATGTGATGCCTCAGGAAATGGAATTGGTGTTGTTTTAATGCAATAAGGAAGACCCATTGCTTTTGAAATTCATCCAATCAAAGGAAAGTATTTACAGAAAGCTATTTATGAGAAGGAAATGTTAGCAATACTGCATGCACTAAAGAAATGGAGACCTTACCTAATGGGAAGACACTTCAATGTAAAAACTGATCATGATAGTCTTAAACACTTTTTTGGAACAAAGACTATCTTCAGAAGAGCAACAAAAATGGGTCACAAAGATGTTGGGTTATGACTTTGAAATAATCTACAAAAAAGGGAAGCTAAATGTTATTGCAGATGCACTCTCAAGAAAGAATGAAGAGGTGGAAGCATTGCTTTGTGCCATTTCTATTATCCAACCAGATTGGATAACCGAAGCAAGAGATGAATGGAAGAAGGACAAAGATGTATGGACACTCATTCAAAAGTTGCAGCAAGATCCTAGTACATCCGATACATTTAGTTGGAAAAATGATTCCTTATGGTACAAAGATCGCTTATATCTTTGTAAGAATTCCCAACTAAAACAAAATATTCTTTTGGAATTGCACACTTCTCCTTTAGGAGGAAACTCAAGATTTTTAAAAACTTACCACAGGGTGAAGAAAGAATTTTTTTGGGATGGCCTTAAATCTGATATTCAAAAGTTTGTGGCGGAATGTTTGGTTTTCCAGTAGAATAAAGTGGAGACAATTAAGACCCCGGGACTTCTACAACCTTTATCCATTCCAAGTCAATGTTGGGAGGAGATTTCAATGGATTTTATCACAGGTTTACCTAAGTCCGAAGGAAAGAGTGTCATCATGGTGGCAGTTGATAGACTTACCAAGTATGCACACTTTTGTGCATTATCTCATCCATTTAAAGCAAGTACAGTTGCTACTACATTTATGGACACAATTCAAAAGTTACATGGAAGCCCAAGGGTTATTGTGAGCGACAGAGATCCCATTTTTACTGGAAATTTTTGGACGGATTTATTTTCTTGTTTGGGTACTCAATTAGCTCATAGCTCATCTTATCATCCTCAATCTGATGGTCAAACTGAGATAGTAAATAAATATTTGGAAGGATATCTTCGTTGTTTTGTATCTGATAAACAAACACAATGGGTCAAGTGGTTACCTCTCGCTGAATGGTGGTATAACACGTCCTTCCATACTGCAGCAAAAATGGCCCCATTTATGGCACTTCATGGATATCATCCACCATCCATCACATCATATTTAAGAGAAAATTCGAAGGTTCAAGCAGTGGAAGATCACATCGAGCATCAGCAAGAAGTTCTCCAACTCTTAAAGGATAACCTGAATTTGGCACAAAATCGAATGAAACAACAGGCAGATCAACATCGCAGCTAGAGAAGTTTTGATGTAGGAGATTGGGTATTTTTACGGCTACAACCATACAAACAAATGTCCCTCAAGCAAGCTAAGAAGGATAATAAATTATCGCCAAAGCACTATGGTCCTTACAAGGTGCTGCAAAAGATTGGTACTATGGCATACAAATTGGAGCTTCCTGCTTCTTCACGAGTACATCCAGTTTTCCATGTTTCATGCTTAAAGAAGGTTATAGGTGAAAATCTTCTGGTTCAAACAATATTGCCAGAACTTGATGAGGAAGGAAAAATCATATTGGAACCTGAAGCAGTCATGGAAACAAGAACTCGACAGCTACGGAATCGATCAATTTCAGAGTATCCCATCAAGTGGAAGAACTTACCCACTGAAGATTCTACATGGGAGGATGAGAATTTTATACAGAAGCACCCAGAGCTACTCAAGCGTTGAGGACAACACTTTTTTGAAGGAGAGGGGCATGTTAGGTCCCTATATTACTAGTATAGTCCCTCATTGTTGTTAGTGTAACCCCCTTATTGTTATTATTGTACCCTTGTAACCCCCATTTTGTTATTATTGTGCCCTTAAATTATTATTGTTAGGTCGGCTAGGATTACATTGTGGCCCACTAGGATTACATTATGGCCCCATGGACTCCTATATAGAAAGGAGGTTTTGTAATTTGTATCATCCAAGAATTGTTCATTCATGTAATGTATTGGAGGTTGCCCCCTCGAAGTGGCTTATTTCTAAGGCATTGATATCTCTTTTCTTCTATTTTTGGAGCTAGTTTCACAACAATCAGACCAAAAGAGTACATCAGGTGAAATTTTTAGTGTTGGTTCTGCAGCAGTTTCTTGCTACAGAAAGAAGAAAAGATCTATGGTGCTCAACTCGATAGAAGTAGAATACATGGCTACAAGTCAAGAAACATGCGACACGATATGGATGAGAAATATACTTGTTGGATTGTTTGGTTAGATGAGGTATCCAACTATGATTTACTGTGATAATCATAGTTGCATCAATATCTCTTAGAATCTTTCTTTTCACGATCAATCCAAGCATATAGATATCTACTATCACCATTTATAGGATTATGTGTAGAGACATATAATGTTGCTACAATATATTAAGACAGAGGAAAAAGATGCTGACATTTTGACAAAGGACTTATCAAGAGGGAAGTTTGAGTTCCACAGGTGCAGGATAGGGATGGCTTATAATCCCTTTCTTGCTAAGAGAGAGTGTTGAAAAATGTAACAAGAAAATTTCAATTTGATTTTTCTTTGATTAAATTGAGAAAATTCGAATTTCCACATCATCAGACAACTTTGATGCAGTTAAGTTGTGTGACATGGCTTGTGTCACCCAGTATATTCATTAAATCCGAGTTATAAGAGTTAGAGTTCAATTAAGCTTGTGTGATTGCTAATTTGTAGCAATCAAGGTAAGTTATTTCAAGTTGTTTTCAATTAAACTAGTTCTAATTGTTAGAGGAACTAGTGGAAGGTCAGATGTGCAGTGGGACGTTAGTCAAACTTAGTGATCATCCATTTAACTGATCAATCAACCAAAAATAGCTAGTTCATGCAGAGAATTCTAGTTCCCCGAGCTTGGTGGAGATTCCAAGGTAGTGTAACATCAATTGTAAACTAGTCTTAAGTGTGCAGGTGTTGCACGCAGTCAGATGATCAACCTAAGGAATTGTGTAATCCATTTTGGATAAATTCCTAAAAAATAGGGCCTAAGTTATCAAGGAACTATGCAAGGAAATACAAGCTCAAGCAGAGGAATAAATCGAGGTCAGAGCTTCTAAGTGAGTAGAGAGATAGCTTATTCATTTGTAGGTTGTGCTCAATTGAGAAAATAAATTGTAATACATTTATATTCATCAAATTAATGCAAGTAGGCATTGAGTTTTTTAGCAATTTCTTCCCCCAGAAAAAATATTATGTGCATGTGTGTTATTTCGCATTGCATGTTTGTGCTTGATGTTCTAACATTGGTTTTGGTTAAGTCATTCACAATCAGCTGACCTGTTTGCATATGTAGATTTACTTTTTCAAGCAATGTAATTTTCTTTACATCTACAGTTAGATTCACAGTATCAAAATTATTGGATGAACCAATAGACATATCAGAGGGATGTGAAAGGGAAATCTTAAATTGATCCTTTTCAAGATCCATTGCAGTTAACAGTCTTGTTTGCTCCGGGGTTATCTAGTACTCAGCTTGAGCCTCCATGCTTGCCTTCATTTTCTGATTTTAGATTTGTTTCTCTTTTTGGTATGGGGTTGTACCTTTCTTGTTTTTACACTCTGCCCTCTTTTCTTTGTTTTTTTATTTTTTTATTTTTGATGTTTATAAATTTGAATGCAATGATGGGTGAAGTATTTACAATGAGAAAAAAGATAAAAAGGCTTTCAGAACATAACATGGATCAAGAGAAGTAATGCTTAAGCATCCTGCCATTGACAGGACCCCCAAACAATTATGCTCCATTCAAATCTTGCAAAAAATAGGCATTATTACCAGCATTTGAATGAATAGAGTAAGGGCCAAGCCATAAGTTGTAAAATTTTCCATGCTTGCCCTTTTCTTCCCTCCTTGAGTCCCACTTCAAAACTTTGTCCCCAATATTGAAATTGTTGGCCTTTGTTCTTCTATCAAAAATATTTTTAATGCTGTCCTGCTTTTGCAATGCTTTGTTATAAATCTCCTCCCTGGTTTGCTGAAGATGAATGGTCTGATTTATTCTTCTGATCATGTCATTATCTTCAGTTTGCAACTCTTGAATCAACTTCATCACTGGTACACCAAGGCTGTTTGGAAAAATTGCATCAGTACCATACACAAGCTGGAAAGGTGACATGCCAATATATTTCTTCAAAGTCAATCTGTCAGCCCAAAGTCCATGAACTATCTTTGTATGCCAAGACTTTTTGTTGTCCTCCAACAGTTTCTTGATTATGTTCACTAAACTCTTGTTTGAGGATTTTGCAAGTCCATTACCTTGAGGGTAATAGGTCGTGGAGTGCCCCAATGTTATCTGATATCTGTGACAGAATTAAACCATCTTCTTTGATCCAAATGTTGCTGCATTAGCAATGATGATCTTGGTAGGACAGCCAAATCTGGAGAGAATGTTAGTCTCCATGAATTTTGTAATAACAGAATCGTTGGCCTGCCTACAAGGTATGGCTTCTATCCACTTAGTGAAATAGTCTGTGGTAGTGAGAATCCATCTATGCTGAGTAGAAGATGGTGGATGGATTTCTCCTATGAATTCAAGTCCCCACTGTTGAAAAGGGGCTTCAACAGTGATTGGATGCAGGGGCAGGGGTAGCATTTTCTTTTGCCTTCAAAAAGTTGACATTTATGATAGGCAATGATCATATTGTGTATATCAGGAAAAAGATTAGGCCAATAGAAACTAGCCCTCAAAATTTTGTTGGTTGTTGTCTTCCAGTACAAATGACCTCCACACTCTCCTTCATGGAACGCGTGCTTAACCTTCTCTGCATCATACCCAGGAAAAAATTTAAGCAATATACCACTTGCATTTTTCCAATAAAGATATCTATCTATAATGCAATAGTTTACATCTTTTAACTTTAGGAACCTTGCCTTTGTTTTTGTCAAACTAGGAGGTGTATTCAATTTAAGAAAAACATAAATAATATCAGCATACCAAGGGGAATTCATAAAATGGTCTTCAACAATGGGAGTTGATATTTCCTCTTGTTCGTCCAAAGCATTAATCATATTAATATTGAGAACCTCAAAATTGGATTCAGCCATTAATCTAGCTAGACCTTGGCCTTTAATGATTTTAGTGGGTTTTATCTCTAAATCATATTCAAGAATAACAACAATCCACTTACCTCTCTTACCATCTAGGTCCTGTGTTAGAATGTCTTTACAACTGAGTTTGGGACAAAGGCAATGATGTGTGAGTGAAGGATGTATACTCTGAAGTCTTTCAAAGCCTTAACCAAAGAAAAAGCTTGCTTCTCCATAATGTTATATTTCAGAGGGGCATCCCTCAATGCCTTGCTGAAGAATGCAATAGGTTGTTCTTGTCCTTGTGGATTTTTCTGTAAAAGGACATAAGCTATGGTATGTTCTAATGAAAATGAAAAAATATAAAAAATCTTTTGAAAAATCAGGACTTATTAGAACTGGCGTTTTGGTTAACGCTTGTTTCACCAGCTCAAAGGATTTCTTTGCTTCCAAAGTCCATTTTACCCCTTGCTCCTTCTTCAACATGTTAGTGATATTTATAAGGAGCTCATCCAAGTTGGGGATGAACCTTCTCAAAAAGTTAATCTTTCCAATGAAATATTGCAACTCCTTGATGTTTCGAGGATGAGAGATTTGCAATATGGCCTCAATCCTCTTTGGATCTATCTTAATACCCTCTTCTGAAATAATGTGCCCAAGAATTTTACCTTCTTGGAGCCCAAATAGTGTCTTCGTAGGGTTTAAAGATATCCCAAACTTTCTGCATTTCTCAAAAAAATTTCTTAAATGTTCTAAGTGCTCTTCATCTGTTTTTGAAAACACAGTGACATCATCAAGGTATATAATGATGAAGTAGCCTAGTTCTTCTGAGAATGCTATATCCATGGCTCTCTGAAAATTTTCTCCAGCATTCATTAGACCAAAGGGAATTTTCACATACATGAATGTGCCCCAAGGTGTAGTAAACGCAGTCTTTAATTGATCATCAGGATGGACTAAAATCTGATTGTACCCTGAGTAGCCATCAAGCAAAGAAATTCTTCTAGACCCTACCACCCTTTGTAAAATATGATCCATCTTAGGTAAAGGGTAGTTGTCCTTTAATGAAGCTTTGTTTAGGTCTCCAAAGTCTATACAAAGCCTGATCTCTCCAGTTTTCTTCCTAACTAACACCAGATTAGACACCCACTCAAAATATCTAATAGGGACAATAATACCAGCTTCATACATTTTCCTGATTTCCTTCTGAACCAAAGGCAGTTGAAGAGGGTTTATTCTGCGCAGTTTCTGTTTGAATGGTTTTTGGTTTTCTTTGAGAGGAATTTTGCACTCTATTATTTCAGTGTCATAGGATTTCATATCTTTGTAACTCCACGCAAAAACATCATAAAATTATTTAAACAACTCTATGTATTTGAGTTTAATGTGAGCTGGCAAAGTTTTATACAGTTTGATCATTTTCGGTTTAAGTTCACTGCCTATATTGCACTCTTCCACTTCAGTCTCTACAGGTTCCAGTTTTGGCTTCTTGGCCACATCGTTAAAATCAAACAACTCTTCTAAAGGGCCCAGACCCTTAGGCAAACTCTGATCTTTGGAGTGCAGAGTTTCTAACTCCTCTGTTTCTAACTTTGCATTCAATTTTGTTTTGTTTTTAAGTTTTCTAATCAGAAGATTAATATTGACAAGCTCAAGAGACGACTCTTCTTCACCAAGAAAATTTTCTTCACTGCAGTATGTATCATAATCTGAGTCTGAATTGTTTAGTTCGAATTCATTTTTGAATTGCATGAAGTCTTCTATTAGTTTGTCTCCGTCAAACACCTGCCAATACTTTTCATTATCAGGCACGGCTGGTCTAAATTTTATCTGAGTTGTGCAGTCTTTGGTGTCATTAGGCGTTAAGCATGTTCTAGCTGCAAAGGCTAAATTTTGGGCCGCAATATTTCTTTTTCTTGGGACAAAAATCAATTCAGACTCCTCGAAAGTTTCTAAAAGGTCCATGACATCGTTTCGGTAGGCCCTAAGTCTGGGATGATTTTCGTTATACTCCCCATTGACTTGCCTAATGACTAACTCTGAATCCCTATACGCTTTAACTCTTTTGGCTCCTAACTTTTTCAATAGATGTAAGCCTAAAAGAAGGGATTCATATTCCGCTATGTTGTTAGAACACTGAAAGTTTAATTTGCAGGAAATGCTTTCTGTGTGGTTGTTTTTAGTGTTGCAGATCCATACACTTGCACCATCATTATTTCTAGTGCAAGACCCATCGAAGTGCATACTCCATAGAGGACTAGTCTTGAGTTTATCATTTTTGTTACTATGCTCTTCAATAAGTGTGCTATCGAATTGTTCTTGGAGGTCAGCACTTTGTTGAACTTGTTTTAACTCCTCTGGTTTCTCGTTAAGCTGAGGAATGATTTCTTGAATATCAACGTTAAAAAGCAAAGGACACATGACTTGTAGCTCAAGACCTTTTTTTGGTTTGCTAACGTTTTCAAATGCAACAAACTGTTTTGACCTGCGTTGTGTTCCTCTTCCTCCCTATCAGCCATTAATGTTGTTAAAGTGACTTGTTCACTAAGTGTTTCATCGTTAAACATAATAAAAGAATCAAGGCCTGTATTTACAGAATACAGAGGAGAGTTTTGTGGTCTGTCTTGGCTTGTAACTGTGTATTGCATATGAGATTCCCTGTAAAGTATTCTTGTCTGATTGAAAACAGGGATAGTCGCATAGGTCATGTCCATTTGCATAGTCCCTTGTAACTTAGCTCCCCAAAACCTGGATAATAACATTCCATACTTTGGGGGCACATCAGCCACAACAATATCCATTACTAAGAATTTGGCTTGAATCTGGTCTAAGTTAATGCAGAGGTCTTTGATTAATCCTAAACATTTCAATCTACTTGAGTCAAAGGAGTAAAGGTATTTATAAGGTCTGGTGATTTCTAAACCAAGGCTCTCCATTACAGTTTTTGGCATTAAATTGTGAGAGGCTCATGATTCATGCATAGTGTTGTGAAAAAAAATTTCATGAACGTTTAAACTCACATAAAAGAGAGGAACAGGTCCCTCTTGATATCTACCTTCAATATTAGGACCAAAAATGAGCTCTGTCTGGTCATCATTAAGATTGACTGTGTCATTATTATCCTCAATACTTAAAGCCTTCAAAATTTGGGTCCTATATACATTATGGGCAGCCAACTCAGTGAAGGGAACAGAGATTTTAATTTTGGAAATTTCCTGCTCCAGGCTGAAAGGAATTTGGTTCTTTGAAGAACTTGTTTCAACCTTACTAGCTGCTAGTCTATCAGCAACATCAACGTGCTGATTTGTTTTATTTACATTTGATAAAATGGTTTTAACAAGAGTAATAGGTGGAGTGTTAGTACTACTAATATCCGCACTCTGTTTTTCATTGTTTTGAGTGCTTTTATCTCTACCTTTATCATAATTAACAACCACTATTTTCTCCTTTTGTTTGACAATTTTAGGCTTGGTTGCAGTGTTGTTTTGTGAAGATTTGTCAGAGGTTTTGGTGTTGGGGGTTTGTTGACTGGTTTTTCTTCTAAGGTCATATTCTCTTTGAGACTCTATGATGACATGTTCCATGTTTTGATAATAATTTTCATCATCATCTCTTTTGTCATCATAAGGTGTATAAAGACCTTGTTTTCTATTATAATGGACTTCAAAGTCATCATTATCTACCCCCAGCATGTTGATATCATCTTCCTTTGTTATTTCATCTATTTCCTCAATCTCACTTACATAGTTTTGATGAAAGGGAGGAGTGATCTGTTTATCATCTTCCCTAGGTCGGTTCGGAGGTTGGTTCCTTCTAAAATTCTGATTCTGGTTTTGGTTTCTATTTTGAGGAGCATTTTGATTTTGGCTTGCTTGTGCTCTCTTAATTATGCTCATCTCTTTCATCATCTCCTCCATCATTCTCTCCATCTTTGAGTTGGAATTAGAAGGTGTGTTTTCCTCCCTAAAAGACACTCTCTTCTCATTTTTCATTCTTTCTCTCTTCTCCATTAGGTTTACTTCCATAGCAAGAGCTCATTTTTGCATCTCTTCAAGAGTTGCAGGATCTCTCTCTCTCAGCTGATAGGCCATTTTGAGGTCAAACCCTTCAGGAAACTTGTTTAAAGCTGAGCCTTGTGGAGGTTTTAGATCTGGGGAAAGGGCATTATAAACACTGTTAAATCTGGTACAATAAGCTTGCACACTTTCCCTAGTATTTCTATGGAGGTTTTTGTAATCAGAAAGGACTTGGAGAGGATTCTTCTTTACTTCCCATTTTTTTAAGAATGTCTGATGGAAGGCTTGGAGATCATTGATACTATGGGGGGTTAAGCCTTTGAACCATTTTCTTACTTATCCCCCCAGACTCTGAGAAATAATCTAAGTTTGACAGAATCATCATCAATTTCATTTCTGTCAAAGTAGTCATTCTTCTTATCCACATGTTGTAATGTAGTTGTAGCATTACTAGCATCATACAATGGAATTTTGGACTGATAGTCCTGTGGAATATTAACTAATGGTACAGGAAGGACGAAGGGAGCATACCATGTTGCCATGATATGTGGTGGGGGTGGATTTATAGGAGGGAAAGTGGGCTGGAATGGAGTGGTTTGAACAGTGGATGTAGGGTTAGCAGAAGTGGATGGACTAGGAGTAGATTCCTAAGCTGATCTTGGATGAGAGACACCTAAGTTGTGAAGGAAATGTAAATCGAGAGGTGTTGTTTCTCTACTACCAGGATGTTCACTTGTTTCAGGAGATGAAAGTGAAGACTTAGAATATAACTGATCTAAATCGTCAAGAGACCTAGTTCTAAATGGATTTACTAAGTCAACTTGTGATTGTTGTAGAGCTGAAAGATTTTCAGGAACTGAATTAGCTCTCAAGGGTGATCTGAGAACAATTGATAATTTAATCCTAGGAGACTTCCTAAGGATACTTTCTGGGTTATCAACTATCTCAGGTGGATCCGGGTTAGGATAGGTTCTAGTGTGAATCTTTCTAGGAGCCACTATGCTGTGTTTTTCAGACCCAAATAAACAAGAAAAGTTCAACCAGGTATGGAAATCTTTAAAAGGTCAACTAATATGTTTATACAAGGTTTAATCCTACAGTCCTCTAACTGATTTTGAATGATATTACAATGATAAGGGTTCTTCCCAGTGGATTCTTAAGGTCTGTTGAGGATTTTTGAGTCGCCAAGTGGAATTTTTTAGCTCCTAAGGAGGTAAAAGGTTTTATGGTCCACCACCATGTTTATTGGATACCAATCTAAAATATTTTTGGTTTTTCTGAGTTATTTTTCAGTTGTGTGGTTTCTAAGAATGTCCTAACTTTGTTTCAAAAATTAGCTATGGTTATGAGAGAAAGACAGACTATTCTTATGGCTAAGCCAGCTGATCTTTCAAGGTTAGATAAATCCTAATGAGAATCCTAGGGTTTGCCTAGTTTTTCACTAGTTTCATCATGATTACCATTTCTTGGTAGTTCTTGAAAAGGCTGCTTTTTACTTACAAGGTTTTATGAAGTTTTAAGGGGAACCAGAGATTACAGTTAGGTTCGGTCCCTAGTGGAGTCGCCAAAAATGTGTTTTTCAGAGCCAAATAAACAGGAAAAGTTCAACCAGGTATGACAATCTTTAAAATTCCAACTAATATATTTATACAAGGTTTAATCCTACAGTCCTCTAACTGATTTTGAATGATATTACAATGATAAGGGTTCTTCCCAGTGGAGTCTTAAGGTCTGTTGAGGATTGTGGAGTCGCCAAGTGGAATTTTTTAGCTCCTAAGGAGGTAAAAGGTTTTATGGTCCACCACCATGTTTATTGGATACCAATCTGAAATATTTTTGGTTTTTCTGAGTTATTTTTCAGTTGTGTGGTTTCTAAGAATGTCCTAACTCTGTTTCAAAACTTATCTATGGTTATGAGACAAATATAGTCTATTCTTATGGCTAAGCCAGCTGATCTTTCAAGGTTAGATAAAGCCTTATGAGAATCCTATGGTTTTCCTAGTTTGTCACTGATTCAAACAAGTTTCATCATGATTACCATTTCTTGGTAGTGCTTGAAAAGGATGTTTTTTACTTACAAGGTTTTATGAAGTTTTAAGGGGAACCAAAGATTACAGTTAGGTTCAGTCCCCAGCGAAGTCGCCAGAAATGTTGGCACCCTGTAATCAGCAATATTGGCAAAAGTCCGACTACAGGGAGAACATCGTTTCAACCACTTTGGGATTCTAGGATCTAGCCCTCCTGAATCCGAAGAGGGATCTCTCTAATAAGTGAAAAGATGGTTTTGTCTTTGAAGTCTTGGGTAATGATATTAGGCTAGTTATGAAGGCCAAGGGTTTTGTTTGTTTTTGGATGGTTGAGCATGATTACTATTTGAGGTGGAGAGTTCTAAATGCAAAGAGTTTCAAAGGTGTGAAGTTGCAAGAAAATAGAACAAGCTTTGGCCAGGAAGATATATAATTGCAGGTTTTAGTCCATTTGGCTATGGAGTCATAATAGGGTTTAATTGAAAAAAAAAGAGGCGAGAGTGGTCCATGGGGCAAGTCATCTATGTCCAAGGATCTCTTTAAAGTTTGATTTATGGAATGAAATGAGATAATAATAAGGGGAATTAAACAAATGAAGAATAAAGAGTAGCCCAAGATCTGGTAAGTACTTTTAAACTAGCCAACTTTTGACATACACTTAAGAAAGACATAAGATTAATCTAAGATCAGGTAAGTACTTCTAAACTAGCATGCTTTTGATGTACTTTCAAAAGAAAATATTTTAAAACAAAGGGAAAATTGAAGGCAACTGTTGGAGGAGAAACTAGTGGTTCGGGCTCACCACAAATCCTCTCCTAGCTCTGCTCTACTTGGTAGCTTTCAATACAAACACAAAGACAACAAAAAATGGCCTAAGATCTGGTAAGTACTTTCAAACTAGCCAACTTTCAACACATTCCAAGGGAAACATTCAGACAGTCTTTGGGGATAAAACTAGGACCAGGGCACACCATATCTTCCTTAGTTCATCTCTACTGAACATATACTGAAAATAACATTTAAGAATAACAATTAGCTAAGACAGTAGGACAAGGGAACGCCAGCATTCCTATGCTTAAAATGAATTAAATCATTCCTAAATAACATAGATTGGAAGAAAACATATAGATAAATATTTTCAGTCAGAGAAGGGTACTAATATACAGTAGGTCCTAACTCTATGCATGTTGTTCTTTATAATAGAAGATGAACACAGTGAAAACAAAAATAAAATAACAATTCACAATAAGAAATAACATCACCGTCGACATAGACCAAGATCCCATAAATAAGCTTGTATTGATGCTCCAAACCAGTTACAACTTTTAAGTCCAATGCTTTAGTTTAGCAATCATCTACACATCTCAGCCTAACTTATATATCACAAGCAGCGCTCCAAGATCCAATGAACACTATTTAGAGGTATAATTATCAAGCTCAATTACATTTCAAAGTTCAGCAACTAACTCAAACAACCCCTCTCTCATCTTCTCCAGTAGTATTTATAGAAGAATGAGGAGGTGAGATCTCATAAAATATCTCCAAAGATAATTAATATAGACTTAACGGCTTCTCGGCCTTTGGGGGGCTCGATGAAGAAGCTTACATAGGTGTCCTCTGTATTAAATAATTTACATTAATATTTAAGCTCGGTGGGAGTTCTTTTTTACTTTCGAGGCTCTCTGCTATGTTGAAGTAACTCTGTTGGTATTTTGTCATTAAGTTTATTTGCAGAATTAACTTTTTGGCTACGCTGAGGCAAATATATGATCTTGATCAATAACTTCAGCCTCTATTTGCATGCTTTGAGGCACAGGTGGCAATGTGGTAGCTAGGAAAGATCAATTTTCCTTAGATGTGGTGGTGGAGGCCTTGCTGTCCGATAAACACATATGATTTTCTTTGAACTATGTCTTAGTTGGGAGGATTAGGATTTTGATAATCAATCTTAGCCGTAATCCCCCCAAATCTGTCATCAATATTCTATTCTGGTGCATTTTTGTCTTCGACACTGATACTCTTTGATTTTTTTATTCATTTACTGTGTTCTGTTGGTGTGCAGTGTTGCGCAGGGCTCGTGATGCATAAATTCCTTTGAATCATTTGCGAGGCATGGAAATTTTAACCCATGAATGACTTCTCTTAAATAAATCGAAGGCGCGAGATTTGAAACCCCAGCCTTCGGCTTTTTCTTCGGCACAATGAAAAAAAATCATATAATTGCCCTTTATCAAATAACATACCCGGACTTCAAACTTTGATAAAACCAGGATGTATAACCATTTCGGGTCACAAAATGTGTTCGCTGACGTTAGTGTGTTTGTGACCCGAAATCCTTATGAAATCTACCATATAAAGCTTATCGGGTCCGTTTTGGGACCTGCTGACATAAGCCGAAGTGTGACCCAAAATTTTATGAATTCTGCCATATAAAGTGTATCGGGTCCAGATTTCACAACCTTGCGAGCAATCGAACAAGACCCGCTCCAATCCGCTGCTGCCGTGTGGATGCCAACTAGGCGTCAGGACCACCGGTTTTGTGGGACCGCTGACTGCTATCATGGCCGGGACCACCAGGGCGACTGATTGTGGGTTGTCAATCTGCAAGTCAGATCGACGACGGAGATGCTTTGATAAATGAGGAAGTGAGATCTGATAAAATATCTCTAAAGATAATTAATACAGACTTAATGGCTTCTCTGCTTTTGGGGGGCTCGATGAAGAAGCTTACATAGGTGTCCTCTGTATTAAATAATTTACATTAAGATTTAAGCTTGGTGGGAATTATTTTTGACTTTCGAGGATCTCTGCTATGTTGAAGTAACTCTGCTGATATTTTGTCATTAAGTTTATTTGCAGAATTAACTTTCTGGCTGCGCTGAGGCAAATATCTGATCTTGATCAATAACTTCGGCCTCTGTTTGCATGCTTTGAGGCACAAGTGGCAATGTGGTAGCTGGGAGGGATCAATTTTCCTTAGATGTCGCAGTGGAGGCCTTGTTGTCTGATAAACACGTATGATTTTCTTTGAACTATGTCTTAGTTGGGAGGATTAGGCTTTTGATAATCAATCTTAGCTATAATCCCCCGAAATTTGTCATCAATCTTCTGTTCTGGTGCATTTCTGTCTTCGACACTGATACTCTTTGATTTTTTGATTCATTTACTGTGTTCTGTTGGTGTGCAGTGCTGCGCAGGTCTCGTGAGGCATTAATGCCTTTGAATCATTTATGAGGCGCAGAAATTTGAACCCATGAATGGCTTCTCTTTAATAAATTGAAGGTGCGAGATTTGAAACCCCAGCCTTTGGCTTTTTCTTCGGCACAATGAAAAAAACCCATATAATTACCCTTTATCAAATAACATACCCGAACTTCAAAATTTGATAAAACCAGGTTGTATAACCATTTCGGGTCACAAAAGGTGTTCGCTGACATTAGGGTGTTTGTGACCTGAAATCCTTATGAAATCCGCCATATAAACCTTATCGGGTCTGTTTTGGGGCCTACTAATGTAAGTCGAGGTGTGACCTGAAATTTTATGAATTCTGCCATATAAAGTGTATCGGGTCCAGATTTCACGACCCTGCGAGCAATTGAACAAGACCCGCTCCAATCCGCTGCTGCTGCGTGGATGCCGACTAGGCATTGGGACCATCGGTTCTATGGGACCGCTGACTGCTGTCGTGGCTGGGACCACCAAGGCGACTGATTGTGGGCCGTTGATCTGCAGGTCAGATCGATGGCAGAGATGCTTTGATAAATGCACCATACCTTATTTCATTCCCCGAGCTTCTTTTGAACGTGATCACTGTGTAATGAGCCAGCCTCAGATCAGATGGCTCACGTCAATATCGCGCTGAGCCAACAGTCGATTTTTAATGCGTGGTGAGGGCGGTATTTCCAAACCGCTCAAGGCCACGTGTCGGCCTGTGGCATTGATCGCGACCAAACGAGGAAAACAACTTTCCCTTCAAAGGCGGTGCGATGAAAAATGCTCCGATTTTTGTACAGTGATTGACCGTGGGGACCACCGAGGCGATTGATTTGTGGGTCGTCGATCTGCAGATCAGATCGACGGTGAAGAGCGATTTAAGCTTGGCACCAGTGGAAACCTTTTCATACCCTGCAAAAAAAACAAAAAATTAATAAAAACAAAGGTTTCATGGTTTCGGGGGCGAAATATATATTTATAATATGGCTTGGCACCCGTCTGTGGGGCCATGGTATATATGGAATGCAATATGATCGAGGGCTATAATATACAGGGCTAATTGCCATCAGAGTTTTAAACATGGCAAACATACTTATGTGCTCAGATTTTGCGATGCGATAAGCGCTTTGTGGGTCTAGCACCTGGTCCTAGGGTGTGGGCACATGGAGAGGAAGTGGCTTAAAACTTAGCCCAAGGGGGCTTAAGTTTGTAATACAAAAAATGTGTTTTTTATGAAAATTTTCAAGTTTTTCAATGGTCGTGACGGTTTCGATAAGGCAAAGAAAGAGTCTTAAAATTTATCAAAAGGGTTTTGAGGGAGGGGAAAGGGGAAAAATATGAAAATGAAGTATTTTTATGGGGAATAAAGGGGTAAAAATGAGGTTAGTTTTGGAAGTGGAAGGAGGGGGAAAATGGTGTTAGCAACAGTTTCTTCTCATGAAATCAGCAGAATTCCAGAGTGTAAAATGGGCATAGTAGGGAAGATTTTGGACAGAGGCATGAGGCAATTTTCCCAAGATAGAAACCCTTAAAAGTACATATCTTTAGGACATATGTCAATCTATAAACAAAGGATGTCGACTCCTAAAATAATATGTCATGGTGAAAGATCATCACTAAGTTAACTTTTGATTTAAAAGTTCATATTTATAAGTAAATAATATCTGATGAGCTTATGTAGGGTTTCCTAAGGGAATAATATGTCTTCCACAAGTTGATAACCATATGGAAAGATGAAAGATCCTTGGAAGAGGTATGGTTCGAAGAAAAGCAACATGACATGAAGCTAGAAAAAATGAGAAGATTGATGGATCAATTTCTGCTAGAAGGCATGACTCTTGGATGAAAGTGATGGGTGATATGTGCCCTATGAATATATCCCAAAGATGAAGACTCCTCAACAAAAAAGTAATTCATGACATAAAAGAAAGGAGTTCTTCATGAGAAGCTAGGTGTTTTAATCATTGCTGTTGTAAGTCTCTCATTAAGAGGGAGCATGGTAATAAGTTTCTTACTTGGAATAAAATTGGTAATTCCTAAGCCTAGATGGATCTTAGGTAAATTCCTTGTATAGGAATGAGTAAATTCCTTTGTGGAATATTTCCTCCATAACTGATAGGGAGAGATAGAATACGCCATTCTGGTCTTCACGTGGGAAGACAGAATGGAGGATTGGGTAATCATCTAGCATCTGATACTCTTTTGGGGATGTATTAGTGCATACAAGGAAATACTAGTCATTAGTGTTGGGCTGTATTAATCACTATTAAATGACTAAAAAAATACACATAAATTATCAATCCAAGGACGTCTTTTATTTCAATGACAACTGTATTGTTTGTGATGATACACCCAACCAGAAGAAATTCCAAATACAATAAATCATCACTGAAGTAAATGCTAGAAATAAATCACTCATGTAGAAATAAAATGATCTACAAGACTTTAATCACACTTCAATTAATCTGTTCTAGCGCACCACACAACAATTATCCAGCTGGTGTCCCTAATATCATATGTGTAACAACATAAAAAATATTGAAATTGAAGCGGATATATTCACAGTTGAAACAATAGCAACAACACCTCTACTGATACATAAACAAAATACAAACACATATACACAACTACCTTAATCACTGCAATCCCTGCTAAAGAGGAGGGCCCTTCCTCCCTAGCAGGGTGTGGGTAGAGAAATAACTTAATGGAAACTAAATCGAATAACACATGTAACAACAATAACAAGTTATTATGTATTAATATGAGCAAAATTACAAAGCCAAAGTAATTTTTTTCTCTGCTAACCTTTCAACCTCAAGGGCCAAGAAATATATAGTGGTTACATCTCTGAAAAACAAGGGATAGATCAGTCATGAGAATCTTATGATTCTCTTACTGATCGAAATATAATACATATGGTTATAACCACTTCTTAATAAAAGTATGACTAGAAAATGAAATATTACAATCAAAACCACCTAGAGGTTGTTATCCAAAAATACAATACTTAATAACTTCTACAGCTATCACGATAAAACACAACTATAGCATAACAACTAGAGGACATGTCAGCAACAAGAGTTGATGGGATCCAGTCAGTATTACAACTGTAACAACAGTTTTACCACGGGTCTGTAGCAACAAGGTGTAATGGCATCAGGGTGTAAAAAGCTCACTGTAACAACACACCCTTAACTGTTCTTGTATGCCTCATGCTTAGGATCTTTTGTGCTACAAATGACATCTAGATAGACAACACAAAGACCATAGATCTTCTCCAAACATTCATCCTCAATTAGTCATAAAAAAAGGCACGATATATTATAATAATTGATGAAATGACAGATTAATGAAAATAAGGTGAAACAACACAAGTTAAGATAGAAAGGTAGGAAAATGAGGCAAAGATAGTGCCATTGGTTATAGTCATGAGGAAAAATAGGGGAAAAAAATGTAGGAAATGTGTGCAAAACTAGCACCCCTCCCCCCAACTAAAGCAATTTCATGTCCTCATGCAAAATCTCATCTCTCATGGGAATATCTCGGTGCAGGTCAGTGATATCATAAGTGCCAACTATATCTTTATCTGCAATTTATACCCCTAATTAGCCATTAGCTATCGTACCCAGGACTCTGATTCATACTTGCTCAATTCATAATTACTCTGATAATCCTCAACTAGCAGCCAGATCAAAGGAAACTTGAATCTCAATCCGAGCCACAAAGCACCAAGGGATTGTACTATCTGTGCATACACTGGTACATGTGTAATAGCTGATCAGGAGATCATGTGTTATGCTAAAAATTGAAAGTGCTCAAAATAGGTCCAAACCTGAGCGACCGGAAAGGTCTCATCGTTGCGATTCCGGTGCTATGAACGGTTCGAAAAACCGATGTCATATGAGGAAGATATTGTGTTCAATCCATTTTCCTAAACAACAAAAATTTTTCGACTAGATGCCCAGTCAGCATGCAGGTACAGTAGCAGGCATCTTAGGGAACTATTCCATTTTTTCTAAGCCAATCAGATTGCGCCATGTGGCTAAATATGGGCCATTGATTTTCGTGGTATGGAAGGATCCTGACCATTGAATGGGTGGTACGAATGTTTTGGTGGTTCATTGGATGGGTGACATGTGGCCAGCTTGGAGGCTGCCATGTGTCCCCCGCATTGTGGTGTAAAATTATAGTGGATTCTGGGGGGTTCGACCTCATGACCTCTAGGCATGCCCGTGTCTTCGACCAACTCTGCTACAAGTTGATTCTTAACTACTAAGGGACTTTAGAAATATTTGAAGTTTTATAAGTTTGAATGCGGGGGTTGGGGACCGTTGGTGGTCCCAACCCGGAGTTGGCCCCAAAGGTGATCACATGCTATCATCTATCCACCACAACATTTTACGGCTTTCTAAATACAACCCTTATCATATATTAAGACCGCAACATCAATTCTAATGTAACCATTGTTGAATAAAATGATTCACATGTCACTTCATGCAGTCCATTGCTACAGTGTATGCACAGTTGTTTAACTCTGTTGTGAACTCTGGTTTCCACAACTGAACCTTAGTTTATGCTTAGAGTTGTGCTCTCCTATTTAATGTAACCAAGTTTCGGGGGTTGGCATGTGGCCACCCCCACCCTTTAAACGATTAAATTAATGGTTTGAAACTGGCGGAGTTAATAGTGCGCCACTAAAATTTAGACTTTTGTTATTTTAACTACAGTTAAACTGTAGTTCTCCACATTTAGTGGAGCCTTTCTAGCCGACATTTGGAAAAATGCATTAGGAGGTCAATTTTTGACTAATTTTGGTGAAACAAGAGTCTACCTAGAATATTTTGAGCATTATGGAGCCATTGGCGCAGAGGAAACAACCATTAGAGGCCTGTAAACACATTTAATTTACAATTTTGAGCATAATGAGAAAGAGAGACATGTCATTTGGAGCTGAACCAGCAGATGTAGCCCAAGATGGGTGAAATGCTTCTTCATGCCTACTATGTAAAACTTATGTGTGAATGTTTTTCTCTGTTATGCACCATTTTTTAGTTTTTTTAAGGCTTATTTTCATGCTTAAAGTTCATTAATTCATCTATATTTCATGGTTAAAACTCTCATTCCTTAAGCAAACATATGGAGACAAATTTTACATGTTTATATTACTGAAAGGACACTTAGTAAAAAAATAATAATACAATCCTTTTAGATCAAGTTGGTATCGAAGCTCGAGTTTAATCTCTAGTGTTTTTATGTGCAAAGATTTGTTAATTGTTTGCAAGGGTTTTCATGCTTACTAGGCTCAATCTTAAAAGAGGAGAAGGAAAATTGGTGGAAGCAAGAGGTTCTCAAAGTGAGCCACAAAAAAGGAGGGAAAGATTGCCACATTCTCCACCACCTAGTTCACCCCCAAGAGAATCAGAAGCAACATCAAGCATGCCTCCGGGAGAAGAAGAAACTCATGAAGAGGTGGATCCCAAAGAAGAAGAAAGAGTCTTCAAGAAAGCATTCCTTGAGATGATTGAAATGGTGAGAGTCCTTTATAAAGAAAGGAATGAAAGACTAGAAGGAGAAGGATCCAAACTTCACAAGGAAGGCCAGGGATCATCAGGAGGTCACAATGATGAAGATAAATAAAAGAAGGGAAATGGAGGAAATGGAGGCAGTGGAAAGTCACCATCCTCATCATCATCATCCTCTACTTCATCTTCAGTACACCAGTCACACAAGTCAAAGAACACTGGTAAAATTTATTTTCTAAAACTTGATGTTAAGTTTGAATTTCCAATGTTTAATGGTGAAGTCAATGCATAAAAGCTTGATAATTGGATTAGGCAATTGGAGGTTTATTTGAGAATACAGAACCTTCATGATGATGAAACCAAAATCCAACTAGTTTCATTGAGGATGGAAGGTGCATCTCTTGTTTGGTGGGAAGCCAAGAAAAATGAGGAGATTAAAAAACATGGTAATATTATTCTATCATGGACTGATTTCATTACTGCAATAAAACAACATTTTTATCCATTAGCTCATATGCAGAAAGCCATAATGAACTGGAAAAAAATTAGACAATGGAAAGGACAAAATGTACAAGACTACACCCAAGAATTTAGGAGAAGAGCTCTCTTATTAGGGGTAGATTTTCAGAGTCAATGTACTTTTATAAGTACATAGGGGGCTTAAATAGCTACCTTAGACATACTATCCTCATGTTTAATCCTACAAGTCTAGATGAGGTATGCGTTGAAGATACACATCTAGAAGCTAGAGGGAAAAATACTTTTGAAGAGGGTGGAAACAAACCTTTTAAGGGGAAAAAAAAAGAGAAGACCTCAAAAGGAAAAGGAAAAAAGAATGTATCTATCAAGAAAGAGGGAGATAAATTGGTTTGTAAACATTATTCAAGAGAAGGCCATGAAGAGAAAAATTGTTGGAAATTACGTCCTGAAAAGAGACCCAAGTTTAACAATAACAAAGGGAAGAAAAAAAATGCATCTACAACTCAAAATGACTTAGGAGAGGATTCAGGTAATGAAACTAAAATTATAGCCATGGGATTGAAGAACATGAAGGGGAAATAAATTGAAACAAAACCCAGTACTTGTACTTCAAACTGTCACATAGAAGCTCCAAATGAAGAAGAGAGAATTGAACTGTTTCATGTGAGGGTCATATCCAAACATGCCAAGATTGATACACTGTTTGAAAGTTGTTCACAAATGAATTTAATCTTTAAAGACTTGGTCAAGAAAATTAATCTTGAGACCATTCCACATCCAAAACCATATCCACTTGGGTGGATTTGTATGGATGCAAATTTACAGGTTTCAAAGAAGTGCATATTGCGCTTTGCAATAACTGCACATTTTGTTGACACAGTTGAATTAGATGTGGTTTCGCATGATATTACAGGTGTTGTGTTGGGTAGTCCTTACTTGTATGACAGGAAATCTATCTTCCATCTCCATGAGAACAAATACCATTTATTCAAAGATGGCAAGGAGTACATTGTTAGAGCACATCGCAAGAAGACAAATATTGCAATGGTAAATGCTGGACAGGTAAAAAGGCTGGCGAATTCAAGTAAGAATTTTGTTCTTCTAATGATTAAGCCTAAAGCTGATGTTAATCATGAGTCATTTGAAGATTGTGATCCTAAGTTGAAATCAGATTTATATGATGTAGATGATGCACATCATGATATGTTTCAAGAGCCAACATAATTGCCTCCTAAAAGGGACATTCAACATGAGATTCAGTTTCAACAAGATTGTCCTCTTCCAAACATCAGCATGTATCGCATGTCGATAATGGAGAATGCTGAAATAAAGAGGGAAATCAAAGATTTGTTGGACAAGGGACTCACAAGGCCAATCACTTCGCCATGCATTTCACCAATAGTTTTGATTTTGAAGAAAGATGGGACTTGCCGCATGTGTGTCGACTTCAGAGATTTGAAAAAGATAACGGTAAAGAATCAGTACCCACTCCCAATGATATATGATTTGTTAGATCAGCTGAAAGAAGAATTTTTTTTCACTAAGTTAGATTTATGAAGTGGATATCATCAAGTAAGAATTGCAGAAAGTGACATATGGAAGACTGCATTCAAAACCAAACAAGGACTCTTTGAGTGGTTGGGTATGTCATTTGGTTTGTGTAATGCACCGACGACTTTCATGCATGTTATGGATAATGTTTTGCGTCCATTTATTGATGAATTTTTTATTGTATATTTATATGATATACTCATTTTCAGAAAAACAAGAGAAGAACATGTCTTGCATGTAAAGAGAGTACTTGATGTTTCAAAGAAAGAGAAATTATTTCTTAATATGTCTAAGTGAGAATTTGGAAAGACTTCTCTAGTTTATTTGGGACACATTATATGAGGGGGCACATTGAGAATTGATCCTTCTAAAGTGGAAGCCATTTTGAATTGGCCCACTCCCAAATCAGTAACTGAGGCAAGCAGTTTCTTAGGCGCAGCTCAGCATTGGAGAAAGTTTACTGCTAACTTTTCTGCCATAGTAGCTCCTATGCATGCAGTGAAAAGTGTGAAGAAAGGCTTCCAATGGGAAGGAAAACAACATCAAGCTTTTGAAGCTTTAAAAGACAAGATCAGTTTAGCTTTGGTCCTTGCATTACCGGATTTGAGACAACCATTCGAGATTCAAACCGATGCTAGTGATTATGCCATGGGTGCATTACTTTTGCAGCATGGTAAGCCTATCGCTTTTCATTTTGAAACATTCAATGGTGTTGTAATCAATTATCCAGCATATGACAAAGAGATGTATGTGTTGGTAGAAAGCATGAAGAAGTGGAAACACTACTTGATGGGTAAAGAGATGATTATACATACCAATCATCAACTTACAGTACTTGCAGTTGCAAATAAAATTGCGGCAATCATGACATTTCAGGTGGATGGGATCTCTTCAACAATTTTACTTGGTTATAAGGTACACGAAAGGTATTTTGAATAAATTTTCTGATATGATTTCAAGGCCAATTATAAGTTCTTCTACTTTTCTTAAAAATAATTCTATTGTACATGAAAGTTACATAGAACAGTATGCATCTAATGATGATTTTAAAGATGTGTATTCTAGTTTGAGTGAAGGGAATCAAGTTGAGGAAATTTTTTATCACTTGCATAACAGTTTGTTGTTTCATTTGGGCAAGCTTTGTATACCACAAGGAGAGAGAGTTAGTATCACGAGAGAGGCTCATTCATCTCTTATTGTTGGACACTTTGGGGTAAGCATAACAATGGCGCATCTATAGAGGTATTGTTATTGGCCTCGCATGATAGATAGTGCGTCACGTTTCATAAGAGGATGCTTTATGTGTGCAAAAAGCAAGCCTAGTAATAGGAAGCTTGGGTTGTACACTCCACTACTGGTACCATCAAGGCCATGGGAGAGTGTCTCCATGGACTTTTTTGGAGGTCTACCTATGTCAAGAAAACAACATGATTATCTTGATGTAGTTGTGGATAGATTCAATAAAATGTGTATACTTATGCCATGTAAGAAAACCATTACTGCTGAACAAACTACTAAACTTTATTTTCAACATATATGGGTTCATTTTGGTTTCCAACTTCTATTTTTAGTAACAAGGATTCCAGGTTCGTTGGGAATTTTTGGTCCAATATTTGGAAGATGATGGACACAAAGTTGAAAAAGAGTATTTCTTTTCATCTACAAACTGATGGCCAAACTGAAGTGGTGAATAGAACCATTGTGCATCTATTGAGAGGATAGTGCAGCAAACATCCCAAGTTGTGGTATGAAAAACTGCATTACATTCAGCATGCTTACAACCAAGCCAAGAAATCTTCTACAAATACTTCTCCTTTTGAAGCCTACTATGGGTATTTGCTGAAATCGCCATTAGACTTCATCTATGAGAAGGATGTTGAAATTGATGGGCATAATGATATTGACAAGGCTTGAAATTTCATTGAGAAAATTCATATTATTCATCAACAAGTTCAAGAACAGCTTGAGAAGAGTCAAAGAAAGTACAAGGAGAGGCACGAAAAACATAGAGTTGATCACAAGTTTCAAGAAGGAGATGAAGTATGGTTGCACATAAGCAAATAAAGGATGCAAGGAGAAGGTAAAAAGCTCAAGCCTATTCGTTATGGTCCATTCAAGATTATTAAACAAGTTGGTAATAATTCATTTCAACTTGACTTGCCTTCATATATGCAAATGTATTCCATTGTCAATGTGCAGAAATTACGTTTGTATGAGCCTCCTTTTATTGATGATCAAGGGAGTGATATTCAGTTGCCATAAATAGAAGATTTCTGGCCAAAATTTTTGGACGAGCTCAAGGAGGATTCCATCCTTCACAGGAGGACACACACTTCTAAGAGGGGAAGTGTCGATTATCTTCGAATTGGGATCAAGGGCAGCAAACCAAGTAAGGCAAGATGGATGGAAGTGGAAAAGGTGAGGGAGTTGTACCCTCATCTTCTGAATAGGTGATTAAAGTCTTTTGGGGTCCAAAAGCTTCCCAATGGGGAGATGTGATCAGGAGATCATGTGTTATGTTTAAAATTGAAAGTGTTGGAAACTGGTCTGAACCTGAGCAACCGAAAAGGTCTCGTCATTGTGATTCTGGCGCCGTGAACGGTTCGAAAAACCAATCTCGTATGAGGAAGATATCACGTTCCGTCCGTTTTCCCAAATAGTAAAATATCTGTGACTGGATGCCCAATTAGCATGCAGGTACAGTTAGCAGGCATATTATGGGAATATTCCATTTTTTCTAAGCCAATCAGATCGCTCCATGTGGTTCAATTTGGGCTGTTGATTTTTGTGGTATGGAAGGATCCTGACCATTGAATGGGTGGTACGAATGTTTTGGTGGTTCATTGGATGGGTGACATGTGGCCAGTGCAGAGGCTGCCACATGTCCTTTATATTATGGTGTAAAATTATAGTGGAGTCCAGGGGGTTCGACCCCATGACCTCCAGGCACGCCCGCGTCTTCGACCAACTCCGCTACAACACGATTCTTAACTACTAAGGGACTTAAGACATACTTTAAGTTTCATAAGTTTGAATGTGGGGGTTGGGGACCGTCAGTGGTCCCAACCCTCTGGCGGCCCCACGAGGTGATCACATGTTATCATATATCCACTGCAACATTTGACGGCTTGCTAACTACAACCCTTATCATATATTAAGACTGCGACATCAATTCTAATGTAATCGCCGACGAATAAAATGTGTCACATGCCACTTCATGTGGTCCATTGCTACGGTGTATGCACATTTGTTTAACTCCGATGTGGACTCCAATTTCCACAACTGAACCTCAGTTTATGCTTAGAGTTGTGCTTTCCTATTTAATGTAACCTGGTTTCAGGGGTTGGCATGTGGCCACCCCCACCCTTTTAACAGTTAAGTTAACAGTTTGAAACTAGCGGAGTTAATAGTGTGCCACTAAATTTCAAACTTTTGCTATTTTAACTGCAGTTCTCCACATTTAGTGGAACCTTTCTAACTGACATTGTGAAAAATGCATTGGGATGTCAATTTTCGACCAATTTTGGTGAAACAAGAGTCTACCTAGACTAATTTTAGAATTTTAGAGCCATTGGTGCATATAAAACAATCATTAGAGGCTTGTAAACACATGTAATTTACAATTTTGAGCATAATGAAAAAGAGGGACATGCCATTGGGAGCTGGACCAGTAGATGTAGCCCAAGAGGGGTGAACTTCTTCATCATGCCTACTATGTAAAACTTATTTTTGAATGTTTTTCTCCGTTATGCATTGTTTTTCAGTGTTTTTAAGGCTTATTTTCATGCTAAAATTTCACTAATTCATCTATATTTCATGGTTAAAACTCTCATTCCTTAAGAAAACATATGGAGACAAATTGTACATGTTTATATTATTGAAATAACACTTAGCATAGTAGAACTAATACACTCCTTTGATATCAATAGCCACCATGAAATTCTGGAATGCAAATGGGTCCCCCTTCAGTAGCTCAACACTGTTGGCTTCCGTGCATTTCAAGGACCTAGTCAAGGCTCGGCTCTTCATCATAGAGAAATGATTGAGGTAGAAGTTCACAATCCTTCTTTTGTAAGTCATAGCTGGTTCCTTTATCCCAGGAGTACTTAACATTCTCCTGAATTCTAGCCTTAACTCGGCGGCCCGTCCTGGTTCTTCCCGGACCCATAATGTCATCTTCTCCTCATTAATATCCATAGATTTGATGGCCAAATGCCACTCAATATGATTCCTCATGAAGGAAACAAAAGCTCAGTTGGCTTGAGGGGTCCTGACCCAGGTTCAGAGGTTAAGGTTTACCAACAAACCCCTATACTACTGGCCCTTTCGGTAATGGCCTACTTTCATAGGCCAAGGTCTCACCCGAAGTAGTATGGGAGGGTTCTAAAACCATGTTTCTGCACCTTGGGAGAGAGGAGGTAACGTAGGCAGATTGGTGTCATAACTATCAGATCTACACAGAGTAAGGCTATTCGCATGTTTTTAACAGTATACTCAGCATATAATCGTAACAAAGCTACTATCATCCACAGATCTGAATCAATAGGTTCACATCCACATGTGTATCAGGAGTTACTATCACAGAATGTTATAATCACAGCTAATTCATAATCATATACACTTTCACAGCTTAAATCAATAACACATATGTATTCACATCTTAAACAAATATCACAAATTCACATCAACAGTAAACCCAATTAATCCAGATAGCCCAAAGGTGCTACAACTATATCCGCATATATTAGCATCCAAAAACCCAGTTACAACCAAAACCACATCCTACGCACATAGCCTAGCGGGGTCCGCTCACATCAGGACTGAGGATCTCCGCGCACACAACCAGCAGGAGTCCTTACCCAGGACAACCCAAAATAGATCTAACAGTTCACATGTAGCATCAGTGTTAATTCATGCCTACCTTTAGACTCAAACTATTCATCTATTTATATCGATGTAGCCTATGCTATCCCGTGGCCCGCAAACCATGGTTTGCGGACTCTAGGTCTACCCTTTGACCCATTACAATGCGTTCGGGGCTTTGACCTGCCCAAAAACCCCTATGTTAGACTAATTAATACAAAAATATATACAAAATTTGCAGCTTAGGGAGACCCGTTCCAACAAGCTCGCCACTGCAGATCCCCCATATAGGAGAATATTGTCACAAAAATTTTCATACTCACATGTTCACAAATGATATTGTGTAAGAATAACTGACACAGAAGGCTTTGTTCATCAAAATCGGAGGGACGAAAAACATCTAAAAATGTGCAAGTGGAAGAACATAAATAGGGTCTATCCTCCATAACAGCTTTCATCTGGAACAAGAAGTAGCGTTCCCATAGAAAAATAGGATAGGATGGGGAAGGCCGCCTGCACCCCAAAAAATTGAGGGCAAGATCATGAAGATTTTGATTGTCTTTGGTAAGTTTCCAAACCTGTTGCTGTAATAGCAACAACTATTCCTCCTGCTTCTTCAGGGCTTCCTCCTTATAATTCTCCCAACCTTTTTTCAACTCTTCTTTCATTCATCATTCATGTAGGGCATCTATCCCTCCAATGTTCTTTCAACGAAATCATCCCCTCCTAAAGGGAGATTTCTTCCTGTTTCCACTTCTGTAATTTGGAAATTAGTAAGATTTTTTCAGAACTCCATTCTGAGATGGGACTCGACATTCTTCTACATTCAATATCAACATCAATAATGGGTGTAATATCCTCTACTGAATGGGGTGATTCCACCTCTATTTTTGGTTCTTTTGTAACAATAGCTTCCTCGGTGGGTTATTGTGTATCATCCCCTTCGTTTCCACCTAGAGTAGCCTCTATGTCCATTGTTTTTTCTTCTACAATAGCAGTGGCCTCCACAGGTTCTTTTGTATCGACCTCTAGGTCAATTATTATAGGGGGCTCTGCTTTAACTGTTGGTTCTTGTGTAACAACAATATCCTTAGTAGGTTCTTGTGTAACAGTCTCCTGTCGTTCTGTTTCTGTTTCCATTGGGCTCATGTTTTCCCCACAGACCTTATATCCTGCAGCTGTTAGTTATTGAAAACATGTCATGTATACAAACACTAAGATTTCCTTCCCCTCAGATAATCTTTCTTCTTTTTTTTGTAAATTTCATAGATCCTTACCATTTCCTATTTATCAAAAAACAAAAAGTAGATTGCAAACATATTTTGAAGTAATTAGTAGCCTCAACCTACCCGAAGGAAACTAGGTCTGTTGGCCACCTGAGTGAGTTAAAATCCAACCAGTATTGGAATTATTTCTTCCTTCTACTTGTCGCTATATCTACTTTACTATGTTCATCAAAGTTTACCGGAAAGAAGTAAAAAATAGCTGCAAAAATCATAAAAAACTAATAATATATAGTGTCACCCATCAGAAGAGTCAATATGATTCGGATCCTTTGCAGTAGATCCTGGCATATCTACTTGTTGCATAGCTTGTAGCTGGAATTCAATCCTCCAAATTCTGGTTGTGACATGATACTGAGACATACCAATTTCTTGAATTTCCTATTTAATTTGTTAAAGAATTGAAATAACATTGGGATTTCCATCCGTTTCCTGCATGCTAGTCATGGCCTTTGCCAAAACACATTTTAGTTTCCAATAGGTATGGATAGATTGGTGAAAGAGGGATAGCCTCCCTCTTGTGTTCTCGGGGTCCGAGATGAAGTCCATGGTGGCTTCCTATTTTTCCATGTCATCGTCTTCATGGTTTCTCTCTCTTTCCCAACCTTATATTACGTTATGAACTTGAGGTGGATTTCCAGCTGTATATATGTCAAAAATATTCTCCATTTACTTATTTTTTGGTTTTTCTTCCACGTTTACTTGGTACCACATTCTAAGTTGGTATCTTCTACTTTCCTTTTCCAGTTCCTTATCGTTTCCCAAGTTGACCTTTTGCCATAGTTTTGAATTGACAAGAAAACCTTGACAGCTCTTGTGTGGTCCCTGTAAAACTGTGAAACAGTCCTGTATATGGCAAGGAAAAATCAATAACAGAATTTGGCTGATATGTGGTGGAACCCACTACATCCTTATAGGTAGGTGGAAATTCAGATGTTTCCATGCAACCAGCAGCATGACAGTTAAAGAAAGAAGTTACAGAGACCATCTTTCTTGCATGAGTTAGCTGAAAATATTTGCTATAGAAAGAGTGACTAAGACAATTCAGGTTACTACTAGTGTGACCAAAACCCAGAAATTGAGGAGAGATTATCTCGATGCCAAGCAGCGGTGGATTCTGTTGAGGAGGGCTACTATGGTTTACTAAATTATCATTGTTGAACATACTAACATGCTCATAGGCTTGAGAGAAAACATATTTTCTAATGGACTAGAGTACCCAACAAGCGGAGTGAACACCCCACAGATAGGAGTGCAAGAGGGCTGATAAATGAGGCTTATGGGGAAGGAAGGAAATAAAATTTAACCGCAGGTCCACCGGGCATAAACCTTTAACATACCTTTCATTATTGAGTAAATACCTTAGGGTTTGTAACTAAATTTCATAACAAAACAAAGATTTTGATTGAGCCAACTTCAGGAGTAATGACGGGGTTCTGAAACAGAGGTCAATTGTTGGGGCTGGAATTAGAAAAACCAGCATGCAAGCCATAGTGACAGACCCTTCTTTGGAATGGAAAAAAAGAGAATGAAAGAAATTTGGAAACTGAAAGTAGGACCCGATACTATTGGAAATATTGTCATTGATGGCAAAGGAAGTGGCAAAAGAATTGGAAAAGAAGGAGCATCTGAAACAGTAACCATGAAAAGAGGAAAAGTAAAGTAGCAATAGAAGAAGAGTGCATAATTGAAGCAGAATTGTCCAGAGACAGAGTAGGAGAAAAAGGCCATAGAATAGAAAAGAATAAGAGAATGTTCTAGTAAATGGTAATCTGTGATAAATAAGAAATCCATTGAAGGAATTAATGGTTGCGGAGATATGATGGTTTTGCTTATAGAATCAAGAACTTGAATCGTACAGTTAGAAGCGAAACTGTGACAGGATAGAACCATGAAAATGCAATGGAAGGTTGATACATTATATATATCATAGCAGAATTGAAGACAGAATGACATTGAATTGTCTCGAGTTGATGTTTGTGAGGAAATCCTGTCCATTGGTTCTCTCGAATTGTTCGAACAAACTCTGTTGAATTCATTCCCCTCATAGAGGAAGCCTGCGCATAACTAACTCTATCCTAATGGTAGTGAAAATCCCGTCAGAAGAGAATTACATTTGTTTGTTTATTATTGGAAATCCTATCGAAGATAGACCAGAGTTAACTAAGTAAGAAGGATAGCGCAAACCCTTTGGAATCATGAATGGAACCAGGAAGGAAAGAGGTAGAACGTAACAAAAGGAAGTGCAACGGAACCCTGCATGGAAGAGCGGAACCATGAAGGCGGTTTATGGTTTTCATCGCACCACCTATGCGGAGCAAGCGGTATTTCCTGGTTGGGGAGCGATTCCATAGAGTGCTTGACACGCATCCTTGTACGACTTCGCAAAATCGCTTGTCAATGCGCGCCATCGCGCGTTATAGTTTGACCCAGGATGACCAGCGATATTGTTATGCGTCGTTGATCTGGAGGGAAGCCATCGAACGGTGGTCATGTGAGGAAGTTGCATGAAGATTAACCAAAGTACAGCGGGCCATTGCACGTTAACGTTCGACATCGGAGGTCGAGCGATATGCATATATGCCGTTGATCTGGAAGCTTGCTATCTAACGGTGATCGGACGTTGGACTTGCGCGAATTTTACTTATGGTACCATGCGTGTATTTGATTGGCTATTGATTATATATGTGGGCCCGGGGTCAAAGTTTTATCATAAGGTTAATTGTTTGAAAGCGTTGGATATTTCTCTAAAGTGCGAAGGGTTGTAACTTTAATCCTAAAGTTCAATTAAAAATTGTAAATATATTTATTTGTCAATTTCTTCAAATTGATAAATAAATTAAAAAGAAATCAAAGAGGCACGTGGGGTAAAATAAAGAAAATATTGTCAAAGGAATACCATTAGCGGTTGAATGGTTTTTACTCATGGTATTAATAAAGGTTAAACTATATAAGGAGAAGACGATTATTGTTCAAGGTGTGCATGCTTAAGGGTGGTGAATGAATAAAATTTCTCTAAGGAATATCTACATGGACGGACTTTATTCTTAATTGTTAAATCCAAATCTATAATGCACCCATGGATATAATGATCTGACGATGATAAATCTCTGGTTTGATTGACTAACGACATCATGAAGAACTGGTGCGGGTGTACTGAAGAAAATGAATAAATCTGGTGGCCTACAAGGTATGCTGTGTGGAAACTGGTGGATCCTGTATGAAAATTGATGGAACGTGGTCCGCAGTAGTGCTGAGGGTCGAAGCCTTCAGTGAGGGGGTTGTAGCTCCCTTCCAGTGGTAGCTGGTAAATGAGAGAAGGTTGTAGCCTTTCTGCAGGTAGGTGCCTGCGTGCTGGTATAAGTCTGCACCAGCATAAATTGTAAGAAGTTTTCCTTATAATAAATATTGAAGACTGAGATAACAACAGTAGTGGTTTTCTCCCAAATTAGGTTTCCACCTTAAAAAAAATTGGTGTTCATATGTGTGAATTATGTTTGATGGTTTGTTCTGTTATTTCTGTTCATACTTACTGCCTACTAAACATCTGATGAATGAATGATGCAATGATCTAAGTAAAGAAATAATAAGTTCTCTGGACATACATGTTGGATTTTGTAAAATAGTATATGGTTTTAAGAGAAAGAAAAAGTAAAAGTTGTTCAGCCCTAAATACTAATTCACCCCCTCCCTCTCAGTATTTTTCCCAATAGATACTGAATCGAAAAACTACATGCAATTCATAAAAAACTATCCACGAACATGATGTGGTCTTTGTTACTAAAAACAGGCACAGGTAATTGAAAAACGTAGGTTGCAAGAGCCATAACATACCAAGTTAACCATCGATGCCGCAAACTTAGCCTCTGTCTCCCCAGACCTCTCTGGAAATTGCTTGCTGAGAAAATTACCTCGCAGTTCCTTACTTGGTTTCCTTAACCTTGTTCTCGAGCGCTTTTTCCAACAAAGACCTGATAGAATTTCTGGTGGCTAGTTTTTCCTTAGGTTTCCATAAAGTTAAATCGTGCCTGGTACCTTCCACCGATCATCTACTACTAGAGTCGTTACTTGACGTCATGGACGGTCAGGTGCACGCCTCCACGTGGCATCGACCTCAGCCCAATTTCCTCCTCATGGCACCTTGATCGGGGATTTTCCTTAGATAATATTTGCTTCAATTCTTCATTTTCCTTTCTCAGATTTTCAAGTTCTAAAAACAGGACATGAGTTTCATCCTTACCTGATGAGGAGGGTTGCCTTTCTTCTTCTGATACTTTTTCTTCTGTCTTCTTTCTGGCCATAGGAAAAGTTTCTGTGGGTATGCTAAATTTCACCCTCTGTTTTGGCTTACTATTCCCAATTGGTTCATCAATGGGTTCTTTCCCAATTGTGACCTTGGCAGGCCGAGTCTGGGTTTCCTCTTCTGCCTGACATCCTCCTGAAGTTGTGGTCTGTTTCCCTCAGCTTCTCCTCGACCTCTTTCGCTTGAATTCTTCCTAGGTTCTTCCTTGCTGGCCTAGGGCATCTAGCACGATCAATTTGATGAGTCCATGATTGGTCACACATGCTTTCGGGTGTGCTGTTGTATTTACTATTGTCGCCATATGCTTAATGTTCCCTAATAAGGAGAATGGAAGATTAATCTTTTGTTGGTGCCGAAGCTGATTAAGTAGAGGGAAGTGATTGTTAAAAACTATCGTAGATCTTGCCTCACAAGTGATGTATTTTATTAAATCCAAGGCGACATTTTCCCATGGCTGAGGGAGTGACAACCTATCAATTCCTCTCCCTTTCTTCTTCTATTTTTCTTCTCCTTATAAGAAGTATTCTTTCAAGGAGGGGCTATTTATTTTTTTGTTAAGCCACCTTTGTCCCTCTACTGGAAATGTAGTTACTGGAGAAATTACCTCTTCATTTGCCTCAATTTGCAGGCCCCTAACTCAAGTCAGATTATTATTCAAATTTTGAGCGAATTTGATTGCCACCACCTCGTCCGAGCCTTCTAGCTTCTAGAAATACTCAATCCATCCGGAATCTCTAAATTTATGGTAGGCTTCTAGATAGTTCTTCAAGGCATCCATAGAATCCATCTCGTGCCTGACCTCTGCTCTACCCATCTTGTTGTTATTTCTGAATTTTCTTCTTACTGCTCAACCCACAGTAATGTCACTACACTGCTAACTTCTTCTCGGTGTTTTTTCTTATCCCAATTGACGAGTTTGAAATGAGGATACAAGGCTTCAGTCGAGGAGGTTGATGAGAGGTGACCAGTTTTACGGATTACCGAATCGTACCTCACACCACTCTTCATAAATGTCCCGTTATGGAAAGTAATGGGTTCTAAGTACACACGCTCTTTCCAGCCAGATTTAGTCATCATTGGCATTTGTGCTATTAATTGGTTGCATGCGGATTTTATAGAGGTTTATGAGTATAGATTTTTTCAATGATTTCAAGATATATCCACTCCCCCGCCTTAATGGTGACGACTGCCCATGGCCGTTACTGGAATAACATTACTTTTTCCAATAATCACCAAATCATAAACGATGACGTTACCTTTCGAATGACATACCTGAGGCGACATGGAGGAAGATTTAAAATTGGTGGCGTACTGCTTGGAGCATGCATTGTTGTGTTTAGCTGGCACAATTATTGTTGTTATGGGATGAGACATTAGAAACAGTGTTCATGGTTGTCGGCTATTACATGTGTAACATCCAAGACAGCCTTTAGATTATTCTTAAAAAAAAAAAAACATAATAATTAGGATAAATTGGTACAGAAATAAAATCAAATGAATAGCATCATCTTATAAAATGGATTAGGAAGGGAATATGATGTTTCAGGAAGAAAAATATGGGTGTAACAACCACCACAGGAGTGGTTTTTAGCTGTTACAAACTTTCTGATTACGCCTCGGAAAGAGGTTTTCACAGTTAGATTTTTTTTTTTTTGTTATATATATATATATATATATATATATCTTAATTTAAAAAAAAACAGGTGTAACAACTGCCACAAGGGTGGTTTTTAGTTGTTGCACTTATTGGAATTTCAAATTTCAGGCTGCACAGGAGAATTTTCCCCTGCTATTGTAACATGAAGATCAGAGTCTGCAACAATGTTAAAAAATGATTCCTTTGAAGTGGGTTGATGATATAACCTTAGACGGTGCCCATTAAATAGTAACGGTGTCTTAGCACTATCGATGATCACCAATTGTACTGCCCCATTGTCAAATACCATGTCCACTTCGTAGGGACCTAGCCATCTGGTGTAGAGCTTGCCTTTGAAATCCTTGAACCTTGAATCATACAAAAGAGCCCAATCTCCTTTCTGGAACTTTTTATTCTTAATAAAACCATCATGCAATCTAGCTCTTTTCCACTAAATGATCTCTGTCTATTAAATAGCAGCCAGCCGTTTCTCTTCCAACTCATTGAGTTGGTTCAATCTTTGTGTTTGTGCCGTACTTAAGTCCAGATCGACCTGCAATGTTGTTCTTAATGTCTTTATTTCAAACTCTATGGGGAATAAAATATTCTTACCATACACCAGTTCATATGGTGATAATCCTGTATTATTCCTCCATGTTGTCATGTAATCCCATAGTACCTCTCGAAGTTTCTCAGCCCAGTTTCTTCGGTGGTTGGCTACTGTCTTTCTTAAGATTCCCTCAATGACTTTATTGGCGCTTTCCACTTGACCATTTTCTTGTGGGTGATAAGGTGAAGTGATTCTGTGATGAATTCCATACTTTTTAACCAGCTTCTTGATCAAATGAGATGTGAACTGAGGCCCCCCATCTATCACTATCTCTCTGGGTATCCCGAAGCGAACAAAAATATCTTCGAACAGGAAGTTTGAAACAACCTTCTATGTTGCTCTAATTGGTGTCTTTTCTTCAACCCACTTTGTGACATAATCAGTGCAAACCAATATGTATGACTTTTGTTGCGATGAAGGATTAATTGGCCCCACAAAATCTAAGGCCCATTTATCAAATATTTCTATCACTATCTGAGGTTGTAACGACATATCATCTGATTTTGGAGGCTGGCCCATCCTTTGGCAGCTATCACATCCTTTCAAAAACTTCTTGGCATCCTGGAATATAGTTGGCCAGTAGTACCCTGTTGAGAGTACTTCATGTCAAGTCCTTTGTCAACGAAGTGCCCTCCACAGGGTTCCTCATGAAAAGCCTTCAAGATCTCAAATGCCTCATCTTCTCTAACACATTGCCTAATCTGAAAATCTGGCACAATGTGATAGAGATTGCCTTCTATCTAGGAGTAGGTAGCACTCTGTTGTATAATCTTCTTCCTTTCCTTGGAAGACAATTGGTGTGGGAATTTTCTTGCAGGAAGGTAATTGGATATATCTACATACCATGGTGAGTGAGTAGAGATGGAAAAAAGATATTCATCTCGAAAAGAATCGTTAGTGGCAGTGAAATCATCACTTATAGTTAATCTAGAAAGAAAATCATCAACTGCATTATCTTTTATGGGTTTATCTAGAACAGTAATATCAAATTCTTGTAACAACAATAACAATCATATAACTCTACCATTAGTAATAGTTTTTTTCATCAAAAATCGAATTGTAGCATGGTCAGTGTGTACAAATAATTGATACCCGGTGATGTAGTGCCAAAATTTGTTGATAGCATGCACTATTGCTAGGAATTCCTTCTCAGTAACAGTGTAGTTGAGTTATGTTGGAGTTAAGTTCTTACTGATGTAATAAATGGAATAAGGTTTCTTATCCTCCAGCTGCACCAAAACAACACCCATAGATAAGTTAGATGCGTCCATATCAATATGAAATGGAAATTCCCAGTTTGGTCCTTGTAAAATAGGTGCTGCTGTTACACAATTTTTTAACTTTAGGAAGGCCTGCTTAAACTTCCCAGTCCAAAAAAATTATGCATCTTTCATGAGTAATGAAAAACTAAGAGATGCAATCTTTGAAAATTTCTCTACAAATATCCTATAGTGTCCTACATGTCCCAAAAAACTACGTAACTCTTTTGGAGTCTTAGGGGTTAGGATTTTTGAGATTACCTCAATTTTTGCAGGATCTACCTTGATTCCATCTGCCGAAATGAAATGTCCTAGCACAATTCCCTCGGTCATCATCATGTGGCATTTCTCCATGCTCAAAGCAACATTAGTTTGTTCAGAACATTCCAACACTTATTCCAAGTTAGCTAATTTTGTCTCAAAGGAATCCCCGTAGGGTGTAAAATCATCCATAAATATTTCAAGGCAGTCATTAAAAAGATCAGAAAAAATACCCAGTATTTCCCTTTGAAAAGTTCTTGGTGCATTACAGAGGCCAAAAGGAAGGACTCTGTATGCAAAAGTACCCCATGGGCAAGTGAAGGTTGTCTTTTCTTGGTCTTCTAGGGCAATCTGTATTTGATTATAGCCACTAAAACCATCTAGGAATGAAAATAACTTTTTCTCAGAGAGAGTATCCAAGACCTAATCAATGAATAGTACAGGAAAATGGTCCTTTTGAGTAGCCTTGTTAAGATTTGTATATTCAACACAAACTCTCCATTTTCCATTCTTTTTCGGAACTATGACAAGCGGAGACACCCACTCACTGTCAGAAATGGGGTAGATGAAATTATCATTAAGGAGTTTCTACAATTATTCTTTCACTATCTCCTTAAGTGCAGGGTTCATTCAGAGTTGCAGTTGTCTAAATGGTTTGTAATCCTCTTTAAGATAAATGCAGTGAGTGCATAGGCCAGGATGGATTCCTTTCATATCTGTATAGTCCCATGAAAATGCCTTTTTGTATTTTCGTAACAGTTGTATCAACAATCTGTTTTGTTCACCAATCAGGTTAGGATTGATGTTTAAACATTTCCCAGGTTTTATTTCAACGGGACTACTGATAGTGTGTGGAGTGGTTTTCAAATGTTCAATAATTGCATCATCTACCTCATCTTCTTCCCCCAGATCTCTAATGGAGGCAACTGAGAGTAAATTACTAATAATACCATTAATGATATCATCCTCTATTTCATCCTTAAAGTATTGTGCTTTTCCAAGCATGAGAAGAGGTAGTAAAATATCAAATTCAGGGACAAATTCGTCTCACCAGGGACTAATCAAATCCATATGAGGTTTTGCTGGGGGATAAAGATTCAGGTTCTGAGTGGCCTACCCATCTGAGATCACCATAGATCCAGACCTACATCTGATATATGCGACTACATTGGCCGGCCATGGTCTTCCCAATATTAAAGGATGACCCCCCGGGTTGGATTTAGTTTGTAAAATGAGAAAATCAGCCAGATAATTCCAAGAATCTATAGTGATAACCACATATTCTATCATTCCCTCGGGCTTGACACGGGACCTATATGCTAATTCAAGCACTTTGGGTGTAGTTCTAAGTCCATGAAGTCATAGGGAGATGAAGAGGTCTTTAGTCATGACATTAATGGCTTCCCCTAGATTAATCAAAGTATTGGTTATAGGTTGATTGTCAATATGGACAGTCATTGTAGGGTTCCCTAAGTCATTATATTTAGTCAACAAAGGTTGATCAATCATGAGATCGAACAATTTCCCCATGACATGGATAGTAGCAAGGTCTTTAGTTTTCTTCCAGGATTTTTGATGCATACATCCCTCACTGTTTTAGCGTAGATAGGTACTTCCTTAAGAGCTTGTAACAACATGATTCACACGTACAACTTTTGCAGTTCCTTGAGGAATTCAGATTCAGGTTATGAGGCCAGCCCATTTTTAGTTAATTGTTGAGGGTATGGAGGATTATGAATGCTAATAGCTGAGTTAGATATAATAGATGCACCAGCCTTGCTTGGATTGGATGTTGTAGAAACAACAGATCCTCTTGAGATGGCTGCTATATATGTAACAATGGGTGTTGTATCAGTTGTTACATGTGTAACAACTGGCTCAGAATCACCCATAAACTTTCTAGGAGACTCACATTCTTTGGTAATAATGGGAGTATGCTTAGGTCTGATTACTTTCCCTGATCGATGCTAAACCTCGTTAAGTCCAATAGGAGAAATAAGATAAGTCTAGATGGTAACCAGAGCATCCATGCTCAGGGTTTCTTTATTATTTGGATTGGGATTAGGCTACACAGGTAATTCGGGTCAGACAGAAGGTGTAGGATTTTGAATAGAAGGCATTTGTAATTGTTGTTGTTGTATTGGTAGTGGAGGGGGTATTGGACCTTGGCCATTACTTCTCCAGTTCTAACCCCAAGGATTAGGTTGTGATGGAGGATATTGCAGTGGTGGAGGAGACGACCACTGGTTCCATGGTGAAGGAAATTATATTGAGGAAGGAGTAGGATACTGCCATGGATGTTGCTTACTATTATAAACATTTTTCCAAGGATGAAAAGAGGAAAAATATGAAGGCATACATGTAGGTCGTGGCTGCCATGGTCTCTTTCATCCGATGAAATAAGAAGATTGGACATCCTCACTTGATTCTTGAAGTACTGCCTTCAGTCTGGGAAATTCAAGACACTGATTTGTAGAATGCGCCAACTCACATATATTGCACAAACTGATGGTAGTCAGTCCACATTCTCTTTCCAAAAGTTTATTTTTTCATCGGGGACATAATATTGCTAAGGTTGCTTCAGCTTCAACTTGTGCTTTCTTAACTTGTACTGTAGTGATCTAGGCAGAGAGGGTGCTAAGGAGGTCAGTTTTAAAATTCTCAAATAGATTCCTGATATCTACTTTGGTTACTCCTCCACTCGTGGACTTCTGTATCCGGATTGTAGGGTATCGAACTGAACTTTTCCTTTGACCGATCCTCTTGAGCTGCACAGGCAAAGCTTCATTATTTCTTCAAGAAGTTCTTGTGATATGTCCCCTTTTCCCAATAGGTTCAGATGCTCCAGAAAATCATCTCTTATACCTCTTAAGAATATTGGCTTTATAATTTTTGAGTCTAAGTTACTGAACTTAGACCTTTGTAAATTGTAGTGAAATCGCTCCATATAGTCTTCCAGGCTTTCCTCCTCCTTCTGTGCAATTCTGAAAATCTCGTCCTTCAAATCCCTGGTTCGACAACAATCCTGATAGTTAAAGAGGAAGGCCTCCCTCATGTCATTCTAGGTTCAAATCGTTCTAGCACCCAGTCTCATGAACCATATTAATGTTGCTCCTTTCAGAGTAGAAGGGAATAATTTCAGCTTTTGGGCATCTGAAGTGTAGTCATAACCTCTACACAACACATAGAATTCAAATAGAAAGGTATCAGGGTCTTCAACAACCATCCCTTGAAAGGATGGTAGGGATGAAAAAGGAATATTATTCATAGGAGCCTCATTCCGTGTTACTACTATTTGGAATTCAAAAGTAACAGAGCTATCTGTCTTGAAATTCTCGTCCCCCATGGTTGATTCTTCCTGATGGGATGAACTATCCTCAGAGTGTGCTGGAGATTGATAAATAAAAGGATCAGGTTGTTCCAAGATCAGCTGTTTAACAACATTACTAGCATCCAAATGATGATCAATTAAATTTTGTTCCTTAGGTTCCTGATGGTCCCCAGTGGTCTCGCCGTGTCCTTCAATTCTCAGATCTTGATCAATGATTTTCCAATACTGTTTTGAACCTAGAGTCTTGATATTAGGAGTGGATATGTTGTTCAAAGGGTGGTGAGGTCCAGACACAGAAGACACCGATGGCCCAGGTTTTGATATGGTAGCTTCTTTATGTGTTCCTATCTTCCTATTATCTCTGTATGACATGGATTGTTACTTTTCTTCCCTTGAGATCAGATCTCCAAAGAATGTTTTTCTTCCCAAACCTGCACTCTTATTTTCCTTCTTACAACCCGTATTTCCTGTAGTCAGTAGAGGAGGGGGTGTTTGTAAATGTTTATATTATCCTACCAGTACACATGGGCCCTATGTGTATCAATTTATCCTATAAGTGCTTCAGTTTCTACAATAGTGAGCTCACTCAAGTTCGTTAGAGAGATGCACAAGTTCTTACCTCTCGTCTTACCACCCAACAACTATATAGATGAAGACACCCTAAATGAACACCCAAAAATTCAAACTTCTAAGTGTCCCAACAAGACATTGGTGAGCCCGCTCAAGTTTGTTAGAGCGCTACGCAGGTTCTTACCTCTCGTCTTACTGCCCGACAATTGTGTCGCTCGAGACACTCTAAAACCACACTAAAATAATGCTAAAAATTCACACAACTAAGTGTTCGAGCAAGACATTGGTGAGCCTGCTCAAGTTCGTTAGAGTGCTGCATAGGTTCTTACCTCTCGTATTACTGCCTAGAAATTGTGTTGCTGGAGACACTCTAAAAAACACATGGAAATTGCACCTCTAAGTGCCCCATTATAGCATTGGTGAGCTCGCTCAAGTTCGTTAGAGTGATGCATAGGTTCTTACCTCTCATCTTACTTCCTGACAATTTTAGATTGGGTACACTCTATCTTCTAAGAAACAACTCGGATTGATTGGATCGTCATTGTCATCCTGGGCAACGACGCCAAAGTGTTGGGTTGTATTGATCACTATTAAATGACTAAAATAGCACACATAAACTATCAATCCAGGGATGTGTTTTATTTCAATGATAGCCGAATTTTCTGTGCCAATACACCCAACCATAAGAAATTCCAAATAAAATAAATAGCTTAACGGAAACTAAATCGAATAACGCATGTAATAACAATAACAGGATAATCTGTATTAATATGAGCAAAATTACAGAGCCAATGTAATGTTGTTCTTTGCTAACCTTTCGACCTAAAGGGCCAAGAACTATATAGAGGTTACATCTCAAAAAAACAAGGGATAGATCAGTAATGAGAATCATATGATTCTTATGCTGATAGAAATAGAATACATATGGTTATAACCACTTCTTAATAAAAGTCTGACTAGAAAATTATAGATTACAATAAAAAATGCCTAGAGGCTGTTATAAAAAAATACAATACTTCATAACTTCTACAACTTTCACGATAAACCATAACTATAGCATAAAAACTAGAGGACAGGTCAGCAATAGGAGTTGACGAGATCTAGTCAGCGGTATAGCTGTAACAACAGTTCACCCGTGGGTCTGTAACAGCAAAGTGTAACAACATCAGGGTGTAAAAATCTCACTGTAACAACACACCCTTAATTGCTTTTGTATTCCTTTTTCTTAGTATATTTTGTGCTAGAAATGGCATCTGGACAGACAACAGAAAGACCATAGATATTCTTCAAACATTCATCCTCAATTAGTCATAAAAATGCACGATATATCATAATAATTGATGAAATGGAAGAGTGATGAAAACAAGGTGAAACAACACAAGTTAAGATAGAAAGGTAGGAAAAAGAGGCAAATATAGTCCCATTGGTTATAGTCATGAGGCAAAATAGGGGAAACAAATGTAGGAAAAGTGTGCAAAAATGGCACCCAACAATTAGCATATATGGTACAAAATAAGAAGCACATATTGACAAAATCAATTCCAAAAAAGAAGCTTGTGTATCTAAGAGACAAGATTGGTTTGGCGGATCTATCCTCCCTATGTGAGAAGGGATAGATAAACACACATTCTTGTCTTCATTGGAAGAAATATGGAGTATTTTTCGATTTGGCAACCATCTGACATCTGGTACTCTTTGAGAATGTGCTAGGGAATTTCGATAAGAGTAGTCATGGACAAATATTCTTTGAGGATTAGCTATCCCGATAAGAATAGTCCTAGAAAGTCATACTCGGTGAACATCGAGGTGGAGTATGTACCTTGGAGACAATGATGATGGTGTCTATAGTCATTGGTCTCACTAGCATTGTAGCTCGTTGTCTTGTAAGGAGATGGAGTTGTTAGTCAAGGCCTTGCTATGTGTTGAGCCTCAAGACTGCCTCAATTTTGACCTTTATTTCACTACCTTTTCCTCCTTTTTTTTTCAAACTCCATAAGCTCAAGTATTATTAATTTTCACATTTTCATCCTGGTAAGGTAACTTACTGATCTCTTTCTCATATTTCAAATATTTCTTATTATTTGAATAAAACTTGTATTTAGCTACAAAATTCAGGCAATTCTACAGCTAATCTTTGTTTCTACAGCCACCGCCATGGTCTAACAGGTTCCACAGAATGAATGAAGGAGTGAAGTATATGGGCATTTAGGAAATGATTTATTCATGGATTTTATCCTATCTACCTCTCCATAATTGAGAAGGAAAGCGCCTAGGATTGCGATCAAAGGGTAAGTCAAAGGAAGAACTGAAACAAGCGAGCAAGAAGATTAAGCTTCATGATTTGCTCTCCACGTAGAAAATCATGAAAGAAAAAAAATCGCATTTGTTTTTAGAGTTTTATGAATAATTTTATTAATCACCAAAGGCGTGATAGCCTCAAACATTTAATTTGAAACTGTTATAAATATCGGGTTGTGTAAACCTGAAACAAGTTCGATTTTATCATAAGGTTGTCATATATTGAAACTCTGTTTTTATCAATCAAAGGAGAAGGAATTTCTAGAATCATTGACACGTAGCTAGTTGCGAATAAGTTTAGAACCATTCTATTGTGGAGGGCCCCTACACAGAAGAGGTTTAATTGTTTAATTTTCTTTCATTTCATAGTTTAATTTATTATGATTTTTGTTGTGTTTTCCACATAGATAGACACTCTGTTTATTTTTTTTCTTATTGTGATTGGTAGAATAGATATACTCTTCTTACATTTGCATTTCATATATTAAACATGCATTTCATTATTGTACAGTAGACATATGCTCTATTTTCATTTCCATTGCAAATAGTTTTCGAATTTCTATAGTATAGATGATTAAATTTTATACTATTACTCCACTGCTTGTTATTTCCATTTCCAAAATTTCCTTATGATTAGAATAGATGCTTTTTCTTTATGATTAAATAGGCTTAGAGTTAATTCATGTAGATACTCTACTTTATAGAGATAATTTAGATAGATGTGTTGTTTATAATAGAATAGACTTAGAGATAGTTTAGATAGATGTTTTTTTATTTGATTGAATAGATTTAGAGATAATTTATCATAGTTGCCAACATAGGTTGATTTGATATAGATTAAGATTTATCATTCATATTAATTCATTTTTATGAAATATAAGTTTATCATAGATTAATTTCCTTTCTTAAGATAAAAATTTCCTTTTCTTCCTTCTTGCAAGTTTTATTTTTCAATCATTAAAATCTTTCTTTAGGTGTGAGTACTTTCTAGTGATTTCTTGCTTTTAATTTAATTTACATAAAAGCTCCAAAACATACAAAAAGTGTAATATTCCCTCTTTAGCACACTGCTAAATGGAATATTAAATTTTTCTGTTTACACATAGGAGGTAAATAAATGGGTAAGGAGGCCCATACATTGCAGAAGAATGAATAAAATACCTCAAAATATGAAAGGGGATATTCATAATAGCAGGATTTCACACCCTCAAGTGTGAAAGAGGACATTTGCACAGAGACAAGGTCAAGTTTGACCAAGTCAACAGCGCTGGGTTAGGAGGTGGAGAACACTTTGATAGACAGCACAACATGAATGGGAAGAGGGTTTTTTGGTGAAGGAAACCCTAATGAGTGGGACCCATGGAGAGAGGGCTTTCACTTGTTTAAAAGGAGGGCAAGACAACCATTGTTATTCATGATTGAGATTATTGATTTCTTTGTCTACTTAGACTTTGTGCATTCTCATGTTGTTTAGCAGAGTTGCAGTGCTGCTTAGCACAAGGATTTCCTGTTTAGGAATCATTATCCTTTATTGAGAGGCCTCTTGAAGGAGTTGTAATAAATTGCCTCATATCCAGGCTTGAGGCCAAGCATCCTCCTTCAGCTACAACATTATTTCTGCAGCAGAATAATGTTGTGTTGTAGGGTGTTGCAGTGAGGGTTCACAACACCACTTCCAACACTTGTTTTTCAGAGGAGGAGGCTCTCTTTCCTTTGAGAGATCAGTTTGGAAGCCCTTGGAACATATTGTAGATCTTGGCACTTGGCCAAATCTTTTTCTTGCACCTACAATGTAGTATCCCTCAGTGATTGCATTATTTTCAGTTGGTGTTTGCAGTGAGGGATTGCAATGATTGTCAGAGGGTGAGATATTCAGTGTTAGGATCAACCTTTCACTTGGAAGATCCATTGGAGGAGGTATTTTCATCCGATGCAGCATCTTCATCCTTCTCCATCCATTTCCAATTCTTGAGTTGCAGCTGCTACCCTGCAACTCCAACATTTTGCAGTTTTGCATATTTCAGCCAATCCTTCTAGGATTGTCTTGAGGTAGTGATTTGGAGCATATATCTTCTCTCCCAATATTGTATGAGTCATATATATGTAGATCTATAATATTTTACACCTCCTATAGCAATGCTCCATCTATGACTGCACAGTTCTTGTTCATAGACACTCTGCCATGTAGCAATATTTTACTTTTAGCATGTGTATTGATGGGGCGCTTGTTTGCCTCGATCCTTTGAGTTGTATTGTTGTTATTTGCTGTCGATTCATAATAAAATGGCTCTATGGTTTCCATACATTTTGGTATGATTTTTATTCACTGCTATTTCCAATTTATGTTTATGTATTGTTGGATCTCCACATTTGGAATATCTTAAGATATTCCCAATAGTGTATAATTTCCCTATTTTGGGATATTACAGTGGTATCAAAGCATCTTTCTAGCACAGCCTATGGATCTAAGCCACTATGCTATTCAAAAGACAAGAAGAAGAAGAGATGAAGAAAAATAAGACTCCATTCTTTGGAGGAAGAAAGGAGGAGAAACTTCCAAAGTTTCTGTCTCAAACTATGCAGAGCATTCATGTAGATCTCAAGAATATGAGGGAGGAGATGTGTAAAGAATATCCAAGAGGGTTTGAATTTGAATCAAACTCTAGATTTTCTTATGGGGAGTGTGAGAATGCAGCCACACCCTATGATGCACAGTGCAGTCACATGCCCAGTTTGGCCATGAGGGAGAGAGAAGAAGAAGGAATGCCTAAGATGGGAACTCTTAGTGGTTTCTTGCATGAGTATGAATCTCAAACTTAGAAGTTTAGAGACCATATCACTTTTTCGTAGTTTTGCAAGATCAAAGTGAGGAGGAGAAAGCAACATAATGTGGGTAGATTTCTTCTATCTACCTTTGATGGTTCACCTACTTGTTCAACCAGGAATTGGGTGGAGGAGCTTGACACCTTTTTGCAGCAGCATAAAATTTCTGAAGATGAAGCCATCAGAGTAGCAGTGTTTCATTTTTGAGGTATGGCCTATACATGGTGGATATTTGAGTCCTTTTATTTAAAGAACAAAAATACTTCTTCCTATGCAAGGTTCATTAAAAATTTGGTGGAAAGATTTGGTAGGAATATTTCTGAAACATGTGGAGGAAACAAACAAATTTAAACAAAAAAAACCCTTGCATGTGATGGAGGAAACCATAGACTCAAAACCTCTTCAGAAAACCATAGAAGAGGTTGATATCTTGCATTATACTTTGCTAGAGGCAAGACCTTCATCTTGTGTTTTGGCACAAGAAGGCAAGGAGATCCCTTTCCAAAAAGAGGATCCAATCATAGGAGGGTTGTCCATTCATGTTGAGGAGGCTAAGGGAAACAACACTGTCAGATCTGGAGCTGATCTAGCACCTCATGCAGAGGAATTAGGAGCTCTTGCTCCAACTAGAGGGATTCTTGTATCTTTACAAGGAAGTCCCTAGGATCTCATGTGTGGAGATCAAGGCACAAATCATGTTTTACATGTGCCATTGATGATGAGGTATGGAACTATGGAGATACAAGGAGGGGATAGGGAGGATGACCAACATCATGTGATGAGGAGCACACACCCCTGTATATTTCATGAGTTTGATGCACCTAAGAGGGAGACTAGATTGCGCAGTGAGAGCAGGGACAAGTTTTTCCATTCATAAATGCAGTCTACTCTTGATGATGATGTCTCATTGCATGGAGACATTTCACCAAGGAGACAGCCAGATCAGCAGATGATGAGAGATGCTTCACATTTTGAGGCACCATTCATTGATTACAAAGGAGTGGAGACCTTGGGAGGTAATTTTACAACGCTGAGAGTCTTGGGTAGACTCAAGGAGGAGAGAGGCATTCTCTCAACATCATCCTTACCCACTCTCATTTCATATTCTGTGATGTGGAAAAAGCAGCAGGGGAAGGATAGCAACCTTCAACCTTGCATATTTGGCATGGGAGATGTCAAAGAGGAGGATGACCATATGACATATGTTCTTAATGAGAGGTCATCAGTGCTATCACTATGGAGGATAGATCCATATTGGAACTCCCAGTTGTTGGTGGAGTATTCCAAGGATCTTTTCACTTGCATGATATTGGATGAATAGTTGCATGAGGAGGGATATTCAGTCAGAGATGGGATCATCTACTATCATGGTAGGATATTCTTATCTAGAGCTTCCAAGCTCAAGGAGAATTTGCTACAAGTAGCTCATGAGGATTTCCTTTTCAGCCACACTTGTTCTATGAGAGCATACCACACCATCATGGAGGGGTATTTTTGGAAGGGTTTTGAGGAGGAGATATATCAGGATATGAGGAGATGCATGGATCATATGGAGATGGAGGAGATACATAACTCTTTGGAGGAGTCAACACAACCAACTCTTTTATTTTTGAGGATGAGAGGAGACTCATCTATGAGCCACTCCATTTGTATGAGAAAGACATATGGTAAGGGTATTGATTATTTTCATAATAATTTGTATATATGTGTGCATATCTTAACCATATATGTGCAGGAATTTGCTCAAAGGAGGAATATTATTCCTTCTAGATTTCATGGTCTACTTAAGGCCACTATATATTATCACTCCCTAGGAGGATTTGGGGAGGAGATCTATTTTGGAGAACATACTCACCTTGCACAATACATAATTCACTTTCTCCAAACACATGAGGAGAATGGGGCAGCAAGCAAGTGGTTGAGAAACCACACTCTTTGTCATTCTCTATTGCAGTTGAGGGTCAAGCTGTGCTGGTTGCATTTGAGGGATCATTGTCCATATCCATTACTACATATGGTAGCAAGCATGATTCTCATTATGGTTCCCTTTATTTCTATTGTTATTGCTTTTCTTGGGAGAGTAATTGGGGGAGAGATACATTGGGTGGATGTGTCCTTTGAGGGAGAAATTCCCCACACTTTTTGCATTACATGTTCTAAGGGGAGCATGGGAGATGGTATGGCCACCATACAATTTTTTTTTTTCCTTATTAGGTGAGCCCTATGATTGATGTGATGCTATATGATGATGATTTCCAACTCATCATATATGGGGATATTTGGGCCAACATGATTCATAACGTTGGAGAGGAGATCTTTGAGGATCCAATATTCTTCTTGCCACTTGAGGGCAACATTATTGCAGCCCAGGATTAGCAGACACTCTAAACTTATCTTAAGTGGAGAGGAGGACAGCGTGGGGTAGACTATTTTGTCTACCAATATCAGATTTTCAACCCACCTACATTGCAGGAGCTCAAGGTGGAGGATGATTTGTATGAGTTGCCATGTTGGGTGGTAACTCATTTTTTATGGATGATTTCTTGGGGATGGGAGCTTCATATGGGGATGGTAGATCCCAACTCATATCAGACCTCATGCCTCAAGAAGGCCCCTCAGTTTTATCTTTGCAATTTCTTGAGGACAAGCAACATTTGGGAGGGGAGGACTGTAATATTTCCACTTTAGCACACTGCTAAATGGAATATTAAATTTTTTTGTTTACACATATGTGGTAAATAAATGGGTAAGGAGGCCCATACATTGCAGAATAATTAATAAAATCCCTCAAAATATAAAAGGGGATATTCATAATAGCGAGATTTCACACCCTCAAGTGTGAAAGAGGACATGTGCACGAAGAAAATGTCAAGTTTGACCAAGTCAACAACGCTGGGTTAGGAGGTGGAGAACACTTTGATAGATAGTTCAGTATGAATGGGAAGAGGTTTATTTGGTGAAGGAAACCCTAATGAGTGGGACCCATGGAGAGAGGGCTTTCACTTGTTTAAAATGAGGGCAAGGCAGCCATTGTTATTCATGATTGAGATTATTGATTTCTTTGTCTATTTAGACTTTGTGCATTCTCCTGCTGTTTAATAGAGTTGCAGTGCTGCTTAGCACAAGGATTTCTTGTTTAGGAATCCTTCTCCTTTCTTGAGAGGCCTCTTAAAGGAGTTTTACTGAATTTCCTTACATCCAAGCTTGAGGCCAAGCATCCTCCTTCAGCTACAACATTATTTCTGCAACAGAATAATTTTGTGTTGCAGGGTGTTGTAGTGAGGGCTCACAACACCAATTCAAGCACTTTTTTTTTAGAGGAGGAGGTTCTCTTTCCTTTGAGAGATCAGTTTGGAAGCCCTTGGAACATATTGTAGATCTTGGCACTTGGAAAACTCTTTTTCTTGCACCTACAACGCAATATCCCTCAGTGACTGCATTGTTTTCAGTTGGTGTTTGCAGTGAGGGGTTGCAGTGATTGTTAGAGGGTGAGATATTTAGTGTTAGGATCAGCCTTTCACTTGGAAGATCCATTGGAGGAGGTATTTTCATCTGATGCAGCATTTTCATCCTTCTCCATCCATTTACGGTTCTTGAGTTGTAGCTGCTACCCTACAACTCCGACATTTTGCAGTTTTGCATATTTCAACCAATCCTTCTAGGATTGTCTTGAGGTAGTGATTGGGAGCATAGATCTTCTCTCCCAGTACTGTATGAGTCATATATATGCAGATCTATGATATTTTACACTTCCTGTAGCAGTTCTCCATCTATGACTGCATATTTCTTGTTCATAGACACTCTGCCATGTAGTAGTATTCTACTTTTAGCATGTGTATTGATGGGAGGCTTGTTTGCCTCAATCCTTTGAGTTGTATTGCTATTATTTGCTACTGATTCATAATAAAATGGCTCTATGGTTTCCATACATTTTGGTATGATTTTTATTCACTGCTATTTCCAGTTTATGTTTATGTATGGCTGGATCTCCACATTTGGAATATCTTAAGATATTCCCAATAGTGTAGAATTTCCCTATTTTGGGATATTACAAAAAGATTGAAATTTATTCTTGTATCTAGTTTTATTGAAGTCAATTGTTCACTTTTAGATAAGCTAAAGTAGAAATCTCATCATAACCTTGATAGTTGAATTTAGATTTCATTTCACAATTCAATTTTAAGTTTCTCAATTTCATTTAGACATTCCAGATTAACAAAAAATCCTAAAAACAACTTTAAAACATATAAAACTAACACAATGAATTAAGGAAAGGATTCTAGAATATATAGTGCACCTGCATTTCATAATATTACTAACTCCGGTCAGTAATTTATGATAGAAATTTAAGACATTAAATTAACTAAACGTTTTGGCGTCATTTCCGGGGAAGTGTAATTAGGAGCCTTATCTCTTAATCTATATAAAAAAATAAAAACAACAACAAAAACATAAAAAATGATATGCGTAGAGAAAGAGATTCTAGGGGTAGATTTGTAGCTAGAAGTAGAAGTTTGATCCCAAAAACACAACTCAGTCCATCAAGACCTCATAGTGCCACACCATTCACCCAAACTCGTATTCTATCCTTAGAAGTAAGACATGGACTTCATGAGGTCTTAAAATCATAAATTTAGCCTAGGGACTCTCCAACTTCATCAACTAAAGAAATTATAGAAGAAGAAGACCCTAGATCCCCAACAGAAGGAGTAATAGTTTTAACCTCTACTGGAGACAAATCTTATCCCAAGAGCTAGAAATCCATAATGGAGAAGAGGAAGAAGTCTTCTTTAATATACCATTGGTAGAGGAACCAGAATAATCAGAAGAGGAACAAGTAATTCCAAATTTAGAAACCTATATTAGTTCCGAGGAATCTATAATGGTTGGGAAGGAGAAGGAAAAATACAAAATATGAATTATGACCAATTAAGACTAGGAGGAGGTAGAATTAGGATTGGAGATGGAGGACGAGGGGGATGACGAAGTAGAGGAAGATGAAGAGGAAAAGAAAGAGAACAAAGAAGAGAAGGAGGAGGAAATAGAGAAGAAGCAGATCATGTTGGATTTCCTATATTAGAGGAGGATACAACTTCCACAATAAATAATATCTCACCCTCCATCCTCCCCAATTTTCATGGATTAAGGAGTGAAGATCCTGAAACATTTTTGTTTGAATGCAAAGTTTTATGTAGATCATATGACAACTTACTAGATTCTCAAAAGTTGAAATTTTTTCCCGCAACTCTCATGGATGCAACATTAAAATGGTTCATGGGCTTAATAACACATTCTATTAGGACATGAGAAGAAATGAAGAATGCATTCTTACAAAAGTATAAGGATTAATGCACACCTCATAATCAGAGAGATGAAGTTTTTAAGATGATGCAAAGAGAATATGAAAACTTAGAGGACCTAATTGAAAGATTGAGTTACGATATAAAAAGGGCTAAGACTGAAAATTTGGATGAAGATACTTTAAAATCTCTCCCGTTGAAAGCCATTAGAGATGAATGGATAGATATTATTAATATGATGGGAAAGGGAAACATTTATCAACTATAATTGTCTAACATCTCTGAATTATGCATACATATTTTAAGAGGAAAGTCAAGAACTGGGAGGATTTCAAGAGATCCTATTCTCTCTAGAGTTAATAAATCTGCAGTTGGAACAGTAAGTAGGGTTGAAATAGGAAATTTTCTTGATAAATTCAAAACAAATATTTTAAGGAGTCTTAGTGAACAAATAGGCACCCTAAAATTAAAAAATAAGAAAATAGTTGAAAGTGATGCCTTATCTATCTTCTATCCTAAATGTAGAAAGAAACATGCCTTAAGAGAATGCCCTCTTGACTTAAAAATCATAGAGACCAGTGTAATATGTAAAGAAAATCATGAAACCAAAAAATGTCCTTCTATTCCAGGTCTTAAGGCTATTTTCCAAGAGGAAATAGCCCCACACCAAGTAGATCCTCTTTGTTTTGTTTCTAGAAGACCATGGCAAGGACCACAAGGTTTTAACACTCAGATGTATACTCAGTCCCCACGGAATAATCGAAATTCATCAATGCCATGGCAACAACCCTGGTCTCAACCCCAACCTTGGACACAAGGAATGAAAAATCCTTATGGTAGATATTATCAATATCACCAATATCCACAATCTTATCCAAACTACCCACCACAAATTTTTCCTCAAACCAGTCAACAAATTCAATTTGAAAATCATAATCTACAGCTTTTATTACCATTTCCAAAAAGGAAAAACCAACTACCTGCTCAGCCACTTCCAAACACAAACAATAAAAATCCACAACCTATTTATAACATGGAGGTGAAAATTTTTCAGAATTATATGATAAATCCACTAGATCTTAATAATTTTCAACCTAGATCTGGTAGGATATTAGAAAAGAAGTTTCCTTCTATTGTTATTCAGGAAAGTTCAAAATATGATCACTTTGATGAGGAGATATATCTTCATCAAGATAAAAATCTTCAAAATAAAAATAATCATTTTGGAGAAGAGACATCTCTTCATCAGAATCAAAATTTTCAAAATCAAACACAAGATAATCCAATAAACTCAACTCCTATCATAGAGAAACCTCCGGTATCTATAACAAAACCTCATTTTCCTAAAATATTGCAAATTGATAAAGGAGTAGAAAAAAAAATCATGTTGCCTAACTATGATATATTAGATGAATTAAAGAATGTTTGTATTAAAACTACTTTGTTACAATCCATTAAAGAAATTCCAATCCTTGAAAAAATAATAAGATAGTTGAGTATAAAGAAATATTGAAGAAAAACAAAGGAAGTAAAAATAATACAATTAGTGGGAGAAATTGCAGATATCATGATGGGAAAAACATCCATACAGAAATATCTAGATCCAAGAAGTCTGATTGTAAAAACACACATCAATGGTGTTGAGATCATAAACACATTGATCGACTTAGGAGAATCCATAAACATCATGAGTAAAAAAACTACGGAACAACTAAAACTTCCAAATCTTTAATATACACCAACATTACTACAACTAGCAGATAGATTAGTAATCGAACCTGATGGTGTATTAGAAGAAATTTATGTATCCTTAGATTCTTGGGAATATCCAGTTGAATTTATGATATTAAATCCAAAGAATAACTTAAGAGGACATCGATTGATATTAGGAAGACCTTGGTTAGCTACAACTGGTTCTTTCATCAGTTATAGATCTGGTGATATGTTTATCTCTGATGTAAGTTCAACAAATAAATTAAATTTATATCCTCCAAGAAAAACAATGATATAAATAAAAAATGAAGAATGTATGGATGATGATCAAAATTTTCAGGAACTGTGTAATATTGAATACTTCTCATCCAGAAAAATGTCTTTATATTCTATGGAATAATTTGGCAATTCTATAATTGAAATTTTTCAAGGTAAAACTTTAAACATGAACAAAAACCTGGAGTGTTTCAAAAAGAGGTGTTAAAAAAAACATTACAAAAACATTCTTTTGCATATGCATGGGAATGCACTGACATGAAAGGAATAAAACCCGAAACTTGCATACATCATATATATATTGAGGAGAATTCTGCATCAATCAGAAAGCCTCAAAGAAGAATGAATACAAATCCTGGGGAAATTTTAAAGGAAGAACTACAAAAACAACTGAATGTAAATTTTTTTTATCCAATATCAGATAGTCAATGGGTTTCACCTTTATTTATTTTCCCTAAAAAGAATGTAAAATGGAGAGTGTGTATTGATTATATGGAGTTGAATAAATCTACTTTAAAAGATCACTTTCCATTACCTTTCATATATAAAGTTTTATATACACTAGTAGGGAAGACATATTTTTCATTCTTGGACAGTTTTAGTGGGTATAATAAAATTCAAGTAGCACCTGAAGATAAAGACAAAACCACCTTTACCTATCCATGGGGAACTTATGCTTACTGAGTACTTCCTTTTGGATTATAAAATGCACCTGCAACATTCTAATGAGAAATATTAGGTATTTTCTCTAATTTAATTCATGAGAGAGATGTTTACTGAAGGAATTGTTTTATGACACCATATTCCAAGAAATGGAATTAAGGTGGACTCATCTAAACTTGAAGTTATTTCCAAATTAGTAATCCCAAATTTTCAAAAAGATGTTAGGAGTTTTCTTGGTTTTACAGGATACCATAGAATATTTATAGAAAACTTCACAAAAATTGCATCTCCACTCTTCAAATTGCTCAAAAAGGATTTTGAATTTAGCTGGAACCCTGATTGCCAAAAGGAATTTGAAACTTTGAAAGAAAATATTTCTGAAGCACCCATCTTAAGAGGACCAAATTGGAAATTACCTTTTCATATCTCAATTGATGCTTCGGAGACAGCTCTGGAGTTGTATTTAGACAAAAAGACTTGACCCCTTATGCCATCTACTATACAAGTAAGAATTTGACTCCAGCAGAGTTAAATTATACTGTGACTGAAAAAGATTTTCTAGATGTTTTCCATGCTATTAACAAGTTCAAACATTAAATTACTGGCTGTGAAACTTTCATTCACAGAGATAATTATGCAATTAGATATCTAATGAATAAATCTATTACTAATGGAAGAATCACAAGGTGGTTACTATTATTGCAAGAATTTAATATCACCATTTTAGATCGACATGGAAAACAAAACACAGTTGCTGAATTTCTATCTAGAATTCAAAATGATAATAATGATACACCAGTAGAAGATAGTTTTCCTAATGAATATATTTTTGCAATATCTACTAAATCTTCATGTTTTTCAAACATTGCTAATTATTTAGCCATGGGAAAACTACCATCATATTTGTTTCCTATAGAAAAGAGGAAGATAATTCAAATGAGTGAATATTATTCATGGGTAAATGAGGAATTGTACAAAATAGGTCTAGATCTCATCATTAGAAGATGTGTATGAGAGGATGAAATACCTGAGATACTGAAGGCATGCCATGATGATCCATGTGGAGGACACTTTGCTGACAAGAGGACTTCTTACAAAATCCTTCTCTTAGGATATTATTGGTCCTCCCTGTTTAAGGATGCTAAGGAATATGTTAAAATATGTGGCAATTGTCACGGAACAGGGAAACTTGTTCCTTTATATGAAATGTCCTTACAACCATAGGTACTCATCGAACCATTTGAAAATTTGGCTCTGGATTTTTTTGGATCAATCAACCAATCATCGAGACAAAAGAGGTATATTATTGTGTGCACTGATTATGTCACTAAATGGGTAGAAGCTAAAGCACTTTCCTTTGCTAATGAAACTGATGTAGTTCCATTTCTTTTTTAGGATATTTTTACTCATTTTTGCATCCCAAGAAAAATTGTGACAAATCAAGGAACTTAGTTTACATATAGAATGTAATGTTCCAAAATTTTAGCCTCAAAGCTAATGGAACATTAGAGTTAGCAGCAACTCTAGTCGGTGAATAAATGGGTAGAAAAGCCCATAAGTCTCCTAAGGAGGATAAAAAAACTCCAAGGGTGAAAGGAGACACTCTTTATAGCTTAATAAAACACCTCCATGTGTGAACATGGATAAAATCAAGTTGCTTTGACTAAGTCAACAACGCAGTTTTAGAGGAGGAGGAATCCAAGGAAGAATAACACAGTTTTGGAGGGAGATGTATCTTTGGATAGAGATGACCTAATTGAGTGGGGCCAAGGGAAAGAAAACTCATTTTTTATATAAGGAAGAGGATGACAACATTATTCATCATGTCTTAGATTGTTTTTCATGTCTGCTCGAACTTTTGCTTCCTCTTGTTGTTCAGCAGAGTAGCAGTGTTGTTCAGAACCGGGTGTTCCCAAGTGAGAATCCCACCTCTTTCCTTTGAGGATACTCATTGGGAGAGTTTTCATTCATCATTATCCATCAGGTTTTCAAGCCAAGCTTCAGCCAACTTCATCAGTGTAGTTTTTTCCAGAGATTGTGCAGTGTTGCTAGGTGCAGCAATGGAAGGGATTGGAATCTCGGTTCCTGAGCTAGTTTCTCATTGGAGGAAGGTTTCCTTCACTTGAGGGACATGTTTGGAGAGCTCCAGAGCTGATTTCAAATATTTGGTATCATAACACACATTTCCCATACATTCCCAGCGTTGTTCCAGCTAGAGAATGCGTTATTTTGGAGGCAGCGCTCAATGCATGGTTTGGTGGCTCCGTTGCAGTGTTTCCTTGTGATTGAGAGGTTCATCCTTTCATGGGAGGAAGCCCTTGAGGGATATACATCAGATAAGAAATATTCCCAGAATTTTACACTCATGTGCTTCAGTGTTGCAATGGTGATTCAGTAAATTACTGAATATCACATTTTGTATGCATAGTGTTTGACAAGAAACCCTTGCTAGTTTCTTTTGTATTTTGTATAAGGAGATTAGATATTTGTTCTTCAATAATTTTAATCAATATATGAGTATATATAATTTTTTCCTTCATTTATAAGTGTAAACCCTCTCTTAGACTGTGCTGTCCCTTATGCAACAACTCCGGTATTTTGCAGTCTTGGGGTTTTAGCACTTTTTGGCAATCCTAGGTGTGGGAGATCTGTTTAACCCACCTATTTTTCTTTGTTTCAGCTCTAATCTTGGATTTATATTTTATATTGATTAATTTATGGGATCCAAGGGTCCATTTCAGTGTTTTATTGCAAATGTTGCTGAAAATGCATTTTTAGTGCGTGATTCATGAGCTGTTCCTAATTTGGAATATTACAGTGGTATCAAAGCATGATCTCTGGCTCAGCCTATGAGATCTAGCTATCAGGGGAAGGGGAGATGGAAATAAGCCAGAAATCTTTATTATGTGAAAGGAAAAAGGAGGACAAGCTCACAAAGCTTCTTCCAAAATCTATATATTTGCACAAGGTGAGTGTGAGCATGCAACTGCACACCATGATGCATAACGCAGTCAATTTACCAAGTCTATTTTGAGATGGACGGGAGGAGGAAAAATTCCTAAGAGGAGAACTCTTAGTGATTTGTTGCAGGACTATGAATCTCAAACTGAGAGGTTTAGAGATCATACTGATTTCCAAAAGTTTTGCAAGATTCAGGTGGAGAAGAGAAAGTGTTGGGTATGTGTTATATTCTTTCCATGACTAAGCACGCATGGGGGGGGGGGGGTAAGAGGGGGGCGCGATTCTGGGGCAGTGCCCCGGCGAAAATTTTTTGGTCCTTAATTTCCGGTGGGTTGTCCGCGCCCATGGTTTTGTGCATGGTTTTGCACATGGTTTTGGGGTATGATGGTTTTTGGCCCCTGGTATTTTTGTAGATCTGGTCAAGGGAACTACGGTTATGTTCTAATCCAGGGCTAATGGATTAGGGTTCATGTATGCTTCGACATGTATATATATGTGTTGTAACACTAAAAGGAATATAATGAAAAATCAATTTGGTCGTCCCGATTTGGGATCCAGGGGAAAATCTCTGTGTTTATCTATTTTATGTTTTATGCTCTCGCTATTTTTTATTTTTTGTTATAAGATTCGTGTGTAGATAATTTATGTTCAGGGTTAAAACCTACATTTGGTATCAGCATTGTTTCGGCTTCAAGGGGACGCCTTTACTGCTGAGGGTTTTTTGCTCAGGCTTGAGGTAAACCTTGTTCAGTGGGAGATCTGCGGGATCGATTCTTGCGGTGAAAGAAGATAGTGAGTGGCGGGAAGATAGAGATCAAGAAATTTAATGGTCAGAGTTTTGAGTTATGGAAGCTCAAGATGGAGGATCTGCTAGTGGATAAAGATCAATGGATCATGGTAGATCCAGGTACTAAACCAACGACAATGTCAGATGAAGACTAGAAGAAATTGGATCGAAAGACTAAGAGCACAATATGGTTGTGTGTCTCAGATTCAGTATTGTTGAATGTATCTGGGGAAGCTATGGCGAAGAATTTGTGGGAAAAACTTGGGACTTTGTACCAATCTAAGTCTCTGGTGAATAAGTTATTCCTACATAAAAAGTTGTATAACCTGAGGATGGAGGATGGAGACTCGGTGACAGAGCATTTGAACGCCTTCAATACTATGGTAAGTCAGTTGTCATCTATTGATATTAAAATCTCAAATGAAGATAAGTGCATCAATTTTTTGTGTTCTTTACCAGACTCATGGAATAGTCTGGTTATTGCAATAGGTAGCAATACAACTACCTTGAATTTTGATGACATTGTCTCAGCCTTGTTGCCGAAGGAAATGAGACGGAGAAATATGGAGGGCCATAATGGAGATGCCTTATATGTACGAGGAAGGTCCCAAAACATAAACAAGAATAAGGTTTCGAGTGGGAGATTCAAATCTAGAGGGAGATCTAAATCTCCTGGAAATTTTGTAAAGGTATGCTGGAAATGCGGAAAGGAAGGGCACTACAAAAGGAAGTGCAGATCTAAAGCTCCTGAGAAAGGAAAGGGATCTGATGATGCTCCTTCTGTAGAGGCAAAAACCACCTAAGATGAAGGTGGGGATGTGTATTTGGCTTCTTTTTCAAATAGACATGTAGATCATAATTCATGGTTGATTAACTCAGGTGCATCCTTTCACTTCACTCCCCATTAGGAGTGGTTCTGTGAGTATGAGAAATATGATGGTGGTGATGTCTTCCTAGGGGATGATAGGAAGGCCAGAATCGTCGGACGTGGAAAGGTCAAGCTAAAGCTGCAAGGTGGAAGGATTAAAAAACTTCCTGATTTTCTGCATATTCCTGCATTGGCTAGAAATCTAATTTCTATAAGCAAGATGGATAATGCAGGTGTAAAAATAGTGTTCAAGAAATATGCCTACAAGATGGTTTGGGGAGCACTGGTATTAATGCGGGGAGTTCGGACTGGAACTCTGTACAAGCTACAAGGTAGCACTATTATTGATGGGTGTAACAGTTCTGTGGTTCTTGAAAGTGGAGTGGAAAGCCTAGCTGTCTCTGGAGAAAATACCATGTTATGGAATCAAAGGCTTGGACATATTGGAGAGAAGGGCTTCGAATACTTCATAGAAATGGTATGGTAGAAGGTATGTCTAATTGCTCTTTGGATTTCGATTTCTATGAACATTGTGTATATGGGAAGAAAAATCGGGTGAGTTTTCCTTCTGGTGCTAAGAGGGCGAACAAGATATTAGAACTTGTGCACAGTGATGTGTTTGGACCCGTGTCAGTTCCATCACTGGGAAAGTCTGTGTACTATGTTTCATTCATAGATGACTTCTCAAGGAATACATGGATATATTTCGTGAGGAATAAATCTGAAGTCTTTGACAGATTTAAAGAATTTAAGGCTTTGGTGGAAAACCAAACAGAGAAGAAGATAAAGGCATTGAGGATAGATAATGGTGGAGAGTTATGCAAGAAGTAATTTGAAGAGTATTGTAAGAAGTGTGGTATAGAACGACAGAAGACTACTCCATACACACCTCAAAAAAATAGAGTTGCAGAAAGAATGAACAGAACACTGATGGAAAAGGCAAGAAGCATGCTCAGTGGTACCGGGTTAGGACAAGAATTCTGGGCAGAGGTAGTCGAGACTGCATGCTATCTAGTTAACAGATCACCTTCATCAGTGTTGGAGGATAAGACTCCACATGAGGTATGGACTGGTAATAAACCCTCTCTTTCACATCTAGGGGTATTTGGATGTGATGCATATGTACATGTTCCAAAGAAGAAAAGGACCAAGTTGGATAATAAATCTGAAAGGTGTATCTTTATTGGGTATAAGGATGGTTTAAAAGGATACAAGCTTTGGAACCCAAAAACAAGGAAGGTTGTGTACAGCCGAGATGTGGTGTTTAGAGAGGTGAAAGATGTTGTTAAACATGAAGTCATACCAAAGGAACTTGAGAAGATAAAGTTTGAGCTAAAGGAGGATGAATCAGACTCTACAACAAAAGAAGACTCAGAAGGGGAAGAGCCACAAACTCCAACTGTGAGAAGATAAGCTCGAGAAAGAAGACAACCAGAAAGGTATAGTCCATCTGCTTTCTATTCAAATTTCCCCTTAACTATAACTGATGATGATCCCAGAACTGTCAGGGAGGTAGTAGATTCAGAGAATGAAAAACTCTGGAAGGAGGCCATGGTTGATGAAATGGCATCCTTGCACAAAAATGAGGCATGGGATCTGGTGGAGTTGCCAGCTGGAAGGAAGCCCATTTTTATACCATTTTTTTGGTCATCTAACCTATTATCATTAGATGAACCCAAGTACACCATGTAAGACCAATTTTACCCTAAGTAAAATTGCTTTCACAATGTGAAATAACATTTGTCTATATTTCCTGGTCATATTTAACCCAAAACAAGGAAATTAATTAAATAAACCATTATTTATTTAATTATTTCCTAGGAATAAGTTTTTTAAATCATTATTTAAATAATATTCCTAGTTAAATTTGACTAAATCATTTTTAAATAATTAAATAAATCATTATTTATTTAATTATATTCCCACCATCTCCCTAAAATAATAAATAAATCATTCATTTATTGTTTATAAATAAAGGAATTGACCCAAGTCAAAAGACCTTTTCCCTCCAACAAATATAATAAAATATTCCTAAAGGGTGGTTCTAGAATTTGATTAATAATATTTTATTCATGCACCAAGTTCTAGATAACCCTAATATTTTGTTATAAATAGGAGGGTTTTCCCCATTCATTAGTCACCTCCATTGCATTAGATCACTCTGGATCTACTCTTGGTCACCATTTTCGATTTTTGTCTTGTGAGCTCCCATTGAGTTCTATGTTTGTCTGGGTTTTCTATACCAATAAGAGAGAGGAATTTTAGATCTGAAACGCTGAAGACTTTCAAGAACCCATCCCATTGAGGAGAACTGGGAAACATCTTTCTTGTTTTCCTCTCAGGTGCCCCCTTTTTAATATAATACAAAAATTCTTTCAAACACATTGTTCTTGTCTTGTCTATTGGATGCATGGAGCCATTTTTTATTTTATCAAAAAAATGTCTTTTATGCTTAGATCTAGATTTGTGCAGCATTATTTGGATCATCTAATTGCAGATTTAAAGATGTTTGGCAGCCATAATTGATGTTAGGGCTATTTTTTATGCGTAGCTAAAGTGATCTTTTATGACGAAAGATTCATACTAACAATTGGCGACTCCACACGGGTTTTCTTTTGCGACCACTTTCGTTTCATATATTCCTGCATAACCATCTGTTTCAGACCCTAGGGTTTCTCTTCCATTTTCTATTTTTCCTATTTTTATGTTGCTTTCCACTTCTAAAACCCTAAAACAGTCAAATTTTTAACTTCCGTGTGTTTCTGGCCTTATTGCGCAGGTGATAGACATCAGTCGCAGCTGAGACGACAAATTTTTCTGAAATCTGCCACCGAGAGACCCAGATCTGCAGGTCGCACTTATCGGCCCAAAAACTGCGACCTGGCCTTGAGGTCACACTTTTCTGCCCAAAAGCTGTGACCTGGACTGAAAACATGTCAGAACCTGCGACCTGCCCCTTTTCTGCAATTTTCCAGCACTTTTTCTGGGTTTTTCTGAAGCTTCTGTCAGGGTTTTCCAGCCTCTGTCTCTGCCTTTTTAGACCTGTTTCTGATCTGTTTCACTCAACTAAGTGGGAATCTTGCCCCTTGGGGCTCTAGTACCCTCCACTTTTTGTGGGAGAGTTTTTGTTTTTTCAAAAGTCTGAATTTCCAGGGTTTCAACCTTATTGCTTTCAGATCTGATACCTCATTTTCAGATCCCTTTAGATCAGCACTTCTCCCTTTCAAATCACCTCATATAGTTTTGTTTGGGTTCATTTCTAGGGCCGCCTCCTTGTCCCTTCCATTTTTAGCTAATCTCCTCCTTTTTAGTAGCAACCTTGCCTCTGCCTCTTTGCTGCTCTCTGCACCTCTTTTCAACTTATTTCTCCTTTAGATCCCCACCCCTCCCAACCTTAGATCTATTGGCCTCTTTTTAGCGTGCTTTGCTTAGTTTTTTTTTTCCCTCTTATAGACTAGTTTTGAGGGACCCACCTTCTTGGGTTAGATTGATGCATTGGTAGCTGTTAATTTTCTTTTCTTTCAGTCTTATTTACTGCATATTTATTTTCAGTTACGCAGCACTCTTTTTCTTTTACTCTCAAAACATCTGGGTTTAAAAAATTAAAATTAACGCATGCCACACACTGACCCTAAGTGAAGAATAGCCTGGTTAACACCACCTGGCAAAGACTTTAAAATCAATTGACACTACACCTCTTTTCCCTTGTTTCGACATTGACCTCACTTGATTTTGCCTCTCCCTGCCCTCGTCAGTTTTTCTTCTTCCCGTCATCATTGTGCCCCCAAGGCGTTTGTCCCGGAGACTTCTTGGCCTTCACCCTCAGTTTCCGGTTGGTCGACTTCATCCTTCCCGTCATCATCGAGTAAGTCCTCCCCCGAGTTCACACTCCGACTCTTCTTCTGATTGTTCGGGTTCTCCCCCTACTCCTGGTTCTCCCCCTGTTACTTTCACTATGTCTACTTCAGGGCTTACTACCAGCAGCAACCCGAATTCTACTGATGGGTCTGTTTCCAGTGGAACCACTACGGGACCTACCTCGACTGCCCCTTTGCTTCCTTACATGGCCGGCCTCAGTCTCCCTGACTTCAATCAGTTGATTAATGATCCTATCCGCCATGATTTCAGTTGGCCTGCTATGCCAACCAAGCTTCCCTCTGACATTCCTAAGTTCAAAGGCCTTGCTAGTGGAGATCCCTCTAACCATATTCGATCTTTCCACATGTGATGTTCCTCCAATTCCATCACCGATGAATCCATCCGTCTTCGATTGTTCCAACGCATGCTTACCGATGAGGCTTCTAAATGGTATGTTGATCAAGCCACCTCTTCCCATACCACCTTTATGACCATTTCCCAAGCCTTTTTATCTTATTTCCAGCTCCCTCTCTGATACGACACTGGTACGAAACTCTTAACTTTTTTTCATCAATCCTCTTTGACCCGCCTTTCTACTCATGTCCAGGAATGGCGACGAAGACGGAGCTTGTGTCATGCTCCCACCTTTGAATATCGGGTTTACATGGACTGGTTCCTTCACTCTCTCCTACCTCCCATTGGCAAAGATGTCGCATCCCATTTTCCCCAAACCGAAGAAGCCACCCTCCAAATAGCCTTGAAATATGACCTTATCTATGCCCAATATGGTTATGTTTATACCTTCCTTCCTGACCTTCCTAAGCCCAGTGACCCTAATGCCTCGGGGGCATCTCACTCTGCCGACAGTATCATTGGAGCCCTGTCACATACCTCTGCTCAACCTCTTCTGGGCTATGGTTTCCCTCCAGGAGGGGCCAGTCCCTCCGGCACTTCCCCCCCTCCAAGTAGCATGTATCCAGGATACGGCATGCCTCCTCCTTTTTCTTACACTCCTGCTTACCTCAATGTTGCCCATCCTACCCCTTATCCATCCCCACAACCTGGTGTCCCAGCTCCTCCAGCATTTGGACCTCCCACTCCCTTACCTTCTCCACCCGCGCACCCGCACTTACTACCCCCTCCAGGGCAATTATTTGCACAGCAGGGGGAAACTAATATTCTTCCTTCGCAAATAAAGAGGAAAGGCAATCAATCCGCTTCTGGTAATCGTGGATCCAATCCTTCCAGTATTGACTCTACCACTGTCAACCAGCCACATGGTTCTCAGCCCAAGCCGGATAGGTCGCTTCGCACCAATAAGCCCTGTTCGTGTTGCGATGTTTATGGTCATTACACTCACAATTGTCCCTTATTACCACAAATGCGGCAGATGTGGGAGTCTTAGGCCACCGCGCGGGGACAAAACTCCTCCCCTACTGTCCCTCCCAATCCAGCTACTTCTCAACCCACTATGTTTACTGATCCTTTCCCTCAACAAGGATTCGTGGCCACTCAACCACCTCATGCCCCAGTAACCACTCAACCTTCCCCTTTTGGTTCCTCCGATTACCAGATTCTCATGATGGCCTCTGACCAACCTCTCACCATCGACCTTAACCTTCAAATTTGGTCCCGTCAGTATTCCACACCTCCCGTTCTGTCTACCTCCGAGTCCCCATATTTAGGTCCTACAGAGCCTCTATCGACACCCAATGGTCCCTTGCAAATACCTCCGCCCAAAGCTGAGGTTCACACCAAGACTCCTAAGGGTCCATTACGCTGAAATGCTACCTCTGGTCGGGCTGCTTACTCATACAGCATAGTAGATGACCTGGCACAATCTCCTGCTGCCATTTCAACACTGGAACTCCTCCAGTAGTTTCCTTCTCAAAAGAAGGCTCTACTATCTGCCGTGGGTGTTGTAGATCCTGTTTATGACCAATTGATTGTTTTCGACGCCCACCAGTCGGACCCTCCCCCTCTTCTTGCTTATGTTGCTTTCCAATTCCCAGTCAAAATTCGAAATGCCAACATCGCTCAGTGTATCATTGATGAGGGGGCATCGACCTATGTGATGTCTGCTTCGGTTTGGAAACAACTTGGATCTCCTGAGCTAGCCCCTTCCACAATCACCCTTCGTGCGTGGGATGGCCATGCCTCCCAGCCCATCGGCCTATTCCGTAACTGTCCTATCACCCTTGCAGGCAAGACTGTTTGTGTCAACGTTGAAGTTATCGACGCACCTCTTGACTACAAAATTCTTTTGGGGTGTAGTTACACCTATGCCATGTCTGTCGTCCCATCCATAGTCCACCGCAAGATGTTCTTCCCTCATAATGGCAAGATTGTCCCCATTGACCAGTTGACGTACCATGAACCAAAATCTCAGACCTCCCCTGAGTCCACCATCTCTACTGTGACCAATAAGAAAACTTTTGATTCTTTGACCAGTGTTTCCCCTGGCATCTACAAAGATTCCTCATTGCTTGGAACTTTCCTAGGTCCTCCCCCTCCTCCTGTCTCTGATCCTAGCTTGGCAAATTTTTGCATGATGTAATCGTCTCAGGCTGCTCTTCTGCAACCCGCTTCGGCTAGTCAGCAACCTCAACCTCGTCCGCCGCACCCTGCTCCTAGCCCTTCACCTCAGCCGACTAAACCTCTCCCACTTCGACCTTCCCATCCCCCTCCCATTCAGGAACCTCCCTACCCTCCTGAGTCAGTTCCCTCCGGTCTCCACCATATGGGGGCTGTCCCTCTTGGTCATTACCCTGCCGGTTAGATACCTTTCCTTGGTCCTCCCCCCGGCATCTATTCGGTTCCCGTCATGGCCACCCTTTCCCTTCCTAATTTAACCTTAGGAATACTAGTATGGTATCTTACTCCTCCAGCTGAGACCCCACCGGGCCACCCCAAACCATACATTGTTGTGACACTAGTGCAACCGATTCCCTTCGCTCCTTCCACTACTATAGTGCCCCTAGCCCCTCTGCAGGACCCTCTTCCTACTGTAACAGCTACAAGCAAGAAAATAAAAACTTGCAAGGGGGCATCCAAAGACAAGGCCACTGCACCCGACCGTACCCCTCCCCCACCCACCAAGCCTTGTGCCTTGTGTGATGGTATCGGTCATCCCACCCATACTTGTCCTGAATTGCCCCGTATCCAACCCATGGTTGAAGTAGTGTTCCCTAAATCTACGGTCCCTGAAACCTCTGTTTCTTCCTCATCCGCAACCAAGAACCCAAAGACTCTTCGCACCAACAAACCCTATGCTCTGTGTGGTGTCCATGGCCATTATTCTCACCATTGTCCTCACCTCACGCATTACCGAGCCTCTTTAGAGGTCATTCGCGAGTATGAAGATGAACAAAATTAGTCTGCCTCTCCCATCCTTGCTCAATATGCGTCAGGTCTACTCGAGGATCCCCCTGCTACCATTGACATTCCTCCCCCTGACGTTGAGATGTCGGAACCTGCTGCCCCCCTCCTATACCTATCATCATCCGCATCACCCTCGGAGTACATTCCCTCTGAATCCACTCCATCTGTTTTGCTTGATTCTCATTCAGCCACATTTTCGGGCTCTTCATGCTTTGACCATATTTTTACCTGTTCTCCTGTCATTCCCCGTGATGACCCATATCTGCGCCTCTCTTCCCATACTGATGATTTAGGTATCTTTGCAGCGTCATGTGGTTTCCTTGACCTTTCCATCTCCTCCCATAATCACGATCATACCATCTGTATGTATGATTTTCTTTGCAGCCGGAGTTCCCACTCTTCATCCCATAGTTCTCATTCATCTCCCTCTCGTCGATCTATGAGTCCTAGACTTCCTACCCGGACTGCTCCCTCCCATAGCCGTCATTGGATGCCTACCCTCTACTCACGCTGCCATCCTTCTTCTCATCGCTCCCATTTCTTGTCTTGTGACACTATTCCACCGGCCCTCTCATCCACACAATATCTTGGCTATGCCGATGGGGCCAGTCGCTATTCCCGGAATCTCGCTTCGGCAGCCTGGGCCATCTTTACCCCCTTACATAACTTGGTTCTTGAAAATGGGGTCTACATTGGTAATGCCACCAATAATTAGGCCGAATATGATGCATTACATGGTCTCTTAGCCGATGCCCTCTCTCATCACATCCTCCATCTGCATGTTCATTTAGATTCCCTACGGTGTCTATCGTGTGCATAACCCTATCTTGTTTAGACAATATTTACGAGTGAAACTTTTGATACGTGAATTTAGATTCATTACTTTCAACCATATCCCTATAAGTCAAAATCACTACATAGATCAAATCGCAAATCATGTTCTACACTGGCATTTATCACACACAAGACAATAACATTTAACATCATCAAAAAAATGTATATGAATCATATATATCATATAACATGTGTTTTAAGAGTCCATCTACTCTGAAACATATGACATGCCCATAGCATGTTACAAAAACCAAAACTACAAAAATGGGGGGCACCACTTGCCCCTACATAAACGCTGGGGGGCACCACCTACCCTACAGCTAATCACTCTCTGGAGGATCCCGAGCCAACGGCTCTGCTCCTGCAGCTCATAGATCACGTACAGTCTGACCGGCCATCGCCATGCGTCGCATGATACCTCGCCATTCCGAGGGTAGCCCAATACATAACTCTATGTACTGGTCATCTAAATCCTGCCAACCACGCTCCAACACACCGGTCAGCAGCCCCTCACATCTACGATGGATGTCCTCCAACAGAGCGGCCATATCCTTGTTCTGTGTCATCCTTGATCCAATTGCACTTGTAGCTCCTACTGCTGCAGGTCGTCCCATATATCCAGCCGATTTTACCAGAGCTATATCTGCATTCCAAAAAATATAAGGCTTAGTACCATGAATACTAGTCACACACTCTAAAATGCACATAACAGATTAGTTGCTTGTCACTTACCATCGGGCCCCCACACTCGACCAGGCGGAAGCGGCAAGTCCGGATCTCCCCAATAACTCATCCCACTATAGGGATAGTCGTCTATGTCTAATGGCATCTAATCCCAATGGGCGAAGAACTCTGGTCGGAACACCCATCCGACTGCTCCTCCCCCTCCTCTACACAGTAGTCGTCCCCACCGACGCATCCGGGGCTCTCTCGGACCTCCATCAGGTAACTGTATACGAGGCCATAAGGTTGAGATCTTCTCAAAGAAGAAAGAGCACAATATCGTCCCATAGGCACAATCATGATTCACTTGCCGCTTGCATAGCGATAACTATCGTTTTACCAATACCAACATCATTTGGGTCCACCCATAGTAGGTCCCACTCAGCACACTCTCCACAATCATCTTCTGCCCTCCAGTGATGTGATGGAACGCTTGGCTGCCCAAGATCCGCAACACTGTTGCGGCCACTGCCCGGGTCTCCAACCTCTCTAGTTCACCAATGGATATCCGAGTCCCTTTGACTCGAACACCTAGTCGACAATGTCGCTCAACAAAATCCATAATGTTACGCCCCTGTGGTAACACTGGCTGCGTATTTCCCACCATCCCTAATGGTGGGAGACCAGTCAAGAAATATAGATCCTGGACCGTCAGCTCAATCCTGTGCCCTTGCACTATAAACGCCTCATGATCTGGATCCCAATAACTGATAATCCGGGCCAACAAGGGCTCCCCAGCCCTCATCAAAGGGTTATCCAAAAATTTCAGAACCCCAAACCTAGCCAGTGCATGACGGACACCCTGATCCGCTTGGATTTCCATGCATAAGGTACCTAGGTCTCTCTCTCTCCACTTGATCCGTATATCTGCCATATCTGCACGAAACCATCATTTTTGTCAGTCTACAGATCAGCAAAACAACATTAAGTTACACCAAAACTGAATCTTAGCCCATAAAAGCACTGAAACCACCCACATCTAACAGGTCGCACTTTTTGGTCAAATCCAGGGCCAGGTTGCACTTTTTAGGCCAAAACCTGTGTCTGAGGTCGTAGTTTTTTCCCCAACAAGTGCGACCCGACCGTAATGATGAAGTAGGGGCAGTTATTGAGATTTAAAACCCTAATCTGAAATTTGAATCCATCAAAAACAAAGAGTAGGATTAGGCCTCTTACCTGCAACTGACGGATCACGATTCCAACGGTCGGTTTGTCCGCTACGATCGCCGCAAGATTTAGGGCCTTCTCTCCTCTCCACCTTCACCACAGCTACACAAGAAAATGAATGATTTTGGAGGGAAATGCCTTATTAGAAGAAAACCCCTGTTTTTTCTTTCTCTCACTGCGACCAAACCGTAGCCCCGTTTGAAACACCGTCGACACCATTGGAAAGCTCTCACTGAGAACTCAAATGGGTATCTGTTAGTTCTTCATGTTTTGATACTTCACCGGGACACATTTTGCCCATGAAGGGTCTATTCACCTCTTCTCAAAATTGAATTTCTTCTCTTACAAAACTTGTACTTGGGGCACCACTTTGCCTCCTTACTTATCTTCGTTCGTGTTGATTTTCATCATGAGATACCCTATTGTACTCATGATTTTATGGTCTCCCATTGGACCTTTACTGTGAGGCAGCACCATCGAGTCGCCCTTGTTTAGAGCATCCAATTTGAGTCCTCATCCATAATGGAGTCTATATCGAGTCACTTTGTACCCCGATATAACCCTCCATCCTTCATCATTTAGTCCCTCTCTCGTCTTCCACATTATGGCCTTCAGTACCATTGTCACCTATCCTCCTTTATATTGTGTCAGCTGCTGCCAAGCCATTCATGCCCCTTATGCTCTAACAAGGGAAGTCATCCAACCACTCCTCCGTATCCCTCATTCCATCATCATCATTAGTGTCTATCTGTTCGTCACTCTACTATTTTCCCTCGTGCCTTAGTTTGGGTTCCCTTATTGCCTCACCTATGGTGGACCTACTTCTGTCGACATTAGCTCATTTACTCCAGAAGCCAAGTCTCGGGGGGCAGTGTACCTTGGTTCGAGCTCTTTTCAGCATTATCGTGATCTATACACTTGATGGTCCAGTGATGCAGCAACAGATCTTGGTGATTCTCGGGCGTGTGTGAGATGTCTCAACTCTCATGAGGGGGTGGCCCTACTGGTAGCCCCCCACATGCCCAGATGACTCCTTCATTTCCACCCTTGATGCAGCTCCTCTCATTTGATGATATCGGCCTCAACCGCTTGCAATGCCTCTTCAATTTGCATGTATCAGTTAGATTTTGCGAGCCCTTCCCCGTGTGTAGGGGGCATTTGGGTATATTTTTATCTCATGTACTAAACTATTCTTGTATAAGTCCTGGTAGTGATTCCAGGCATCGCATGTATGTGGGAGTCATACTTTTATTTATCTCGCTCATGTTTAGGCCAACACATGCTTACTTATTGCGTTCCATGGTTTTCCGGGTGTCTTATTCTTTGTACTCTTGTCTCGGCGGGCATAGGTATGCATCCACCGCCGCCTTTAACACTGGTACCACTCCACCAACTATAGACTTGTTGCACCTGTAAGTCTCATCTCCTGAGGGTCTAGTCCTTTAGCACATTAGACTACCTTAAATTTCTCTCTCTCACTCCCCTCTTGATGCCTAGTGATTGAGTTCTTACAACGTACTTCGGTCATACGATTTGCTCCTAACACTCATACGTTGGGGGGAAATCTGTTACACCATTTTTGGGTCATCTAACCCATTACCATTATATGAACCCAAGTACACCATGTAAGACCAATTTTACCCTAAGTAAAATTTCTTTCACCTGTGAAATAACATTTATCTATATATCCTGGTCATATTTAACCCAAAAAACAAGGAAATTAATTAAATAAACCATTATTTGTTTGATTATTTCCTAGGAATAACATATTTAAATCATTATTTAAATAATATTCCTAGTTAAAATTGACTAAATCATTTTTAATTAATTAAATAAATCATTATTTATTTAATTATATCCCCACCATCTCCCTAAAATAATAAATAAATCATTTATTTATTTGTTGTTTATAAATAAAGGAATTGAACCAAGTCAAAAGACCTTTTCCTTCCAACAAATATAATAAAATATTCCTAAAGGGTGGTTCTAGAATTTGATTAATGATATTTTATTCATGCACCAAGTTCTAGATAACCCTAATATTTTGTTATAAATAGAAGGGTTTTCCCCATTCATTAGTCACCTTCCATTGCATTAGATCACTCTGGATCTATACTTGGTCACATTTTTGCCTTGTGAGCTCCCTTTGAGTTCTATGTTTGTCTAGGTTTTCTACACCAACAAGAGAGAGAAATTTTAGATCTGAAATGCTGAGGACTTTCAAGAACCCATCTCATTGAGGAGAATTGGAAACACCTTTCTTGTTTTCCTCATAGGTGCCCCCTTTTAATATAAAAAATTCTTTCAAATACATTGTTCTTGTCTTGTCTATTGGATGCATGGAGCTACATTTTATTTTTACTTCTTAATGTATTTTATGCTTAGATCTGGATTTGTGCAGCATTATTTGGATCATCTAATTGCAGATTTAAAGATGTTTGGCAGCCATAATTGATGTTAGGGCTATTTTTTATGCGTAGCTAAAGTGATCTTTTACGACGAAAGATTCATACTAACACCCATCGGTAGCAAATGGGTGTTTAAGAAGAAGATGAATGTAGAAGGTAAGGTGGAGAAATACAAAGCGCAGTTGGTAGAAAAAGGTTATTCCCAGGTGTCGGGAATTGATTTTGGTGATATTTTTTCTCCTATTTCCAAAGTTACTTATATTATATTACTTTTATCTATTGCTACTACATTTGATGTTGAGATAGAACAGATGGATGTGAAGACAACATTTCTTCATGGGGATCTAGAAGAGGAGATCTACATGAAGCAACCTAAAGGCTTTATGGTGAAGGGTAAGAAAGAACTGGTATGCAGGTTGAAGAAGTCTCTATATGGGTTAAAACAGTCACCAAGGATGTGGTATCAGAAATTTGATACCTATATACGGGGACTTGGCTTCACCAGAAGCAAGGAGGATCACCGTGTTTATTTTAAATTAATTGGTGACCGTGTTATTTATTTGGTCTTGTATGTGGATGATATGTTGTTGATTGGAAATGACAAAGAAATTATCCAAGATTTGAAGACCCAACTTTTCTCCAAATTCGACATGAAGGATCTGGGTGCTGCAAACTATATTTTGGGCATGGAAATTAAGAGATATTGGGCAAAGAGGAAGCTCTGGTTAAACCAGAGGAAGTATGTCGAGACTATATTGCAGAGGTTCAATATGCAGGATAGTAAACCAGTGAATGTTCCTATTCCTGTAGGTGTAAAGTTGTCTGCTGAACAGTGTCCCAAGACACAAGAAGAAGAGGAGGATATGTCTCGTGTTCCATATGCAAGTGCAATGGGTAGCCTGATGTATGCAATGGTCTGTACTAGACCAGACATTGCACATGCAGTGGGAGTATTGAGCAGGTTTATGTCAAACCCAGGGAAGGAGCATTGGACAACAGTGAAGCGGGTTTTCAGATATTTACATGGCACTACTGATTATGGCTTGTGCTACCAGGGAAGACCAGGATTGGAAAGAATGTTGGACATTCGTGGTTTTGTTGATATAGACTGGGCTAGAGATCTAGACCAAAGAAGATCTACAAGTGTGTATGTGTTTAGCCTATTTGGAGGCACAGTCAGTTGGATGAGTAAAAGACAGTTTGTAGTGGCTCTTTCAATTACAGAGGTAGAATACATAGCAGCCACTCATGCAAGCAAGGAAGAAGTTTGGTTGCAGAGATTGTGTTCAAGTATTGGGTTGGTACAGCAAGCTATAAGGATAGACTCTGATAGCCAAAGTGAAATTTTCTTAGCTAAGAACCCTGCTTATCATTCAAAGACAAAGCACATTGATGTTCAGTATCACTTTGTTAGAGATATGGTTGAGGCTAAAAGGGTGTTGCTAGTAAAGGTGGACACTTTGAAGAATGTTGCAGATGCATTGATGAAGTCTATGAGCACTCAAAAGTTCTCTTGGTGTAGAGAAACAATGGGTGTTGAAGAATTGGGCCAATGACTAAGCTCTCCTGTGGCCCCCTGTGGAAAGAAAACGGCAAGTGGGAGAATGTTGGGTATGTGTTATATTCTTTCCATGACCAAGCATGTGTGGGGGGGTAAGAGGGGGGGCGATAGCCCACCCTTTGTGCTGGGCGCAAGGGGTCCAGGGCAGCGCCCCGGTGAAAATTTTTTGGTCCTTAATTTCTGGTGGGTAGTCCGTGCCCATGGTTTTGTGCATGGTTTTGCACATGGTTTTGGGGTATGATGGTTTTTGGCCCTTGGTATTTTTTTAGATACGGTCAAGGGAACTATGGCTATGTTCTAATCCAGGGTTAATGGATTAGGGTTCATGTATGCTTTGGCATGTATATATATGTGTTGTAACACTAAAAGGAATATAATGAAAAATCAAGTTGGTCGTCCCGATTTGGGATCCAGAAGAAAATCTCTGTGTTTATCTGTTTTATGTTTTATGCTCTTGCTATTGTTTATTTTATGTTATAAGATTCGTGTGTAGATAATTTCTTTTTAGGGTTAAAACCTATAGAAAGTAGTAGTATGTAGATAGATTTCTTCTATCTACTTTTGCCGGATCACCTACATGTTCAGCTGGAGCTTGGGTGAAGGAGCTAGATTCCTAATTGCAGCTGCACCATATTTCTGAAAATGAAGCCATCAGAGTTGCAGCGCTACATTTCAGAGGTAAGGCTCATGCATGGTGGATTTTTGAATCTTGTTCTTTAAGAAATGCAAGCACTTTCTCTTATACAAGATTCATAGAAACTTTGATGGGAAGGTTTGGTGAAAAACTTCCTAAGGCACATGAGCAAGGAAAACTTGAGAAAATAAATCCCTTGCATGTGACGAAGGAAAACCCATTTTAGAAAACCATGGGAGGAGATGAAATCATGCATTACACATTTCTGGAAGCAAGACCTCCAATTCATATTCTTGAACAAGAGGGCATGGGGATCTCCTTTTCACAGGAGGATCCAACTATTGAGATGTTGCCCATACACATTGAGGGACATGAGAGCAACATTGTTGTCACGTATAGAGCACATCCAGTGCCTCATGCAAAGGAAGGAGGAGCACATCCTCCAACAGGAGGAATTCTTGTATCCTTACAAGAAGTTCCCCAAGAACTCATACATAGAGGTCCAGGCACAATAAATGAGCAGCATGATTATGCAGCATTGCAGCTGGAAGGAGGAGGTAGGGAGGAAGAGAAACATCACTTGATGAGAGGCACACACCCTTCTCTATTTTAGAGAGCCAATGTAAGGGAGATGCAGACTTATTTTCACTGTAAAAGTAGGGGCAAGGTTGCCCAACCATCTTTGCAATCTACTCTTGACATTGATGTCTCACTTCATGGAGGCATTCTACCCGAGAGGCCACCAAATCTACAGTTGATGAGAGATATCTTGTCTTTGGGTTCACCACTCTTGGATTTTGGAGAGGTGAAGAGTTTGGAGGAAGACTTTGGCATGGGTGATGTCAAAGTAGCAGGCAACAACATGAGGAGAGCTTCACATGCCAGATCACCAGCGTTGTCTCTTAGGAGGATTGATCCTTATTGGATATCTCATCTCTTGGTATAGTACTCCAAGGATCTTGGTGCATGCATGATTCTTGATGACCTGGATGGAGATGACAGATACATGGTGGATGCTGTGGTCATATATTCCTCTGGTAGGATCTTCTTGACTAGATCTTCTAATCTCAAGGAGAAGCTGCTACATGCAGCACATGAGGACTTCTCTTCTATGCACCTTGACGCATATTTCCAGTTGATGGAGGATTTCACTTGGGAGGGCATTCAGCATGACATATTTTAGCATATGGAGAGATGCATAGCCCGGATGGTGACAGAGATGATGTCACAACCACCTTCCTACTCATTGGGAGTGAGGGAGAATTTCCAGTTGAGCCACTTCAGCTCAAGACCTCAAGTACATGATGGAGGAGGTATAATTTCATATTTTGTATTGTACTTCTTTTCCTTATTTGAGTAGCATGATGTAACAAGAATAATTATCTCTTCTTGCATATTGTATGAATGATGCAAGGGCATTAGGCATAATAAAATACTTTGTATCTAAATAGACATAGGGGGGTCTCATGTTTTTTCTTTCTCATGTAATTATCAATATTAGAGTGATTTTAATTATTAGTATTTTGAATAAATATAGTGGGAAATTGTAGATGTTCCCAAAAATGATTGGAGAACATGAGAGAAGTTGATTAGCTAGGAATGTGAACAACCAGTTTCAATAAGTCTGTCTGGATTTTAGGATTTTGAGATTTCCAAGAGTTTGTTGAGCGTTAATAGAACTGAATCAATTCATTATTAAATTTTATAAATAAGCCTCAGAGGCATTAGGCAAAGTATCAGAGCTGAAGATCTATGCAGGGTAGTGAGGACTTCTCTTCTATGCACCTTGATGCATATTTCCAGTTGATGGAGGGGTTCACTTGGGAGGGCATTCAACATGACATATTTTAGCATATGGAGAGATGCATAGCCCAGATGGTGATAGAGATGATGTCACAACCACCTTCCTACTCATTGGGAGTGAGGGAGAATTTCCAGTTGAGCCACTTCAGCTCAAGACCTCAAGTACATGATGGAGGAGGTATAATTTCATATTTTGTATTGTACTTATTTTTCTTATTTGAGTAGCATGATGTAACAAGAAGAATTATCTCTTCTTGCATATTGTATAAATGATGCAGGGGCATTAGGTAGAATAAAATACTTTGTATCTAAATAGACATAGGGGGGTCTCATGTTTTTTCTTTCTCATGTAATTATCAATATTTGAGTGATTTTAATTATTAGTATTTTGAATAAATATAGTGATAAATTGTAGATGTTCCCAAAAATTATTGGAGAACATGAGAGAAGTTGATTAGCTAGGAATGTGAACAGCCAGTTTCAGTAAGTCTATCTTTATTTTAGGATTTTGAAAATTCCAAGAGTTTGTTGAGCGTTAATAGCACTGAATCAATTCATTATTAAATTTTATAAATAAGCCTCAGAGGAATTAGGCAAAGGATCAGAGCTGGAGATCTATGTAGGGTAGTGAGGATAGAAGGCCATTTGACTTTGAAAATCTGGCCAAAGATGAGAATGTTGTTGTGTTTGATTTCATATGAATGAAGGAAATTGGTTCTAAGGTATATGTATTCTTTGATTGAATTCTGTGTGATGAATGTTTGAATTTCTATGAATGGCTTTAAATTTCAATAAGCAATTGGGTTTTAAGAAACTTACAGTACATTTGGGTAGATGAACAATATTCTAATTCGAACAGTGAGTTTAAACCAATGCCAAATTAGAGGTAGATGGAATGGTTATTTAATTGTAAATAGAGGGGCAATGTTCTATTCATCATAATTGTATTGTATATTGATAAAGAGCCAAGCGAAGCCTTTGAATGAGAATTGACAATGAATCTCAATGAAATTGGGTTAGTGACATGGTGGTTCTGCACACCATTGATAGATAAATGAAGTTTGATTCGACTTTAAACCGTTCTATTAAGTTGCACACGGAGGAGGAAGGATTGATTTGAGTAAATCGATATCAATATTGTGTCAACTAGAATGCATGGGAAGTGATAGAATAGAGAGAATCGGTCAGGCATTGTCTGCGTGCTGAAGGGGTCGAATCATATATTATTAACAGAGGTAAAATTTACAAGGAATGGCACCATAAACCTATGAACTGAAGGCGTAGAAGCTAAAGGATTGAAATTAAAATTTAATGTGGGTGTGTGGAATGGAATCGGAGCAACGAAACCCTGAGGAACAACATAGAAACTATGAAGCAAAAGCAGATAGACAAACTGAATCTGCCTCAAGATAGTTTCAAACTCATGTATGGAGAACTACTGAAAATGTGAGATACCTTGGGAATGATGCGTGGTGGAAGTGGTATTGTAAAACAATGAATTTCAAAAAAATTTGGAGTGATAACATTCGGGAGTTAAAAAATGCGATATCTATTCGATAATACTCATCAACAGATCGATGAAATTTGCATCAGGAGATGCTCGGTGGTTAAATCAAGGTATGTTTGCATTTTGTTGTGGAACCCTGAACACTAATTGTGTTGGCGTTTGGTCTTATTCCAAAGTTTCGAAAACTTTTAACATTTGTTGATACGCATTGATTATTCAACTTGAATAATAAAGCTGTGGGCCATCTCATTTAGTTTAAACACAAAAGCCTTTGTATGGATGATTGTGGGGCGAAGTGCATAAGAATTTAGGAGTCATTAATTAAATAAACATGAACTATGGTTTACAAGAGATGGTGAAGAGTGAGTGGGCCATTATATTGAAGATTAGTGTGAAGGCAATTCTTGCATAGTTGAATGAAGGGTGTATATATATATGATGGTGTTGGACTGTATGGTTACTTTTAACCATTGAACCTATCGAAGAAGCTTCCATGCATGTTTGTCAATTTGGGGATTAATTGAAATATAAGGTTGTACAATTAAATTGTCGGATAAGAGAAATTTAATTTAATATCTCAAATCTCAGATTGAGATATTAAAGCTTCCAGATGTATTTTATTTAAATTTCTAGTGGAGATTATTTGGGGCCTCAAAATTGGGATGCATTGTTATATGCATAGCATGAGAGTAGAAAATGTGGGTTTAGCAGGTAGGCATGCCATCAAGCGGTATCAGAACTGGAATAGCTCTTTGAAAATTTATTTTTGAAATGCATATGTACTGAAGCAATGATGAAAAGTTTGAATTTTTAAATCTATATAACATAAATTACAGATTTTATTAAGTGTGCAGTGAAGGTATTCATATTTGCAGAATCTGGAGTTGAAGACAAAGTGTTTTGAGGATTGCAGCACACAGAGATGCAGTGCAGGTGAGAAGAGAAGCAAGATTACATAAAATATTGAAGGTGAGTTGATGAGCAGTATTTAACTCTAGTTTGAAGAATTGTTTGCAGACTTTCGACTGCAGCCAATTGAAGGAATCTCAGCAAAAGCAGATCACATCTTTGATAGCAGTGATGAAAGATTCCAGCAGAGGATTCTAAGGTGAAGAAGAAAGTGTGGCAGAACTTGGAAGATTCCAAATAGAGGTTGGATGAAAGAAGAACATATGTGTTCTTGAGAAGTTGCAGAGTGAATCCTAGAGAGAGCAGAAGAGAGTGCTCAGAAGGTTCCAGCAGAAGGGGACCAGTACTTGCCAAAAGCTGGATCCGGAGGAAAGGATTGGTGAGGTAAGTTGCAACAAGAGAACTTGCTGTTGCAGAGGCTTAGTGCAGCTTGTGAGTGAAGAACTCATGGAGGAGAAAATGGCTACTGATAGCCATAGCAGAGATTGTAGAGGTTCTGAGAGAGGCCACAACAGAAGAGTCAAGGAAGATGCCAAAGAAAATGGCATGAGGAAGAAATTCACTGATGAAGAATATGAGAAAGAGGTAGCTGAGATCTAGGAGCAGTTCAACAAATTGGAACTGATGATAAAGGAAAGCCATAGAGTTGGTTGGCTCATGAAGAAGAAGTTAAAGTGGCAGAGACTACAGATGAAGAGAGAGAAAATGATAAATTCTCATCTAAAAGAGAAATTACTCAGGATGATTGAGTATCTGGAGAAGGACTTGAAGACTGAAACTTCAAATGAAACCAAGAGGTCAAATGGCCTTACATCTGACAAATTTTATATGTTTACAGGAAGAACATATGGAGAAGAACAAACTGGTGATGTTGTCACTAAGGAGGAGAATGGAACAGCCAGATATTTTGAAAATGTCCATACACAGTTGGGGAAAGGTTTTGCTTTCCAACATATTGGAAGTAGAGGAATTTTAAATTGTGATGATGGCCAGAAGCTAGGAATTGAGCAGTCAATTGGAAAGCTTGAAGAAACTGAAGAGAATACCATTGAAGAATCTATAAAATGTATAGAATACTTCGAACAACAGGAAGATTTGATGATAAAATCATCAAATGAGACCATGGGGTCTTATGGTTTTACAACTAACAAGTTGTGTGTGAATGCAAGAATTGATGAAGATAGTTCATATGATGAAACTGTGGTAAATGAAGTTGACTGTTTCCAAGAAATATATGATGATTATCTTTCAGGGGAATATCAGATTGAATTATTGCAGCAGAAGGAATTCATAAATTCCTTGTTTAGTGAAATAAATTGTTTCAATGGGAACATGACAGTCATGTCTTATGATGATCAATTTGTCATTAATGCTGATAATGAAAAATTTCTTTTGTTAAATGGCCAAGTGAAGAGTGATGGACAGATGACTGAATTTATTTCAAATATAGAAGATCATAATTCTATTCTAATGGAAGGTGAAGAGATAGTGACTGCAGGAAACTTGACTTTTGATAAAGAGGATGATAATGAAGATTGCACAGAGAGTTTCTTAGATAAAATGACAGAATTGTGGCATGATTTAAGTGTTCTGGAGAAGAGGATAGAAACACAGAGAAAAAGTGTTCAGATTGTAAATGTAGAGACTAATGAGAATGAGAAGGTTCATTTTTATGAACCAGAGCAAAGAAAAATCCATGAGGGGGATGATGCAGAAGAGAGTCTAGCTGATAGTCTTGGAAATTGTTTGGAGGATTGGAGTCAGCATACTGATGTGCTGATGATAGAGCAGCAGGTTCAAAGGTTGCTAGAGGAAATGTCAGAGCAACAATTTGAAGTGTTGCTAGAAAAGGAAGAGACACAAATATTTTGTAATTTTGATGTTTGTTTCATGATTGCAGATACTGGTGGAAGGACTAAAGAATGTTTGGTCTAGGATGAGAGGAAAAGAGATGATGACAGTGACTGGAAATTTAAATACCAGTCTAGAGAATTGCTGAAGTCAGAGAATGAAGAAATTGTCATGGATGACAATCAGGAAGATTTTTACTATTGCAGAGAACAAGAGGGTATGGATGATTGGGTGGCTGCTAGCACAAGAGCTAGAGATAGAGTTATATATGGAGCTAAAGATACATCAAATGTGGTAGTAAGAGTTAGGGCTCAGCAAGTAAGTGCAAGAGCCAGAGTAAAAGCAGCAGTGAGAGTTCAGCAAGTAAGAACTCAGCAAGCAGAAACCGAAGTAGAAGTTTAGCAATCAAGATGGAGTAGTATCCAGCATTCATAAGACATATTAGATAAAGAAATTGAATTGATAGGAAAATTGATGGAGGAGGTGTCTCAGAAAAGGACAACAGAAAGAAAGCAAAGAAGCAACAACAGCAAGAGAAAGACATTCACAGACTGTGAAAGCTTAGCAAGCGAAAAGATGCAGCATAAAATATGGAAGCCTGGAGAAGTACAAGAGAAAAATTTTGCAGCAGATGATCAGCTACAGAACAAAGTGTGGGATCTAGGAAGACAAGGATGAAAGCACATGATCAGGAGATCATGAATCATTTGAACCTTGGGATTCTGATGCAGGGGCATTAGGCACAATAAAATACTTTGTATCTAAATAGACATAGGGGGGTCTCATGTTTTTGCTTTCTCATGTAATTATCAATATTTGAGTGATTTTAATTATTAGTATTTTGAATAAATATAGTGAGAAATTGTAGATGTTCTCAAAAATGATTGGAGAACATGAGAGAAGCTGATTAGCTAGGAATGTGAACAGTCAGTTTCAGTAAGTCTGTCTGGATTTTAGGATTTTGAGAATTCCAAGAGTTTGTTGAGCATTAAGAGAATTGAATCAATTCATTATTAAATTGTATAAATAAGCCTCAGAGGCATTAGGCAGAGGATCAGAGCTAGAGAGTTGTGCAGGGTAGTGAGGATAGAAGGCCATTTGACTTTGAAAATATGGCCAAAGACGAGAATGCTGTTGTGTTTGATTTCATATGAATGAAGGAAATTGGTTCTGAGATATATGTATTCTTTGATTGAATTCTGTGTGATGAATGTTTGAATTTTTGTGAATGGCTTTAAATTTAAATAAGCAATTGGGTTTTAAGAAACTTATAGTACATTTGGGTAGATGAACAATATTTTGATTCGAACAGTGAGTTTGAACCAGTGCCAAATTAGAGGCAGATGGAATGGTGATTTAACTGTAAATAGAGGGGCAATTTTCTGTTCATCGTAATTGTATTTTATATTGATAAAGAGCCAAGCGCAGCCTTTAAATGAGAATTGACAATGAATCTAAATGAAATTGGGTTAGTGAAATGGTGGTTCTGCATGTCATTGATAGATAAATGAAGTTCGATTCGACTTTAAACCGTGCTATTAAGTTGCACACGAATGAGGAAGGATCAATTTGAGTAAATTGATATCGATCTTGTGTCATCCAGAACGCATGGGAAGTGACGGAATAGTGAGAAACAGTCAGGCATTGTCTGCGTGCTGAAGGGGTCGAATCATAGATTATTAACAGAGGTAAAATTTACAAGGAATGGCACCATAAACCTATGAACTGAAGGCGTAGAAGCTAAAGGATTGAAATTAAAATTTAATGTGGGTGTGTGGAATGGAATCGGAGCAACGAAACCCTGAGGAACAACATAGAAACTATGAAGCAGTTTTGAAGAACAAACTAGCAGTCTCGCAAAGTTTCAAACTGGTAAGTAGAATTGCTGGAAAAAACGCGATATTGGTCTTTGAATGACACGTGGTGGAAGTGGTATTCTAAAACAATGAATTTCGCAAAATTTTGAAGTGATAACATTCAGGAGTTAAAAAATGTGATATCTGTTCGATAATACTCATTGAAAGATCGACGGCATTCGCATCAGGAGATGCGTGGTGGTTAAATCAAGGTATGTTTGCATTTTGTTGTGGAACCCTGAACACTAATTGCGTTGGCATTTGGTCTTATTCCAAGGTTTCAAAAACTTTTAACATTTATTGATACGCATTGATTATTCAACTTGAATAATAAAGTTGTGGGCCATCTCATTTAGTTTAAACACAAAAGCCTTTGTATGGATGATTATGGGGCAAAGTGCATAAGAATTGAGGAGTCATTAATTAAATAAACATGAACTATGGTTTACAATTGATGGTGAAGAGTGAGTGGGCCATCATATTGAAGCTTAGTGCGAAGGCAATTCTTGCATAGTTGAATGAGGGGTGTATATATATATATTATAGATAAAGCATGGTGTTGGACTGTATGGTTAATTTTAACCATTGAAACTATCGAAGAAGCTTCCGTGCATGTTTGAAAATTTGGGGATTAATTGAAATATAAGGTTGTACAATTAAATTGTCGGATAAGAGAAATTTAATTTAATATCTCAAATCTTAGATTGAGATATTAAAGCTTCCAGATGTATTTTATTTAAATTTCCAGTGGATATTATTTAGCGCCTTAAAATTGGTATGCATTGTTATATGCACAACATGAGAGTAGAAAATGTGGGTTTAGAAAGAGGGCATGCCATCAATGAAGATGATGTACTTGCAGATATTTGTAGCACTAACTTTGGCTATCTTTTTTATGGTTTTTGGGGGAAGCCACATGTTTCTCGGTGTGCACCATTGACACCATATTGTAACTTCATGTTTTCATCTTATGAGATGACTGTGGTAGCAAACAAGTGGTTGGAAAAGCACTTGTTATTTCTTATTTTGATGCAGGCCAAGGATGCACTACACTGGTTCCATGAGAGGGACCATGATTCACTCTCTGGTTGTCATTTGGCAACTTTTTTTTATTGTACCTTGCTTTCATGTATTGCTGATGTGTTTTTTCTCAAGGAAAGCTTTGTATGGAGAGAGAAGCCAATTGGATGGCATGGCACCCATATGATAGAGTAGCAGAAGACTTGTTTGTATGGAGAATCATACAGGTTGACCATCATGATCTTACTTCATGGCTTATATGAGGGAGAGATGAGGTAGCAACAAAAGTTGTTTTTGTTGTGGTTGCACTTGGAAGAGTATGGGAAAAATTCTTTCCATACTTTTCATGAGATTCTAAAGTGAAGGGAGGCAAATTCATGGTGCAAGGAGGCTACCCTTCAGCATTGGAGGATTATGAGAGGCTTCCATATTGGAAGAAGATATTCTCATATAGCAGCATAATGGTGGATGGCTTTGTCATGTGGAATTTCCAAGGGAGGAGTCATGGAGCCTTCTTTCTAAGGCTTACAATGCTATCACATGAGAGTGTGTTCTTATCGATGGAGTGTTCCAAGGAGTATATGTATCCCTTCTTCTTGCAGATTTTTATGAGGGGATCCCCATGGGGGAACTTATACATGGACCTCACCTTCAGCTCACACATAATGCATGGTAAGGAATACATTTATGTGCTTGTTGATTACTCTATTGAGTATTTATACTTTCTCACTATATGTAAACAGTGCATTGCTCCACATAAGAGCAAGATTATTTATGGGTTTCATGGTCACTCTAGGGCCAAATATTTTAATGTTGATAACCCATCTCTACATGACTTTGGGAAAGTATTGTATTTCTTTTATTGTACACAGCTGGTATATATGGCAGCTTACTTCTTTATAGTAGATGAGCTAACATGCATAGCTGCACATTCTTTGGAGAACAACTTACCACTTGATGCTTTGAATCAACAGTTGAAAGTATTACGCTGCGTCCACCAGAGAGACCATATGTATCATCCAAAATTGCACATAACCTTCATCCATTTTCTGATTTGGATGCCATGTGGTGATGATGTGCCATTCATCTTGTATGGAATGGTTTGGGTTGACATGACTCATGACTTTGGAGGAAGGGCCTTTGGAGACTCAATCTTCTTCTTGCCATTGGAGGGAAATCATGTTGCAGCCCTAGATCAGCATACCCTCTACAATTATCATCATTGGATAGGAGGAAAACGTGGGATATGCCCTCTTTCCTATCATTCTCATTTATTCAGCCCACCTACATTTCCGAAGCACAAGGTGGAGGAGATTTTTCATGAGTTACCATGTTGGAGGGTGACTCACTTAATTTGGATGATAGCATGGGTGAGGGAAGCACTCATTCACCATGATGATCATCATCCCTACCTTGTGGAGGCCATGAGATAGCCAGCAAGTTTCCATTCACACTTTCCACCTTTGATTGATGTAGACCATTTGGTTTTGCACCCTTGGGAGGAAACATTGGATGACAGTTTTATTGCAGATTATCTTGATGCAGTGATGGAGGCTAATGATGGGAGGCCACATCAGGAGGAGGGGAGAAATTTTTCTCTCCCTATGCATTTTCTTGAGGACAAGAAAATATTTTGGAGGGGAGGACTGTAATGTTCCAAAATTTTAGCCTCAAAGCTAAATGGAACATTAGAGTTAGCAACAACTCTAGTCGGTGAATAAATGGGTAGAAAAGCCCATAAGTCTCTTAAGGAGGATAAAAACACTCCAAGTGTGAAAGGAGACACTCTTTATAGCTTAATAAAACACCTCCATGTGTGAACAGGGATAAAATCAAGCTTCTTTGACTAAGTCAACATCACATTTTTAGAGGAGGAGGAATCCAAGGAAGAATAATGCAATTTTGGAGGGAGATGTATCTTTGGATAGAGATGACCTAATTGAGTGGGGCCAAGGGCAAGAAAACTCATGTTTTATATAAGGAAGAGGATAACAACATTATTCATCATGTCATAGATTATTTTTCATGTCTGCTCAGACTTTTGCTTCCTCTTGTTGTTCAGCAGAGTAGCAGTGTTGTTTAGCACCGAGTGTTCCTGAGCAGGAATCCCACCTATTTCCTTTGAGGAGGCTCATTGGGAGAGTTTTCATTCATCATTCCACATCAATTTTTTATGCCAATATTCAGCCAACTTCATCCACATAGTTTTTTCTAGAGATTGTGCAGTGTTGCTGGGTGCAACAGTGGAAGGGATTGGAATACTGGTTCCTGAGCTAGTTTCTCATTGAATGAATGTTTCCTTCACTTGAGGGACCTATTTGGAGAGCTCCAGAGCTGATTTAAGATCTGTGGTATCAGACCACACATTTCCCATACATTCCCAACGTTTTTCCAGCTAGAGAATGTGTTATTTTGGAGGCAGTGCTTAGTGCATGGTTTGGTGGCTCCGTTGCAGTGTTTCCTTGTGATTGAGAGGTTCATCCTTTCATGGGAGGAAGCCCTTGAGGGATATACATCAGATCAGACATATTTCCAACCTTTTACACTCATTTTCTTCAGTGTTGCAGTGGTGATTCAGTAAATTACTGAATATCACATTTTGTATGCAGAGTGTTTGACAAGAAACCCTTGCCGGTTTCTTTTGTATTTTGTATAAGGATATTAGATCTTTGTTCTTCAGAAATTTTAATCAATATATGAGTATATATAATTGTTTTCTTAATTTCTGAGTGTAAACCCTCTCTTAGACTGTGCAATCTCTTATGCAGCAACTCCAATATTTTGCAGTCTTGGGGTTTTAGCACTTTTTGGCAATCCTAGGTGTGGGAGATTTGTTTAACCCACCTAGTTTGCTTTGTTTCAGCTCTAATCTTGGATTTAGATTGTATATTGATTAATTTATGGGATCCAAGGGTCCATTTCAGTTTTTTATTGCAAATTTTTTTGGAAATACGTTTTTAGTGCACGATTCATGAGATGTTCCTAATTTGGAATATTACATAGAATGGTGCAAAAGATCATGGAAGAGTACAAAATAGGGAATAGGAATTCCACTACATACCATCCATAGGAAAATAGACAAGTGGAGTCTACTAATAAATTTATTGAAGCAATCCTCACAAATATTGTACATTTGCATAGAAGGGATTGGGGAGAAAAGCTTCCTGAAGCTTTGTGGCCCTACCATACCACATGGAGAAGCACAAAATGACATATTCCCTATGAAATTTTTTATGGGAAGCAAGTCTTATTTCCAATAGATTTCCAAATAAAAACCTTCAAAACAATAGTCAAATTGGGACTTCACTTGTCAAAAGCACAAAGGCGGAGAATGGAACAACTCAATGAGCTGGATGAAATAAGACACACTACAAGGAAAAGACCCTCTAGTGAATGTTTTTGAGGAACCCCTTATAAAAATAGCCTAGATATCTATTTGTAGTGAAGGTTTCTAGAGGAGGTTGGCGGGTGGAGGTTTCTACGGATGTTTTTTGTCTGGTGTGTTTCTCATCCTACACCGCACCAGTGTGTTCCACTAGAAAAGTACTGGTGAATAATACAAATTGGCACAACGGGACACCATTCTCTCTGTACAAACCCTCTTGGTGCGTCTAATTACTATATCGCACTGGTGCTCTACACATATTCAACCACGATGCATCCTAAAACCCACGCAAAAACTGAAACAACCCGGTGCGGTTGGAAGAAACAGCCTAGTGCACCTCAAAACCCCACGCACTGAAAATGGTTAAATAAAAAAAAAATACGTCCAAAATCCACTTTTTTCACTTCTTCAGTGCTCCAAAGCTCTCAAGAACCATTGTGAATTTCCCTTGTGTGAGGCACCCTACCATCGGTGCTCCCATTGCACACACTGTTGTTGTCCATTTCCCACCATCTTAATTTTGAATTTTGGAAAACAGTGGGAAAAATAAGTTTTGAAAATTCTACAGAAAATATGCCTCCTTGATGCCCAAATGTACATGAATTTTACTTGTTTCTCCATAATTAAACTTTTTAGCAGATTTTTTTTGTAAAAAAACTAAAAATTCGCGATTTAAAAAAAAACAAATTCCCACGCAGTGCACTCGAACCGTTCAGCTCTCATAGGTTCTCGATGTTGCCTGTAAATTTATAGGGTGCACCATGACCAGTGCTAACGATAACCGCACCTGTTCTGGTGTGACACCTAAATGTTCACTATGTTTTTTTTTTAAATACATAAATTTCCGTGCGGTCGGTTACCCAGATGCACCGTTGACTATGTTCAAGTTCGGGAGGGCAGTGCGTTGACCAAAATATGCACCCTAGGGCAGCTATTTGGTTAGTGCACTTCCCTCCCAAACTTGGACATATTCAACAATGTGGTCATGTAAACGACCACACTAATGACCATGTATTGATGTCAGGAGGGAAATGCACTGACTAAACTATACACCCCAGGGCGCATAGTTTGCTCAGTGCACCACCCTCCCGATAATGGTACATATTTAACAGCGCCGTTGGTTATACCACCGCACCATTGACTGTGTAATGATGCCAAAAGGGTGGTGCACTAATGAAACTATCTGCCTTGGGGCGAGTAGTTTGGTCAGTGCACCGCCCTCCCGAATTTGTACATAGTCAACGGTGCGATTGGTTAAACGACTGCATCATTGACCATTAACTGATCCAGATTTATGCAAGAACAAATTAAAATACAGAAATAGACATAAAAATAGAGATGTAGTGGAAATAATGCTTCATTTCATTAATATTAAATAACGGAAATATGCTTACAGACATAATGGAAATAGAATAGCTAGGGCGCTAGTAGCTTATCTCTGAGAAGAGATGTGGTGGCTACATGCCTCTGAACTGTGTTACAATAAGGCTCAAGGGCTTATTTATTATCAAGAAACAATTGAAAACCATAAACATCCAAAAACCTAACCCTAGGAGATGAAGCGCCAAAACTATGGGCCCCGTTTGGGTAAATTGGTGTTTCAACTTCCTGGGGTCATAACTTTAGCATACTATCTTCGTTTGACGCACATGATATATTGTCAGAAATATATATCCAAGGAATAAAAATGCTAATCACGAATATAAATTTTGGAATGAAATCATATTCTTCGGAGAAGAGATGCCTAAAAATCGTCTTTTTGGGCCTCAAAACGACTCTGAATGTTTAGGACCTGAAAAACTGCTAAAAATAGTAAGTTGTGCTGAAAGTGGAAAACTAAAAGAACCGATGGTGGCATTTCAAATGGAATAGGTGGGCGACCACCAATATCCACCTGGATCATTATGGCTCCAAAATGGCTCCAGGAGTGCAGGACCCAAAAACGTGCTAAAAATTGTAAGTTGTGCTGAAAGCGAAAAGTCGCAAGAATTGATGGTGTGGGTCCAAATGGAAAAGGTGGGTGGCCACCGATATCCACCTGGATCATTAACTGATGTTTTGCGGTGCGTTGAAGGAATTATCCACCCCAGGGTGGATATTTTCTTCAACACACCACTTGATAAAGTACAGTTCATGTTGCGTGGTGCACTGAAAATTTCTAAGGGCACCACAGACGGTGCGCAATAAAAACAGACGCACTAGTACTGGTGCATGACTGTTTTTTTGGCGCACTGACTGATTTTTTTATTTAATTGTGTATATATATATATATATATATATATATATATATACATGCCTCATTTAATAAAAGAAATTTATTTAATATGTGAATCATTCAACGACATCAAAGGAGAGAAGAGAGGGAACAATAGGAACATATGGCAGACCAGTATAACGTGGTTCGCCTGTGGGAGGCATGAGAGAGGGAGAGAGATATGTACCCTCACCCTATTACGGTAGCCACCAAGGTGCTCATATGGAAGTTAGGCCTCCTCAAGTTCTATAAGGAGGCTACATCCCTGAAGAGCCATGGTGGGTTATTGCGATAACCTATCTTCTAGTGGAATGCCCACCGACAGGCTTTCCGGGTTGGTCCTAACCAATGGTACGCACCCACTGAGGAGGACATCTATTTTACTACTGGCCTATCGAGGAGAGGGTAGGATTTTCCCTCGTTCCCAAAGGTCCCTATCAGCTATGCAATAGGGAGTTAGTCGGTGTACTCCCAGAGATACATTAGCATCGATAATTGTCTCCTACATATTTGCAGGTCTCCGGTGGTCAGTTACATATTGCTTCATTTGGTGGAGAGGAGGTGAGGTACCTCTCACTACTAATTTATGCCATTGCACACCATACTAGTGATGGGCAACTCATTAGTTTCTCACTTTTATTTTATGTTGATTCTTTATTACAGGTGCCATGACTTGTGAGGTGGTCTGCGATTTTTTTGCAACAGTTCTGTACAGCTTTAGATAGATGTCATGCTCAGGCACAAGGGAGGGTGAACTTCCCTTTTGCTTCAGAGCTATTTTTTTTATTTTTTGAGAGGTTTCCAAAGACAATGCTTACTTTTGTTTGGAAGCCTCATAGGTTGATGCTACATGTACGGATGCAGTTGTGGGGACAGATGATGCCCAATAGGAGTCAGACGTTTCCATGAGGATATTGCATGATGCACTAGAGTTGCTATCCAGTGTTGATGATCACGCCTTCGTTCTGGTCCTCTTTCCATATGTTGGTTTGGATTGGTGAAGGTGTGCCAACATCCTCTTCACAGATGATGAGTCATCGAATGATAGAGGTAATATTAGTGTTTTCTTTAAATTTATTCTAACATGTTCTTTAACTTGTTTTTATTAAACCATTTAATGAAATTTTATAATTATTGTTGTGTACTTATATATATTTTGTAGATATTGGGTCATTTGATGGCGATGATATGCCACCACCACCAAATGATCCAGGTGTAGATCCTGATGATGATCAGTAGATGACAGATGCGGAGGATCAGGTCGATGCAAACAGACCTGGTTCTCATGATCATGCGTAGGTACTGGATGGTGTGAGGCGTAGGTATGACACTAGATTTAGGATGGAGTTGGGCGACCAACTCTGTCAACTGCTTGCGAAGGAGGGAATCAGGCCAACCACTATCAGAGAGATACAAGCCGATGATAGGCTGACATCGATGTGGAGAGGCATGCCACGTGATATGCTGACCCTGATGTGGCATGTCGTTGGAGATACCATCTTAGTGGCATGGTTGAGGAGGGTCGTTCGATGTAGGAATCATCTAATGATCACGATCAGGGGAGTGATCATCATTCACCTCGCGCCAAATATGAGCAGCCTGCAGCATTGACTAGCAGTCATGATCATGAGCAAGTTGGACCATCCACATTGATTCATCATGAGTAGCCTGCAGCATCCAACAATCATGATCATGAGCAAGATGGACCATCCACTTCGAGTCATCATGAGTATGAAGTTGATCCTGATCAGCATGAGGCACCTCCATATCAGCAGGCACATGATGATCGACATCTAGTTGAGCTTGTCGAGGCTATACCATTGACTGAACAGGCCTCGACTAGTACGATTATTGATGTACCACCAGCTGATATTTTACATTTACATTACAGTTGTATATTTTTGACAATATATATATGGTGCATGTATTTTATGTTCATGTTGTAGTTGTACTTAATTTACATGTTGGTGATCATCATGATGTGTATATTGTTAGGTCATGTTAGATATGTTCATTTAATGTGTAGCATGCAGATAGATGTGTATATGATAGAAGTTATTTGACATGAGATGTATATTTGATGTTTGTGTTGTGATGATGTTATGCAATGCTTGTGTTTTGCTAGATAATCATGATCACGATGATTAGATGATGTTAGTGAATTTGAATGTGTTTTTAGTCAAATATGATGTTTATACGATGGTTATCATGATCGTGATGTTTATTTTTAATATTAAATCATGATATTTATTAAATATTATGTCCTGATTGTAATTGTAATTTTAATTTTATTTGTATGTAAACTTGTAAACTTGTATTTGTATTTGTAATTGTAATTGTATGTAAAATATTTGTAAAATTTTAGCTTTAATTGTAATATTTAATTTATTGTGAAATGATTGTAATTGTAATTGTAATTTTAATTTTAATTGTAATTGTATGTGAAATTGTAAAATTGTAATTGTAATTTTAATTGTAACTGTATGTAAAATATTTATACAATTTTAATTGTATTAATGTGAAAAGATTGTAATCGTAAAATTGTAACTGTAATTTTAATTGTATGTAAAATTCTAAAATTGTAATTTTAATTTTAATTGTAATTGTAATTGTATGTGAAATTCTAAAATTGTAATTGTAAATATTGTAATTGTAATTGTATGTTCAATTGTAAAATTGTAATTGTAATTGTAATTGTGATTGTATGTAAAATATTTGTAAAATTTTAATTGTATTAATGTGAAATGATTTTATTAAAATTTGCAAATTTGTAAAATTGTAAATAATTGTAAAATAATGAATCTAGAATAATATGAATTTTTGTAACATAATAAAGTTTAGAAAATAATGCAAATAAATTCATTTACTTTAGAATTATCATTATTTTATTATAGTCTTACATGCAAAAAAAAAAAAACTGTATACCATATGTCATTGTTTTTGAGATCAACATAATTGCAAATTATCAAGTGAAATGATGTTAACATTAAGACAATGTAAATTACCAATTAATTCAAAATACATATTATAATGTTTTGAAAAAAAGAGTCTTAGTTATAAGGTAATTAAGTTCTCTTCTTTATAAAATCCCATCTTAAAAATTTTAAATGATGAAATAGCAGTACATGTACCATATCACTCTCAGTTCTGATGATCACCCTCATTATCTTCCAGCTCGTTTGGCATGATAACAATATTGTTCTCAATTATATGTTTTGATCTAGGGTCATGTCTCAATACGAACCACCAATCCCTATCCAACACATCTGGGTAAAAAATCACCTGGTTGCAATGTTTGGAGAAAACATAGGGCTCCTTAGCTTCATCCCACATATTTCTAGAGTTGATACATATCAGCCTACTATCATGATCTTCCTTTACATTATTCTTATCAAAGGTGTCCCACCACTTTCACCTAAAAATGACACATTGGAAAGAAGAGAAATCCACTTCAATGATCTTTTGTATCTTTTCGACGTAACCTAGCGTCCCTCGTACTAGGTTTTGATGATGGTGGCTATATCAAATAGATTGATATAACTTGAATTCCACTCCAAAGTATTGTGTCATGTGTCTATCATCGACATTTTCTGTGCAAAAATGGTGTCCATATGCCCACATAGATGGGAACAAATGCACCTATAAAAAAGTTAAAAAATCATAGTGTCATGTGTCTTATAATAACCCAATAGTTAAAATATGAAATATAGATGTAATTACATTTAAAAGGTGCATTATTAAGTTTAAAATGTACATAAATAGATTATTACTGAGTGAGTGAACCTAATCCCTACGTTTAGCACATCCTCTTCAGCACACGGGTAACAATCGGTTGCACTGTATTTCTCTCTGACTTGGTCAACAAGCTAGCTATTGGGGCATATTTTATTTTAAATGATCAGGATAAGGAAAACTTATACCATTCAACCGTCTGAATTCTTTCCTATCACTATCCCATTTCATCCTTTTTTTTCATATAATGCAACCCACGGTTGTGTCGTTGTGGAATTGTAAAGAACAAAGTTATTGATTGCTTCAATTTCTACATTCGCTGATGAAATCAAACTGAAATATAGTACATATGAGAACAAAATATACATTCGTCAGATAACTTACTCTTTGTTTTCATCCCTTTCATCGTCCCAAATCACCACACCTATTTTGTTGTCAATTTGCTTGATGTACTCACTGGCATAATATAAAGACTCATACGATATGTACCCCTCTCCAAAATACCCCTCAGGTTTTGCACTTTGTCGAACAAAACCTTTCATTTTCTTCATGTACCTCTCTAAGAAGAACATCCAATGACAAGTAACCACCCCAAATAATTCAACCTCATCTATTAGGTGGATTAGAAGATGAATATGCAATTCTATGAAACTTGTTGGCATTTCCTTCTCAAACATACAAACGATCTCAACTATCTCTTGACGCCACTGTGGAATGCTAGCCGCATGAATATCCTTTGACGTGATCCAATATACAAATGCAAATAATTTAGATATGCCACGTCCTAGGTCTTGGGGGAATTCATGTTTCACACACCCACACATGAAGAAAGGATAATGACATTGCAAAGTTATAAACACATGAAATAATATACAAAATTAGTTATGTTTTATAATCCTTGCATGGGATAAAATTTATTAATATAACAAATAATAAAATCATTCTTTTGACATTAGATGTATTCTTATAAGATTCAAATGGTCATGCGATTTCAACCCCGAAAAATAGTCATCCATGGTGAAGCAGCACCGTAGTGAAGACCTGTATGAAGATGGCACCCTCACACCCATTATAAATTCCTTTTCCAAAGAAAGATAATATTTGTTTAAAATCCATGGGACATCACCATCTTTGAAATACCATGAATTAGAAGGAGCAATGCCTACCTCTAATCCTGTACTTTCTAATCTTCTTGGCCAATGTTTATTTTTAGTTTTTGAATTAATAAGATATTTCCTAACAACCAATGTGTCACTTTGTTTTGATGATATGTGCCTCCATAAAGAAGATGAAACATTTTTAAATATATGCATGGGATCTAATAAGTGGGTAATATTAAGATGCTCCCAATATGGGAGGTTATAAAAGATAGATTTCCTTTTCATCCCAATGGAAAATTTCTCAACATAGGTGTTGAAGAATTCTGGATCATCAAACATAGTCTCCTCATTTGAATTGAACATTTCTATGAAATCCTTCTCCTTCTCTCACTCATATGCTCTAAGCCATTTAGCTGGTGTCATTATTGGAGGCCTTTGGGTTCTCTCTCATTTACCATTGAAAGCGGATGATGCTCTTTTGTAAGGGTGTTCTTGTGGGAGGAATACCCTGGAGCAGTCATACACTGGCTTTCATAGGTTGTTGGACCATCTAGCTTTCAGGTAAGGTCCAAAAAATTTACATCCAATATACCCTTTTGTTACAAGGCCTGCAAGATTATTTTATACAATTTATATGCATGGCACGTTAAAGAATATCATGAAGATCAGAACAATCACAACAAATTAAATAACTAATATGCGAAAGAATATTATTGTGTATATAAACAAATCAATAAACATGTAATTTACTAGAGAAAACTCCTAAGCCTAGATAATCATGTGTCATGTAAGCACATCTGCCATACAACGTAAAACTCCTCTCTGCTGCAATGGGTCTTGATACATCATATACATTTATCCCATCCCATAATTCATTCAATTCATCTACCATTTATTGTAAGTAGACATCCATATTATTCACTTGTCTTCTACCAAGGACTATGAGAGCCAAAATAACATGTTCATTCTTCACGGACAACCATGGGGTGATATTGTTATTGATCACTACTACAAGCCAAATAGAATAGTTGGTGTTCTAGAGGGAATATGGGTTAACGCCATCCATGGCTATGTTGAGTTGTAGACTTCATACTTAATCCTTGAATTTTTCGAGCCATGTATCCTCTATATGCTTCATGGCTATTGAATCTGTTGGGATTCGCATAACTCCAAACTCACTTATGTGTGAGGCATGCCATCCCTTCAACATAGATAATTATTTTCAACGAAAGAGCCTTTGAATCCTTGGGATTATAGGCATGTGCCTCAATATCTTAAAAGGAGGACCACGTGATTTACCCTTCTTTTTTTATTTATCATACCTGTCATGCCTACATTTCAAACATATCTCTTTGTCTGCAAATTCTCCTCTATATATAATACAATCATTTGGACATGCATGATATGATATGTACTCAACACCCAACATTTTCAACAATTTCTTTGCCTCTTCACAGCTACCGAGAAAGACATTATCACTTGGAAGAACCTTATTTTTGAATAACCTATATTTGGTGATCATGGAAAATATTAAATGTACATTAATTCCATTATAATTATTAACGTTCATAAAATTAACCATTTGTATGTTCATTGTGTGATTATATTTCTCAAAATATAAGGGCGGAATTTATGGTAATGTTGTCACCGCTACAACACCACCCAAAATTTTGGGTATATTCAAAATTTCGAGTCCCCCCTTCTACTCGCTCAATCCATTAAGGCTCTGACCTGGCCTTTAGTCGATTAATCTCCCCATGTCCTATTCCTGCAAAAACCCCGTCACTACACCCACTTGTCTTGCCGCCTCAGGGTAGGCAGTTTTTGTCGGGAGTTATCTTGCCATCAGTCTATATTTGAATGAGCTTTCGCCCACCACCCATATTGTGCATGTAGCATCACGCTCTCTGTTAATTTGAGGTTTGTAATTTTGTGGTCCTCTCTACATGTTAAAAACTTTATCATAAGTTCTCTCTTTTACAATCCACTTAAAAATAGTGACAACAGGTTCTAGTTAAAATGTGGGAGAGATTTCAAATATGGATTTAGAAACTAGAATCTTTCCCTTTAATCTACAGTATAAATTCTGAAGCTTCTATTTCAGTTGGGTACCATTCATATGTAACCATATTTATATGGTTAAACTCATTAATTGTGTCAGATACACTTTTCAATCATTCCATTGATGCTATTCATGCAATGGATATCTGTGTGTAGTTTAGTGATGTTTCTAAATGGTGTTGGATACACCTTTAAGTTGGTGCAGTCATTCTGTGCGTGCATCAATACGAGTGAAGTTTACTGATGTTTTTTTTTAAAGTAAAATATGAACATATGAAAATATTTTCCTTCATAATCACAACTAACCACCAGTGATTGTACAAAACATGTTGAAGTTTAGATGTATTCACTTGCAGTGAATGAGTAATTGAATTCCATATGATAGCCCATCATAGTCATGAAAATTATTCTCAGATGTTTTATTTTACAGCCGCTTACCAATAATGGCATCAGGTTTCAGTGAAAAGGGACCATGCAAGAAATTTTAACGGAAACTACGGGGACTCGACTTCGTAGCACAACACGTTCATCCCCCATCCATAAGCAAGGCATAAAGGCATGCAAATTTTCGGAGCTTGAGATCATGTTTAAGCCGCATCTTTTTCATTTATTGCCTCGTTCCAGAGATGTCGGTTGCAGAGGGGACCGACTACTACTATGGTTGAGACATGCACAATGGAAATCCCCTTAGTGATCATCTAGTGCCAAACACACCACCAATACTCGTTATTTCACAGGTGATTGGTGCAAATCACACAGATGTTGTGGTGGAAGTTATACGTGCCAGCATGGTAGATGTCATGCACCATCAAACCGTCCTTCTTGCATTAAAAAAAATCACTTAGAAGTGTGCCCCCACAACGCAATATCTCCAACGAGTGGCATTTTTGTAGCAAAGCACGAATTGACTTTGAATTTAGTCGGTTTTATTGGCTTATATCAATAGCTTTCGAGTGCAGGCATATCTCAACAAAATTCTACAGGCCTGCATCTATAACATATGATCTTGAGATGTCCAATAAGCTCCCACAAACAATCTTCTAGAGCAATAAGAACACTATCAGACAACAGCCTCCGCCTCTTAACAATGCCCAACAATGTCATCTTAATGTTAGGTGGATATATCACAGAAATTTCACTTAGATCCCCAAATAAATCCTCAAGATGACGTACAAGGACACCCAAACATAACTAAGCTCCTGCACCTATGCTTTTTTATATTCGAGTTTTAAAATGAAGTGTTTGATGTGGAACATGTAACTCGAGATGAGTTTGAAAGAAGAGACCCATGCAACGCCATGATGTAGGTGTGCACAACCCAACACCAACACCTGTGATCGCATGGGCTGCTCGGCGAATGAAAATTTATTTGTTATGTGTTGATGCTATGTTTTGGGACATACAATGGAGATATCAGTTATTACAGAAAGAATAGCGGATCGGTTAGTCGTACAAGTTGCACCGATGAACCCCAGTCGAAAGTGCAACCTCTGGCTCGTTACGACTAGTCTCTGAGTCACAAATATCTCAGAGCAACAATCGATGCGACTCCTCCACTACGCAACCTCTAGTAAGTCACAGCTTATCCCAAAAGTCACTGAGTCGCAAGCCTAAGGCGTGAACAAAGAGTGCAACCTATCAAGAGCTGTGACTATGCGACCTCCATAGTTTCCAAGTCACGGGGTCACATAAAAGAGGATCCATAACCGGACGTGAATCTCCAACCATGCGACCTCCATGCTAAGGTTGCGACCTCATGCAAAATCATTGCCTATTAAAGAATGGGTGTTTTTATTATTCACGTCCCTAAGAAGATAGACGATTACGAGAACACGTTGAGCCTCATTTTGAGGATGTGTCTTTGAGGTTGGACACCATTGGATGATTTCGTCTAGTTTGTAATAAATTGTTTTGGAAGAGAGTTTGGCTACAGTGCACCAAATACATTGAAAAATATGTAGCATGACCCCTAGCATAATGTCCTATCCATTTATGGGTAAAGAGGCCAACCCATTAAAGGTGTTGCATATTTTGTTCTCATCGCCACCCTTTATGCAAATAAAAGTGGAAGGAGGCATTACGGTGGGGAGAACCATGTAAAGGAATGGCTATTTCTTGGGATAAGTAGAGGTTCCCCTGTTGGGTTGAACTTGACACTGGCCATGAATTTTCATAAATTCCTAGAAGGAGTATTGACGAGAAACAAGGAAACATATGATGGTAGAGAAGGGAATTGCGTTCTTCAAAGGTACGGGCAGATTTAGGCACATCCCAAAGACCATCAAAGGTGAATCATGTAATGCGGGAGGCAGTCATAAACTGAAGAAAGCATATAAATAACGAGCATAAATGTTTGTTTTCGAAGATCTTCTGAGAAGGATTTGGACTAATGATACCGTTTACAAGCTGCACATGCAACATTTCGGTGTGAAAAACAAGACCACACAGGGGTCTAGATTTACTATTTTTTAAAACCATTTTGGCTAATTACACGTGTTTCCAACATCAATATTATTTTAAGTAAATGTGACCCATGTTATTTGTTTACAAGTAGAAGCTGGTGAATTTCATGGCAAAAGCTGGGGTTTGCTCCGGCGAGGAAGGTGGATCCTTAACCTCACTTTAAGCTCAAAGGCACCCAGTCATGTGCACATGCTTGATATGTAGGAAAAGGCATCTTGCTGTGAAATCCAGAGATCATCGAAAGAAGAATACAAGAGGGACGAAACTCTAGGTTGCATGTCGCATATTGCTCAAGGTCATAGGTCGCAGATTTCTCAAGGTCACACGTCGCAGATGACCTCAAGTCGCAGGTCACAGATTACTCAAGGTCACAAGATGCAAATGGCCCAATTCGCAAGCCAACCCAATAGTCGGGAAGACAAAGAGTCAAGGGAAACTCAAGAGTCATCTCAGCCTATATGTACAACTTTGGGAAAGGATACATCAACTTTTAGCTCTACAATTAAAGCTAGTATGATAAAGGAATTGGTGCTAGAGAGCTAAAGGCACTTAGCTCTTGGTATCAAGTAGAGATAGAGGTAGTAAGGCTAGGGTTTTTGTATCATGCATTGAGATGAATGGCCCATGTTCCACTATTGGGTTTTGACAAGTTGTAGACATATATTTGACGTTGCAGCAACATTAATAATATATTCTCTTTTCAGCACTGATTCACGTGCTTGTTTGTGGTGATAGTACTAGCTGTCTAATATTTCACTATGTTGTACGGATGATTTCATGCATGAAATTGATTATGAAATAATTCACAGTGGTTGCATGTATGTTTTCTCTTGAATCAGTGTTTATTTTTTCCTTTCCCTATTATGAACTACTTTACAGTTAACTTCTAGCATGTTTTCTTTCATGTATGTCTAACTGGTTTTTTGGCTCACTAATCCCACTCATGGGATAACCCCCTTCTATATTGCTGGTTAGACTTGCTTGTATCTTTGTTTACTGTTCGTCTATCTTGGGTTGATTTTTCTTAACTGATTGGTCGTTTCACCTTTGCCTTTGCTCCATCATCTTCTCATTCGACAACCAAGAGTGGAAACACTTATGGTGGCAGTCGGGCCCACATACCAGATGGGGCTCCTATCCCAAATGGTGTGAGGTCTAATTGGGACCTTTCACTTGGGAGACCCCCTTGTTGTTGGCAATACAATTTTTCCCATCAATAGGTAAATTACCTCAAAATTTCCGAGAAGAATGCATTCGACAAGCCAAAATTTTCTTTCAATTTGTACAGTAACATGGTTGTCCCCAACTGAGTAGACTTTGACTGACCACCAGGTCCAAAGAGAGGGGTGGTGGAGCCAAATTTAAGGCTTTCAAAAAAGGTGTCAGCGATATGAGCATCATCCCTTAGCTGATCATCGTTATGGAATGCATCTAACAACATTGTATCCATGGTAGTCGTATCCCTTAAGTAATCATCCATACCAACCTCTATTTGATTGCCTCCATTGACAGCTTGTGAAGAAATGATATTGTTGTATTCATTCCTAATTGGTGAATCTAGACATAGTGGGAATTGAATAGGTGGTTGATTCGACCATTCTTGGTATCGTTCCTCTCCAATTATTTCTCTTAATTCAGCCTTCTCTCAATTTTACATTGTCGTAAGGTGTAACGGAATATGGTAGGTAGGTCACTCATCATCACTAGAATCCTAATAATTTCAAAAATATATATTTGAACATGATTAGAACAAAATCTATGATATCAATTAGTAAGCACGTTGACAATGCATGATTAATCTATTTGACATTGAAATGATTACATTTATATACCAAACAATTATTATTACCATCATTGTCCCATTATTGTGGCTAGAAGATGAAATATTGTTACAATTGGAAGGATGAAGCAGCTATCCATTTTCATCTACCAAATGTGCCTTGTGGTATGCTACTCCTGATAATAGATTCTGAAGTTTTGGAGTTGTTTGAATATTTTGTGCATCTGAACTCGATTCTGAATCTACGTGAACCTGCAAATTTGTATACATTATAAATTTTATTAAGCTGATTGACATGGATAAAAAACATAAATTCAATTAGATAATGAAAATATAAATAAAATCTAAAGTAAATATTACATCTCGAGATGGATAGGGAGAACTCCGTAATGGACTTTGAGAAATATTATGGAACGAACTAGATTTTGAAGAATTTTCCATTCGATATAATTATGATATTTTTTCCCTGCATTTGAGAAAAATCAACAATATTTTTTGGTGAACACACCTAAAAGTAATTTCGGTGCATTAAAAATGGACTTATTCTTATCGGTGCTAATGTACAGATAAACGCACCGGTGCTTTTTAGTTACTATGCATCGGTGCGGTGTTATTAATTGACGCATGGAGCTGAATAGCCACAAATAAAAAAGAGAAACTTTGTTTTTTTTTAAGTAAAAAAAAGCAGTAAATTGAAAAATGGGTGGAAAAATATTTTCGAAAATCTAATTTCATAAAATAGTTCTTTAAATAGTAAACACTTTTCATTATTTCATTATTTAAAAAAAAAATCAAGGAGAGATTTGCATGAGACATACCTGGCACAAGAGAGCAGAGAGAACTGTGGAGCAACGAAATACTTTCAAACATAACTATTCAGACAATCAGAATTCCAAACATCTGATGATTCAAACCCTGTAGCATAGAATTTCAAACCATCTGGTGATTAAATTTTATTGTTTTTTTTACATTTTCTCTAGTATTTTTTTACGTGGTAAGTAAAAAATTTAAATTTATTATTCATTTTCAGCAAAAAAAAAAAAAAAAAAAACATTCTTACACTAAAACCTTGATTCTTTTTGTTTTTGCCCTTGCTTCTTCCTATTTCTGTGATTTCAGAATTAGGGCTTTTCATTTTAGATTTATAGGGTTTGTATTTCTATATATATATATAGGCCTATGAAATCTAACCCATGGTACGACTTGCATAGTCGAATCCCAATCCATGTCGGCCCTTGTGTGAATTTAAAAAAAAAAAAAAATTTAATCAGTGTGCCATGTGTATACTAGCGCACTGGTGCGTCATTTTATCACAGGGCACCACACATGTATTGTTTGATAAAAAAAAATTAAAAACATATTTTTTTAATCAGTGCACCATATGTAAAATAGGGCACCGATGCATTATTTTTTTACAGCGCACCACACACGTACTGTTTGACAATTTTTTTATTCTATTTTATGTCTGTGTTAATCGATGCACCTTTTAAAATATAACGCACTGGGTCTCCTTGTTGACAGAGAGCACCGTATGGTGGTCCCATGTTTTCACGGTGCATTTATAAGAATATGTTGCACCGCCCCCTCCATGACATCATATGCTACAAAAACTAACATTAGAGGATTTTTATTAATTTGTCTATGTTAATCGGTGCGTTGGTTAACATATAACGCACTAGTTCTCCTTGTTTACATAGAGCACCGTACAATGTTTCTACTATTTTGGCAGTGTGTTTATAAGAACACGTCGCACCAACGTCGGTGCGTCATCATTAAAGGCACACTGATTTCTTGATATATATTTTTTTTAATCTAAAATTTTTATGATTCATTTATAAAATATATTAATGAATGGTATGCTATAGGTTTCATAGATAAAGGAATGGCTGACAAGAGATAAAGTAACAAAAATACTGATAGCACATCAAGAGAAGCAAATAAGGAAAGTTCTTTGTAAATTCTTTACAAAAAATGTTTTTTTTGAACTATATGTAAGTTTAACTAATATGTATTGTTTATTGTGTATCATGCAAAGCCAAAAAATGACGAAGCTCGATAAGATTTTTTCTGATATAGGACCAGAAGAGTGTAAAATCTTCATGGAAAAATTGTAAAAGAATGAATCAGATGAATGAAAAAATACTATCAATCCAATATAAGTTTCTTTTTTTAATTTTCATTAATAATATATTTAAAATTATTAGATAATATGTTTCATACAATCTATTAATTCACATATGTTTAATGCTCTACAGGGACCAACAACTCAGAAAAGGAATGTTGTTCTAAGAAAATAAAAAAAATAGAACATGCAAATGAAAATGAATTGCTCCTTAGCTCATCTAGAGTGGTGTTGGAGGTTAACGAAAGAGAGAAAAAAATTACAAAAATTTGAGGGATCTAGTGGAACGAATGTATAGACGTTCTTTCCACTTACAATACAAAAATCAATCCAATGATTCCAAGAACCAAATTGTATCTAAACTACAGGAAGAGTTTCCATAGAATTGGTCAATGAGATATGTCAGAATTTTAATAGCAAAAACATACAACATTGAAAAAAGAAGGAATTAAAAAGTAATATTCCTTTAAATGTTTTTCTAGAATTATATGTATATATTACTAGAAAGCAATCATTTATAAATATAACGTTTCTTATATTTACTTTTCATATATCAATATAAGAATTAAATAGTTTATTGTCATGTTAGATTTTCAGGAAGATTATGAAAATATCAAACGATGAACGAGATGATAGCAGAAATATGCCAGTAGGAATGTCCAAAAAGGTGTACAAGGAGATGGTCAAATAAATGGATGTAATTGCATCGCACAAGGAACCATATCAACAAAAACGTGCTTCAAATGTAATATGTAATCATTGAATTTTTCGATTAGGTACAATAAATAAAAAATTTAGCTTTAAATATTAATTTTCAAGTATTTTATTGCAAGAGTAATAAGTATCCTTACCTAACATAACTCATTATAATAATTAAGATACAAAATCTTGAATGAAAATAGTTACAACATTAATGTAGATTTCATCCAAACACATTTCTCATTAATTCATGTTATTGTTAAAGAGTAATTGGTGCAGAGTACAACATTAGTTAATTATGCAGGTTACATTATACCATACCTGAAATGTCAATTAAAAAAATATCTAAAAGAAAAATCTAAATGGAGTAATGATTATCCTTGCCTAACATAACACATTATAATAATTAAGATGCAAAATAATGAATGAGAATGGTTACAACATTAATGTAGATGTCATCCAAACACATTTCTCATTAATATCAATTATTGTTAAAGAGTAATTGGTGAATAATGCAACATTAATTAGTTATGAATAAAAATACTTCAATTTATTAGTGGGGTCTTTCATGCATACACATTTATATAATTTTACCCAAATACTTTATAATTAATAAAAATACAAATAATCCTTGACTTGTGAGAATATTATTTGCTAAATCAATATATTCATGAAAGAATCTATTTTGTGAAAAAACCATGATCACATTGACCCATCCACCTTGAGATGACTCTTATAAAGCTAGCTTGGCCCACACTGTACCTTCACCAACCAAGGAAAAAAAAAAAAAATCTCCTAGAAAATACATATGGCCCATAAAACACAATCATGTGCATTTGATTGACCTTAAATAAGGCGGCTATTAGCAATCTATCTTTACCAACTACATCGACCCACTTGACAATTTATAAAGCAATTGATTTTTAATATATTTCTTATTACATCCCAATCATAAAGAATTTGGCTTCATGATATCTTTCCTATTATGTTTAGACTTTTATAAATTTACATATAAAAATGCTTTATATGAATGCAAAGACTTTCTATTTATTAAACCTTTGTTTGATATAAGGAAAATTGAACGCTCACTAAATTTTGAGTGGCATCATGATATCTTTCTTAATATGTTTAGACTTATTTAAAATTAAATATTAAAAAAATGCTTTATAGGAATGCAGAGACTTTCTATTTATTAAACCTATGTTTGAAATAAAGAAAATTAAACGCTCACTAAAATTTGAGGAAAATGCACTTTTTAAAATCATCCATTACGAAAATGGAATGCTCACTAAATTTTGGGTAAAACACAATTTTTAAATAGTCCATTACAATTTAGTGATATGTAATATATTATTCGTAAATGGAATGCTCACTAAATTTTGTGTTAAAAACACTTTTAAAAATAGTCCATTACAATTTAGTGATATGTAATATATTATTCTAATCTCACATGTCAATTTTTAAAAAATAAAATTATGTGAAATTAAATACTCCTAATCTTAGTAAATCAAAATAAAATTCATAATTCCAATAGAGGTCATGTCGGAGAAGCTAAGGCTGCGGGAAAGTGATGAAGATTCGAGACATTACGTAGGGTATTTGCTTCGTTAGGTGGATTGAAGTTTGGGTTTCGGTTATGGGCAGGGGTTCGACAACGGAGCTTTGTTATTGTGGAAAGTAGATTGGCTATTTGGTGCAACCATCTCTTGCTTATCATTATGATAGATAGAGTTTGTAGCTTAAGAGATTGCAGTTTAATGGTGGTAATTTGACTAATTCAGTGGTTTTTGGCTTAACTATTTGGGACTCGCCTTGTTCTTGGAGGCTACCACAGTGGGCGAATTGTCGGGGGCACAACGTGAGGACCACATCATCGATAGGATGGTTTCAGCGTTGACAGAAATCTCTTCTATTCCCTTGTTGACACAAGTGTCAATTTCTTGTTTCTTTGTTATTGTAATATGATTTTGGATTTATAGTGTCCCTAGAGTGGAGTGTGGGGTGTCTTGGGGTCAGGCCGGGGTGACCAGTGTGATTGTCCAAAACCCCAGGGTGGTGTGTGCATTGTCTTGTGGTTGTTCCCTGCTTCTGGGTGGTCAAATTGGTGAAGGGTTGGAAGCGAGCGACATTATACTCCCACTGGTTGCAGCTGTAAGCTATAGGCAGGGCTAGAGAGTCTGTAGGCATGTGGGAGGGTGGTGGTTTGGTTGGTGGGTTGACCTCACAATGGGGGGCTAGTGGTTTGCTGCATCTTGGACATTGTGTGGTAGACGTTGTGGGGTTGGGAGAAGTTTTCACAACGAGTCGTTTGAGTGGTGCGAGGACGAGTTAACGTCTGAGGGCTTTTGGGCGTGGGGGGAAATCTTTTGTCCTAACAGCCGAGACGTTGGCTGAAAGTTGTGATGTAGGTTGAGCAGGGGTATCAATGAGCGTTTCATGCATCGCCAATGAGCAAGGGACCAAAGAAGGGCGCATCCCCGTGGTTAGGGGGTGGTGCATCATGTGGACTGGCAAGACAAAGGGGAAGCACTGGAATTGTTGAACACCATCTCTCCTTAGCATGTAGACCTGCCTCTACCTTTTGACTCTCTTGAAACACAAATTGGTCAGGTGATAGTAGAAGTAGAACAATTGGCCAGGGATCGACACGATGACCGCAACGAGATCATTGGTTTTATGAATGATCTCAAGCATAATTAGCCGCATATGATGGATTGATTAGTCTCCCTTCGTAGAGGTTAGAAGTGGCTCCAGGAGCGGTTGGAAAACTTTGAAGGTAGAATGGAACACATGGAGGCACATGTTCATGAAGTGTGTCGCCAACCAAGGGGAAATGACCTCGACGACCTGCCTCTAGGTAATATTGATGTTTAATGATGATTGTGAGATGTGTTTTGATTCTTGGGTAGTTTTGGTCCACTTGGGCTATCAGTGTTTGGTCCCCAAGTTTTCTCTATTTAATGTCAGTGTCTTTTTGTCTTTACCATTTGGTCAAAAACTCTAGTAGGAGTGAGGCCAATGGCGTTGAAGCTATTCTCCTTGCAATATAAATTTTCAATGAATCCACCTAAGTTCAAGTTCCTAGAGACACTAACTTTTAACTATTTATAATAATAAATTCACATTATCAAATCTAATACTAGACCAAAATACGGTTTGAACTTTAGAATATTTATAATAGATTTACTTAAGAATTTGTGTTATAACATTTATAATATATTTTTAACTAGTAAATATAGTTGACACAAAGCCATCATTTTCTATCATTTGTATTCTAATCAGTTAAAAATGAAGCCAATAATATAATTTAATATATTTATTAATATTAATATTTTTTTATTAAAAAAATTAATTTCATTAATAATATTATTTTTTGGGAAGAAATAAATACATAATAAACTATTTTTTTTTGTATTCAATCATAAAATTGGATTCTTGACTAACATATAGTGTTTTCATTTAAATTTTTAATGTTTCCCTCCAAGAGTGTACTCCACTATTGAGTTTTCCATTGCAAACACAAATATAGCTGCCCTTTGAAATTTCTAATTGACAATCTTAATAATAGAGTTCTAGTTTAACGACTTATGTTTAGAGGATAACCAAAACTTCCATACTAATAAATTAATTTTAGTAGAAATGATCAAATGGGTCATATCAACGGTTTGCGCCCATCATTGTGAAAGGTATGCCTAGAATTAACTATGATATATATATATATATATATATATATATATATATATATATATATATATATATATATATATATATATATATATATAGTGATCCATCTCTGTGTGAATCTTAAATTAAAATGGGTGTTAATCTAATTATTCCATCCCACCTTTCAATAGCCACACCAAATGAACTGCACTGATACCAAATGCCAAATGCCAAATGCCAATACCACGTTTCATAAATATTTTTTTAATAAATTACAAGGATAACCACCTTTCACAAATTATTTTTTAATAAATTAAGAGAGGAACAGACTTAAGAAACTAAAAAATTATTGGAATAATTTTCATATTATCCATTGAATCATGTATTAGACAGAGAATATTTGCTTGGTGTAGAATCTCCATATTCATTTTATTGAAAATATAAATTCCTCAAGCCCAATTCCAATATATACCAAGTCATAATTATTTTACAATATTAAAAAAAAAGTACAATTATAAATTTTGAATAAGAATAAATGTAATATGTAAAGTATAGGCTTCGAGTATGTCTTAATATTGTTTTTGCTTAGTTAAGAACTTGTCTTCCTCTTTCTTGGACATAAGGAAATAGACTAACACCCCAATACCTAGAGACATCTGGCAGGAGCTAAAGTTTGCCCCTTACATACCACTAGTGGGTAATTCAGGTGGCATGGTTTCCCTTGAATAACAATGATGAGTCAGCCTGCATTCATAGATAACAACTAGTGATGGTTATTTCCACTATTATTTTGACAACTGAGTTATGATATTTTTTCCCACTATAATAATGATTAAGCCTAAAGGGTTACTAAATAGTCACGATAAAAACATAAAGGATGAAAATAATTACACACACTACATATGTGTGTGTGGGGGGTGCTATGGTGATAAAGTTGTAAAGTGTATTTTTTTTTATATTCATAGTGTGATTATTTTCATCATTCATGTTTTTCTCATGTCTATTTAGTAACCCTCAAGATTCAATCATAATGTGTGTTTATATTCAAAGTGTTCTTTAATAAATTTTTTGGGTTTAAAATAATGGCATTACTATTCTTTAGCTTAAAAATATTGGATGTAATAATGAAGGGTAAGAAGTTTTTTCATGTTGAACAAAGTTCAACTTCATGAATGTTTTTCTTAAAGTTGTGAAGTCTATCTTGTGGTAGTGATGAGGCATGTGGTTGCACCCAAATGATCACATGACTCATGCACATATTGGTATAGAATTAAAACAAACCTCAATGTTTATTCTTTTATGTCCATTGGAATTTGGATTAAGGGAGCTTTGTAGATATTGTGATATATATTTGCAACTACTCATGAAATTTTAATCAAAATCATAAGACAAAAACCTACTCTACTACTTAGTGGAATTCATGTTCATAATTTAGAACATCAATAAAAAAACATCCAATGAGAAATAACACACATGCACATAATTTTTTTCTAGGGAAAGAAATCTGCTAGAAAACCCCAATGCATGCTTGCATTAATCTGATGAATATAAATGTATTACAATTTCTTTGCTCAACTGAGCACAACCTATAAATGAATAACCTATCTCTCTGCTCACTGAGAAGCTCTGACCTAGAGTTAATCAATTTCTTCCTCTGCTTGAGCCTGTATTTCCTTGTATTGTTCCTTGAGAAATTAGGCCCTATTGTTTAGGAATTTATCCAAAATGGATTGCACAATTCCTTAGGATGATTATATGACTGCATGCAACACCTGCACACTCAAGACTAGTTTACAATTGATGTTACAGTGCCTTGGAATCTCCACCAAGTATGGGGAACTCGAATTCTCTGCATGCACTAGCTATTTTAGGTTGATTGATAAGTTAACCGGATGATCACTGAGTTTTACTAAAGTCCCATTGCACATCTGACCTTCCACTAGTGCCTCCAACAATTAGAACTAGTTTAATTGAAAATAATTTGAAATAATTGACCTTGATTGCTACAAATTAGCAATCACACATGATTAACTGAAATATCACTCCTCCAACTTGAATTTACTGAGTAAACTGGATGAAAAAATCCATATCACATAAGTTAACTACATCCAAGTTGTCTATTGATGTGGAAATTCAAATTTTATCACTTTAATCAAGGAAAAATCCAATTGAGAATTTCTTGTTTCTTTTTTCAAAAATCCCTGCCAACAAGAAAGATTTTATCAACGACTCTTATCCTACACCTATGGAACTCAAACTTCCCTCTTGACAAGGCCTTTGCCAAAATGTCTGCATCTTCTTTCTCTGTCAGAATACACTGTAGCAACATTATCCGCCTCTACACACAATCCCTTAAATGGTGATACCAGATATCTATATGCTTGGATTGATCGTGAACAAAAAAGACTCTCAGAGAGATTGATGAAACTGTAAGTATCATAGTAGATAATAGTTGGATCCATCATCTAAAAAAACAATCCAACAAGTATCTTTCTCAATCATATCACCTCACATGTTGCTTAACTTGCAGCCATGTATTTTACTTCTACCAAGTTGGGCGCCATAGATATTTTCTTCCTGTTGTAGCAGGAAACTGCTACAAACCTAACAATGAAAACTCCACCTAATGTGCTCTTTCTGTCTGACAGACACCCCACCCAATCTGCATCTGTGAAGCCACACAAATTCACTCCCTTTGTCCATATGTACCATTGTCCAAACTAGGTAGTGCCTCTGAGGTACTGCAAAACATGCTTAGTTACATTCCAAAATAATTTTGTTTTCCTAACCATAGCTCGGCTCGGCTGGTTAACTGCATAGCACATATCTAGTCATGTGTTCACAAGGTACATCCTCCTTCCTCTAGTTGGTCGCTAGAGGTGTCTCCATGGGTTTGAAATTGTTCATGCAGAATCTCTGCAGAATCTCATTTACATACTTGCCTTGAGAGACAAAAAATTCCACGTCACCTTTCCATGCTTCCAATTCGAGGACGTAGTGCAAGAGATCCATGTCCTTCATTCCAAATTCTCTTGCAAGGTCCTCCTTGCAAGATCTGGTCAACTATTCATCACCAGTTAAAATCAAGTCATCAACATATAAGACAATAATAAAAAATTTACCTTCTACCAAGATATGATAGAGGTTTTCATCTGCCTCACTTTTTGTGAAGCCTAAACCAGTGAGATAGTTGTCGATCCTGGTGTACCAAGCATGGGGTGCTTGTTTGAGACCATACAATGCTTGCTTGAGTATTAACACATGAGACTTTTGATCAAATGTTTCAAAATATTTTGGTTGCTCTATTTTGTGGTGGATTTGTCACACGGGTGTACAAAATCACACCAACTTAGAGAGTGTGATCTACTCTCTAAACTATTGGTAACAGGAAGAAAGTGGGGGAGCTCAAAAGCATAAAAATTAAAGGAAATAGTATACTGAAGTATGCTCTGGTTAAACTAAAACTAAAAAAAAATATATACAGAAGCTATATAGAGATTTCAAAATTATAATAATGAAAACGATGGCTCGATGGCCTCTTCTTATTAAACGTTTGAAACAGAGAAGAAATTTTACCCACTTGCCAAAGGGCCCCTAGGCAATGGCTCTAGGTCCTGATGCAAGGATTTTTCCTTCCAAGCTCTGCCTCTGATGCAATCTCCCTCTCTCTCTCTGTTGTGGTGGACTAATATGTTGGGTGGCCAACTATTGAGTCCTTTTTAGCTCCAGCTCCGGGTCACACACAATGCTGGTGTTTCTTGGGCAACTTTGGCCAGCATAACACTATGATCACCATTTCTTCATATCTTGGTGGGTTTATATAGGTGAGCTTCAAATCCGCCTTCCCTCCCTTGGTACATGATGGATGGTGACCCAAGGGAGAGGTGTGATTCCATTGTGTGCTCAAATATTCTTTTTTGTGCTCACATAATGTCTAAGGAGGTGTTGGTGGCCGTCCTTAGGCGGCTTTCACATAAGGAGTAATTGTCCTTTGCTTGGTGTGGTCTCGGAAAACGAATTTTTTCCATTTCCAGGAATGCACGCTTATCGGGAAAAAAGGCACACAGAAGACACTCTTCTCGAAGGATAAAGCACTTTAGTATTTATGACTAGTTCAAATCTAATTTTCTCAAAACCTTAGAGTTTTTAAATACTTCTTGATTCCATAATGTGTTCCTATCTTGTAAATCCTTGGGCTCGACATTAATTGATGTCGTCTTCTACTGTACGATTTTCCAGTGTTAACATTTTCCCCCTAATGTGTGAGGTCTAGGAAGAATTTTATAGCCTAAATACATTATAGTTTCTTTTCTGTATCATATATGCAGAGAGAGAGAGAGAGAGAGAGAGAGAGAGAGAGAGAGGTCTATGTGTATTTTGGAATTGAAAACACCTTGCACCATTTCCGAGATAACCATGGCCTAAGGGACCCCTTGCAAGAAAAAAAATTATACAACATATTTACAAAATTTCAACAAGGCGGGCATGTCCCATGCTCGTGATGTTATGGCTAGTTAAATAAAATTGACAGATACATGTGTTGTCTGTGACACTACTCTAGTAGTGATGCTAGTTGTTGACGACGACTGCTGATGCTCTGAGGGGCATTTTTTCTTTGATGATAGGTGGAATGTGGTACCCATATGCATAGTCCTGGTATGGCATATCACTGCACCATGTACGCATATGTACTGGCTGGGACCTTCCTGTGTAAGAATTGTTGTCAGAGACGCTTATGGAGGCAGGGGTCTTCGACGGATCTGATCAAAGTGCAATGGTTGTAAGGTACGATACCATCGTGACATGAAATATTTTGTTGCGGTCAAATGTTAGGAGGGTCGATGACATCTGTGGACAATGATGTCTCCCACAGTGCCACCCGAGGACACCCCTTTGCATGGGAAGGGGTCATCCAAGGTACCACTTCCTTTTTGGAAAAGAGGTGTTGAGGTCGACAAAAAGGAAGCCTTACCGAACCATGGGTCACCGACCTGAGGGGTCGAGGACCGAGATGTGATGGCTTCAACATAGGCATGTTGGTGAGAAGTGACTGAAAACGGATGATATGGATTTCGTGGCCCAAGGTTGAAGTATACTTTAGTAGCTTGGCGGCAATCATATTATTTCTGAAGGGAAACATCCCTGGAGTCGGTAGGACCTTCAGGGTGGGTATGAACTGGCTATGAATGTCGGGATGGTGCGTGCATGGGGGGAGTGAAATACTTTGACCAAGGGGAATGAGGGACTGCTGCCATGCGAGAAAAGGTGAAATATGAGGGCAAAATGGTGAAGGGAATCATTTGCAATATTTGTACACTAACCAAAAGAATAAAATAATGGGGTTTGGTTTGTACAGAACACAGAGACGGGTACCCTCAGCTCGTACAAACTGGTCGTCCAGGAAGGGGGTTTTGAGTTTGAATGGTAAAATTGACCTTATGCATGATATATGGATGGGCATGGGGTGCTTCCTGGACTAAAATGGTATAGCCATGGTGACACTTGTGGGGTGATGTATGTTCTACTTTGGATGACGATCGCCATGGAGGGGAGGCTCTACTGACCAATGCAGACGTTTATCATATGCAGGGTGAGGTGACGATAAACGTGGTCGGGTATGTGGACCCTATGGTTTATTTATGATGGAGAAATGATGTCAGGATATGCAAAGTTCTCTAGGACTCTATTATGATGAAGGTATAATGATACATGCTCTAGAAATTTCAGTGAATGGTGTTGTGTATGGTTTGCAGGTTCTTCCTGCAAAAAAAACTACCTCAAGTGAAAGCATCTTCTTTTCATCCAATATTATTGAAAAACATGAACTTTCAAAAGGAATATGGGAGGGTGCATACCTACCAGTGCTAAAAAAATTATTTTTCCAGAAATCGAATGTGTGGCATCGCCTCCATTCCCTTGGGAGATGTTACTTGTCTCTAGTGTTGATTTCAGTTGCGGTTGCCCCCAAACTGAGATCATGGGGTGGCATTTCCGGTTACTAGCCCCCATCTAGGATCTCCCTAAATATAGATTACTGCTGCCTAGGTGACCTTAGGTCAAAGACCTGACCAAGCCGTCTGCAGTAATCAATGCGCCCGATAACTCAAGAGGGTGAGGCAACCAGGTTCCCTTGTCCCTGGTTGGTGTATGGTGGCTTGGGGGGAGGAGAGACAAATGGTTGTCTTTCTAGTGAGTGTCGTTCCTCTTGCATGTATAGGATGATATGAGTTTCATCTCCGATAGATTGAATGGAGGGATCCTCTTGATAGGATCACTCGACCGCATGTAAGGCATCCCTATACCATGGCATCTCTAGAAAATGGTGGGTACAGTGTCCGTAGGTGTCGCAGAGAGCGCATGCGTGATTGGTATGCAGCGACATGCTTGTACTTTTGGTGGCAGGTTCCTTTTTACAGGAACACAACGTCAAGGTGCCTGCTTCGGAGCCAAGGAGTGTTTTTAACTCATCTAACTTCGGACATACATGGGTAGGGTGTCTTATGACATCACATATGGTGTAGGCTAATGACTACCTTTGCATTGTGGGGATCATCACTTTCTTTCCCCTCTTGGCAATTTTCTTGGCCGTGGTAACCAGTTTCGTAAAGGAAACTTCCCTTGCGGGGGCAATTTCGACTATTTCTTGGGTAGGTTGGGGTTCCTCGGGATTGGGGGGCTTTAACCCAAATGCATTATTGTTGGTAGCTCTTATTCCTGAAGGGGGAATGAGGTACCAAACTAGGAATGCCGACGATATGTTGGATAACACCAGTGTTGCCAAAACTTGCTGGGAGACGAAGCCAGGAGGTGGGTAGAGGAAAGGGGTTTGGGAGGCGGCATAGACTAGAGAGGTTGTCGTGGTTGATGCCTCGATGTCATTACTGCTTGATTCTGTGTCCTGACTAACCTCAGTGCTTGATTTGGACATCATGCATACCGGGGCCCCTGTGGCATCGGGCGATACCTCAGGGATAATGGGGGGATCTCCTAGGAATGACCCTAGGATGGACGACGGTTTGAATTGGCCAGGGCCATATTCTTGATACTGTGAAAGACCATCTGCGGTTGTATCTACGTAGGGTAGAATGACATCCGTGTTGGTCAAGGGATGCTTTTCACTATGCATCAGTTGGTCTACCATAATGATTCGATCCTCGTGGGGGAACATCATGATGCGGAAGACGGAGGATGCTATGGTAGAAATGGTGTACATGTAACTCCGCCCAAGGAGTATATTGTAATCCAAGTGAGCGTCCAAGACTTCGATGTCTATGTGGACCATCTTGTCGGCTAAGCATACAGGTAAATTTTGGAAGAGGCCGACGGGGGTCGAGGGACGACCGTCGTATGCTCTAAGTGTGATGATGGAAGGTTTGAGTTCGGGGGCTCCTAACTTCTGCCACACATTCTTTGACATGATGCATGTGGATGCACCCTCATCAATGACACATCGATGAATAGTGATATTATGCACCAATACTGGTATCTGGAAGGCGACCATGGAGGGAAGCCTAGGGGTGGCTTTGTCTAAGTCAAAAGCCATCATGCGCGTATCGTCAGGGTTGAGAGTGCCTATTGCAGAAAGTAGGGCTTTCCATTGCTTTGGGCACGACTATAGTACTTCCAATGCGAACATAGAAGTAGGTGACTGAGCTAAATCGTCTACGATGCTATAATTGTGGGTTGCTTTGGAGTAGTTACCTGCTCGCCTATTAGGCCCTTTTACAATTTTTGGCAATGGTTCCATAGGAACCTTTGGAATGGTTAAAGGTGCAGTCAGCGCGCTCGTACTAGCCCTTGACGTATTGGTGTCTGGTGGGGTGTCGTAGGTGCGATTCCAAGTTTGGAAAAAAAATTCTTCCCCAACCATGTAAATTTCATGGTTGCTTTTCCCAAAATCGTCTGGGTTTTTCTGTTGAGTGCTAACCGTTCCTTGATGGGGGAAGGGTTCTTGCATCATCGTAGTTTGCTGGGAGGATCCTCCTTGTCCTCGATTACTCTGTAGATTTTTAAGCTCAGGGAGTTCGGGACAGTGGTGAGTATAGTGCCCGTACTCACCACATATTGAACAAGAATTTTTTTTCGTAGAGGTGGCCTTTTTCCGTGCCTTTAGGCAGTGCTTGGCTCCTGGTTCTAATTCTGGTTGGAGTTACCTCTAGCCTGGGATCACAGTGGGCACTGTCAGTTGCTGCCCCCCTATCCAGGGTTCCCTTTGGGCTTTTTTTTGTCTTTTTCTTAACCACGTTAGGAGGGTAGTTCTCCTGATCATACTAGTGTGGTTGATTTTGGGACGACTGCACAAAGTTCACTTGTGCATTGTTTTGTGTAGGTGGGTTGTGTGCTTGGGACTGACCATAATGTTGTCCCATGTTTGCACCTGGTCGTTGGGTGGGAGACCTTCCATCAGTATTTATTCCTACATACTGGGCCCCCTCAGCCAGAGGATAAGGTCCTCCTTGGTGATACGCTTGCGCCCTATTAGTCAAATTTTGCTGCTGCATATGATGACTTTGGAATTCGGGTTCAGACATGTTTTTGGTAGAACCATGTGTGTAACCGGGATTCTGATTGCTACTGCCTAGGTACCCTTGGGTCATTGACCCAATAAGTCCGTCTATAGAGTTAGATGTGCCTGGAAATTCTTGATAAGATTGCAGGTGCAGGGCGTTAGGCAGGATGTTGTAGATGTATCCTGACTACGTATAAATCAGTTCAAGCTATTGGGCTTTACTGATTGCATCCTCTTTGAATGTGGTGTTGTGCTGCACCAAATCATTTGAAATCTTCGTCGTCAAAGTTTTCAAGAATAAATCTAAAAGGTCTCGGTCATCGAGTTTAGCTTTACATAAACTGCGACGTCACCTCCATTCATGGAGATGCTCTAAAATATGGATGGAGGGGGATTGTCTGAAATGAGTCAGTAATTCCATTCCTGGATCGTGGTGAATGGGCAACTAAAATTATGTGAGGAACGCGGTAGCGAGGGCGCTAAAGGTTCCATGTGAAGCAGGAGGTTGCTCCACGTACCATTTTGCGGCCACTCCCATAAGAGTGCATTGAAATAGCCTCAACCGAATAGTATTTTTGATGATGCTATTCGATGAGCACCACAGGTGAAAGGTCATTATATGATTACCTAGGTCTTTCTCTTTCTTTCCTTCAAAATTTGGTATGTCTGAAGGGATATTCGTGGGCATGGGAGGCCAAATGGGGTTATTGGTGAGCTTAGTTAAATATGGTAGATTCAACGCCACTAAAAAGGGTGACTGGGAGGTTGACGCTTGTGTGAAGACATGAATTTCTGGTTAGAACGAGGGTTAGTCTGTGACATACCCTGTTGTGAATTCAGCTGGCTTCCCGTATGGAATGCGCTCCTCTGCCCCCCAGGGGACGAGGGGGGAGTGGTGTGCAATGTGGTGTTGGGAGACCAACTAGGGTTCCCAACTAAGGTTGCTCCAAGAAAGTATGAACCAAAAATTATTGCAAAGTTCTGTCTTTGATGCCTAAACAACGAAAGAACTGGAACCCCTCCCGATAATGGGGGGAGGTCCAAAAGACACCTGGACCGATGAGGTTCCGTTGGAACCATTTGGGTGTCGAACAGGTTAGGTTTTGGAAAATTTTTAAGGGGATTGAGTCTATGATCACGAAAAAATTTATGGCCACATACATAAAACAAAGAGAAAATGAAATTAATTTTCACTTTAACTTAATCTATGTGATCAATCAAGAAAAAAATGGTTTTGTTTGTTTGCGCATGATACTCAGAATCCTAGAATACCTATTACGTCCTCACACTTTCAAAAGTAACTGGACCTTGAGAATATTTCTTGCGAGTGCTGGCACAACATCCCGTAAGAGCTGGTGATGCCCCTAGTCAGCCAAAGAGAATCCACCAAGGTAAGGGTAGAGGGTCTGGCGGTTTCCTTCACCGTTGCCTATAAGGTAAAGGATGCCCTAGTTTTGGCCACTAAGAACCACCGTCCCACGTGAGCGTTCGAGTCTTGGACTTCTTGGTAGTTAGCTAACAGTACTGAGTATCATCTGGGTTAGGTAGCCCCAACTGATACTGCACGCACTGCGCCTAAGCCTAACCCCCTTTGAATCGGGTCTCTGCTGTGCTCAGGTTTTCTTTTCCGTGGGCTAATAGGTGGATTTTAAAGCTCCCTAAATACACAACTTCTATGTTTCAATGTGAAGTGTGATCATGGCAGCTTATTGGATGCCTACCCCCTTGATCCTAACTTAATCTATAAATTCTCTTGTGGCCCCTATGGGCAGAATTTAGTGAGTTGGTTTAAGTTATTTTTAGGTGGATTTCTTTGCTTAGTGGGTGAATGTGTGTGAGCGTATGGTGAAAAATCTCATAATTTGAACATACGGATATCGGTAATCCTTTAGAAAAGTCCCCTAGTTAAACTATGTGACATTGTTCCTTGCTCAAATGGAAAGCATTTGCAGATAATGGGTCGCTTCCAAATCTTCCTAGTTAACCTATGTGAGTAACTAAAGGGAGATGGCAAATAAAAAATGTAGAGCATTCATATGCTTGTCTAGGGTCACCAAATGGTGCAAAGACAACAAAGATTACTTGCTCTAATTGGCGATTCAATCCTAGTCCTGCAATTTCCTAAATGCAAAAATTAAATTTAAACTAAACAATTTCTACACTAGCTTATGTATGTGTGGTCTTGAGCCACTTACTTGGACTAGTTAAACTAAGCGTGCATACCAAAATTTGCAAAAACATAAATTGTTCAGAAAGCAATGGTTAATTCACCCCCTACTTAAACTATGTGAACACTTTTTGAAAAAACAAACTTAAATGAAAAACTAACTAAATGCCTATAGAAAGCAGCAAAAAATGAGTTCTTAAAAGGTGTGGGGTATCAACATAAGTGTTAGTAGATACATTAGGGACTGCCCAACACACTTACAAGAAGAAAAAATGCAGAAAATAGGGACAAAAAAAATCTCAATTTGCAATTTGCGCATAAAAACCTTGACAGGTGCGCCTTCCTACACGCAGTTCAGTCCTGAACGAGCGAAATGCGCCTCTGTGTGGAAAAAATATGCGCAAAAATCCTACAAGTAAAATATTAGGAGCTGCCTTCTTCAGTCTGTCACTTCAGTGAGTCTAGGGACTACAAGATGGGTTAGAGGAATATCATCTCCACTCCAACATAGACAAAGGGTCTCCTGCAAAAGATGGCACAACCACATAAACTTGGAACACGCCAGTGGAGTCTCCAATCCTGTTGTGGTGGATTTTTCGCACGGGTGTATGAAATCGCAGCAACTTAGAGAGTGCGGTCTACTCTCTAAACTATTGGTAACAGGTAGAAAGTGGGGGAGCTCAAAAGCATAAAACTTAAAGGAAATAGTATGCTGAAGTATGCTTTGGTTAAACTAAAACTAAAAACACAAATATACAGAAGCTATATAGAGAGTTCAAAACAATAATAATGCAAACGATGGCTCGATGGCCTCTTCTTATTAAACATTTGAAACAGAGAAGAAATTTTACCCACTTGCCAAAAGGCCCCTAGGAAATGGCTCTAGGACCTAACACAAGGATGTTGCCTTCCAAGCTTTGCCTCTGATGCAGTCTCCCTCTCTCTCTTTGTTGTGGTGGACTAATATGTTGGGTGGCCAACTATCGAGTCCTCTTTAGCTCCAGCTCTGGGTCACACACAATGCTGGTGTTGCTTGGGTAACTTTGGCTAGCATAACACTGTGATCACCATTTCTTCATCTCTTGGTGGGTTTATATAGGTGAGCTTCAAATCCTCCTTCCCTCCCTTGGTACATGATGGATGGTGACCCAAGGGAGAGGTGTCATTCCATTGTGTGCTCAAATATTCATTTTTGTGATCACATAATGTCTAAGGAGGTGTTGGTGGCTATCCTTAGGCAACTTTCACATAAGGAGTAACTGTCCTTTGCTTGGTTTGGTCCTGGAAAGAGACTTCTTTCCATTTCCAGGAATGCACGCTGTTACACAGTAATTTGTCACCATCCCTACCATTCCCCGTCCCGCACAATGGAGGACCCATTTTGTGACCTGTGAACATGGTCATGCCTTGAAAACATCATCAATGCATTCCTCTAAGCATGAGCTTCATTTTCCCTTGAGACATCTCCTTGAAAAAATCATGAAAAACATCCCTTTTTGCATTGGCGCGGGCAGGCAGTTCAGTACTCGCGCCAATGGGGAAGATCCTGCAAAGAGGTCGCGCCAACTGGCGCTCTGTCATAGAGCAGTAGTCGCGCCACCCAATTTAGGGACTGTTTTTTAAATAAAGATGGTGGAAGTTGAGTTCCAACAAACTCAGAAACCATTGCCTATCTTGAGTTGGGAGGTTTGGCTGCGGGAGTTCTATGGAAGGGAAGTGGTTTTTCCACCTCCCATGGAACCTTCCTTGTTGATAGGGCCAATCCCATAATAATAGGGATCCCAAATCCCTCCTTCCCCATCTATAAAAGCCTGCTCAAATCCATGGCAAGCTAGTCTTGAAGTGCCTAAGCTCTGAATCTCCATATTCCCAAGAGCCTTTGTGTTGTAAAGAATCCTCTCTTTCCCTTAAGGCTAACTCAAGTAAGGAGACCATTGTCACGAGACTCTGGAGAGGTTTTTCCCTTTCCTTGGTGAGCTTTGCGAGACGTGGACGACTGGAGACCCGTCCGAAGGAGACCGCGACGTCAGAACTTGGTTGTAATCTCTCTTCGCTGGTTATTTAATAGATGATTATGATTATGGTTCCACTCTGTTTTCCATCATGTTAATGTGAGTAACGTCCTTTCTGACTGATGTTTAGTTACATATGCTGGTTTCTATGCTTGTATCTGTTCGTTTCTTCCATGTGCAGGTGTTCATCCGCGGAGATCGTGGAGGGATTGTGATCTGCCGAGGCTGAGGAATGGGGACGCTTCTTCTTCAGATCATAGCGTTGGAATCCAGGTAGGCTTCTATCCCTAGTATTTTCATTCGAAACTAGGAACTTGCGTCGTAACATTGTTTGATTGTTGCTAGACCCCTGCTGGGCTAGTAGGGATCGCCTCTATCCGCAGAGGGGATTTACCTCCTCAACAATTTGGCGACTCTGCTGGGGAGACGTTCAGATTTCACTGTCTCGTTTGTGTTGTCTCGCTTTGATTATTTTATGTTTTCCTTGCTTGGTTGACCTTCTGGGTTGGGTTCTTTTGTGTTTTGGCTTTTGGTTTAGCCCCAGAGGATCAGATCTGACCTCTGCTTTTCCGAATTTTCACCTTTTAATGGTTGGCTTGATTGGCGCGGTTTCTAGCCTGACAATCGCGCCAATTGGTGCCGGTTGCCAGTTCATCACTCGTGCCATCCCCTGTCTGGTGCGGATTATAGCCAGACAGTCGCGCAATTTCCTATAGGTGGTAGGGTTACCCTTGTTCGGAAGTTTCTTTTGGTCAGTACTTTGCTTCTGGGTTTGTTTTAGATTCAGCTTGAAGTGGGAAGTCTGGTCTTGGTTGGGACAAATTCTTTGTTTTTTCATTTTCAGGCATTGGCGCTTGTTGTCAGTTAGCAACCCGCGCCAATTGGCCATTGGCGCTAGTTGTCAGTGTACAAGTCGCGCCAGTTGGCGCTACTTGTCAATGTACAAGTCGAGCCAATTTCAGGGTGTATGAAAATTGAGATTTTTTCCCTAAATCCTTCACCAGTGTGTCTTTCCCTTCCGGTATTTTCCTTGTATGAGCATAGATTACATTGCTCATTGTTTGGGATGTCTTCTTTCCATGATTGTTTGATGTAAAAGGGAATGAATGCCTTGTCTTGATCTCATTCTTTGGAAGTCCTCTTTGTGTTTTGTCAAATTTTGAGGAATTTTGTTACAAAGTGTTTTGAAACAACGATTGCATTCTTAGTGTTTATTTACATCTCTTTTGCATTCATCCTTCATTAAGAAGCTTTGCATTTATTTAGTTTTCGTCTCAAAGTGTTCTTTTTGTTAAAATGCATTAGATCACATTGCATTGAAAAGTATTTTTTGAGATTTATCATTGAACTTAGATTACATTGTTTAATGATTGAAAGCTAAAAATCACTTTGAGTGCATTCTCTTTCATTGAAAGCGTGCATTAAGTAGATTCTCATTTCATCGAAAAATGCATTGAGTGCATTCTTATTATTTGAAAAGAAAAGGAAATTGTGCATTGATTACAATTGCATAATTTTCGGAAAAAAAAGATTTTGCATAGATTACGCTGCATAATTCGCTTTGTTGAATGTTTTAAATTACTTTCGGATAGTGAAAGTCATCTAGTTTGGAAAAGTTTCATTTTCAGTTTTGCTGTTTGTTGCATCATTGTCTGAAGCTCTTCCCTTAAATAGGTAGCATTCATCGAATTGAAAGATTTATTTTCTCATATAGTTGCATTTAGGAGTCTTTTAAGACACTACATACGATAGGGCCTGAAAATTGAAACTTAATTGAAGATCAACTGTAAAATTTATTCAATTAACCTAAGGCAGCATTGGAACATAATGAAACACATTTAGAGGTCTAGGCTAGAGACGTGTTCCGGCGTCATTAAACCTAGCAGCTGTCGTTCGCCTGTTGGCTTTAGACAGCGCTAGTACGGACTTATGCTCCCCGTACCGTCGCATATATAAAGGGAGACCCCTCTAGGTTTTCAATCCTTTATCCACAGGAAGCTGAGTTTGCCGCCCTATACCCGTGATACACCGAACACAGCATTCAGGGAGACTACCTGCACGTACGGAAAGTCCTTGGTCGATTTCTGTCTCATTATTGAAACCAAGGTGTATATTGCAGTTCACGGATATTTGGTACACCCTTTGTGCCTAGTTTTTCCTGAGCAGTCATTTGGTCTTTTCTGACTCCCTAAACTTGAAAAGACCGTCGAGCGCTTGTCCTTTCACGCTTGTATCAAATCTGAAAGAGATAGAGTCATCTTTCTATTGTTTCTCGACTCTTAAAATATGAAATGATAGAGTTTCTTACTTTTCAATGTGGTAAAAAATTAATCACCCACGATTACACGCCCGCTTAGATATTGCTTGTCGCCCGTTTGATCGTGTGCTCTTGACTCTTTTTTTAGCCCGTGTGTGGTTTTGAGTTTTGATGGCAACTTTTTCAGAGTTCACCAACCAAGGAATCCCCTCAGAAGGGAATCCTGGTCATTTTCCTCCTTTTGGAAATTTTGGTGCTCCTTACATGGCGACGTTGTCCCTTCCTGGGTTAACTGTTGGGTTGCCTGTTTGGTTGTTCTCAACCTCTGTCGTCCCGAATGTCTCCCATACTGTTCAATCAGTTTCTCCACCTGAACAACATCATGTTGATTCCAAGGTGGACCTCTCCCCTTCTTCGCCTATTTTTGCGTCCTCCTCTTCTACTTCGCCTGATGAAAGTCTGGATTCAAGTAACCAGGTGGCTAAGAAGAAGAAGAAGAAGACAAAGAAGAAGAAGTCTGATAAGCAAGAGGCTAAAAGCACAGCCACTGTTTATGGGATATCTCCTCTTGATAAACCTTCCAACCCTCCACGGAAAGTCAAGTTCCCTTGCCTGTTGTGCACGGGAGACCATCTTCTTCGAGACTGCCCTGGCATCCCCAAGGTGCTCGAAGCATGGTCCGATGGCCGTCCGCCTTTGCCTTTGACTTCCGGGAGTCATGTTGGGGGCACGTCTGCAGCTGCTGTTGATAAGATTCCTAAGAAGCAGGGTAAGATCACCAATCCCTATAAGTTGTGTGAAGGGCACCATGCCATTCACCTTTGTCCTTATATGGATGAAGCCAAGCGAGTTTTGGACAACCCGACCAGTTCTACACCACGCCTTCCACCTGGTTATAATTGGCTTTCTGTGAGTCCTCCGCTAGCTGATCCTACGATTGGTCAAGAGTCATCCTTGGTCGATCCCACTCCCCCAAAAATTCAAATTCACGAATCCGTCCCTGACCAACCATTGGTCATAGGATCGGTTGAACTGGCCCCGTCCACGATGCACCAGGTCTTTTCTGTCGAGAGTGGATCTCACACCCCCCATGTCCTTCTGATTTCTTCAGATTCTTCAAACTTGGAGAAATATTCTCCCGTCCCTGTACTTCAAGAAGCTTCTCCTCCGCCTCCCAAGATGGAGGCTACGGAGGATATTCCTCCCGCCTTCGAGATGGAGGTTATGGAGGATGCTTCTTCTTCCGTAACATTAGGGGAAGACCTTCGCATGTCGATGGTAGCCCCTCCGAGTAGTTTGGTCGCTTCCTTTGACTGGAATCGATTTGCAGGATTTCGCCTTCCGTCTTATGTGCCTTTCGAGATCACAGTGCAGGCTCTTGGTCTGGTTGTACCCAGAACCATTATAGACGAAGGTGCCTCTGTTAGTATTCTATCCTCAACTACTTGGCAAGCTTTCGGTTTGCCGCCGCTTGCGCCTGTTACGCAGAATCTTTTGACTTTTAACAGAAGGACGAGTCAACCGTTGGGGATCCTTCCAAGGTTACCTGTTACTTTGGGAGGTAAAACCATCCATATGGATGTGATGGTCGTTCTAGGCCCCTTGGATTTCAATATTCTCTTGGGACGCGATTACACCTATGCCATGGGAGCGCTTGTCTCCTCCCTCTTTCGCGTGATGTGCTTTCCACATGAAGGACGGATCGTGACCATTGATCAGCTTTCGTTCTTTGGTCCTAATGTGGCATCTGGCCCGCCATCACCCCCTCCTGGTTTCTATCCACCCGTTGTATCTGCCTCACCGCAGGTCAACTATGTGGCCACCTACCCCGTGCCTGTGCTCAATGATGATGCCGTCGTGCATCAAGTGTTGGAGGCATTGGGTCCTGACTTCCAGGATGTTTTCCTTCCATCGGGAGTGGAACTCTTGGAAGCGCTAACTTCTTGTTCATTATGATGAGGTCCGTTGGAGCATGGTTCTTTTCCTGTGTCGAGCTCCTTAAAAAATGAAACCAGGTTGTCGGAGCACAGTTCGTTTTCCTGTGTCAAGCTCCTTAAAAAATGAAACAAAGCTGTCTGAGGATAGTTCTTGTAATGTGTCAACCTCGTTAAAACAATGAAACACGTTATTGTTCAATTCGAGTCTTTGATCAGTTCTCGTAAAATCCCAGTCGAGTCTTTCTTAGATCTCGTACTTTGAACCTTCACTCCATCTTCCTTCCATATGGACTGAAGCTTGGGGGGCATGTACCTCGAATTGAGTCACCATGCTGGGGGAATGCTTACTTTTTCAAGCATAGTTTGTTTCCATTTCAAGCTTGTGTAAAAATGAAACCAGTTTAAAGCATAGTTTATCTTTGTTTCAAGCTTGTGTAAAAATGAAACCAACTTCAAGCAGAGTTTCCTGATTTAAAGCTTGTGTAAAAATGAAACCTTTCCCTTACCTCTTGTGATTGCCATTTTATCAGCCTATTTCTGCCAGATGAGCCTTGGTTTTCTCACTCCATCGTCACTATCTGCTTGGCCGATCATATGCCTTCACTTGGTTGTTTTACCCATTCCTGAGGAACCGCTGCTATGAGTGGTCTTGTTAGCCAGCCTCTCGACCTTTATTTGTTCAGAGTAGTTCCACCATTACCGGAACCAGTTGCTACCCTTTATACCACTCGTTCCTTCAGGAGGAGTCTTCTTTCAGCTCTTTTCTGACTCTCTAAACATGAAAAGATTGCCGAGGCCCTTGTCGTTTCGATCTCGTTAAAATGGACACGAATCGACATTCACCCAGTATAAGTTTAACCCTTTTTCGGTACCGGGGTAAATTGTTACGAAAAAGGAATACCCTAGCCTATCGCGACTAGGAGGTTTTCTCAGACATAGTTTTCTACCTTTTCGGATCTGAGGAACTATTTACGAAAAGGGACCTGTGGAGTTTTCTTTTCTGTTGTCTTTTCAAACTCTCTAAACATGAAAAGACGCCGATTTCTTCCTTTGTCAGACTCGTTAAACCCTGATGACATCGGATCTAGTCGAAATGACATCCTCCGAGTTCCTCCTTCCTAGGACTCGTTAAATGCTCTAAGATGGATTCGCCCGAAGGGCAGACTTATATTGCAAGCATATGATATCCCCTTCAAGCTTGTTATTAAAAATAACTGGGGTACTCGCCAGGAATGGTGGGGGAAAAATAGAACCATCGTCGTTGTCATCGGCAGTATGTCGCTCTTGAACATGGCACTTGTCTGCATTCGTGTCGGGTTGGGGACATCTCATCTCGTTTCTTCACTTTGCCTCCGTGGGTTTGGACAATTCCTTTTGACCTCTCATCTGCTCATTGCCTCGTCACCATGACCTCTGATCCGTTGATGTCAGATACTGCCAAGTCCACTGTCGTGCCGTTTATATGTTCAAGAGAAGTTGGCCTCTGCAACTATCAACCTTCCTCTGTTTCTCATACGATCTTGATTCACAACCAAATAACATGTTCCTCTATCTCATGTCAATGATGTGGGAAACATTATGGCCCACCTTCGATCAAGGTCACTTCCTGTCGACTTCAGCTCATTATCCAGGAAGTTGGTCTAGAGACTCCTTATGGTACCTTGGAGCCTGCATGCCTCAATGGCAGGTTCGTCGCATTCGACGAGAGGTTTACATCATTGACCTCCGATCGAGTGATTCTGCGGGTGTTCGACGTCAACTCATTTATTCGCACGCCGTAGATTGTACCTGTAGTACCTTGAGGACCATTGTCATTATTGGTGGTTTCTCTCGCGTCTGTTAACAGCTTTCATCATTGGCTGGTAATCAGACGATGTTCTTGCATGTTCGACTTCAACTCACATATTCGCATGCTTGAACTTGTACTTTGTTTGGGTCGAGATGGAGCGCAAGACCCTGGATTGTGTCTGTTGTAATCCAGGCTGCGATTGTGGATTATTATCATTATGTATATGACTCGCTGATTGGATGGCTGCGACCATACCTAAGTCTATTTATTTGGTCCTAATTGGATGGTTGCGCCCATACCCTGGATCCGAATTATAGCATACTCTGTTTCAGATGGCTGCGTCCATACCACATATACATCATGTACTTGAGATATCAGTTGTATCATTCTGCGCAGGTTTTCCAATGGCGGGCCTTTAATTGAACATGTTCTTGTAAAGCATTTCACCCCTCTCTCTCTCGGGCCTCATATTTTAGGGGGAATCTGTTACACAGTAATTTGTCACCATCCCTACCATTCCCCATCCCGCACAATGGAGGACCCATTTTGTGACCTGTGAACATTTTCATGCCTTGAAAACATCATCAATGCATTCCTCTAAGCATGAGCTTCATTTGCCCTTGAGACATCTCCTTGCAAAAATCATGAAAAACATCCCTTTTTGCATTGGCGCGGGCAGGCAATTCAGTACTCGCGCCAATGGGGAAGATCCTGCAAAGAGGTCACGCCAACTGGCGCTCTGTCATAGAGCAGTAGTCGCACCACCCAATTGAGGGACTATTTTTTAAATAAAGATGGCGGAAGTTGAGTTCCAACAAACTCAGAAACCATTGCCTATCTTGAGTTGGGAGGTGTGGCTGCGGGAGTTCTATGGAAGGGAAGTGGTTTTTCCACCTCCCATGGAACCTTCCTTGTTGATAGGGCCAATCCCATAATAATAGGGATCCCAACTCCCTCCTTCCCCATCTATAAAAGCCTACTCAATCCCATGGCAAGCTAGTCTTGAAGTGCCTAAGCTTTGAATCTCCATATTCCCAAGAGCCTTTGTGCTGTAAAGAATCCTCTCTTTCCCTTAAGGCCGACTCAAGTAAGGATACCATTATCGAGAGACTCCGGAGAGGTTTTCCATTTCCTTGGCGAGCTTTGCGAGACGTGGACGACTGGAGACCCGTCCGAAGGAGACCGCGACGTCAGAACTTGGTTGTAATCTCTCTTCGTTTATTATTTAATAGATGATTATGATTATGGTTCCACTCTGTTTTCCATTATGTTAATATGAGTAATATCCTTTCTGACTGATGTTTAGTTACGTATGCTGGATTTTATGCTTGTATCTGTTCGTTTCTTCCATGTGCAGGTGTTCATCCGTGGAGATCGTGGAGGGATTATGATCTGCCGAGGCTGAGGAACGGAGACGCTTCTTCTTCAGATCATAGCGTTGGAATCCAGGTAGGCTTCTATCCCTAGTCTTTTCATTCATAACTAGGAACTTGCATCGTAACATTGTTTGATTGTTGCTAAACCCCTGCTGGGCTAGTAGGGATCGCCTCTATCCGCAGAGGGGATTTACCTCCTCAACAAGGATGGATGGTTATCGAGCAAAAATGCATGCATAAGTCGCTCTTCTCGAAGGATAAATTGCGCATTTCAACATTTATGACTAGTTCAAATATTATTTTCTCAAAACCTTTGAGATTTTAAATACTTCTTGATTCCATAATGTGTTCCTATCTTGTAAATCCTTGGGCTCGACATTAATTGATGTCGTCTTCTGCTGTACGATTTTCCAATGTTAACACTCTATGTACACCTCCTCCTCAATAACTCCATTGAGAAATGTTGTTTTTACATCCATCTAGTGGATCTTCCACCCCATATGTGTAGCTAGAGAAAGAATTGATCTAATGGATGAGTACCTTGCTACATGAGAAAAGGTATCCTCATAGTCAATTCCCTCAACTTGAGAGTACCCATTGGCCACAAGTCTGACCTTATAATTCTCCATTCTTCTGTATGTTGCTTGCTTAACCTTGAAGATCCATCTCGAACCCACAACGGATTTATTTTTTGGTCTTGGGACCACTTCCCAAACACATTTCTTTAAAATGGATTCATATTCCTCCACCATTGCATCAACCCATACATGTTTCTCTATTTTTTCCTCGAAAGATTCTGGCTCAGTCTCTACAAGCTCAGTCATTAGAGCCATGTAGCTAGTTTACCGATCAAGTGACCTTCTCTACCTGCACAAATTTGAAGGAGCACCCACATTATCCCTTGCATCTTGCATAAGTCTCTAAACTTTCATGATTCTTTTTCTAAATTCTCTGGATGGTTCTTCTTGAGTGGCTATCTCCACTATCTGATCCTCAATTTGTATTTGCTCCACAAATTTATGAGGCTCCTCCTTTGGAACTAAAAGCTCCTCTTCTAGTGGGATCTGAAGCTCCCTCTCAATAGAGAACCACATCACTTTCTCATCATCAAAGTTTACATCCCTTAACACAACTTTCATTCTGAGGGATGACAAGTACACACAATAGTTGTGAGGAGTTTCTTTATAACCCACAAATACCCCCAATTCTGATGTCATCTCTAACTTATTCCTTGATTATTTTGAGACATGGAAATAAAAAAAGTCTCCAAAAATATTGAAGTGTGACACATTCAGAATCCTCCCCAAGAAAGCCTCCTCCGATGTAATCATGCCTAGAATCTGATGCAGACTCTGGTTATGCAAATAGACTATTTTGTTAAATGCCTCTTCCTGCAAGTTCAGTGGTATGCCTTGGTCATGCAACATCAGCCTCACTGATCCCATAATTCTATGGTCATTTATCTCAGCCACCCCATTCTATTGTGGGTTGTGGGGTGCTTTCAACTCTCATCGAATGCCTACTTTCACACATATTTTTGAATTCATTTGACATGTACTCACCTCCATTATCGCTCCTGAGATATTTCACCTTCTTGTTGGTTTCTTTCTCAACCATTGCCTTGAATTATATGAACTTGGAGAATTTCCCATCTTTCTTTCGCATGAAGAAGATCCAACACTTCTGTGGGAATTCATCAATAAAAATGACAAAATATTTGTGTCTGGCATTGGAGGCTATCGTGAAAGGTCCACAAAAGCTAGAGTAGATCCTTTCCAAGTCTGCAGGTGTTTTTTTGTCTCGATCATGGAATTTGGATTCTGTGTACTTCCCCGAGGTACATCCTTTGCATACATCTTGTTGCTTGATTTCTCCTTTGGGGAGGCTTGTGGGTATTAAATACATAATATTCAGGGCACCATGATGAAAATGGCCAAGTGTTATGTTCCAAAATTCACCGACATTGTAGCTTTGCACCTTCTCCGCCTTAGTGCTTAATGCAACACAATCTTCCACATCTAGCTTATACGAGTTCTTCACACCAACTCTGATCTGCTTCATTTGTCCCATGGCAGTAGTGCAGTAGCCAACATGGGTTGATGCAATGGTTGAGGAGTATGACTCCATTATTAGAAACAGTGCATGGGAAGTGGTCCCAAGACCAGTGGGGAAGTCAGTGGTTGGATCCAGGTCGATCTACAATGTGAAACAAGAAGAGACCTCCAGGAGGGGGAAATTTCGAGCCCGATGGGAAGAGGGAGTACATGCAGCTATACCTCTAGGTGTGAGGTGGAGTGATGTGAATATATGATCCCAAGTGTTAGCTCCGCGTAATTGCTAGATTTATTGAGATACAAATGGACAAGGGTAACATCAAACCAAGCTTTGGAATCTCTCTAGTAGGTGCAAAGATGTGAACTTGTTTGCTGATTAGGGTTGATTTTAGGCTAGATGTTAAGTGCAGGGTATTTTGATTGTTTTTGGTTGGGTATGATGCTCGGATAGATTAGATAGAAGAAAAGGAATATTTTTAAGTCATTGGGAAATGGAGTCTAACAAGGTCAAGGTAAGTTCATCAATGGTTTCAAGAGTATTTGCAGGGAAATTTTAACTTGGTTGGTGGATCTTTCAGGTTGTGAAGGATCATGAGATGGACATTAAGCTTGAGAACGAAAAGCTAATAAAGGGCAGAACAAAATCCTTTATATAATTTTAAATTGAGGGAGTTAGAATATTTATAAGCAGAGCAAGAGAATCAAAGGAATAAGCAAAAACTAATCCATTTGATTTCAGACTGAAAGCGGATAATCATCCAAGAAAAACATTCAAATGAAATATAGAAATGCAAGAAACTTATTTAACTTTCATAGATTTCATCATCAAGAGAAGAAAATATTTAAGATGCACAAATAAATATAACAATAGAAGGAGATAAAACCCTGAACATCTAAAGTTACAGCTATGAAGGTTCCTTGAAACAAATTTAGCTAAGGCAAAGAGCATGATTGAAACAGACTTCTTTGATAAACCTAGGAAAAGATGCTTTAAAGAGATGATTCCAAGAACAGAGTATTTAGTGGCAAAAAATATGCAGGGATAGCCATGAATCGTGTCGAAACCAACTGATATAAACCATTCAAGAAATAGACAAGCATAATAAATCCTTAGAGAGAAAAAATATGAATTCTCTAATATATCCTAGCAGAAGAAAACATTAAGGAAGTGAAGGAAACAAACATACCTAAGGTGCCATTAGCAAACATGTCTTAGTATAAATTCTTTGTCCTATTGCAACATAGCAAGATGGAAACATAATGAAAACTAGAAAACATGAACAAAAGAGAAACATGTCACCATCAACCATGCTTATGGATCCTGCAAACAGTCCTCCTCCATCAACAAACAAATCAGGTCATGCATGAGCTCCAAGACATCAAATTCTCATCAAAAACTCTAAGAGATTATGTATTGCTCTAGAATAAGTCATCAAAATCCCACCCAATACATAAGAGCCTCATGATCTATTTATGGAGTAAATGAGGATGTGGAAACCATAAGAGGCTTCCAGAAACCCTAATTTAGTCATAAATGTCATAAATGTGCTTAATGACCATGCAAGGCCCAAGACACATAATATCTAAGCTAATAAATAAAAAATATCATAACATAGCTCCTCAATAAAATCTGGAGTGATTTACCCAATAAAATATTAAAATATCATTTTTCCATCAATTTGTGTGTTTTTTTGACTTTTGGCACTTTTGGTCCTCTGTGCGTAGCACCAAAACATCAGAAAATAGGTGTACTTGCAGTCCGGTTTTGACCTCCTTCCAGTGTCGTATTTTGCTCCATGAAAACTTGTTGGAAATATTGTCAAGTTGGATTTACAGATATACCTTTGGTTATCTAAATGAATACCATTAGCCTATCCAAAAATCCATTCTCCCAACACTGCTCGGTGCGTAGCGCCACCTTCAGCAGAAAATAGGCTCTGTTGTAGTCAGGTTTTGGACCACTTCCTGATGTTGGATTTTGCTTCGTGATGGCTCATTAGGAAATATTGCTGAGTCCTCTTTATATATGTGCCCTTTTTTTTTTGACTAGGTGTGATTTTCCTATCCAAAAATCCATTCTCCCAACACTGCTTGGTGCATAGCGCCACCTTCAGCAGAAGATAGGCTCTGTTGTAGTCAAGTTTTTGACAACTTCCCGATGTCAGATTTGGCCCTGTGATGGCTCGTTGGAAATATTGATGAGTCTAATTTCAAAAAATACTTGAGATTTGATGAATGGATTCCATTTACCAACTCAAAAATAAAATATCCCAACACTGCTTTGTGCGCAACACCTGGTCTGAAAAGGAGGCAGAAAGGTCAAATTTGAGGTGTTTTGTGACCTTTTGAGGGGGGTGGGGGGAAATGCTCCAATTGATATGAAATTTTGTGGGTAGAATGTTGGTGATGTAAAAAATCCAAAAATGTAAACTTTTAGAGCTGAGGATGCACCAATTTGGGTGCGTAGCACCTAGGGTTTTGCGCTCCTAGGGGTCAAAATTTGGAAAAAACAACATTTTGTCCGAATTGCCTCAAATTTGGTGGAGAAGGTCTTCAAGGGTTTTTAGAAGCCTATGAAAAATATTGAGCCATGTTTCAGAGTTTTTATTGGTCTTTACCTTCTTTGAGTGCTCGAAATTCAATGCCTCCTTACTGATTTTTCATTGTCACACTGTTCCTCTTTTTCTTCACAACCCTCTTGCTTAGCATGAAAACCACTCTCTTATTTGTCTTCACCATCTTCTTGTCTCTTATCTTGCTACCTTTAGTGTTGTTTTCTTGGTTTTGGATTTGATCATCAGCCTCTATATCTGTTTCACTTTGGCCTTGTCCTTCATTGATGTCTTCTTCTTTGTCATTGCCTTCCTCTCCAAAATCAGTTTCAGCCTCATCATCTGCTTTTTCTTGTGCTTGATCTTTCATCTCCTCAACATATTTCTTGGTTTCTTTACCTTTATCACCTTTAGTCACTTTTTCATTGTTTTGTACTTATCATTTTTCTCACTAACATGTTTATGTACCTTGTTTTTCTTGGTTGTAGTCCTCTGTGTTTTCACCTTTCTCACTATCAACACTTTCTTTTTTTCCAAAACTGTCATGTTAATTTTCCTCCTCTATGTTATCATCATTTTTTTCATGTAGCTATGTACTTTCCTCCCTTTTTTCTTTATTCTCTTCACCATCTTTTTTCCATCATTGCTGCTGTCATCATCTGTTCCTTTAGCTTTGTCTTTGACTTACTTATTATTCTTTAGACATGGTGGTTGGCCTAGGGTAAGAGGATTTTTAGCTTGGTGAGGGCCTTCAGGTTTAGGGAGGGAATTTGAGTGATGTGAGGGAAAACTTGGGCAAATGGGGGCAAGGTGGAGCAATCAAGGAGTGATCCAGAGTTTAGAAACAAGTTTGATGTCACTGAATGTCTTTACAACCTATGACAAAATCTTAAGCTTGCAAACCCTAACTTGGGAGGTCAATATTTGATTTTTGTGCAGTTTAGGGTTTTGTCACCTTAGGTCAAGAAATTTCTTCTTAGATTATGAAAATAATATTTGGAGAGTGAGAAAAAGGAGTTACTAGCCTTATTTGACTGTTTGTAGAAGAGTTGGAGGCAAAAACTCAAAATTTTGACCTTTTTTGAGAAAATTAGGCCAAAGACTGGATGTACATAATGCCTGATTAGGTGTTTAGTGCCTAGCTCCATGTGCGTAGTGCAATGTTATTTAACACTGCATCTGCCTCCTCTGTGCGCAGCGCTGGGCTCTAGGTGCGTAGCGCCTCTACCGGTGCACAGTGCCCATTTGCAGAGGGAATTTGGAGGCCTTCTCGGTGTCGGAATGAGCTCTGAGATAGCGCGTTGGAAATCTTGTGGAGTCTAATTTCCAAAATTTATTTTATATTTTCATTTGGTGTCCATTTACCTATTCAAAAACTGATTTTCCCAACACTGTTCAAAAAGTGTTGAATGATGGTGCAGAAATGCAGAGTGCTGGTGCAGACCACTTTTGGATGCCTTCCTCAATTCCAACTTGAGCTCATGATAGCTCATTGGAAGGGTATTTAAGTATGGTTGTCTTGTGATTCATCAAGAAATTCATTTGGACACTCCAGCTGTGATAAAACTTGATTTTTCCAAGGTCACTCCAGCAGTGCAGAATTTCTCCCGTGACACCTGTATTTTTTATATTTCTCCCAAACCATGATACTTGTGTAAAAACTTAAGGAGTTTTTTATTCTTGGCCCTATTATGGAAAAAAACTCTCTCACATTTTCCAAATTCATCTATGTTTTGTTAGAAACACATTTTGAAGCAAAACTAGCCCTAGGTGTTACACATGGCTTGTCTCTTGGAATGAATTCTTGGAAAATGATGGAGGCATGATGTTTATGAGCTGGTATAGACTTATTCTTGCTGACATGATCTATCAAATGAATCATTTTCTCTTGTGCCTCCTTTTCATATCAAACCCTAGCTTAGTTGGAAGAGGAAATTAGGGTTTTGTGTGAGGATTTAGGACTACCTTGCAAAGGGAGGGAAATGAAGGGGTTAAGTGTTGTCTGAATTCTTGGGGAAATTTTGGGAGATAGGGATAGATGTTATGGATTAGAGGAAAGTGGAATTTCAGGAATTGAATGAGGGGAAGGGGTCCAAAATGTAAAAACACAAGCCTAGTCTTAAAAAGTGTCAATTTGTAGCAATAAACTAGGTTTTGTAGAAAAATGATGATTCTGAGGGATACGAGTGATGGGAAGTGTTTTAAGGACAAGAGAGGTGTAAGAGCATCAAGATATAAGCCTTGTTGATGATTTAATCATGGAGGTCATGAAACCAAGGAAAATGCCCTTAAAAATCCTAGATAGACAATGGAGGAGTTTAGGCAAAACAAAAATAGAGGGTTGAGGCAAAAGGTGACGAAACATAGTGATAATGAGTGGCATGAGCCTATGATGGGTCTTCTAGGATGGGTGAGCTAAGGTTGGCATGACGGAATGATGAAATAGTGAAAATTTATCCTAAGGATAATGAAGGCCTTGATATTTCTATAACTCACAATGTTCAAGAACTTTGTTTCTAGAAATCTAGAACTAATACTTAGTCATCTTTATATAGTGAAAATTATGGATGAATAATAGTGGCTCCACTTGGGGAGGGCAGCTCCTTTTCAGGAGGTGTCCAAAACTTTTAGATCTCTTGGTTTATGAAGACTAGTGCATCATCCATTGGGCATATTTTTACCTCTTTCACTTGCTGATGCTTGCTTGAAGTTGTGATATTTAGTAATATGAAAAAATATGATTAACATCAACATCATCTCTACCTACCCAACCTACTTGTCTAACATTTTTTCTTCCTTGGGTGCATTTGAACTGGCAAACCCTTGACATTTTTCTTTTTGAAAACAAAAATCAAACTATATAATTGTACCCTTATCTCTTCCAAGAGTTCAAATTAGGCTAATGAACTCTTTTTATTTTCTACCTAATCTACTCATTTGTCAAGATTAAGCTATTTTAAAAACTTTATTATCTATTCTAATAACATGAAATTGAAAGCATGGTTTAAATCAGGATTAGGCAATCTGACTTACCATGGGTTGTGGCATTAGAACAAGCTGCACACAAACATTATTTTTGTATAAACAAAACTTAGGAAACATAAGGGCTATGATCAATTGTTTGTTAAACATTCCTATATTTCTCTTTGGTTCAGTTTTAATAATGTGGAACCAACATTCTTCATCCCTAATCTACCTCTTTTGACGAGTCAAGTTTGAATGATTTTGAAAAGCATATTTCTCACTAACTTATCAACAATAAATTGAAAACATGTTTAGCCATGATTAGGCTAGATGATTGAACAAGACTTATTTCTGAACAATTAGTGGCATTTAGGCTTGCACACTTTCAGTAAGACTATTTTTTGGGTATGGGGTTGTACCTCTTCTTTTCATCTGTCCTCTTTTTCATTTTTCTTTGTTTTTTACTTTTTCTCTCTTCTTGGTAAAAATAATCTAAAACTAAAGGTAGAAAGATGCTCATAGTGCTGATCTTATTTTCTTGCCTATCTATCCTAATCTAACCTATACATGACATACATTATGTTGGTGAACTCTCTTTTCCAATACATCCAATCAAGCAGACGATTCCAAGAGGGATCTTGGTTTAGCTCTTTGATTGTTTTGAAAATATCAAAAGGCCACTCCCACCTCACTTGTGTTTGAACAATAGTGCTTAACATTTTTCTTTTACTTTGCAAAAAAATTCTCTTGACATAACATACTCTTCTTTTAGATGTCTCTAATAAATCAGCAAAGGGATCTTGAAACAATACCTAAACGTGAGGATTTGAGACATAAACTCCATTCAGGACTACTCTTTCTTCCACTTGGCTATGCTTGGTACCCTTTTGGGAAAGAAACTCCACTTCTTCCTCATGATCATATGAATTGGTAGATTCATCATATGTGGCAATGTTATCCTCTAACAAACCTGCTGTTCTTTGATAGAGTGGGCTAAAATCTATGTGAAGGCCATCATATTGATGAGCAGGAGCACTCTTTGGCAACAGATCTTCTTGAGAAATAAGTGTAGCAACTCTTATGTGATTGTGAATTTCCAAGCCTTCAACTACAATTTGAAATTCAATGGTACTTGGTGGCTGAAAAAATGAAGCTGAAGAGGATGTCGTGTCCCAAATGATTTCATCAACCATTTTAGGAAAAGGTTTTTCACTTACAACTTTCTTAAGAAGTTATTTTTTTCTCCAATTTCAACATCAAAACTGAAAGGCTGTTGATTCCCAATCATATGAAAGTTATTTCTAATGGGCTGATATAAAGTAGAACAAAGGGTCAGAGATCCTTCACTTACTTCTAAAATTTCAAGGCTTCCCTCATCGGTGGCATAGATGGCATGAATTGGCTTATTAATTTTTTGAAGTTGATGAAAATGATCTTCCTCCCACAAACCAATTACTGATTTCTCTGCAAGGTTAGTTTATGTTTGGAGGATATCATCATCAAATTGATCAAACTTTGGAAACTCATCAAAATAAGTAGTGTCACCAATCAAACATATTGGATTATCAGTTTGTTCTTCTTTGAATTGATCTACAAATTCACTTTCCGATTTATGGTAGATGGAATTAGTAGGAGAAAAAATAGAAATGTTTTGTTCATATGAAGGTTTAGAGGCTAGCTGAATGTTTAGCATCTGATTTATTTCCTCTTCAGTCAAAAGAGGAGGCATTTTTCTCTTTCTTTGGATGGAAGTACAACAATTCTCTTTTTCTTGTGAAGGCTGATTTCGAGGTTGAATGTTTTCTTGAGCCTCACCTAGAAGAGATGGTGAATGATCACTTGTGCCTTCAGAGAGATATTGTGGGTTTTCTTCTATACCTTGATTGATTTCTTCCTCAACTAACTCATCTAGGTTGTCATGATAGTTATCTTGAGAATGAAATTCATGAATGGATGTTAAGAGGTATTCAGGATGCAAATTTTCCAAATCTTCATCACTATCTATAAGGTATTGTATGATATCCTGAGATTGATCACAACAATTTTCAGCCAATGATAAAGATGGGGAATTTTGTTTATAAAGCTCATAAAATGCCTTGTGTATATCTTTTAAGGAAAACAAGCTACCAGGTCTTAGATTCTCATACCATTCCCTTGCCTTCCCTTCTAATGTTAGCGTGAAAATATTCATAAGGCAATCCTCATGCCATTCAGCTTTTAACCCCCATACATGGATATGAAACTTGATGAGGTGTAACAAAGGGTCATCAGAATTTTCATCTTGAAACCTAGGGAGGTTTTTGTCCCAATCTATCTGAGGAAATTTTTCTGGGAACCCAGGGATGTGATCTCTATTCATTGGAGCATATCTCCTTTGTATCCTTGGATCCATGTTTGTAAATTATAAAGGGTCACTGAATCTTTTCAACCAATCTTAGAGTTCTCTACTAGTGGAGTCTTTAGGTCTATTGAGATTTGTGGAGTCACCAGGTGGAAGGTTTCAACTCTGTTGTCCACTATCAGCATGATTTGGATTTCTTAATGCATTCCCAGGGAGTTTATGAGAACTAGTGGGGTCAATAGGGCTACTGAAGACTAGTGGATTCGCCAGGTGGATGATGTTTACTATTTTAAGGATTTTCTTATTGTCCACCATCAGCAACTAAATACCAATCTAAGGATTTTTGTGAGTTTTCTGAGATCTAAGGAATACTTAGTTTGTCACTAACTCAGAAGGTCCCACCGTGATCGCCATTATGTTAGCTCCCCATAATTTTCTAGATTGATTGAGATACAAATGGACAACGGTAACATCAATCCAAGATTTGGAATCCAATGACCTAGCCTTCTTGGATTCAAAGAGGGATATCTCTAGTAGGTGCAAATATGTGAACTTGTTTGCTGATTAGGGTTTATTTTAGGCTAGATGTTAAGTGCAGGGTATTTTGATTGTTTTTGGTTAGGTACAATGCTCAGATAGATTAGATAGAAAACAAGGAATATTTTTAAGTCATTGGGCAATGGAGTCTAACAAGGTCAAGGTAAGTTCATCAATGGTTTTAGGAGTATTTGCAGGGAAATTTTAACTTGCTTGGTGGATCTTTGAGGTTGTGAAGGATCATGAGATGGACATTAAGCTTGAGAACAAAAAGCTAATAAAGGGCAGAACAAAATCCTTTATATACTTTTAAACTGAGGGAGTTAGAAGATTTATAAGCATAGAAAGAGAATAAAAGGCATAAGAAAAACCTAATCCATTTGATTTCAGACTGAAAGCAGATAATCATCCAAGAAAAACATTCAAATGAAATATAGAAACGCAAGAAACTTATTTAACTTTCATATATTTCATCATCAAGAGCAGAAAATATTTAAGATGCACAAATAACTATAACAATAGAAGGAGAGAAAACCCTGAACATCTAAAGTTACAACTATGAAGGTTCCTTGAAACAAATCTAGCTAAGTAAAGGCAAAGAGCATGATTGAAACAAACTTCTTTAATAAACCTAGGCAAAGATGCTTTGAAGAGATGATTCCAAGAACAGATTATTTAGTGGCAACAAATATGCAGGGCTAGCCATGAATCATGTCGAAACCAACTGATCTATACCATTCAAGAAATAGAAAAGCATAATAAATCCTTAGAGAGCAAAAATATGAATTCTATAATATATCCTAGCAAAAGAAAACATTAAGCCAGTGAAGGAAACAAGCAGAACTAAGGTTCCATTAGCAAACATGTATTAGTCTAAATTATTTTTCCTACTGCAACATATAAATATGGAAACATAATGAAAAATAGAAAACATGAACAAAAGAGAAACACATCACCATCAACCAGGCTTATGGATCATGCAAACAGTCCTCCTCCATCAACAAACAAATCAGGTCATGCATGAGCTCCAAGACATCAGATTCTCATCAAAAAATCCAAGAGATTATGTATTTCTCCATAATAAGTTATCAAAATCCCACCCAATACATAAGAGCCTCATGCTCTATTTATGGAGAAAATGAGGAGGTGGAAACCATAAGAGGCTTCCAGAAACCCTAATTTAGTCATAAATGTCATAAATGTGCTTAATGACCATGTAAGGCCCAAGACACATAATATCTAAGCTAATAAATGAAAAATATCATAACATAACTCCTCAATCAAATCTGGAGTGATTTACCCAAGAAAATATTAAAAAATCATTTTCCCATCAATTTGTGTGTTTTGTTTGGCACTTTTGGTCCTCTATGCATAGCGCCAAAACATCAGAAAATAGGTGTACTTGCAGTTCGGTTTTGACCTCCTTCCCGGTGTCAGATTTTGTTCCGTGATGGCTTGTTGGAAATATTTTCAAGTTGGTTGTCCAGAACTACCTTTTTTTTTCTGAATGATTGCCATTTTCCTATCCAAAACTCCATTCTTCCAACACTGCTCGGTGTGTACTGCCACCTTCAGCAAAAAATAGGCTCCGTTGTAGTCAAGTTTTGGACCACTTCCCAATGTAAAATTTTGCTCCATGATGGCTCTTTGGAAATATTGCTGAGTCCTATTTTCAAATGTGCCTTTTTTTTTTTGACTGGGTGCCATTTTCCTATCCAAAAATCCATTCTCCCAACACTGCTCGGTGCGTAGTGCCACCTTCAACAGAATATAGGCTCTGTTGTAGTCAAGTTGTGGACCACTTCCTGATGTCGGATTTGGCCCCGTGATGGCTCTTTGGAAAGCTTGATGAGTCTAATTTTCCAAAATACTTTATTTGTGCTGAATGGATTCCATTTACCTGCTAAAAATAAAATCTCCCAACACTGCTTTGTGCACAGCACCTGGTCTGAAAAGAAGGCAGAAAGGTCAAATTTGAGGTGTTTTGTGACCTTTTGAGGGGGAAAAAATGCTCCAATTGATCTGAAATTTTCTCGGTAGACTATTGGTGATGTAAAAATTCCAAAAATTTAAACTTTGAGAGCTGAGAATGCACCAATATTTTGCGTAGCGCCTAGTCAAAATTTGGAAAAAACAATTTTTTGTCCAAATTGCCTCAAATTTTGTGGAGATGGTCTTCAAGGGTTTTTAGAAGCCTATGAAAAATCTTGAGCCATATATCTGATTTTTTATTGGTCTTTACCTTCTTTGAGTGCTCAAAATTCAATGCCTCACTGATTTTTCATTGTCACTTTGTTCCTCTTTTTCTTCACTACCCTCTTGCTCAGCATGAAAACCACTCTCTTCTTTGTCTTCACCATCTTCTTGTCTCTTATCTTACTACCTTTAGTGTTGTTGCCTTGGTTTTGGATTTGATCATTAGCCTCTGTATCTGTTTCACTTTGGCCTTGTCCTTCATTGATATCTTCTTCTTTGTCATTTCCTGCCTCTCCAAAATCAGTTTCAACTTCATCATCTGCTTTTTCTTGTGCTTGATCTTTCATCTCCTCAGCATCTTTCTTGGTTGCTTTACCTTTATCACCTTTAGTCATTTTGTCACTGTTTTGTATGTATCATTGTGCTCACTAACATGTTTATGTGCCTTGTTTTTCTTTGTTGTAGGGCACTCTCTTGCTGACAGTCACCCTTCTTACTTTCTCCATTGTCCTCTGTGTTTTCACCTTGCTCACTATCAACACTTTCTTTGTTTTCAAAATTGTCATGTTCATTTTCCTCCTCTATGCTATCATTATTTTCTTCATGTAGCGATGTATTTGCCTCCATTTTTTCTTTACTCTCTTCACCATATTTTTTCCATCATTGTTGCTGCCATCATCTGTTCCTTTATCTTTGTCTTTGACTTACTTATTCTTCTTTAGACATGGTGGTTGGCCTAGGGTAAAAGGATTTTCAGCTTGGTGAGGGCCTTCAGGTTTAGAGAGGGAATTTGAGTGATGTGAGGGAAAAATTGGGCAAATGGGGGCAAGGTGGAGCAATCAAGGAGTGATCCAGAGTTTAGAAACAAGTTTGTTGTCACTGAATTTCTTCACAACCTATGACAAACTCTTAAGCTTGCAAACCCTAACTTGGGAGGTCAATATTTGATTTTTGTGCAATTTAGGGTTTGGTCACCTTAGGTCAAGAAATGTCTTTTGATATTATGAAAATAATATTTCGAGAGTGAGAAGAAGGAGTTACTAGCCTTATTTGACTGTTTGTAGAAGAGTTGGAGGCAAAAAATCGAAATTTTGACCTTTTTTGAGCAAATTAGGCCAAAGACTAGATGTGCATAGCACCTGCCTAGGTGCGTAGCACCTGGCTCCATGTGCGTAGTGCAATGTTATTTAGCACTGCATCTACCTCCTATGTGTGCAACGCCGGGCTCCAGGTGCATAGCGCCTCTACCGGTGCGCAGTGCCCATTTGCAGAGGGCATTTGGAGGCCTTCCCAGTGTCGGAATGAGCTCTGAGATAGCGCGTTGGAAAGATTGTGGAGTCTAATTTCCAAAAATTCTTTTAGATTTTCATTTGGTATCCATTTACCTGTTCAAAAACTGATTTTCCCAACACTTTTCAAAAAGTGTTGAATGATGGTGCAGAAATGCAGAGTGTTGGTGCAGAAATGCAGAGTGCTGGTGCAGACCACTTTTGGATGCCTTCCTCAATTCACAATTGAGCTCATGATAGCTCATTGGAAATATAGTTAAGTATGTCTATCTTTTGATTCATCAAGCAAGTCATTTGGACACTCCAGTTATGAGAAAACTTGATTTTCCCAAGGTCACTCTAGCAGTGCAGAATTTCTCCCATGACACCTGTATTTTTTATAGTTCTCCCAAACCATGATACCTGTGTAAAAAATGAAGGAGGTTTTTATTCTTGGCCCTACTATGGACACAAAAATCTCTCACATTTTCCAAATTCATCTATTTTTTGTTAGAAACACAGTTTGAAGCAATACTAGCCCTAGTTGTGACACATGGCTTGTCTCTTGGAATGAATTCTTGGAAAATGATGGAGGCATGATATTTATGAGCTGGTATAGAATTATTCTTGCTGACATGATCTATCAAATGAATCATTTTCTCTTGTGCCTCCTTTTCATATCAAACCCTAGCTTATTTGGAAGAGGAAATTAGGGTTTGGTGTGAGGATTTAGGACTGCCTTGCAAAGGGAGGGAAATGAAGGGGTTAAGGGTTGTCTAAATTCTTGGGGAAATTTTAGGGGATAGGGATAGATGTTAGGGATTAGGGGAAAGTGTAATTTCAGGAATTGAGTGAGGGGTGGGGGTATAAATAGTCAAAACATAGGCCTGGTCTTAAAAAGTGTCAATTTATGGCAATAAACTAGGTTTTGTAGAAAAATGATGATTTTGAGGGATACGAGTGATGGGAAGTGTTTATGGAGGTATTTTAAGGATAGGAGGAGGTGTAAGAGCATCAAGCTATAAGCCTTGTTGATTATTTAATCATGGAGGTCATGAAACCAAGAAAAATTCCCTTAAAAACCCTAGATAGACAATGGAGGAGTTTAGGCAAAACAAAAATAGAGGGCTGAGGCCAAAGGTGGCGAAAAATAATGATAATGAGTGGCATGAGCCCATTATGGGTCTTCTGGGATGGGTGAGCTGAGCTTGGCATGATGGAATTATGAAATAGTGAAAATTTATCCGAAGGATAATAAAGGCCGTGAGATTTCTAGAACTCACAATGTTCATGAACTTTGTTTCTAGAAATCTAGAACCGATACTTAGTCATCTTTAGATAATGAAAATTATGGATGACTAATGCCAACAAGAAATTTAAGTAGGGTCCTTTGAGATGGTGTGTGTCATGGATTGAACCTGGCTATGAGGAGCCCGCAGTAAAACAGTAGTAGGAAGGATCATTTAGATTTATGTAGTCAACTGTCAGGAGGAAATAAATCAAAGTGACAGGTGTTAGATACTAGATCACAAATCAGAGTTGGAAGCAGTGAAGAGTGCATGGATGCAGATGTCAGCAGTGCAGAGATTCCAATAGAGATGTGCAATAGATAGCATCAGTCAGAAGACTCTAATGATAGATGCATTATACTGATTCAGTTGTTGGAGGCTATTCAGTTTCAGGAGAGTTGCATGTGTGAACAACACTAGGAAGTCTTGCATGCAAGAACATTCCAAAGGTACCGAATCGGGACATATTGATTCCTTTCTTGTTGAGAGGGAGTGTTGAAATTTGCAACAAGAAACAATGAAATTGGAATCTAGAAACAACACACGCACTAGTGTGGAATCACATGTCACATAGTGATGGGTCCTAATGGTACATTGGCATGCATGCCAGTTTTTAAATAACTTTAAAAATAAATTTTAATCGTATCTCATAACAACTTTTAATAGTTAACTAAGTGTGATAGAGTTAGTTAGATCAATAATTTCAAGTTGAGGGTCTAAGGATAGGCATGTAGAGTGATTCTATTATTAACAGGGTCTAGTTGCAGTTGTAGCACTAGTGTAGTGTGGGTAGGATAATTTAACTCACAATAATTGAGTTAAAATCATTTTAACTAGTTATAATTGTTTGATGAGCTAGTGGAAGATCAAGTGAATTAAAATAGATTTAATTCACCACTAGTGATCTACCAAGTAACTGATGATTCACTATTTATAGCTACATGCATGCTAATTCTGGTGGATACCCAGTTGAGACAAAGGTTCAAGGCTAGTAAACTAGTAGTTGTATTTTAGGCAAACTGCCCTAGTGCAGTTATAAAACCATGGGAAGTCCATCATGAATTGCGAAAGCAAGGAAGGATGAATTTCCTATTTAATAGGGGTTTAATTCTCTAGGGATTTCATAAGCAGGGTAGGTTGAGGGTAGGTTGATAATTAGCTATGTGTTTGTCCAATTTTTCCTAAATCAATGTGAAGCAATTGGTAGAGTGTATGAGGTTCTGGTGATCACAAATACATTTTATTGTTTCATGATTCCTTGGTTGATTATACAATAAAGATGGAGGGGTTTTGAGCAGTTTCTTTCCCCAGGAATATCTAGTGTTGTGTATTTATTTACTTCTTTCTCTTACTAGCATGTGATTGAGTGATCATATTTTATATTCTGCAAATATTGTAGAAGGATTCAGTATATTGCTTTAGTACATTGCATGATTGGATTGAGTCCACTGATATAATTTATTCATGGTATTATATTTGTGTTAGAGATTTTCTACATGGTATCAGAGTGCCAAGAATCACAATAATGGAGAATAAATTGATTTTGTGTTGAAAAATATTCAAATTTTCAAATACTTTCTTTGGAGCTATAAGAGGATCAAGATGTCTTTCAATGGCTTGAGACTCGAATATGCACTTGAGGGTAGTTCAAATTATATTTTATGGAAGGACAGGATGGAGGCAGTGTTGGAGGATAATGGGTTGAATGAATTTTGATATTCCCAAGCCCGCAACAACAGATGCCTAACTTATTGATGCATGATAGAAGAAGGTAGAAAATGAGAGGAGGATCTTGTTAGAGGGAGTTAGAGATCATATTTTCTCGAGTCTCCATGGAAAGGAAACTCCATATGCTATGTGGAAGGCCTTGATAGATCTGTTTCAAAGTAGCAGCGACCACAGAAAATTGGCACTCAAGAAAAAGCTTAGGAAAATCAAAATGGAGAAGTTGGACGTCTCTATCATCGCATGCATGGTGTCAAATCTGATGGGATCTATGCGGTACCTACATAGTGGAGCATATTTCCATATGACAGGAAACAAATATCTCTTTAGTAGCTTGGAGGAGAAGGATCTTCAGATGCACATCGAGATGGGTGATGATGGGAGGTATAGTGCTATCGAGATTGGTACATTTAATTTCCAGAGACAGTAAGGTAAACCTTTCTTATTAAAATATGTCATGCATGTACCAGGCTTGAAAAATAATTTAGTTTCAATTACTATGTTGGAGGATCTTGGATATGATGTGGTTTTTAGTGAAGGAAAGGCATTCCTTCATGAAAAAGCCACAACACAAGTAAAGAAGATTGGGGTTCATGTGAAGAACCTCTACAAACTTGATGTAGATGGCTACACAACATTTAACAGTGAAGCAGGCCAAGTGGTGAGATGGGATACAGGTGAGTTATGGAATAAGAGATTGGGCCATCTACACCATAGTGATTTAAGGATCATGCAGCAGATTTATATAGGTCTTCCAAAGGGTACTCTTGTGCAGATAGACACATGAAAGGGATGTACCATGGGGAAGTATACTAAGGCCACCTTTCATGAGAAGGAGAATCGAGCAGTGGCAAACCTTGAGAGAGTTCACTCAAATTTGTGTGGACCGTTCTCTATGCCTTCCACAACAAATCATAGGTATTATGCGATTTTTGTTGATGATTTTTCTAGAACCTATTGGATCTTCTTTCTACAGAAGAAAGATCAGGTGTTCTCCAAGTTTTGTGAGTTCAAAGAACTGGTAGAGAGAGATACAGGGAAGAAGGTGAAGGCTCTAAGGAGCAACAATGTTGGTGAGTATATCTCTATGAATTCAAGAACTTATGTGCCAAAGAAGGAATTCACAAAGAATTGATTACACCTCATAACCCACAACAGAATGGGGTTGCAGAAAGAAAGAACAGAGCAATTGTGGGAGCAACACGAGCTATGTTACATGATCAGGGCTTAATGTTGCATCTGTGGGAAGAGGCATGCAACACAACGGTATTTGTGTAGAAACGGAGTCCTCATCGGATACTTGGCATGAGTACACTAGAGGAATATTTTTTAGGTAAGAAACCGAATGTTTCATATTTTAAAAATTTGGCTAATCTGTCTATTTCCATGTGACCAAAGATGCCAGGAATAATCTAGAACCAACAACAGAGGTTGGGATATTTTTGGGGTACACTGATACTCCCCACATCTATCGGGTGTATTTTTCGGCTAACAAGATGACAGTTGTCAGGAGAGATGTTAGATTTGATGAGGAGAAAGCCATGTGATTGTCCCTTGAGAGGGAGCTTGATTTGCATGCAGATGAGGAACTCTTAGTTACAAAGGATGAACCTCAGGATCTGGAGCAGCCAAAATATGAGAATCATGGAGTGGAAAAAACCACCCATGCAGAGCCATCCACTAGAAATGGTAGGAAGCACACCAGAGAGGCTAAAAAATTGATGCTAGATGCAACAGATCATGTAGGAGCACCTACATCATAGCACAGGAAGAGAAGGTACCCAGATAAGTACACTGGATACATGGCTCTTATGAGCGAGTGTATTGTGATAGAACCATCCTCTTTTGAGGAAGCAGTGCAGGAGCCAACATGGGTTTATGCAATGGTTGAGGAGTATGACTCCATTATCAAAAAAAATGCAAGGGAAGTGGTCCCAAGACCAGTGGCGAAGTTAGTGGTTGGATCCAGGTGGATCTACAAGGTGAAGCAAGTAGAGACCTCTAGAAGGGGGAGATTTTGAGACAGATGGGAAGAGGGAGTACATGCAGTTATACCTCTAGGTGTGAGGTGGGGCAATGTGGATATATGATCCCAAGAAGAAATTTGGGCAGGGTCCTTTGAGATGGTGTGTCTCATGGATTGAAACTAGCTACAAGGAGCTCATAGTACAACAGTAGTAGGAAGGATCAATTATATTGATGCAGTCAAATGTTAGGAGGAAAAAAATCAGAGTGACATGTGTAAGATACTGGAGCGCAGATCAGAGTTGACAGCAGTTTAGAGTGCATGGATGTAGATGTCAGTAGTGCAGAGAGTCCAATATACATGTGCAAAAAATAGCAGTAGTCAGAAGACTCTGATGACATATGCATTATACTGATTCAATTGTTGGAGGCTATTCAATTTCAGGAGAGTTGCATGTGCGAATCAGGATAGATTGATTCCTTTATTGTTGAGAGGGAGTGTTGAAATTTACAACAAGAAACAATGAAATTGGCATCCAGAAGCAACACACACACTGGTGTGGGATAACAGATCACACAGTGATGGGTCCTAGGGATACATTAGTGTGCAACCCAATTTTTAAATAAATTTGAAAATAAATTGTAATCTTATCTCATAACAACTTCTAATAGTTAACTAGTTGTGATAGACTTAGTTAGCTCAATAATTTAGATTTGAGGGTATAAGGATAGGCATGTAGAGTGATTATATTATTAACAGGGTCTAGTTGCAGTTGTAGCACTAGTGTAGTGTGGGTGGGATCAGTTAACTCACAATAATTGAGTTAAAATAAGTTTAACTAGTTCTAACTGTTTGATGAGCTAGTGGAAGATCAAGTAAATTAAAATAGATTTAATTCACCAGTAGTGATCTACCAAGTAATTGATGATTCAATATTTATAGCTGCATGCATGCTAATTATGGTGGATACCCAGTTGAGACAAAGGTTCAAGGCTATTAAACTAGTAGTTGTATTTTAGGCAAACTGCCTTGGTGCAGTTATAAAACCATGGGAATCCCATGATGAATTGCGAAATAAATGAAGGATGAATTTCCTATTTAATAGGGGTTTAATTCTATAGGTATTACGTAAGCAAGGTAGGCTAAGGGTAGGCTGATAATTGGCTATGTGTTTATCCAATTTTTCCTAGATTAGTGTGAAGCAATTGGTAGAGTATATGAGGTTGTGGTGATCAAAAATACATTGTATTGTTTCATGATTCCTTGGTTGATTATTGTGGAGTACTAAAAAGGTATGCTTTTGATGATCATTTCAGTGGCTTTTTAATATAATTTGTAAACCTTTTTGCATCATGAATTTGGAAAATAATAAAGAATTATAACAAAACATGTGAGAGTTGATATGCAAGACTTAACCGCTGATAATTGTTATTTTTCTGTGCAGGAAAAGGTGAAAACGAGGAGTTGTCGTTCTAAAGGAAAGGAAAAAGACGAGATAACTGCTGTCCCTTTGAAGGGGAACCGAATGCAAACAAGGCTAAGCAGATCAAAGCAAATCGGCCCAGAAAAGGAGGAGAAGACACCAGCTCGGCACAGAAGAAAAGAAAAGATGAAGGATTAACAGTTTGGCGAATCCCTCAGGATCTTTGATCCTGAGGGATCGCTGCTTTATTTATCTTGTTACTTGGACATCTCCGCCGTCACCTTTATATAAAGGGACAGCACTATTAGCTTGGGGATGATACTTTTTATGTAATTTTCTGTTAAAAATCAACTTTGATCATCGAGTCTCATTGAGAACTAGTTCATTGTACTTTTGTCTTATGCATTAATATAAACTTGGTGATTATCTCATTTCTGCGTCTGGATTAACTTAAGGCGGTGTACCCTTGGAGGCTAAGGGCCCGGCCCCGGAGGACACTTGCTTCTGTATCACTACGATTTGATTTCTGCGTGGTTTTCTTATCGTTGCTATTCGGTAATCTGATATGCTTTATAAGTTGCTATTACATGCTCTGTTAAGATTAAATCATTAAGGTTTTTACAGATAGAATTGTGTATTGACTCTGCATTATGTTACTGATCCTTTCATAGTTGATTGCATGTTATTAGTCTTAACCGAATATTCTTACTGTTCTGTTACAGAGCTTTTGTACTGAACATTCATGTCATAGATTCATCTGAAGTTGTGTTCTTCATGATTGTTGGATTCAGAAATAATGTTGTTCTATTTGGAAGCACAGTCGTATCCCTGTTAATTAAGATTGATCAGATTACTATTCTAGCGTGTTGTGTGCATATATGATTTACTAGTGCTATTCCATAATTTATCAATAGTTAGTGCTGTTTCATTAGTGTGTTCTGCTTGATTTGCCTTAAGAGTGAAAGATTGTTATTTTATTGCGAAGAGTGCATTTGGGTTAATAGATTAAGTTTGGTTACGACTCGCGAGACTTAGTTGTTCGATTGCTGTTCCATTTTAGAATTTCCATTCCATTCCAGATTTGTTGTTCAATTCTTTATTTGCTATTCCATTTTGCTATCTGTTGTTCCATTTACTCGCATTTGTTGTTTTGGTGTGAGAGACGATCTAAGGCTGTAGTGAGCTTTGGCATTCATTGTCTAGCTCCCAGACCCGTGGTCTATGCTCTAATTTCCTTTCCATCAGTTTCCAAAGGGATGGGTTATCGCTGCCGAACCCTTGACTGATAAGCTGCCTAGTTTTCTGAATGTGTGATTTATTCTTTTGAAGTAACTTATTTATAGACAAGCATCCGTTTACTCTTGTATTTTTAAACACTGTACTACTAGCATTACTCTAACAAGTGATAGCCTCAGACTGAGACACTCTTTGGAATAACAAAACGCTCCCGGATTGACATATTAATGTGAGGTAATTAGAGGTGAAAGAGACCCTTTTTATAGCTCTACAATTATATAATAAATTTGGAGGGGTTTTGAGCATTTGCATTCCCCAGGAATATCTAGTGTTTTGTATTGATTTACTTCTTTCTCTTACTTGCATGTGATTGAGATATTGTATTTTATATTCCACAAATATTGTAGATGGATTTAGTATCTTGCTTTAGTACATTACATGATCGGATTGAGTCCACTGATATAATTTCTACATGGTATTATAGTTGTGTTAGAGATTTTCTACATACTCTATTTCTCGGCTGAATTGAATTCACAATTTAGAACATCAATAACAAACATGCAATGAGAAATAACACACATGCACACAATAGTTTTTTCCTGGGAAAGCAATCTGCTAAAAACCCAATGCCTTCTTGCATTAATCTAATGAATAGTGATGTAATACAATTTCTTTGCTCAATTGAGCACAACTTGCAAGTGAATAACCTATCTCTCTGCTCACCTAGAAGATCTGACCCAAACTTAGTCAATTTGTACCTCTATTTGAGCCCCTATTTCCTTGCATTGTTCCTTGAGAAATTAGGCCCCTATTATCTAGGAATTTTTCCAAAATGGATTGTGCAATTCCTTAGGCTGAACATCTAACTGCATGTGACACTTGTACACTCAAGGCTCATCTACAAATGATGTTACACTGCCTTGGAATCTCCACCAAGCCTGGGGAACTCGAATTCTCTGCATGCACTAGCTATTTTTGGCAGATTGATCAATTAGTTGGATGATCACCGAATTTGACTGAAGTCCCATTGCACAACTGACCTTCCACTAGTTCCTCCAATAGTTAGAACTAGTTTAACTGAAAATAACTTGAAATAACTAACCTTGATTGACATAAATTAGCAATCACACATGCTTAACTAAAATATAACTCCTCCAACTCAAATTTACTATGTAAACTTGGTGACACATGCCATGTCTCACAAGTTAACTGCATCCAAGTTGTTTGCTAATGTGAAAATTCAAATTTTCTCAATTTAATCAAGGAAATATAAAATTGAGAATTTCTTGTTGCATTTTTCAATAAACTTGAACTAAGCATTGCTCTAGTTGCTCATTATCATGATGACCCATGTTCAAATGAAGCAGGTTTTATGAATATTTAGCTTAATTGCATGATATGAAAATTACCCTGATTCAAATATTAGTGGGATAATTCCTCCCACGTGTGGGCTTTGTTGGCTGTTCCTTATAATTATGTTGTCTTTGTTGGGAAAATATATTATTAATGTAGGAGTAAGATAATTTTGTAGAAAATGTATTATTCCTCTTTCTAGGAATAAATTTGATAATAATTTGACTAAAACTTCAAGCATGAGTATAGTTACACCATAATCAGTATTTTGTGTGTGATGGATGAATTCTCCTAGGGTTTTCCAAATTTTATAAGCCATATTATTAAAAATTCAAGCAACCTCCAAATTGATGGGAACTATGATTTCCTATTTCATCAAATTATAAAAATTAAATGGAAGTTTACTACAACATTGCACTAAATAACTAAGTTAAATATATCACTTAACACTAACAACCTTATCTTAAAAGATGGCCCAGTAATCCATGTACATATAAATGGATCAAAACCTACCCTTATGTATGTCCTTTCATCTCATAAAGATGTGACTAATGATAACTTAGAACAATTATTATGAAGATTTTATATTGTGAAAACTTGAACTTATAATTATGAAGATAATAAAATTTCAAATGTTGAGAGTAGCTCAACCTCTACATGGAATATACTAATTATAAATTACAACAAAACCATTTTTTAAGAATGTGTCCTCTCTAGATTCCATTGATTAATAAAAAAAGCATCACGATATTTTCTTTGTTGTTAATATTATTTCCTAGCATATGCAAACACCCCATGAGAGTAACTGGAAAGTAACCAAAAAAATACTTCAATATATATTGGGTATAATTTAGTTTAGGATACGTTATAATTTGGGGGGGTTCTTTTGTTGGTGGTTTCATTGATCCTATGTGGGCTAGCAACCCTAGTGAATGGAAGTCAACTATAGATCTTGCTTTCGATCTTGTCTCCAAGCATATTGCTTGGGCTTTTATGAAGCAACTTGCCCTTGCACTTTATTTAGTAGAAGCAGAGTACTGAGTAGTAATTAGTCAAATTCTAGAAGTTGTGTGGCTTCGACAAATCTTTCTGGAGTTTGGATTTTAGTAGTAGCATCCTATAACACTCTAGTGTGACAATTAGAGTGTCTTTCCATGGGCTACTTATCTTGTTAAACATCAACATAACAAACATATTGAAATGCACATGCTCTTCATCATAAAGGTTCTTTAGGATCACATTCTTGAAGTGATCCATTTCCCTATATCTCATCAACTTATAAACATGTTCATAATGTCTCCTAAAGAAGTGGAGTTTTGTAAAATTTGATTTATGATATGAGTTTAGGAAGTTTTGATTAAGGTGGGATAGGTTATAGTGCAACCTTACTTCTTCTATTATCATATTTTTAAATCCTTCAATCATATCCCGAGTTGTTACCAAGGGTGGATGCAGGATATTTAAACACTTCGGAGTTAGTGAAGGACACTTTGGCCTAATATGTCTTGAAGTAAATTGTGTTTATTTAGTGTATATTATAATTATCTACTTTAATGAAAATTACAATTATGTTCTAGATTTGCAGTGATTAGATGGTTGATATTCTCCTCAATACTAACGACTATATTGATCTATATCTTATCAACCAGTTGGTCCATAATATCTATTTATAGAGCATAGAGGGTCATTCATTGATGGTCGATTATGAGAAACTCATACGTAAATTATGTTCCTTTTACATTAATATGTCACCTCAAGTGGCTATGTTGGCTAGTGTCATGGATAATTTCCTTCTCTAAGGATTTTAACCATTTAATGGATTGGGATACTAATATTTGATTTGCTTATGTGAGTGGTTTCCTTAAGGCATTTGACCTATTTGGATACACCCTATTTATGGAAAAAAGGGTTATGTTTTAGTTTCTTAATGAGTTTCCATGTAGCTTGGACCTACTTCTATTTTATCCTTGATTTTTTATTCAAATTAGTTTTTATAATAGAAATAGCGCAAAGTAAATCCTTGTTATTATGGCCCTACCCTAACCTCTATAATCGTGGTTACTTAGGTTGTTAGGGAATTAGTTAATTAATATATTATGATCATTCTCTTTGTATAAGGCCCACTAGGTAGTTGGTGCTCATTAATGAATATGGCTTAGTCATTAATGTAGGGACAACTAGAGGTTGGGTTTTGGGGCAGACAAGAAATATTTATAGAGGTAGTTGACTATGTAATATTTGTCAAGAATTAGTTAACTATTGTATTGTGACCATCCTATTTGAATAAGGTCCACTAGCTAGTTAGCACTTATTAATGGATGTGGCTTAGTCATTAATGAAGGGGGAAATAGTGGTTAGGATTTGGGGTAGATAGAAACTATTTATGGAGGTAGTTGACCAAGTAATCTTTTGTCAAGAATTATCATTGTATTTTAGCTCTTCTTGTTTGGAAGTTTCCCTCTCAAAGACAAACATGAATAGTTATTGCCTTTTGGAATATCAATGAAGGGTTTGTGTTATGAAAATTCAATTTTCCTTTCCTATTTCATTTAATTTTTGTGGTTTTAATTTCTTCAAATATTGTTATTTAATTCTATATTTTTGTTATATACGCACTTTACAAGTGGTAATCACTTTCTTGTGCTAATGCATAGCCAAATTTTGAGGAAATTTATTTTTAGGCTAGTGATGTGTTTGAGTGTCTATGAACATAGATATTTTTCATTCATTTGATATAATTATGGTTGGGAGGCAAACAATCAAGGGATACAAGTGGGTAGTGTATTCATGTATTAGTACATAGCAAGTAGTATTAATTAGTCAATGTAATCCACACAAATTTTATCTGACATGTATCCTTCAAATATTAAAACCCCCATAAGCATACTTAATACCATACCTATCTAATCCCTTTGATCATTTTTAACCATTGTATATCGCCCATAGCACCTAGGGATACCACTCTTGTGTATGTGAGATTTGGGTAGTTTAGCTAAGGGTACAACTTATCCTCCTTGATTAGCATTATCAACGACCTACCATGTACTTTTGTTGAAAACACTTAGGTATATTAGAGATTTATAACACTTTATATTCCCTTTCCCTTATGACCCTACTAAATTTATGCAACATAGATAGAAAAATTACTATAGAGCTTAAAATAACTAGAATTTGAAAATTTTGTCAATAAAATATACTTTAGATAATAATAATTGTTAAAAAATTTCAAGGAATGGTCTTAATCCTTCAAAAACCATTATTTGTAAACTATCTCAACAAACCCTCACACAACATTGATCATGTTGGCATAGCTTGGTAGTAACCCTTCCAATGGACCCACTTTATCCTATGATTACCACTAGAACATGATCATGGATACAAGAATCACCAAATTGAAATAAAATATGTAGCCCCTCAATAACTCAAGTGACAATCTCCACGAAGGGTGTCAATCGAGGGGATTTGAGCCCTCACCTCGAGAAAAAGATGAAGGAATTTAAGAGGGGGATTGACCCTCCCCAAAAGTGGCACAATGTAAAATATCATGACATGATGTGGGAGATGAATGTTTGTACATGGATCAAAAATTGAGTTGTCCTTGCAATATAATCCATGCCATTGTTCAATCCTTTGATCAAAACAACGAGAAATATGGAAGGTGAGGAGAAGACAAGGGTGCATCAAGAGGTGAGGTGGTTGAGGTTTATGTTTGCAATTTTAAAATGAGGTTATTCTACCTAGTTACTGTGGCATGGTGCGTTATCTAGTTTGGTGCCTCTTTTGCTCCAGATTCAAGTTTTCCTAATTCAATTTACTAGTAATTTTACTAGCAATTTCCATTTTGGTGATTTTTTTTGCATGATAGTCATCTATTATGGATTTTATTCTTCCAATTCTCTCATTGTACTATTTACTTTTGGTCTAGTTTCCCATTCATGAATTCAACAAAAAGGTTTTTTTTTTTGTTATTATTGTTTTTCTAGGAGTGGGGTGGTTTATGTGGTGGCTCGGGATATAATTCATGGGGTTATTTTCACCACCTCCGTTTCTCTATTTTAATTTTTTTTAGTCTTTTTCTTGTGCATGTTCTTTGGGTTCTTTGGCTGGGTACTCCCCTACTCCACAATAGTGTGCTTGACTAGTATAGGTGTGGTCCTTTCCTTGAGAGTGCATCCTCAAATTATCTAGGGGGATTTCACTTTCTCCTCACTTACGTTTAGGGGACTTGGGTGGATTCAATTCTCGCTAGTGTCAGAAACTTATGTTCTATGTTGGAATTATCTTTGTTGTGTGTTTAATTCTATTTAGAAGGCTTGGAGATTTTTTATGTTCATCTGTTTCTTTTGGCTTAAGGTGTAGGGTGTTAATTTATTTATTTTCTTATGGTAATTTTTTCGAGGTCTGGATTCTCCTTTCTCATTAGTCAATACAAGCAATAATCTGAGTGGGCTCTAGGTTTTAGGGTATCATGTAGTCAATACTCTAGTTCAATATTGTGTATCAAACTCTTTAATGGGATGGTTCATTTTCATTTCATGAGATTGAAGGAGTTGGGTGGTTTCTATTAGCTATAAGTTCAATTGTTTTAGGTTGCACTGGCCTTCTCCTCAACAGGTTCTCTTACTTATGAGGCTAGTTTGGAGAATTTTTGAAGTCTTTTGGCTTAATAGATTAATGGTTCTTGTTGGTATTTCCTCTCTTAGTCTATGAGTTATTCACCAACAAGGGAGCATAGTTCTCACTAAATTTAAGACAATAATTATAATTTTTTTTTTGTTCACTATGGCACAATAAATAGTTCCCTTAAGTAGCAAGGGAGCTAGGAGGGTTTGTCTTCTGACACATCCTAGAGCACAAATGGAGACTAGAAGATCTATTGCTAAATATAATGACACTACATCTACAAAAATCCATAACATTATATCTCACATGCAAGATGAGGTATGCTTCAAACATTGCGTTATTCCAAATCAACATATTGAAATGGAAACTAGAGATTGGATTCCATAAACTGACAATACCAAATCTAGGTAGGCATGCTATCTATGCTAGGACTATGCAATATATAGGCTTATTAGACTTCTATATTACAATTTATATCATAAGTAATAGACTTGTTTTCTTTTTTATATGGTATGGTTTCCATTACTACAGAGTAAAATACCAATATTTTTTAACTATAGTTTACAAAATAGTCATTAATCATTGTAACATGGAAAAATTCATCATTAATGTACACAAAATCATGAAAGACACTTAAAAAAATGTATAACACAATTTTTTTTAAATTTTTAATTGAAAATACAAAAAAAAAAAATTGCTTTAAAATATATATATATATATATATATATATATATATATTCCAAACTAAAAATAAATAAATCAATCAATTAAAAATAATTAAAACCAAAAAAATTTTGGTAATTAAAAATAAATAAAAATAAAACTAAAATGCATTGAATTTTTAAAAAATATTAAAAAAAAATTGGGGGAAACTCAATTGATTAATTCGAAGACTGTGAAATCGTGGAAACAAGGTAGCCCAAGTTCAAATTCCCCCTATAGCAAGCTTGGCTTATGGCAAGGAGGATAGGTCGTAAACCCCTAGAGTTTTACTAGTAGTTACGTGTCAAGCGGGTTACTAGTTTCCTCTGAGATACAAAAAAAAAATATTAAAATAATAATAATAATAATTAAAAAAATTATATAAAAAAATAATAGCCACGGGACATGGAACAAATGGTGACTAAGTGTTCTATTAAGGTGCTCCATGGTTCCATATTATACATCAACGAACAACATCATTTTAGGATTAAAATGGGTTTGGGGCATGGTATCAATAATTATGTTGATCTGTTAAGGCACTCGTTTGTAAAGGTCACTGGTTCAAACCCCGTGGGGAGCCCGTCAGGCGTAAGCCTGTGAAACTTGCTACGCATTGTTAGCGGGAATAATGCCGGCCAGGGGGGTTTTCATTGGTAGCAACACAATGTGATCTTGGGTGGAAGATGTGATTGTATGGTTCTCGTTACCGGTTTCCCTCCTGACAAAAATAAAAAAATAATTATGTTGAACTCATCTCATTGAGACACCTACAGTTTTCCATTGAACATGGTTGTCATCATTTGCAAATATTTGGAGAGTTAAATATTGTTATCAGTTGGTTCAACCAGACATTTTTTGTCATGTGCACACACTTCAACACATATCAGAAGACTCTTGGCACTTAAAATCACAATTTGATTCTATCATTTGTTTCCATATTTACAGGGAGCACAACCATCTTTCCGATGCGCTATCCAAGGAGGCCGTGCTCCAGCCTAGGGGGACCTGGTTAATCGAGGAACACACAGAGCAAGAACACTTCAGTTATTATCACCGCCCATACATATATCAACATCTGGTAGGGGGAAACTTGCCTGATTATCATGGTCATGTTACAACCATATGTTTATAACATGTATTTATTTTCTATGTATTTAGCGATATTTATTAGTAGACATTAGTGAACATTCATTTATCCCCAATAGGGGTATATACTGGAATTTTATTTTTGTATGTGACCATAGTCAAAATTTTGATGAATATGCCATTGGCATCTACAACATGCAATTTTATACCATATAATGAAAATTACGATTTTTCCTCGGGGAAAAAAAAAGGCACTCCATGGTGTAAAGGTCATAGGTTTAAAACTCTATGGAAAAGATCTAGACATGTTGAGCATTGGTATGACCTAGGTCGATCTCAGAGTAATTTTGATGACTTAGATGCCCTGGGTCGTGGCTACTCAAGCCGCAAGTGTAGGCGTGCTAGTCATCTAGGAAACCTAACTTAAAAAAATCTATATAAAAAATAATAAAATAATATATATATATATATATATATATATATATATATATATATATCTATATCTATATCTATATCTATATCTATATATAACTCAAATTTTCTTTTCGTATTTTCTTATAATGTGTTTTTTTAATTATCATTATTTTTTAAAATTTTGTTTTTTTTGTTTTCTCTCTCTCTCTCTCTCTCTCTCTCTCTCTATATATATATATATATATAGCTTAACCAACGAGACCCCCTTGTTTTTTAGACAAGGGGCCCACCTCCGCACAACGATTTGACTTATAAGTCTACGAAAGAATGCATACTCTACCCCACTCTGGTTTTGAACCTGTGACCTCTGAGGAGGAAACACATGCTATTAGCCATTAGGCCCACTCAAGTTGTATAAATAGATTCAACACCCTTAAAAACCATGTGGCACTTGATATTTACAAATTAAATAATTTAAATTTATGATTTGTAAAAATCTTACTAGATTTTGGAGAAAATTGACAAAAAAAAAAATGCCCAACAAAAGGACGAATTCATCTATTTGTTAGATTAAGTGTACACAATTTTTTTTCTCAAATTTTTATATGTAAATTATTAAAAATATTAGTAATTAAACAAAGATCGTGTAATACAACTTATAGATTCACAATCAATTTATTTTTTTTTATTCTATCAACAGTCAAGGTTGTAATCTCAATTAATTGGTAATTTTAACCCAAAAAATTAAATAAAAATTAGATAAATTTGGAAAATACTTGAAAAAAAAGCATTTAAAAATAAATAAATAGAAAGATACACAAACTTAAGTGTTGAGTTTTAGTGTTTTTCATCGTCATGATACTCGACATTTAATGCTATGGTTGAAAATTGTTTGAATTTTAACCCTGAAAAAATGATGTTGATGATGCATCACTACTTTTGCATTTCAACGTGTTTTTTAATGTATTTTGTAGGCTGTATATTTAGTCTTTAATGCCATGATTGAAAAATGTTTGAATTTTTACTCAAAAAAAAAGAGGTGTTGTTGCATCGCCACTTTTTCATTTTAGTGTAGATTTTCATGTCTTTTGTAATCATGATATTTAATTTTTTAATATCATGGTTAATAAATGTTGGAATTCAACTCTGAAATTGAAAAAGAGAGATGTTGCATCACCACTTTTCAAAATTGGCATGAAAATCATAATTTGATAAAACCTAAAAAAAAAAACTTGGTAAACTTCTTGTTAAGTAATTGGTAGCATTGCCACAATTGCTCAATCCAAATGTCTTGACATTAATGAGTGACCATTTTTAGCAAAACCATTTTCACTTGATATAATTATACATATCAAATGATAGCATTGCACAATCTAATTACGATAGTCATATTTGAGGGCGATGCATTTATTTCTACATTAAAAACAACAATCTCATCAATCCAAAATTACAATTTCAATAAAAAATCCTTTACTAGATCCTAACAATGACAAACCAAAAAAGTTCTTGTTTGTAAAACATCTAATCCTATAATTACAAAGTTATGTTTAGGAAAGTGAATCTTAATTATGTTGATGAATCATCACCATTAAGTTGAAGACCCAATTGTCATAATACCAGAGTTCGACATTCGACAAGATTTGTGCAAAATAAACATTAATGTGGGTTTGTACTAGCCTTTTAAAATCCTAAACATAAAAAACCCCATTTCTCTATATATATTTGTGTCTCTATATATATTTGGGCATTGTCTACCGAGGCCACAATTTTTCCCTAACAATGATATTCTCACTAGAATCAAATGATTTTTTTTTTCTTCAAAAATTCCAATCCTTGGAGTGTTTGAACCATCTTTTTAATGGCGGAAATGGATTCAAGACCATCAATAATGTTGGAATATGTAATTCCTACTTGTTTTCAGTTGTGGTTCTCTCTATGTATAGAATCTGTTCCTATTCTATAGGTTAGTTCCTAGTTTAGTGTGAGGTTGAGATATTCTCTCAACCAAATTATTGTGCGTCTAAGATAGCTTCTCTATCTTGAGACTGTACTTCATGTATATATGTAACTCTATTTTTTTTATTAAAGAATAGAGCTTGTATGCTTAGTTTCTAAGTTGGTATCAGAGCCCATTTGGGCCTAGGCCTGGACCTCATCTCCTCCTGGGCTGAGAGAAGAGAAAGTATAATTTTTTGTTTTAGTTTCTTAGTATTTGTTTTTCCATCAAGAGTCGCGATTGTTCTAAGTGATCTGCTCGATCAGAGCCAGATCTAAGCCAGCGTGTTGTTAACTGGGCATGAGATGTTCGAAATAACACATGATCTGGTGCATCTGAGGAGATTTGGTGCATTTACGATGAGATGTGCAGCGTTTCCAAAGTTGCAAAGAAGATTGTGGGGTCACCATTCGCCTGTTGCCAGTCAATCTGCTGGTCGATTAACATCAAGAGCAGAGCCACCAAAATCAAGAGATAAGGGTTTGTCTAGAGACTAGACCCGAGCGGGAGTAACAAATTTTTTTTTTGAAGCTGACAATGGACCACTGTTCAATTTCTTGTAGATCGAGAGTTGATCTGCCCTTGTGTAGAAGTTGTGGCAAGCTTCTGATCTATGCGAGCACTATCAGAGGAGAAGGTAAGTACAGAGGCCCAATCCAGATCTAGAGAAATTCCCTCGCAGCATTGGAGGCAATTGATAAAGACGTTGCAGAGGAGGTTATGCGGAATGGATGTATTACTGGCAACAGAATCAACGGTTTAGTAAATGTGGTACATGGGGGATTTCCGTGGAAAACTTCCATAGCTTTGACTCAGGCTTTATGTTGCCATTCGGGACTGGATTCTAACAGCATCATCATCCATGTCATCAGAAGGATTTTCATCTCATGACCCGTGAATAAAAATGTCTTGCACTCATCCATTAGTTGCTGGTTTGTTAACTTCATGGACGATGAAGATGACGTGGAGCTGGTCTGTTCCATTTATGCGAGCATGAGCCCTAGAAGGTCGTTACCATAGGAGATGCTGCAGCCCACTTGGATTGAGTCTCGTCTCCAGTCCTTGGTGGTGTCTGCAACTTGCTAGGCGAAATATGAAGATCGGTGTTCTACAGCTTTGAAATAAAACAAGAAACTCGCCCATTAGATTTGTCATGGGCTGACGGTCTTGATCGATTATTTGGTTGAGCGTGGCCATCGATTTTGTGGTTCTATATCACACATCAAAGGCAGCCCATTCTCACTGGGATCAAAATTCTGCAAGCTACTTGTTTCATCTCAAGGACCTTCCTTTCTTTGTTAACTCCAATGAATGGCACTTGGACACGTCTGTTGTTGCTGTTGGGCGTTCTAAGATATTGCATTTTGCAATCTATATACCATTAGCTATGGAGTCCCCTTACCTTTTCAGAAGAGGAGTTTCAACTAGCAATGCAATTTTTTGTGGGACAAGTACGTACATTTCTAGGCCTTCCACCAACTACTCCGCAGGATACTAGTATGCATTTATCGACTATTTTAGCCAGTGAGACAAGTTTTTTTTTTTTTTTTTCAAATGGGAGCTGGATGTGCTGCTTCATTGCCATGTAGTTGTTGATGTGGCATCTTGCTCATTGACTTTGTCGTCTTATTGACAACCGAGGCCAATTTTCTATGGTGTTGAGAGTGGGATAATGGTGAATCACTAACGCCAAGTAAGTACGACAAATAATAGTTGATAGTTCAAGTTGGAAGTTTGAATTTGTATACCTGAGCACATGGATGTCGAGGATGTGGAGTAAGGGATGAATGTGAATGCGTATGGTCTCTGTAGAGGTAGTATAAGATTTGAGCACTCGTTTGTTGTATGGTGAATAGGTAGTCTGTATATTTGTTGACTACTCGGTTGTTGTATGGCGAGAAGGTGGACGAGGCCATTGAGAAGGGTCGAGTCCTTGAATGCTAGATTTTTTTTGTTTTGGTTTCAATTCGTTTAATTTCTCATTGGAACCAATTGGTGATTGTGAACATGGCCTTGTGTAGCAAAGAGGTCGATATATTGTTGGGTCTTATGTAGGTGTTAGAAGAGGTGCGGAAGCACGCGGAGTTGTTGGGAGGCTTCCATCTTCCTTTGTTTGGGATCGACCTCGTTGAGGGTTGAAAAAATTTCTAGCATGGTCTTGTGGCACAACAGTAAAGTGAGTTGAGGGCAGTGTGGTGAGTTGCCTAGACGTGATTAAGTTTTTAATACAGGGATTGGACCATGGAGTTGTGGTTGTGATAAGCCTTCGTGGCTGTGTTGAGCCTTTGCGGCTATGGTGAGCCTTCTTGGATATGTTGAGCATTTGTGGCTGTGGAGAACCTTTGTGGCTGTAATAAACCTTGGTGGCTGAGTTGAGCCTTGGTGGCTACATTGTATCTCCTCAAGGCTGAGTGCCTTTCGCGGTGGAGGTGAATTACTGCTTGTCGAAATGTGAACTAGCAAGCAGGTGAAAGGGTGTTGCTTGTGCATGTTCATGAAGCAACATGGAGCGATAAGTTGTTAGTGATCTGATAGGGATCAGATCAAAGACAACGTGCAGTGTATGATCTTGGATCTGCTCACAACAATAGTGTGGGCAGTGTTCTGGTGAACTAAAATTCGGGGCAGTCTGTCCGTAGTAGTGAATGGCGTGGGCATGTGTTGAATGTTTGCATGCCAGTTTTTTCTTCATGGATATTGTATTATTGTCATGGTTATCTCTTGTGATTATATTGTCATTTGGTATTTTTTTTTATTTGGTATGGGTAAATGTGGACAAGTCTTGGAAATTTTTACAAATATTGAGATTTGCGACCTCAATATGATGTCATTCTGTTAGAATTCGCAACTCTAATTGATGACAGGTAAAACATGGAGACCAAGACCAGCTTGCCAAAGTAAAATGAAGATACCAAAGACTCAAAAGTACAAAGCCAAAGTAATGGTGTGTTCCAGCATATGAATAGTGCGGTGTTTGTGGAGGTAAATGGTATGGTAAGCGGTAAAGGAAGATGAACAATCAAGTTTGTGAGAGTTTGTTTTGTGTGAGTTTCTTGGAATAGACTCATGACTATGGTAGAGTATGAGTCACAGTTTGTAATTAGAAGCAAATCTACATTTCATTTATTGTTTTGACGCGCTGTAAGACCCAGAGAGGCATGCATGCCCCTTTGTTATATGTTCCCTCTGTCAGAGAGTTTTAACACCCTGGAAGAGTGTGTCATGTGGGATGGATACACTTGGGTGGGCCATATTGGTTTTAGACTCCATAAGGTGAAATTTTATGTCAAGGGGGAGTTAATTGAGAGTTTGGATGAACCATGTATGTGAAGGACTTCCTAGTAGACTGGCGGTTGTAGCGGTTGGAACCCATGCATTTCGGTAGATGGTTGTGCCTTTATATGGACATCGACAAACATGACTAGTTGTAGATTTTGCAGATAGATATTGAGATAAGTAGTCATTAAGGGGGAGTGTTGGAATATGTAATTCCTACTTGTCTTCAGTTGCGGTTCTCTTTATGTATAGAGTCTATTCCCATTCTATAGGTTAGTTCCTAGTTTAGTGTGAGGTTGAGATATTCTCTCAACTAAATTATTGTGCATCTAAGATAGCTTCTCTATCTTGAGACTGTACTTCATGTATATATGTAACTCTATTTGTTTGATTAAAGAATAGAGCTTGTATGCTCAATTTCTAAGTAAGAACCCCTAGGGCACCCTATATTCTAAAGCTTGAAAGTTGTAACTTGGATTTCCAAAAAATTCTGCCAAATTTTTTCAAAATCCTACTGAAATTTTCATTATTTTCTAAATAAAATTATAACCTTATTAAACTAGGACATATATTTATGTATATATATATACATGTGCTCATACATACACATGCTTTTTTTTTAAGGAAAACAATAAAAAAAATCCAAGCGTTAAATATGGAATGTATTACAAATAGAGAACATGGTACATATGCTATATGTTAGCGAACATGGAGAAGTAGCACATATCACTATCCAATACAAATCTCTTTCCTGGTCTCTTTTCTAGTTGTGGAATTCTCTATCTCGTTGCTAGCAAACTCGGGTTTGGAATTTGATTCCTCTTTTTTACATGAAATTTTGAAAAAAAAATTATATTATGATTTTATTCTTATTAATCATATTTATTAATAATATCACTTTAAATCATATTATTAAGATATCATTTTAAATTTAAATTTATTAGGAAAAATATTGTGTTATATTTCCTCATAACAACTTGTTTTATACCAAGTTATAAAATGTATCTTTTTTATATATTTTTAACATAGTTGTATTATTATAATAAAACTTATTACCATCATAACAATTAACTAATATCTTTAATTATATCACCTTTACGAACATGATGTTAAAGAGGGAAGTACTAAAGACAACTTGAATATTGAAGATTTTCATAGATGTTAATGGTGATAGTATCAATACTTTGGATAAACAACCTGTGTAACTTAAATATCAAAGGATCAAATATAAAGAAAATGTGGATATAAGATCACCACAATCCATGGACAAAACAAATGTGGACTATTCTCTGAGTGTCCCTTTCCATTGGGTTTTGGAAAATGCTATGTAAACATCCATGGGTTTGGCACCATTTAAACATATTACATTGGGTTTGGTATTACTTAGATATTAGATTGAGTAGAATGGTAGCAAAGTTGTTTGTCTTTATAGTATATGTTAAAAGTGGAAAGATCAATGTAGGTGGTATTTTAATTTTCTGGATGTTTAGATAAAGAAAAGAGATTTTAAAAACCATGGTATAAATTTTAAAAATCGTGTTTCAATTTTATAATTATATTTTTTATTATTTAATAATTTTTAATTTTATTATTAATAAAAAATATATCCGTAATTTCCTTCCTTATATAGTGGGATGAAGAAAAAGCATTTCAAGAATTGAAATGCTTGAGTTGGTTTCGTTGTGATAAGTAATTTTATTTTTATTCGGTAATTGCTTTTCTAGCACTAATTAATTAATATTAAATGTATGTAGTTTTTAAATTAAAAAATAGATAATAACAAAAAATGAGTTAATTATAAATTAGAAAAAACAATTTTAAATTTGTTTTATATATATAATATGGATTAGGTATTTTGGAGTATAGTGAAAGACTTAATGTTTATATTATTTTAGTATTGATTTTTGAATTGTGATATTATTAGTTTAGATCCATATTAACGACAATTGTATCAAGTTTTAAGATGGATCAAATCTCTCAAGGTGCAAATATTTCTCTCAAGGTGCACACTTTTTTTCAAGTTTTCCACTAAACAAAAAGGTTTTCACCTCGAGAGATTTGATCCCTCTCGGTGCTTGATAGAGCTGGGGTTAAGAAGGATCTAGGTTGGTGTAATACTATATAATATATGTATTTGTCTCTATGTGTCCCTTTATTCTTCCCTCTCTCCCCTCTCCATCTCTATGTCTATCTCCCTCCCTCTCTCTGTCTCTCTTTTCTTCCCTCTCTCTCCTCGCGCCATCTACATCTATATCTATATCTCCCTCCATCTCTCCTTATTTATCTCTCTATCTCACCCCACAAATGCACACACACACACTCTCTCTCTCTCTCTCTCTCTCTCTCTCCATATCTATCCATCTCTCCCTCATTTCCTCTCTCTATCTCTCTCTTCTTCCCTCTCTCCCCCATCCATCTATATCTCTATCTCCCTCTATCTCTCCTTCTTTGTCCTTCTATCTCCCCTCCAAAACATAATCTCTCTCTCTCTCTCTCTCTCTCTCTCTCTCTCTCTCTCTCCCCCTTGTCACTCCCTCTCTCTCTCTCTCTCTCCAACTTTCACTCTCCGTGTCTTTATTCCTCCATCCCTCTCTCCCCCCATCTAAATCCATCTCTCTCTTTCTCACTCTCTCCTTCTCTCTCTCAAGTCCCCTCTCTCTTCCTTCCTCTCTCTCCCTTTATCTTTCACCTGCCTTTGTCTCTCCCCCCATCACCCTCTCTCTATCCCACTCCAACTCTATCATTATCTCCCTCCCTCTCTCTTCCCCCTCCATCTCTCTCTCTCTCTCTCTCTCCCATGTTACTCCCTCTCTCTCCACCTATATCTCTCTATGTCTTTGTTCTTTTCACCCACTCCCCCCCCCCCCCTCCCTCAATTGCATCTCTCTCTCCCTCCATCTCTCCTTAATTCTCTCCCATCCTCTCTCTCCCACCTCCCTCTCTCTCTCTCACCCACTCCCCCCCGACCCTCCAACTATGTCACTATCTCCCTCCCTCTCTCCTTCCCTTTTCCCCATCCATATGTGTGTCTCCCTCTCAATCTCTTCCTCTATTCTCCCTCTCTCTCTCTCCTCTCCTTGTATCTATCTTCCCTCCTCTCCTTCTCTCTCTCTCTTCCCTCCTCCCCTTCTCTCTCTCTCTTCCCTCCTCCTCTCCTCTCTTCCTCACTCTCTCTCCATCACTCCCTTCTCACCCCATCTCTCTCTCCACCTCTATATCTCCATGTCTTTGTTCTTCCCTCCCTATCTCTCCCCCTTCAAATCCATCTCTCTCTCTCTCTCTCCAACTTTTTCACTATCTCCCTCTCTCCCCCTCTCTCCTATTGAAATGGCACCCCAAAGCGAGGTTTTCGATTTAATTTTCCCTTAATTAAAACGAAACATAAATTGTAATTTCATCTCATGAAAACTTGTATTAGTTAACCAAGTCAGAATGACTGAGTTATCTTAGGAAATTCGAGTTGAGGTTCTAAGAGGATGCATGTAGAGTTCTCCCATGATTTAAGGGGGTCAAGTTACATGTATTTGTGAGTTGTAATTATTTAACTCAAAAAATTGAGTTAAAATCAGTTTAACTAGTTCTAACTAAGTGATGAGTTAATGAGAGGTCAAGTGAATTAAATCCAATTTAATTCACAAGTAGTGATCAATTAGTTAACTGATAATTTTCTATAAATAGATGTTGCATGTTAGTTCTAGGAAGACCCAGTTGAGATTGAGGTTAAAGGTACTTCCTTGGCCTCTAACTGACTATAAATAGATGTTGCATGTCACTTCTAGGAAGACCCAGTTGTCTTTTAATGGCTTGAGACTTGAATATGCACTCGAGGGAAATTTGAATTATATTGCATGGAAGGACAGGATGGAGGTAGTGCTTGAGGAGAAATGACTAAAGACTTTCATAAATACTAATTTCCCACACCTCGTAGGAGCAGATGCTCAAATTCTTGATGCATGGACGAATAATGTAGCAAAGGCAAGGAGGATCTTGTCACAGGGAGTTCGAGACCATATTTTCTCAAACCTCCATGGGAAGGTGAATCCATATGCAATGTGGAAAGCCTTGACATATATGTATCAGAATAATAACGACCATAAGAAGTTGGCGCTGAAAGACAAGCTCAAGAATATCAAAATGGAGAAGGGCGACATGATCCAAAAATACTTGACAAAGTTCGCTCGATGTCGAGATGAGCTTGGAATCATTGGGATCACTATTGCCTCAGATGATTTGGTGAGCCTAGCTCTTCTAGGCCTTCCCAAGAGATGTCATGGCTACCAGGAATCTATTAATGGGAGGGATAAGTTTCCACATTAGGAGCGACTATGGTCCAATTTGGCATAAGAAGAAATTCGACGGAGCACCAGAGATGGATCCTCATCAAAGACTGAGGATGAGGAGAACCGTGCCTTGGATGGAAAGGAAAAGAAAGGAAAAGGGAAGGCATCCCATTCCAAACATAAGATCGACAAGGAAGGCAATAAGTGAGACTTTTCAAAGGTGAAATGTTTCAATTGTCATGAGCATGGACATTATGCCACAAATTGTCCACAAAAGAAGAACAACAAGAAGGCCTCAGGAGAAGAAACAAGTGAAGCATTGGCTTCATAGTTCGAGTTATAATTAACCCTCATCGCATGCATGGTATCATCGGTGATGGGTTTTCTTGGTACTTGGATAGTGGAGCTTCATTCCACATGACCGACAACAAATAATTATTTAGAAGCTTGGAGGAGAAGGATCTCCAGATACACATCGAGACGGGTGATGACAGGAGCTAAATGCTACCAATATTGGTATAATTACCTTTCAGAGAGAGTTAGGTAAACCCCCCATACTAAAATATTTCATGCATGTACTTGGTTTAAAGAATAATTTGGTTTCTATTGCTATGTTGGAATATCGTGGATATGATGTGATTTTCAGTGAAGGAAAGGCGTTCCTTCATCACAAAGCCACGGGATAGGTGAAAAATATTAGGGTTCAAGTGAAGAACCTCTTCAAACTTGATGTAGATGACTATGCAATATTGAGCAGTAAAGCAGAGAAGGTGGAGAGCCGAGACATCAGTGAGTTATGGCACACGAGGTTGGGCCATCTACACCACAGCGCTTTGAGGATCACACAACAGATTTTTGCAGGACTTCTAAAGGGTGCACTTGCGCAGAGAGACATGTGAAAAGGGTGTACATTGGGGAAGTATACAAAGGCCACCTTTCACGATAAGGAAATTTGAGCAACGATAATCCTTGAGAGAGTTCACTTAGACATGTGTGGACTGTTCTCAATAGCTTCCACAACAAAGCATGGGTATTAAGTGATTTTTTTTTATGATTTTTCAAGAAATTTTTGAGTTCTCCAAGTTTTGTGAGTTCAAGGCACTTATCGAGAAAGATACAGGGAAGAAGGTGTATGCTCTAAGGAGCAACTATGGTGGCAAATACATATCTAACGAATTCAAGAAATTCTATGGGAATTGTAGAAAGAAAGAACAAAACTATTGTGGGGGGAACATGAGCTATGTTGCATGATCAGGGCCTATCGTTGCATATATGAGAGGAAGCATACAATACATAAGTATTTGTGTAGAAAAAAATTCCTCATCAGATACTTGGGATGAGTACACCAGAGGAGGTTTTATCAGGAAAGAGACTAGATGTGTCATATTTTAATTTTTTTTGGCTCATATGTTTATTTCCATGTGATCAAAGATGTCGGGAAGAAGCTAGAGCCAACAAAAATGTTGGGGATATTTTTGGGGTACAATGATACACCTCACAACTATAAGGTATACTTGCCAGCACATAGGATGACAATGGTCAGAAGAGATGTGAAATTTGATGAAGACAAAGCCATGCGATTGTCCCTTGAGATGGAGCTTGAGTTGCATGCAGTTGAGGAGCTATTAGCACAAAAGGATGAACCTCAGGATGTGGAGTAGCCACAAGCAGAGGAGCAGAGAGTGGTAGAAACCACTCATGCAGATCCATCCACCAAAGATGGAAGGAAGCACACAAAAGAGGCTAAGATATTATTTTTGGATGCGAGAGATAATGTGGGAGAACCCATATCATAGTGCAGGAAGAGAAGGATGCCAGAGAGATACGGTAGATACTTGTCTCTTATGAGCGAAGGTATTGTGACAATACCATCCTATTTTGAGGAAGTAGTGAAACAACCAGTGTAAGTTGATGCCATGGTTGAGGAGTATGAATCCATCATCAGAATCAGTGCATGGGAAGTTGTCCCAAGACTAGTGGGGAAGTCAGTTGTAGGATCTAGATGGGTCTACAAGTTGAAGCAGGCAGCAGATGGGAGTGTGGAGAAACATAAGGCTAGATTTGTGGCCACATGGTTCTCTCGGGTGGAGGGGAATGCCTATAATTAGAATTTTGCACCAGTCACAAGGTACTCATATATTAGACCCATCCTTGAAATCTCGACGCAGATGTGATGAAAGATACATCAGATGGATGTAAAAACAACCTTTCTCAATGGAGTTATTGAGGAAGAAGTGAAAATTGAGCAGTTGGAAGGTTTTGAGAACTTAGACAGGGAGTCACATGTGTACAGACCCAAGAAAGAATTATATGGGATGAAGCAAGCACCTCATGCTTGGTACACCATGATTGACAGCTATTTCATCGAGTTGGGCTTCACCAAGAGTGAAGAAGATGCAAAATAGTATCATATTGTGGTTGATGGTAAGATTTTGATTATTTTACTTTATTTCAATGATCTGATACTGACAGGTGATGAGAACCTCATAAATTCTTGCAAAGATGATCTTGCAAGATAATTTGAGATGAAGGACGTGGGGCTCTTGCATTATTTCCTTGGATTGGAAATATGGCAAAGATATGGGGAGCTATTTGTATCTCAGGGCAAGTATTCCAAGGAGATTATGAGGAAGTTCCACATGGAGGGTAGCAAACCCATGGAGACTCCTCTTACAGGAAACTGGAGGAAAGAGGATGCTACTTCAAGCAAAGTAGTGGATGCTACTATTTACAAGAAGCTGGTGGGTTCACTCATGTATTTGGTGAACACACGACCCAACATATGCTACGCAGTTAACCAACTGAGTCAAGCTTGGTTAAGCCAAGCAAGCACTTTTGGAAGGTGGGGAATAATGTGTTGAGATACATCATAGGCAAAAAAGAGTATGGATTATAGTATATATGGACAGGTGGAGTGAAGATTCAAAGCTTCACTGATGCAGATCGGGTAGGGAGTCCATATGAACAGAAGATCACATCAAGAGGAATTTTCAACATAATATCAAAAATATTGTCTTGGTACAACAAGAAACATATATTAGTTTCAGTTCAGTAGAGGCAAAGCACGTGGTGGCCAATCAGGAAACATGTGAGCCCATTTGGATGAGGAAGATACTTTTTGGTTTGCTTGGTCAATGGATGGATCCGACAGTGATATATCATGATAACCAGAGTTGCATAAAACTATCGGTTAATCCAATACTCCATGACAAGTCCAAGCGTATGATATCCAGTATCACCATCTCAGATATTGTTTTAAGAGGTGGATTATGTCATTAGAGTACATTCCCATGGAGGAGCAGGATGTAAAAATCTTGATGAAGGCGTTTTCAAGAAGAAAATTTGAATTCCACAGAGACAAGATTGGGGTTGCAGATAACCCATTTATTTTTTAGAGGGAGTGTTGAAATGGCACCAAGAAATGGCACACCAAAGTATTGCTTCTGATTTAATTTTCCCTTAATTAAATTGGAAGAGAAATTCTAATTTCATCTCATGACCACTTGTATTAGTTAATCAAGTCAGAATGACTGAGTTAGCTTAGGGAATTTGATTTGAGGGTCTAAGAGGATGCATTCAGATTCCTCCCATGATTTAAGGGGGTCTAGTTACAGTTATTTGTGAGTTGTAATTAGTTAACTCAAGAAATTGAGTTAAAATCAATTTAACTAGTGCTAACTGAGTGATGAGTTAGTGAGAGGTCAAGTGAATTAAATATGACTTGATTCGCAAGTAGTGACCAATCAATTAACTAATAATTCACTATAAATGGTTGTTGCATGTCACTTATAAGGAAGGCCCAATTGAGATTGAGGTGAAAGGGATGATAACTATTAATTATATAATTAGAAAATTGTACATGTCATTTATAGAGTCAGTTGGAGGCAAAGGAATGATTACGTAATCAAGGAAAGGTATTTTCCTATTTAAAAAGGATTCAATTCCTCAAGGAATGCTTGAGCAAGGGAAGCTAAACAGAGGAAGGTAATTGTCTAAGTATTTGTATGATTTTTCCTAGATCAGTGTGAGACAATTAGAAGAGTGTAGGAGTTTCTCTTGAGATAGAAAGCATTGTATTGTTTCATGATCTTTGAATTTATACAATATACAGGTAGCAGGGTTTTAGGCAATGTGCTTTCCCTAGATACATATTATGATGTGTGATTGATTATTTCTTTCTCTTACTTGTTATGTGATTGTGCGATCGTGTTTTGTTTCCGCAAATTTTAGAAGGATTCAGTATCTTGTTTTAGTACATTACAAGATCAGTTTGAATATCGTTGTTAGATTTTATACATGTCCCCCTTCGTCTGTATGTGTGTATTTCTCTTTCCCTTCTCTCCTTCTCTCTTTTCTCCTCGTCTCTCTCATATCCTTCACACACACACACACACATATACATAAGTATTCTCATTTTTAATTTGATTAAAACCTTGATTTAATCTCTATGGTATATCTACACAAGTTTTTTAGTAGTAGTGATGATAGGGGTTTAAATATATCTCAAAAGTAATTATAACATTTTTTCTTTTAGATTTAATAAAAATATGTTATGAAATTAAATTATTTTGATTGTGAAATGAGTTATGGTTTTTGTGCATGTGGTATTGATAAGCCATGGTATTGTAATAAAGCCTATTTTCAAGTTAATAATATCCATGGTAAAGTGGGTTTGAATATACATGGTAAAAATCTTGTTATATTGTAAGTTTATGGTAAGTATTAAATTTTTACGTGCTTTCCCAAGCTGTCAAAGTCATCATTTCAAGCCTCAGTGAGCAAAAGAAAAGCCAGCTCTAAGTTGATCAAGCCTGCAATGCAAAAAGTGTCAAAGAGTATCAGTGATAAAAGGAAAAAGACATAAACATTTGAAAGTGGGTTTTTCAAGTTAAATTAAATCCACATGCCTATAAAGCATATCAAACATTTCAAAAGAGCCACTGTTCCCTTGAAAAGCACCAGAAGAATCAAGAAGAGAAGAATTTGTGAATTTTTGAGCGAAATTGTGCTAAGTTTCTTGGCACTGCATGTTCAGGAGGGTTGGCGCTGCGCAATTGCACCAGCACTGCACTCCTACCCAATGGCGCTGCACCCTTTCCAGAAGACTCCCGTGTAATTTTTGAAGGCGTTGCGCGTTTGGACAAGCGTTATGCCCTCACACAGTGGCACTGCGCACCTAGACAGGGAATATTGCTGAGTGTTCTAGCAATCCAAACAAGTTCAAAACACTTCCAAATTTCTCCAAAAGTCCTCCAAGAATTTCTAAGCAATAAGTACATGTCATAAGCCTTGTTTTTTTAAGCTATTTGGTGATTCTTGAATGCATTAAAGTGGAACCCTAATGAAACCCTAATTACAAGTTTGTGATCACTGTCTATACACTTTTTTCATCCTCCTAAACATAATATCAGTCATAAACAGGGTAATTTCATTGATTTAGTTTTCCCCCTCACTCATTCCCTTCATCTTTCAAAGCTAGTCAACTCATCCCCTTCCCCTCATCTCATTTCACTTCTACCCTAGGGTTTCATAAATCAGAGTTTAAAATGTCTAAGGGAGAAGATAGTGGTGTTGAGGCACAAAGGCCAAGAATAAATGACCATAAGGGAGGGAAAATGAACAATTTTGAACCCATCACTACAAGTGAAATTATGTCCTCTCCTCTCACTATGTCTTGCTTTAAGCATGTCGGTTGTTTTGAGTTCTGTGAGAGAGTGCAACAAGTCCAAAATCACCTGGAGCTAACAATATTGTTCATCACCAATCTACATAATAAGCAAGTCACTCTTGATGGGGTTGCTTTTGACATGACCATTAATTCCATTGCAACTGTTACAGGGATCTCTGGTGTGGGAGAGAGGTGGTTTAAACAAGAAAAATTGGATATGATCTATTATGAACCATACCTCAAACCTTGGTACAAGGATGATAAGAAATCAATGTTCCCTTTCTCTCATCTCCTTGACCAGTATGCTCCTATGATGAATATAATAATGAATTATTTCACTTGTGAGGGGAGCTTTACCCGACTCTACTCATACCATATCCGTCTCCTCATGCATTTCACTAGAGTTAGAATGCTACACTTACCTTACTATATTTTCTGTAGCATTGACAAGATGGCTTACATTGTGCAAAAGAGGGATCAAAATAAAAAAATGCAGAGTCTATTTCATCATTCACTCATTAAGATGGTGTTCATGCATCAGCTTCAGTAGAGAAACATTTCATGGAATGCATTCATTGCAAATGAGGTTTTCACTACTCCACCTAGCCATCATGAACAGGATATTCCTTCATCATCTCATCCTCCCGTATCTACTTATCCATCACATCCCAATGTTCATACATCAACACCCACTCACATCCATTCACCTCATGTTTATTCTACCTCATCACCTTTTTATAACACTTCATCATCACATCATGATATTGGAGCATCAGGCACTGAAAGGGATATTGAGGCAACTTGCATTAAGATGATTGATATTGAGGGATTTACCTTGAAATATCAGAGAGTCCATAGGCATGTATTTGCTTCACTTGGTGTGAAAGGGGCCATGCATTCTTCATCAACAAAATAGGTAGAGAAGGGCAAGGAAAAGGCTATAGAGCCTATCATTGTTAAGCAGGAGGACAAAAATGAAACTGAGCAAGAGTTTTAGTTGATTGAGATTGATGATGAGGATGAGGATAGAGCTATTAGTGCAGTGGTTAGAGGCAAGGAGTCTAAGATTAGTGAGCTTCAAGCTAATCTTGATAGAGCTCAGTACGTGGTTTACTTTCTTGAGCTAGAGAATCAGCAGCTGAAGACCAAGAAAACAATTAGTAAGGTCAAGACAATCAGAGCTTAAAGAGAGGAAGGAAAGGCCAAGGCCTTGCTGGAGGAAACCTTGGTCAGATATGAGGATAGTGATGATGAGGAATATCAACATTCGAGACAGAGACCAAGGACAATTGGGATAAAGAAGGTTTTAGCTCGAGAAAGGGAGAAAGAGGCTGAGATGGCAAAACAACTCACTCCAAGTGAGATGATTGCCATAGATATTAGCAGGGACAAAAAGTCTTGGCTTGAGAGAGCCAATTTTCATCTAGAGGGCCTGCTAGAGAAGGCAAAGAAGTACACTGACATTCAAAGGAATATGGCAAGACACTCATGAGAAATTGGATTGCAAGGGCCAAGCTCAAACAAGCGCATGCAAAGATTCGAGCTTTTATTGAGTCAAAGGAGAAGGAGAAGTTGAACATTCTTGCTGAGGTGTCTCACCATGCCTCTAATCTCTAAATTAGCAAGAAAATTCACAATTTTGGTACATTTTGGCAACCTTGTACAAATTTTTATTTTTTGGACAGTTTAGCACTCAGAAAATTTGCTAAACACGCAGCGCCACTGGCGGCGCTGTGCTCTTTTTTGGGGCTTACAAATGAAAAATGGTTAGCATCCTCATGTTCCTAATGTTTAACACATCAACCTTAGAAAGTTTCAGATGATTTGGAGTAGAACTAGTCACTCAAAAAGGTCAAAAACTATCAAAAAGTCATGTTTCAACCCTCTTTTTGACCTTGGCACTGTGTGTTTACCAGTCTTGGGAGAATAGGTTTTTGGCAGGGCAGATGGACACCATTTTGGGACCTAGAGGCATATTTGGAAAGTATGCTCAGAGATATTTATAATGAGATATCATGGATCTCATTTGGACATCGGGAAGGCCTCCAAAATTTGGCTGCAAGACATGCCATTTTTTCTGTCATGGCGCTGCGTGTTTACCAGGGAATTGGCAAATTTCACTATTTTCAACATTTTTGACTTTTTGAATTTTTGATTGGGTAAATTTGAAACTGATGTAAATGGTCAATATGGATGTAAATATAATTTTTTCACTTTTATCTAGGTTAGATGCATCAGATAAGTCTTCTAGGAGGTCAAATGAATCAGTTTCCTCTCTTTTAGAGGAAAATTGTTGAGTTTTCCTAGTCTTTAGATTCTATTTGGGAGTAGGTGAAACAAATCATCCTCTCATGGATTCAACTCCCTGAGGCTAGGGAGAGTGGTTTTGAGGCATATTTTATGTATTCTTTTAGTCATTTTAATGGTTTGACTCATTTGGAGCTCTGGCATCTAAAGATACATTTTGTATCAGTTTGGCTTGGACATTAATAGAAATTTGTTGCTATTTTCTTGGGACATTAATAGACATTAATAGTTTCCACTCTGTTATCAATTTGTTTGAATGTATTTTTAATTCATAAACCCTTTCATGTCTATAATATACTAGATTTCAAGTTTTAAAAGCAAAATCCATATTTATTTATGCTTTGTTTTGGGAAATTTAGTATAATGTGTTCATTCTCTTTAGTTTAGGGAAAATACATTTCAGATGCTTTCCCTAGCTCCTCACTAGTCTCTTCACCTCACCATAAAAACCTTTTAATGTCTAAAACCTTCTACCTACCTTGCCCCTTGAAACCCCTGCAAATTTTGACCTAATCTCCGTGCCTGAGCTGTTTGACTCCTCCTGATCCAGCAAACCCTAAAATAAAAATCAAAACCCTTATATTCCTTAGCTAGCCTGAAATATTTTTCATCCAGCCCACTTGGTTGTGATTTTATCGAGAGATCCCTCTCTGACTTGGTAGGGCTAGATACCAAGTCCAAATTTTGGTTTGAGGCTACCTCGGGATTTCCTCTCTCAACCTTGAGGTTCAATCTGAGTAATAACATTTTGGCAACTCCACTGGGGAAGAAAAAGTAAGATCAGATAAACCCCAGTAAATAAAATTTTTATTGAAATTCTTAACTTGTGGACGATAAGTTTTATAATTTATTCAAAGGTTGAATTGAAAATTTTGTAAAGTGAATATTTATTTTTTAAAGTGGACATACTGGCTTTCCGAAGATATACCAGATCCAACCTCGTTCCAAATCCTCCTACTATTGCTAGTGATCCTCAGAACATTGGAAGAAAAGCTAGAGCTGTTGTTGGGACTTCTATTTCTGTCGGAAATAAATTAGAAGGAAGTTCCATCCCTAGAGCTCATTCCTTTCCCAAAGGGTTAGAAAACTTGCAGGATATTGAATTTGATATAAACTTTGAGCAAATTTTATTCTGGAGAAAATATTTGAGTTAGATTGACGAGACAGTTTTTAATTCCTACATTCCCTTCCACAGTCCCGTTGAAGATTAGTTTTCACACTCTCAATTAGGGTTTCAATCAAGATCTCAATCAATGACACAATATTTACAATCTCTTTAGAACTACTCTTTGCAGGTAATTGCTTGGTTGGCAAGTAGACCTCAGATCTCATATTCTTCTTCCATCACTTCATCTACTGTTACTCAAAATATCCCTCTGCCCCCTCCTTCTTCTTCATCCGTTGTTCACACTACTCAGTCAAGGACAAGTATTCCTTTGATCACATCAGGCATCCAAATCCCTGTGATAAATATTGTTGTTATTCCCCCACCTCCACCTCCAGTCATGGTTGCAAGATATGCCCCTCTTGTTCTCCCTCAAAATCCAGGTCAAATGCCCGCAGATTACCAAACTAAAATCCCTTTGTTTTATAAAACTCAATCTATAACAACTAAAAAACATGTAGATAAGATGAATGATTTTTTTGATCTACATGAAATTGACATATAGGATGTGAAGATGAGATTGTTTGCACAAAGCTAGGAAGGGGAAGTAAGAAAATGGTTCAGAGCTTTACCAGCAGCCACTATTGACACCTTAGCAGTTTTGCATAACGAGTTTGTAGAAAGATGGGAACAAAAGAAAAATCCCCTTCAAATCTTGTCCGAATACGAGAACATGAAAAGGAATGTTGGTGAGTTGGTTCAAGATTATTTTGTAATATTTAATGCAGTGTACAATGCTCTTCCTGCACATATGAAACCACTGGAGGGTATGGTTTTGGTCAAATTCCCGGATGGATTTGATGTTGATATGGCATATCAGTTGCGTGAACGAGATCCTACAAATTTAGCAGATATGAAAAAGAATTTTGTAAGTGTCGAATCTAATTTTTTGGCCAAGAGAGCAAGGATGAGATCACAAAAGAGGGTGACTATCAAAGAAGAGACTTCTACTTCTGATGCAAAGATGGATTCATTACTCCGAACTATAGAAAGAATGGTTGACAAGCTATCTATCTCAGATAGACCTGAACCACAGATCTAGAATCCAAATTTCAGAGGGCAATAGCCTCAGTTTAGAATCAAGCAAAGAGAGCAGAAAGCACCAGAACAAACAACACAACAACGACAGTAGATTCAGACCCCGTTGCAGCAAAACTATGTCCAAGGAGTGGAAGAAGAGGAAGATGAAGATCCAGTGATTGAAACAAATCATTTCTTTACAGCAGATGGCTTGCCCATCTTCCTCCATTAGGGGAATTTTGAGGTCGTAAATGGGTCTCCTAAGGGAATTATAAAATAATAGTGGAAATAATAAAATAATATTTGATTACATCATCAAATTTTAAAGGGAAAAAGGAAAAAACTACTTTTTCAACTCGTATTTTGAACTTTTATTTCTAAGGTTTCACTCAAATTTCGAGCAGGAATACTCATTGGATGAAAAATTTAATTCCCCATCCAAGGAGTACCCATGTTGTATACTTTTGATGGACCCTGCTACACGAAAAATGAGAAATACATGTAAAAGTGTGATTGCAATCATGTTTTTTCATGTATTTCTCATTTTTCATGTAGCAGGGTCCATGAAAAGTATGTAACATGGATACTCCTTGGATGAGGAATTAAATTTTTCATCCAACGAGTACTCTCGCTCGAAATTTGAGTAAACCCTTAGGGAGATAAGTTGAAAATACGAGTTGAAAAAGTAGTTTTATTATATTATTATTTTTTAATATTTTTACTTTTTTACTTCAAAAATGGTAAATCATCCCCCATGGTTGACATCATCATCTTGAATCCTATTGGTACTCATTAAGTTTATTTTGGTTGTACATTTTTCTTAGGAGGCCCATTTTAGACCTCAAAATTCCCCTAATGACTAAAGATGAAGACTATACTGAAAATCAGGATTCTCCGAAAGATGAAGACTACATCTTAGAAAATGATGATGATTTGGAAAAAAAATCAAATTATTACCAGTGTGGATATATGAATGCTTTGAGTGCACAACAAAAACAATATTCTCTAAGGAGCATAGATGTACCTGTCAATCCTATTCAGAAAAGGAAAGAGCAGTCAAAGAATGATCTTCCTAATAATCAGAGAAAAGGTAAAGAACATGCAGATCAGAATCATAATAAAACCAACCAACCATGAACCAGCTCAGCTACTAAAGAGAAAGACACTCATAAAAAGGAGATTGTGATAAGGGATCAAAATGATAGAAGAGACATTATTGTTAAAGAAGTAGATAAAGCCACGACTTTTAATTTAGAAAATGAAATAGCTAAATTGAAAGTGTCCATTCCTTTGACAGAACTAGATAATATTCATTACAAACATCAAGTGTCTAAAATGCTGCTAGTTGATCCTTTGTCCGATATGGTTAATGTTGAAGATGACCACCTCGAGCTCATTTTCGGTCCAGCTATAGATGGTCAATTAGAAGAGAGTGAGGTTCCCCCTTTTTATTTGAGATTAATACAACATGAATACATACTTCACAATGCTATGATTGATTTTGGTGCTTCTCATAATCTGATTCCTAAGGATATTATGGAAAATATGGGCATGGATATCACTTGACCTTATCATGATTTGTATTCTTTTGATTCTAGTAAAGTTTGATGTATTGGTCTCATTAAAGATTTAGTGGTTTCTTTGGATCAAATCCCGATTAAGAATGTTTTGATGGATGTTGTGGTGGCTGACATACCACCTCGTTTCAGCATGCTAATTTCCAGATCTTGGGGAGCCAAGCTCAAAGGTAATTTACAACCTGACTTTTCCTATGCTGCTATTCCTATTTTCGGGCAATTGAGGAAATTGTACCGGGAAATGAAAACGAAATATATGATAACTAGTAAAGAGAAGCCTATCAATCATCCGATATAGGTTGTACATAGAGATTTTGAATCTTTTATTTTGTACAGTGATGGTGATTTGAATGATGTAAATAATCAGATAGTAATAGCAGAAGATGTGCCAGAAGTTTTAGAAAGTTTCAGAGCCAATCTTGATAAAGAGAAAGAAGTAGTGCCTACTTCAATAGTACCTTTTTCCGGAAAGTTTCTTGAAGAAAATAAAATAAGTGCAGAACAAAAAAATGAAGTGACTGGCCTAAGTAAAACAAAACCAAAAGTTGAGTTTCAACATCTAGAAGATGAAGAGGGCTTATGGAGCATGGATTTCGACGGTGCTTTGGGTAAGGAAGGTGCAGGTATTGCTATTTGGATTCGAATTCTTGTTTGTAAATCTGGTGGAATACCAAGTAGTGTTAGAGAATGCTCTTATAAATTGGCTTTTGACTTTTCTAATAATGAAGCAGAGTATGAAGTATTGATCACAGGTCTTAAAATTTTGAAGAAGCTTGGTGCTAAAAGGATTTCTGTTTATGGTGATTCGGAGCTTGTCATAAAGTAGGTGAAAGGAGAATATCAAACAAAGCATCTACGAATGAGAGCTTATAGAAATGCAGTCTTGGATGTCTTAAAAATGTTTCCTGAGTATACATTAATAGCAGTGCCAAGAACTCAGAACATCATTGCAGATTCTCTTGCTACGGTGGCAAGTAATCTAAAAATTTCGATGAACTCTAGTAATAAATTTGAAATTCATGTCAAACATAGACCTATTGCTCCAGATAATTTAAGGCATTCGCAAATTTTTTGGGATGATAAAGAGATTAATATATTTTTGCAAAATGAAGGAAAGTTTAAAGATGCTTTTATTGATGATGTTTGTGATGTTGATGATCAAGACATAGAAGTCCATCAGATGAATGTTTTGCAGCTGAAAGATAATGTTATTCCTAGAGGTCCGATACCTTTAGAATATTTTTTCAATCAGGATGATGTGGCCAGGAAACCAAAATTGACTCCTGTAGAGAAGGGTGTGGAAGATGTGAACACCAGAACAATAGACAAGCCCAAGATGGTTAAGTTGTCTAAGACATTATCTACCGAGGCGAAAGATAAGTACATCAAATTTTTGTCTGAATTTTATGATATTTTTGCATGGGATTATGCAGATTTGAAATTTTATGATAAGAATATTATTCAGCACACTATTCCCATCAAGCCGAATATAAACCTTTCAGACAAAAGTTGAGAAGGATAAACCCAAGATTGCTACCATCCATCGAGAAAGAGGTAATACGACTATACAAATCAGGTATCATTGTTCTAATTAGTTTTATGATTGGATTTCAAATTTGGTGCTAGTAAGGAAAAATACCAGAGAGATAAGGTTATGCATAGATTTCCGTAATTTGAATAAAGTCTCTTTAAAAGATAATTACCCCCTTCCTAAGATGGACCATGTTCTACAAAAAGTAGTTGGAGCATCATGAATGTCACTACTTGATGGTTATTCAAGTTATAGTCAGATTTTGGTACATGAAGAATACAAAGGTAAGATTGCTTTCACAACACCTTGGGGAACCTTTCAATATGTTAAAATTCCATTAAGACTCAAGAATGCAGGGGCTACTTTTCAGCAGGAAATGGATATAACCTTTGCTAATGAAAATGATGTTTCTTAGTAGTGTATCTAGATGATTTGATAGTGTTTTCTGGTTTTGATGATCAACATTTGTATCATTTGAGGCTTATTTTTCAGAAATGCTGGGAGTTCGGGATTTCTTTAAATCCAAAGAAGAGTCTCTTTTCCATGGAGGAAGGAAAATTACTTGGTCACATAATTTCCAAAGATGGTATTCGCATTGATCCTTCCACAGTATAAACCATTCAGAAGATATAATTTCCGCGGAACAAAAAAGAGATGCAAGCTTTTAATGGTAAGATGAATTTCTTACGCAGATTTGTTCCTAATTTAGTTGAGCATTGAGGGAGATGACTATAATGTTGAAGAAGGAAAGCAGTGTAAAATGGACCACTGATGTTATGAAGTCTTTCAATCTGGTAAATCTTGCTTTGAGCACAACCCCTATTTTGGTTAGTCCAGATTATACTAGTGATTTCATAATTTTTTCATTTGCATCTTACATACCTTGGCTACAGTTTTAATGCAAAAGAGAGATCAAGTTGAACAACCTATTGCTTTATTCATTTGATCCATTAGAGATTCTTATCTTCGCTATAACATTATTGAGAAACAAGATATAGCCCTAATCAAAGCCTTGAAAGATTTCCAGATCTATATTCTTCATTCACATACTATAGCCTATGTTCCAAATGCAGTGGTAAAGGAGATTGTCACACAAACTGATGCTGAAGGTCAGAGAGGTAGGTGGATAGGAGCTATGCTAGAGTATGATCTCGAGATTAGGGCTACAAAACTGATCAAGGGGCAAGGGTTAGCCAAGCTAATGGCTGAATCCAACTTGCATTCTCTAGACATAAACCTAATTGTAACAATGTCAGAAGATGATGAAGATGGTGCTCTAATACAGGTATCAGAAATGTTTCTTACTTCACCATCGTATATAGATATAGTGTATGTTCTTCAACACTTGTGTCCTCCTCCTGGAATGTCAAAAAGTCAGGGTATCTCTTTGAAATTGAAATTTACTAAATACTATGTTCTGGGAAGTGCCCTTTATTGGAAAGATCTGGGAGGTGTTCTTCTGAATTGTCTGGTTGAAGATGAAGCTAAGCAGGTAATGGATGAATTTAATAGGGGAGATTGTCGAGGTCATTTGTTTTGGAAAACAATAATTAAGAAAGTGTTGAGAGCAGGGTATTATTGGCCAACTTTATTTTCTGATTTGTACAAAACAGTCACAAACTATCATGAATGTCAGGTTTTTCAGGGAAGAAGGAAGCTCCTTCCTCTTCCATTGAATCCTGTTGTAGTAAATGCTCCTTTTCAATAGTGGGGACTTTATTTTATTGAGTAAATTCATCCCACCTCATCAGCACAACACATATGGATCCTAACAGCCACCGAATACTTCACAAAGTGGATTGAGGCTATTCCTACAAGGCAAGCTACCTATATGGTAATCATTCAATTTTTAGAGTCCAATATTTTTGTCTCGTTTTGGTTGTCCTCACAAGATTTTTACAGATAATGCTACAACATTTAAGTCAAAGAAGATGATTGAGTTTTGTCATAAGTATAATATCATATTGGGCCATTCCACCACATATTATCCACAGGGAAATAGAGTAGTTGATTCCTCTAATAAATCTTTGGTGAATATCATTAAGAAAATGTTGGAGGAGAACAAGAAAAATTGGCACCGAAAGCTTACCAATGCTTTGTGGGCAGATCGAGTGAGCACCAAGAAGTCTATAGGTATGTCACCCTTTGAATTGGTTTATGGTACAGATACAGTGTTTCCTATATCACTTGTAGTCCCGGTTATGAGGTTATTGTAGGAAGCAAATAGTGAGGCAGATGATATGCAACGTCGAATCAATCAAATGATTCATCTTCAGTAAGGGAGGAAGTTTCTTAGATTTCTTCTAAGCTTCAGGAAAGAATGAAGAATATTTATGATTGCAAGACCAAAGCAGATAAATTTCAGCTGGAGGATGTAGTGCTGAGATGGGATGCAAGAAATGAAGATAAAGTTAAGCATGGGAAGTTTGAAAATCTTTGGAAGGGACCCTACAAGATCTTGGCTTATCGAGGATAGAATTCCTATTTTTTGAAAGAGATTAATGGTGAGGAATGTTCAGGAGGACTAGTTAATGGTAGGCTCCTTAAACATTATTATTGCTAATATAACTTCTGAGAGAAATGTTTCACTATCATTGTAAATATCAGTTTATATTTTCTGCAATGTTTGAGGCAAAAGGTCAATCAGAGTTTTAGATTCAGTTTTGAGTTAGTGTTTGAGTCATTTTTTAAGTCATTTTCAGTCTCTTTAAATGGTTTTTGAGTCAGTTAAAGTTATCTGGAGTCTTTTGGATTGTTTGACCATATTTACCTAATGGTTAGGCACTTGGTCTATGGTGTTCTTGACACCTCCAAGGAGCTACCATCCCAAATAAGGCCAATGTTAGTGTCAGTCTTTTCATATTTCCACCAGGGATCAAAACACATTTGAATGTGTATCTTAGGTGTCTCATACTAAATAAAATTTTCATCATTCCATTAGGTCATGATTTAAAAATTGTTTCGTTGGTGGTTGTCCTTGTCAATAAATTCCATCCTCCCTCCAAGATTCATATTGCTGACTCATTCCTATCTCCCCTTGAGCATAATATCACTTATGGAAATGCTCTTTTCACTTGAAAGTTTTTAAGTCAAAATCTCATTCAAATTCAGGTCAAAAAAGCAGTCCCATTAGGTCATTAGGGTTTTTTATTTTTCAAGTTCATTCCTTCATTCTGATGAGGTCGGTACATATATAAGAGGGATTTATTATGATCATCATGATGTATTCATTATGTTTTAAGGATTGTATTTTCAGTTTCAGGACTTTTTATCAAAATGTAATTTTGATAAAAAGTCACCTATGTAATTTATTTTATTTTTTCAATTGTAATTTTATGTTATAATATGTAATAAATGTATTCCCAAGCTATCAAAGTCATTATTTCAAGCCTCAGTGAGAAAAAGAAAATCCAGTTCCAAGTTGAACAGGCCTGCAATGCAAAAAGTGTCAAAGAGTATCAGTGATAAAAGGAAAAAGACATCAAACATTAGAAAGTGGGGTTTTCAAGTTAAATTAAATCCAGATGATTATAAAGCCTATCAAACATTTCAAAAGATTCATTGTTCGCTTGCAAAGCATCAGAGTTTTCAAGAAGAGAATAATTTGTGAGTTTTTGAGCGAAATTGTGCTAAGTTTCTTGGCACTGCACGTTTAGGAGGGTTGGCACTGCGCCTTTGCACTGGCATTGCACTTCTGCCCAATGGCACTGCACCCTTTCTAGAAGACTCTTGTGTAATTTGTGAAGGTGATGCGTGCTTGCCTGGAGGTACTGTGTGTTTGGACAAGCGTTGCGCCCTCACATAGTGGCGCTGCACACCTAGACAGGGAAGATTGCTCAGTGTTCTAGCAATCCAAACAAGTTCAAAACACTTCCAAATTTCTCCAAATTCCCTCCAAGAATTTCTAAGCAGCAAGTACATGTCATAAACCTTGTTTTTTTAAGCTGTTTGGTGATTCTTGAATGCATTAAAGTGGAACCTTAATGAAACCATAATTACAAGTTTGTGATCATTGTTTATACACTTGTTTCATCCTCCTAAACATAATATAAATCATAGACAGGGTAATTTCATTGATTTAGGGTTTTCATTGATTTATTTTTCCACCTCACTCATTCCCTTCATCTTTCAAAGCTAGTCATCTCATCCCCTTCCCCTCATCTCATTTCACTTCTACCCTAGGGTTTCATAAATTAGAGCTTAAAATGTATGAGTGAGAAGATAGTGGTGTTGAGGCACAAAGGCCAAGAAGAAATGACCATAAGGGAGGGAAAATAAACAGGTTTGAACCCATCACTACAAGAGAACTTATGTCCTCTTCTCTCACTATGTCTTTCTTTAAGCATGTCAGTCGTTTTGAGTTCTGTGAGAGAATGCAGCAAGTCCAAAATCACCCGTATCTAACAATATTGTTCATCACCAATCTACATAATAAGCAAGTCACTCTTGTTGGGGTTAATTTTGACATGACCACTAATGCCATTGCAGCTACTACAGGGATCCCTAGTGTGGGAGAGAGGTGGTTTAAACAAGAAAACTTGGATATGAGCTATTATGAACCATACCTCAAACCTAGGTACAAGGATGACAAGAAATCAATTTTCCCTTTTGCTCATCTCCTTGACCAGTATGCTCCTATGATGAAGATAATGAAGTATTTCACTTGTGAGGGGAGGTTTACCCGACTCTACTCATACCATATCTGTCCCCTCATGCATTTCACTAGAGTTAGAATGCTACAATTACCTTACTATCTTTTCTATAGCATTGCCAAGATGGCTTACATTGCGCAAAAGAGGGATCACAATAAACAAATGCAAAGTATATTTCATCATTCACTCATCAAGATGGTGGTCATGCATCAGCTTCAGCAGAGAAAAATTTCATGGGATTCATTCATTGCAAATGAGGTTTTCACTACTCCACCTAGCCATCATGAGAAGGATATTCCTTCATCATCTCATCCTCCCATATCTACTTCTCCATCACATCCTGATGTTCATACATCACCACCCACTCACATCCATTCACCTCATGTTGATCCCACCTCCTCACCTTTTTATAACCCTTCACCATCGCATCATGATACTGTAGCATTAGGCGGTGAAAGGGATATTGAGGCAACTTGCACTGAGATGACTGATATTGAGCCATTTCCCTTGACATATCAGAGAGGACACATGCATGTGTTTGCTTCACTTTGTGTGAAAGGGGCCATTCCTTCTTCATCAACAAACAGGTAGAGAAGGGCAAGGAAAATGCTACAGAGCCTATCATTGTTAAGCAAGAGGACAAACATGAAACTAAGCAGGAGTTTCAGTTGATTCAGATTGATGATGAGGATGAGGATAGAGCTACTAGTGCATTGATCAGAGGCAAGGAGGCCAAGATTAGTGAGCTTCAAGCTAATCTTGATAGAGGACAGTATGTGATTGACTTTCTTGAGCTAGAGAATCAGAAACTAAACACCAAGAAAACCATAAGTGAGGTCAAGACAATCAGAGCTTAAAGAGAGTCAGGAAAGGCCAAGGCCTTGCTGGAGGAAACCTTGGGCAGATATGAGGATAGTTATGATGAGGAAGATCAGCTTCTGAGACAGAGAGTGAGGACAATTGGGCTAAAGAAGGTTTTATCTTTGGAAAGGGAGAAAGAGGCTGAGATGGCAGAGCGGCTCACTCCAAGTGAGTTGCTTGCCATAGATATTAGCAGGGACAGAGAGTCTTGGCTTGAGAGAGCCAATTTGCATCTAGAGGGCCTACTAGAGAAGTCAAAGGACACTGACATTCAGAGGAATATGGAAAGACACTATGCCATGAGAAACATGATTGCAAGGGCCAAGCTCAAACGAGCCCATGCAAATATTCGAACTTTGAACAAGTCAAAGGAGAAGGAGAAGTTGAACATTCTTGATGAGGTGTCTCACCATGCCTCTAACCTCTAAATCAACAAGAAAATTCATAATTTTGGTACATTTTGGCAACCTTGTACAAATTTTGATTTTTGGGACAGTTTAGCAGTAAGAAAATTTGCTAAATGGGTAACACCACTGGTGCTACGCTCTTTTTTGGCGCATCCAAATGAAAAATGGTTAGCATCCTCATGTTCCTAATGCTGAATACATAAACCTCAGAACGTTTCAGATGATTTGTAGCAGAACTGGCCCCTAAAAAAGGTAAAAAACTATCAAAAAATCAAGTTTATGCCCTCTTTTTGACCTTCACGTTGCGTGTTTACCAGTCTTGGGAGAACAGGTTTTTGGCAAGGCATATGGACACCATTTTGGGAAATAGAGGCATATTTGGAAAGTAGACTCAGAGGGATTTCCAATGAGCTATAATGGAGCTCATTTGGACATCGGGAAGGTCTCCAAATGTTGGCTTCATGACAAGCCATGTTTTATGTCATGGCGCTGCGTGTTTACCAAGGAATTGGCAAATTTCACTGTTTTCAACATTTTTGACTTTTTGACTTTTTGATTGGGTAAATGTGAAAATTACTGATATAAATGGTCAATATGGATCTAAATATCATTTTTTCACTTTTATATAGGTTATATGCATCAGATAAGTCTTCTAGGAGGTCAAATGAATCAGTTTCCTCTCTTTTAGAGGCAAATTGTTGAGTTTTCCTAGTCTTCAGATTCTGTTTGGGAGTAGTGAAACAACTCCTCCTCTCATGGATTCGACTCCCTGAGGCTAGGGAGAGTGGTTTTAAGGCCTATTTTAATTATTCTTTCAGCCATTGTAATGTTTGGACTCATTTGGAGCTTTGGCATCTAAAGAGACATTTTGTGTCATTTTGGCTTGTACATTAATAGAAATTTGCGGCTATTTTCTTGGGATCCATGTGGTATGAGTTTTAGACATATTTTCCTCTCTATTATCAATTTTTTTGAATGTATTTTTAATTCATAAACCATTTCATGTCTATAATATACTATATTTCAGGTTTGAAAAGAAGAATCCATATTCATTTATGCTCTCTTTTGGGAAATTTAGTATATTGTGTTCATTTTATTCAGTTTAGGGAAAATAAATTTCAGATTCTTTCCCTAGCTCCTCACCAGTCTCTTCACCTCACCATAAACAAATTTTAATGTCTAAAACCGTCTACCTACCTTGCCCCTTGAAACCCCTGCATATTTTGACCTAATCTCCTTGCCCGAGATGTTTGACTCCTCCTGATCCAACCAACCCTAAAATAAAAATCAAAGCCCTTGTATTCCTTATCTACCCTAAAATATTTTTCATCTAGCCCTCTTGGTTTTTATTTTTTTGAGAGATCCCTCTCTAATTTGGTAGGGCTAGATACCAAGTCCAAAGTTTGTGTTAAACACCATGTTAAAGCACACACATGGTGTATGAGAAGGATAAACACACACACAAGAGACTAAACAACAATGAAAGACAAGCGTGAGGCTTTCTTATTTTCCATTATACAAAGATGTACATTTATAGTACAATGGTGTGACTCTTGGTTTCATATTCCAAGGTCACTTGGACTCCATTGTGAATTTTCATATTCCACACCTACCCATGGAGGATTAGGTGTTCCAACATCCCCTCTTAATCCGAAGGGGTATGTGTGAGTCCAAGAAAAGAGTTGTAATACAAATATGCAAGTATACATGGCAGCACTTGGGCTGAATCAACTCTCTGAAATGTTGGAAAAAGAGGTGGTTTTAGGATGACCACAAACACTGGAACGCAAAACTTGTTGCAGTTCTCGGAACTCTTCCAAAACTGGCAAGAAGCTGAAGGCTTCTGCTAGAGGAATTGTCCCTCATAAAAAAGGGAGACCTTCGACCTAAAAGAAGGGAGGTCTACTACCTGTGGTGGTTTTAGGTTGTCCACCAACCAAAGATGATGGTTTTAAGTTATCCACCAACCGAAAATGATGGTTTTAGGTTATCCACCAACCAAAGATGATGGTTTTAGGTTATCCACCAATCAAAAATGATGGTTTTAGGTTATCCACCAACCAAATATGATGGTTTTAGGTTATCCACCAACCGAAGGTATGCTCATGGGCATCCGTATCTCTGGCTACATCTCTGAATCCGGAATGACGAATTGGGGCTCAGGCTCACTTGAACTGCTGGCTACAACTTTGAACATGGAATGAGAGATTGTGGCTCAGGCTCGCTTGATCTGACGTCGAAGCTTGTACATGACCACCATTTTCCCCCTTGTCAGGGACAAGGTGAGATGATGGCGAAAACTCAACTACAAGTTTGTTCAATATGCATGAACAAGTTCTAACATGTGTTGTAAACATCTTCTTGGCTGCTGATGCCCATTGCCAAGAAGCGATCCATCCAAGATGAATCTTGGTTCTTGCAGGAGGCTTGTTTCTGAAGCATCTGTCTGAAGAATGGGTGTGTCAACCACAGTGCTTGCATGGATGAAGATCAAAACAGTGATATTTCATATGGCCAACTCGATCATAGTGTTGGAATTTTACAATCTGTTGTGGAAGCGGAATAGGATCTGGAACAGCTGCAGGTGAAATGTCATACAAGAATCCGGCACTCTAAAATATGATTGGCTTGGTGTAGTCTGGAATACGAAAGGACACATCCTTGTCATATCCAAGACTAGTTCGGTGCTTGTTGTGGACAAGCTCTTCCCAAGGTCTGATGATGGGCTTAGGAAGTGCAGGTTGGGTCGCTGCATCTGCATGTAAATCTGCTCTAGTACAAGGAACTGAATGGGAATCAACTGGAACTTTGCTGACTTGCTGCTGATGCGAGTCTCTCACAATGTTCTGAACAGAAACAGGTTCAGAATGGTGACTCTTTTGGTGAAGTTCATCTTGTTGGAGCTAAGATTCCAACTGCAAAAACTCAATCTTCTCATGTGCATATAGCAAACAACTTTGAATGTTACAAAGAGCATCCTTGCTCATTTTTATCATGTCATCAACATTGGAATGAATGAGGCTATTCAACAACTCTAATGCCTCATTGATTTTGGCCATTTTCAACAAATTAGGCTCAAAACAAATGAAAGGGTGTCGGCTTCAACCGAAAATGCACCCGTTTACAATGTGATGCAACAAGAAATACAAATGACTCAAGAGGACTTCCAACTACGGAAAGTACAAAATATGCTCCTCAAATGATGGAGGGCAATCAACAATGACTTATATCAACAATTTTCCAACAACTCAAATACTGATTGAAACTATGAATGAAGAGGCAAATTCCACTCAAAATACAAGTTCAGCTCAATACAATATTTCTGCAAATGAGTGTGCAGCAAAAGACTTGTGCAAGAGGCCTTTAAGGCAGTTGAAATTTTTTCAAAGAGCTGTTTTCAATGATGGCAGACTTGTCTTCAAATGTCAATTTCTTCAAAAAATCACCCTTATGTATATGCCACAAATCATATAATGTCAAATTTGCAATTCAATCCATCTGCTCACATGTCATTTTCTCTCTCTTCCTCTCTTTCTGCTCTTCCTTTCTCTCTCTGCTGTCTTTTTTTTTTTTAATTAAAAATTAATTAAAAAAAAGAAGAGAATAATTAAAAAATGGGGAATCTAAAAAGGGATTATTAAAAATGGAAGGGAAAGGGTTAATTAAAAGGAGGGGGGAATTTATTTGAAATGGAATTAAAAAAGGGAAATATTAATAAAAAAGAGATTATTAAAAAAAGGGAAAGGGGTAATTTAAAAAAGGAAGGGGGTATTAAATGAGAGGGGAGGGGAGTAATTAAATATAAAAATCGATTTTAAACAAGATTGGAGGGCGGTTTTTACAATGGAGAGGTAATGTATTTATATGGGAGAGGGGCGGTAATGTATTTATATGGGAGAGGGGCAGATTTTTTAAAAAGGTAAAATTAAAAATTGAATTGGGATGGAGGGCCGAAAGGCCGTGGTAAGAGGAGAGGATCCATGAGGGGCTGTGCGTTGAAGAGTTTTGGAGTGATAATGGTTAAGGAGTGGGGCTGTGTTAGCAGTGGTGGGCGGGCTGGAGAAATGGTGTAGGGAGGAGCGTTGTGAGATTGGAGATGAGCGTTCGATTTGGGAGATGGCGTGCGCAGAGTGGGGATAGGGCCGGATTTAATCGATTTGGGAGATGGCCGCGTTAGGTGAGGCTACTGTGGAGGAAGGGTAGATGGGACGGGGAGGAGGTATGGCAGGGCGGAGCTTGTCTGCACAGTGATATTGCAGATAGGAGGGAGTGGATTAAGCCGGTGCGTATTGTAAAATGGCAGATTGTATTTGTATTGTAAAATGGTATTGTAAGAGGAGAGGGGGCGCATGAGTATAGAGGAAGGGGTAAGGGCACAGGTGAGGGGCGTATTGTTGAACGCAGAAATGGAGAGGGTGTATATGTGAGGGTTTAGAGTGGGATAGATGCAGGTCGAGAAGGGGGCCAAAAGGCCAAAAATTCAGAATTTGTTTTTTTTATTTTTTATTTTTTATTAAAACAACAGAGGAGTAAGGAAAAATAGAGATAAATTTTCTTTCAGTAGCAGAAAATGTACTTTCAGCAGCAGAGAATTGTAGAATTTTCCAGAAGATTTTAGCAGTAAAACCCATAATTTTTTCAATAGCCCAGCAGCAGAAGAACCTAGAATTGCAGAAATTTTCAATAGAAAAACTCAGAATTATTTTTCATTAAAAAACCAGAAACTTCTACTTCAGAAACCCTCTTTAAACAGTGTTTTCCAGCAACTCTTCAATGCAGAAATTAATAGAAATTGCAGGAAAAATGAGAATGAAAACCTTCAGATGGGCAGTGCTGCCTTTCCTTCAAAACCAATTTCTGAATGCTTCTTCTTCTTCAAAGCAGATTTCTGAATGCGGCAGAATCACTGAATGCTGCTCCTCTTCAAAACACCTCTGAATGGCGGCAAAAACACAACTGCAAAAACTCTCTAAATGCTGCAAAAATGCAGATATGCACAGGCCATAAACACAAATGGCTCAGTCAATTTGAAGCAGGGCCAGAAATTGCCCGCTCTGATACCATGTTAAACACCATGTTAAAGCACACACATGGTGTATGAGAAGGATAAACACACACACAAGAGACTAAACAAAAATGAAAGATAAGCGTGAGGCTTTCTTATTTTCCATTATACAAAGATGCACATTTATAGTACAATGGTGTGACTCTTGGTTTCATATTCCAAGGTCACTTGGACTCCATTGTGACTTTTCATATTCCACACCTACCCATGAGGATTAGGTGTTCCAACAGTTTGGTTTGAGGTTACCTTGGGATTGCCTCTCTCAGCCTTGAGGTTCAATCTGAGTGATAACACCATGTTCCCACATGCCCTTCAAGTGTCATTTTAAATGATGGGGGATGATGCCATGGTTGGGACTTAACTAAAAAAAACTCATTCATAACTTGTGAGAGACCAATGCTCATTAATGAATAAGGATTAACACCATATTACACATTCCTCACTTAATCCTCATAAGTGATCAAATATGCATCCTACCCTTACAACAACATGTAACCTTTAGGAAAAAGACATCGAATCATATATTTTTCAACACATTACATGACAAGAAGGCTAGTAAGTAGGAATAGGAAACCTAGTCCTCCTCTTCCTAATGGTATTCACATAACTTCTGATAATATGACCTGTTTCTTATGAGTAAGCATATTTAGTAATGTTTTTGTGTCTCTATTCATCTTTAGAGAAAAAATATCAAACGAAATTTTCCAAGATCATGAATATAAATAATAAATGTCATATACATGTCGATCATACATGTACATACCCCTAACAAGATTTCTAATCACCTTTCTAGTTAAAAATGATGTAATAAAAGAGTATATACATTAAATTTGTCAAGCATCGGTTCTAATTTGACTTGTGATTTGCCATGCACTATATATGCAGTCTATGTTTTGTTCTTTATCTAGTTTGTCCAATCTGTAGTTGTACTTTAAATAATCATTTCAAAACAATGGTATAGGAAATACCATAGGTTTTGGAAAAGTTCTAATAGTTCTAATTATTCACAAGCATAAAAAAGGAAATTTCATTCATGCCAATATCAAGAAATAAAGTGCAGAAAGACTTAATTGAAAGCTAAATTTCATAAAAGTAAGTTCACACTTGTATTGGAAAATAAATTCACACTTTGTTGGAAAGTAAGTTTATAATTTTCTATGATAAAATAAAGTAAATCATAGAATGTAAGACCTATCCTTGCCAATATGATCACCACTTTTAAATCACAATATTAAATGTAATTATTGAGTTAAGCACAATCGTTCAAGAAATTTGTTGAAGCAATCTAAATATCATTGGATCCCCATTTCAAATGTAACATTTCCCAAACCGAGTGTAATTCAATGTAATAACCATGAATAACCAAAATAAATTAAATATTTCAATTTGTGATTATCTTGTCACTACAAGGAAAATACCCTCTAGCAGAGGTTATAAAGGAGGTTTTTCATGTTATAAAATTGGCCACAATTGTCAAAAAAACATTTTCTACAACATTCGTTTTCGGTACCAAAATTTTTTTCGGAGCTTCTAATGTAATTTCAACACAATTAAAAAAACTGGGTGGCCAGAGATTGTTACGGATGCTTTTCTCATCGGTGCGCGCATCAGGTGTCAACGCACCGATGCATTGTACCGTGATGCACCAATACTGTAAACCTACCAAGCACGGGATGGAAAACAAATTTCGGATGCCCTGGGGCATTTAGCAATGGCTCGGTACGTGTCAGCCAGTCAGTCGCACCGAACCGATGGAAGGTGCATGCACTGGGCTGTTAAGGTACAAAACTCCACTGGGCCTTGTAGGTGATAAAATGCACCAGGCCATTAAATTATAAAAACGCATAGACATGTTAAATGAAAATCGCATCGGTGCATGCAACGCCTATCAAACTTCCTGGGTGTAGTCGTAGATAAAGCACACCGAGTGTTCTAATTGGTATTGGTATTTGTGCGGTGCCTATAGGTTGTAGAAATGCACTGGTGCGCAGTATCATACAAACACACCGGTGCACAGTGACTAAAACACAACAATGTTCATTTTGTATTATTTTAAAACATCGACCTGTGACAGTGAAATTATTATTATTTTTTAAAATTAATTATTCATCAAAAGTTGACACATATCTTATAACAGTATTCATATCAATTAAATTTTTATTGGTGCATTTGAATGTGATGTTCAGATTAATTTGTTATATCATATCATCAGATTTCACATCTCTTCATTATAATATTTAATAATCCATATATTTCATCAGTGGTGTTACATTTCACAGCGACAATGGAGAACACAATAGAAAAAATTAAAACATATTTTATTATATGTATATGAATAAGACACTCTTTTTCATACAAAATGGGACAGTTATTGGTATCCATATGTCTTTCAATTGTGACACTATTTCCATTACATTAAACAAAATTTCTGATTTCATAGACAAATATTTCAAAAAAACAACACCTTGCTTTGATATCCAAACATATTGATCATCACTCTTCGCTGGAACTGTTGTCACTGCTCGAGCTACTTCCATGATGGGTTATTTTGAGGAATGTTTTGTTCACTGTGTTGATTGTTTTCTTCTTCTTCAAGTTCCATCTACAAACATAAAAATAAACTATAATGAGTGTATATACATTGGTGATAATAATGAAAATTGCAATATTAAATAATATATATCAATGTAAATAGAAAAGAAATGTACCATAGACTAATGAACTATACACATTCTTTCAAAATCAAATTTCATGCCATCTTTCAACAACTCATTTGTTGGCGTAGTTCCATACGTTGTTTCTTGCAAGTTTTATACCCCATAATAAATCATTTCTTTAATATAAAAGTTTTTTTTGTTCTATTAATTATAGATAGAGCTAAGTAAAACAAGATAGATGCTTAAAAATTCCACGATTAATTTCTGATATGCCAACATATATTGACAACCCATATTTAAACCAATGTCAGTGAATTCGTTTGATGGTTTTTATTTGTTTGTTAGCACCTGTTTGAAAACATTCAACGATGATTGTTGTAAAACAACTTCAAATATACAAAAATGAAATCTAGTTAAGTTGTTATAAGGAAGTAACAATTACTCACAAACATAGATATCAACCCTTTTCTTCATTTTCGTCCCATTTTATGTGTTGAATGGGTTCAATTTTCTTTTCTTTTCTACAAGAAAATACTTGAAAATTAATATCTAATGCTAAATTGTTTATTTATTGTACCTAATCGAAAAATTCAATGATTACATATTACATTTGAAGCACATTTTTGTTGAGATGGCTCATTGTGCGATGCAATTATGTCCATTTCTTTGACCATCTCCTTGTACACCTTTTTGGACATTCCTACTGGCATATTTCTGATATCAGCTCCTTCATCCTTTGAGATTTTCATAATCTTCCAAAAAATGTAACATGACAATAAACTATTTAATTTTTATATTGATATATGAAAAGTAAATATATCAAAAGAGATATTTATAAATGATTTATTTCTACTAATATATACTTATAATTATAGAAAAACATTTAAAGGAATATTTATTTTCATTCCTCCTTTTTTGTTGTTGTACGTTTTTGCTATTAAAAGTCTGACATTTCTCATTGGCGAATTCTCTGGAAACTCATCCTGTAGTTTAAATAAAATTTGGTTATTGGAATCATTGGATTGATTTTTGTATTGTAAGTGGAAAGAAAATCTATACATTCATTCCACTAGATCCCTCAAAGTTTTGTAAAATTTTTTCCCCCTTTCATTAACCTCCAGCACCACTCTAGATGAGCTAAGGAGAAATTCATTTTCATTTGCATGTTCTATTTTTTTTTCTTTTCTTAGAACAACATTCTTTTTCTTTGTTGTTGGTCCCTGTAGAACATTAAACATATGTGAATTAATATATTGTTTGAAACATGTTATCTAATATTTTTAAGTAAATTATTAATGAAAATTAAAAAAATAAACTCATATTGAATCTATAGTATTTTTTCATTCACCTGAAACAGTATGCACCGAAGGCGGTGCGACATGTTCTTATAAACGCACCACCAAAACAGTAGAAACACCGTACGATGCTCTTTGTCAAAAAGGATACCTGGTGTATTATATGTTAACTGGTGTACCGATTAACAAGGACATAAATTAATGAAAACATGTTTTTATCAAACAGTACGCGTCCAGTGCACTATTTTACACAGAGCGCACTAATTAAAAAAAATCAGTTTTTTAAAAAATCATGCAAGGGCCGACATGGATTGGGATCTGAATTTGCAAATCACCCCATGGGTTAGATGTCATATTCCTATATATAGCAATACAAACCTTATAAATCTAAAATGAAAAGCCCTAATTGTGAAGTCACAGAAACAAGAAGAAGCAAGGGATTAATGTAAGAATGGATTCTTTTTTTCCTGAAAATGCACAATAAAATTTAAAAATTTTACTATGCATGTATTAAATCTAATAGAAACTGTAAAAAAAACAATTATTACAGTAAAATTTAACATTTTTACTATACTACAGGATTTTTGTGCAAATCGCCAGATGTTTCAAATTCTGATTCTCTGAATAGTGCTATTGTTCGAAAGTATTTTGTTGCTCCATAATGCTCTTGTGCTTTCTTGCTCCAGGTATGTCTCTCGTGTAAATCCCTCCCTGAATTTTTTTTCAAAAATAATGAAATAATGAATAGATTTTATTATTTAAAGAACTTCTTTATGAAATTAGATTTCCGAAAATAATTTGTCGCCCATTTTTCAATTTACCACTTTTTTTTGACTTAAAAAATATAAAGTTCCGCTTTTTTTATTTCTAGATATTCAGTGTGTTTGTTAACTAACCGCATCGGTGCATCAGTTAATAACACAACACTAGTGCACAATAATTAAAACGCATCAGTGTGGTTAACTGTACATTAGCATCAATAACAATAAGTCCATTTTTAAAGCACCGAAATTACTTTTATTTATGTACACAAAAATTTATTGTTGATTTTGCTCAAATGCAAGGAGAAAATATCATAATTATATCAAATGGAAAATTTCTCAAAATCGAGCTCGTTCCATAATATTTCTCAAATTCCATCGTGGAGTTCTCCCTTTCCATCTCCAGAGGTATTATTTACTTCATATTTTATCTATATTTTAATTATCTAATTGAATTTATTCTTTTATCCATGTCAATCAGCTGAATAAAATTAATGTGTACAAATTTGCAGGTTCATGCAGATTCAAAATTGAGTTCAGATGCACAAAATATTCAAACAACTCCAAAACGTCGGAAGCTCTTATCAGGAGCAGCATACCACAAGGCGCATTTGGAGATGAAAATGGATAGCTGCTTCACCCTGCCTATTGTAACATTGCATATTCTAGCCACAATCTGGGGACAATGATGCTAATAATATTGTTTGGTATATTAATGTAATTATTTCAACGTAAAACCAATTGATCATGCATTATTGACGTGCTTACTAATTGATATCATCTATTTTTTACTAATCATGTTCAAATATATTTTTTGAAATGATTAGGATTCTAGTGATGATGAGCGACTTACCTACCATCTTCAGTTGCACCCCACGACAATGTAAAATCGAGAGAAGGTTGATTTAAGAGAAAAACTCAGAGAGGAACGATACTAAGAATGGTTGAATCAACCACCTATTCAATTCCCACTACGTCCAGATTCACCAAATTGGAATGACTACAACAATAGTAGTTCTTCACAAACTAGCAATGGAGGCAATTAAATAGAGGTTGGTATAGATGATTAATTAAGGGATACAACTGCCATGGAGACAATGTTGTTAGATTCATTCCAGAACGATTATCAGCTAGGGGATGATGCTCATATCGTTGATACCTTTTTCGAAAGCCTTAAATTTGATTCCACCACCCCTCTATTTGGATTTGGCGGTCAGTCAAAGTCTACCTAGTTGGGGGAAACGATGTTACTGTATAACTTGAAAGAAAATTTTGGCTTGTTGAATGCATGTTTCTTGTAAATTTTGGGGTAATTTACCATCAAGTCCTCCCTTATATTTTGAGAAATATAATCACACAATGAACATTACAAATGGTAAATTTTATGAACGTTAACAATTATATTGGCATTAATGTACATTTAATATTTTCCATGACCATCTACAGGTTATTCAAAGATAAGGTTCTTCCGAGTGATAATGTCTTGCCTGGTAGCTGCGAAGAGGCAAAGAAATTGTTGAAAATGTTGGGTGTTTAGTACATATCATATAATGCATGTCCAAATGATTGTATTCTATATAGAGGAGAATATGCAGACAAAGAGATATGTTTGAAATGTGGGAACGACAGGTATGATAAACCAAAAAATAAGGGTAAATCACGTGGTCCTCCTTTTAATATATTGAGGCACCTGCTTATAATCCCAAGGATTCAAAGGCTCTTTCGTTGCAAAGAATTAGCTATGTTGTAGGGATGGAATGCCTCACACAAAAGTGGGTTGGGAGTTATGTGAATCTCAACGGATTCAATAGCCATGAAGCATATAGAGGACACATGGCCCAAAAAATTCAAGGATGAAGTACAAAGTCTACGACTCAGCATAGCCATGGATGGCGTCAACCCAAATTCCCTCCAAAACACCAAATATTATGTTTGGCCTCTAGTATTGATCAATAAAAATATTCCCCCATGGTTGTCCGTGAAGAATGAACATCTTATGTTGGCTCTCATAGTACCTAGTAGAAGACAAGTGAATAAAATGATGTCTACTTACAACAACTGGTAGATGAATTGAAGGAATTATGGGATGGGATAAATGTGTATGATGTATCAAGAACCATAGCAGCAGAGAGGAGTTCTATGTTGTATGGAATATGTGCTTACACGACACATGATTATCCAGGCTTAGGTGCTTTCTCTAGTAAATTACATGTTTATTGATTTGTTTATATACGTAACAATATTCTTTTGCATATTAGTTATTTAATTCATTGTAATTGTTCTGATCTTCATGATATTATTTAACATGCCACGCATATATATTTTATACAATAATTTCATAGGTCTTGTAACAAAAATTTATTTTGGATGTAAATGTTGTGGACCTTCTCTAAAAGCTAGATGGCCCAATGACCTACGAAAGCCAGTGTATGACTGCTCCAGGGTATTCCTCCTAGAAGAACACCCTTATAGAAGAGAAGCATCCACTTTCAATGGTAAATGAGAGAGAACCCAAAGGCTTCCAATAATGACACCATCTGAATGGCTTATAGCATATGAGAGATAGAAGGAGAAGGAGGTCATATAAATGTTCGACTCAAATGGGGAGCCTATGTTCAATGATCCAGAATTCTTTAACACCTATGTTGAGAAATTTCCCATTGGGATGAAAAGGAAATCTATCTTTTATAATATTGGGAGAATCTTAAGATTACCCAGTTATTAGATCCCATGCATATATTTAAAAATATTTCATATTCTTTATGGAGGCACATATCATCGAAAAAAAGTGACACATTGGCTGTTAGGAAAGATCTTATTACTTCAAAAACTAAAAAGAAAAATTGGCCAAGATGATTAGAAAGTATAGGACTAGAGGTAGACGTTGGTCCCTCTAATTGGCATTTCAAATAAGGTGATATCCCATGTATTTTAAAAAAACATGATCTTTCTTTGGTAAATGAAGTTACAATGGGTGTGAGGGTGCCATCTTCATACGGGTCTTCACTACGGCACTGCTTCACCATGGATGACCATTTTTCGAGCTTGAAATTGACCATGAATCCTCTAAGCACACGTATAATGTCAAAAGCATGATTTTATTGTTTGTTATATTACTAAATTTTATCCCATGCAAGGATCATAAAACATAACTAATTTTGTATATTATTGCATGTGTTTATAACTTTGTAGTGTCATTATCCTTTGTTCGTGCGTGGGTGTGTGAAACATGAATTCCCCCAAGACATAGTACATGCCATGTTACACATTATTTTGTTGCCACGACATTTGAATGTCCATATAGGTCTATCACTACCTATATTGTGCTCCCTTAGAAGTAAAAAACCCTAATGTTCCTGAACCAAGTCTTGGGATTGGAGAAAAGCTCTTTAAAACCTTTAAAATTCTACCTCTGCACTTTTTCTAGCCTTTTCCTGCGGGTCCGCAGATACTTGGTCTATAAACCATGGCAACCCCCGCACGTTCTGTTACTAAAACCTGCAGACCCCTGTAAAAATTCAAATAAAAGAAAAATTAAATTCTAGAAGCCTAGCTAGTCGAATATTCTCTCAACTGGAAGCTTCTAGAGGTGCGATCGGTTCGAGCTTTATCCCTCCACTCATGGAGCTTTTCTCTTGGTCCATGGAGCTCAAATCCCTTCATGAGAGGAATCCATCCCCCTCTTCATGGAACTAAAACTACCTCCATTTCCCTATAAATTGAGCTCAAGTTTTAGTCTCAAGGGTAGATGGTAGACATACATGGCAGTTGCTGAAGAAATTCCCAAGAGTGCATACTTTCTACACTAGTTGTTGTTGGCATGAGAATGATCACACCCTTATATCCATAACTCCATGCTGGTATTTAGAGAGGAAGGCTTGTCAAACTGAAGGAGGAATGATTGTTCAAGACCCCGGGACAAATCTGTACGACATCAAGGCATCAGGTTGTAAGATTAATCTTTTTATTCAAGATAATACATATGGAGCTATTTTTCTCATTGAGTTGTTCTTATGCTTATTGAATAAAATCAATACTTAGACTCCTTGATCACTAAGTTGGGTTAGCTTTTCTTGATTATTATATGTTGCAGATGCCTTGATTCTTTTGTCTTGTCTGTAATTGCAGGTTCTACTTATTAGAGAAGCCTCTTTGGAGCGACTGGATAAAAGACTGCATCGAACGTTGGATTTCAAGGTAGGGGCATCTCCTCTTTAATTTCTCATAATAATTCTAAAATGCAATTAATCTAGAGAAAAATGTTTCCAAATGGATGTTTGTTTCTAGCTATTCATTGAATACTAGGGAGATTTCTCTTGTCAGCAAGAGGGATTAATCCGCATAACAAAATGGCAACTCCACTGGGGAATAGAGCTTAGTTTTCTTTATTTATTTTCAGTTTGAATTTTAGATTTTTTAGATTTTGACTTATCTGAGATTCGGTTGGGTAGATAAATTTTAAGAATCCCTAGAAAATAAAAGTTGATTATTTATTTTTTTTGGATTTTTCCTTGCCTCTGCGATTTTTAGTAGAAAACAGTGTAGCAACCTCCACGGGTTTTAGTTCAAAACAATGGGGTATCGGTGTGTTTTCCATTAGAAACTACGGAGCCATGGATTTTTTTTGAAAAAAATAAAATTCTCTTTTTTAGAGCCAGATCACATGACTCTTTGCGTTTTCCCCAGTCCATCTTAGTTGTCAAATCTTGTGTGTGAATTTCTTTTTAGAAATTTTTGCGTTTGTGTGATTTATCATCCTATTTGCATCTTATAAGTGAGTTTTTGCCCTACTTTATTGTTGCTCCATACAAGATACCTTCATTTACCTCAGCTTACTGGTATGATGATATTCTCTTTCTGATCCATTAAAATCATTGCAAACCTTACTTTTATGAAAATTGATTCCTTTTTCACTTGCAAATTTGGAAGAGATTTTAGCATACTAAAGCCTGATATCACACCAAAGAATTTTTGGATGTTTTCATTTCTGCTGAGATAAGCAGAAATTTTTCTTAGTCTAATCACAAACTAGGAGAAAACGTCCTCAAACATTCTAGATGGACTTCAAAATTAGATTTTTCTTTGATTTTGAAATTTATGTTTTTAGAGTTTTTAGATTTTTTTTTTTTTTGGAAATGGTTTGTTTACTGATTTGTATTTTTTGACCTGATTGTTAAAGGAATTTCATTTCAAAAGAGTAATTGATCATTTTTGTAAATTGAGTTCTTTAGGAAAACAACTTCTTTTCAAATATTTTTTTTATGAATGAAAGAATTGGTGCTTTGGAAATTGTTAAATCTCTCAATCTTTACCTTAAATAAGATTCATTGAAAAGAAAAGAGTTGCACTTCTCATTTAGATGCATTTAGCATATTTTTGAGTCGGGTCACAAACATCACTGAAGTTTCAACTCCATACCTTTTGTCTTAAGAAAAAACCAAATTAAAAACAACGCATTAATAAAATCAATCTAGATATTTTATATTTTATATGGCTCATTCCACCAACATAGCTTAGGCTAGTGTTTTGGAACATGTTGTAATTAACATTCCAAGACATTTTAAACAAACAAGTAGCAACCTTGCAGTAGGAAAATCCAATTGTAGCATTTGTGATCTTGGAAGCTCTTCTTAAAAGAGTCAAGCACGAGATCATGTCAGAACTAGTGAGGTAATATTACCTATCTCATTGGGAAAGATAGCAGATGTTCACGTAATACAAACGATAAACCTCAGATAGACCATTGTCGAGGACCTTGGGGTCAGTTGTTGGAAAACCTTGGATTTATCATGTCAAAGAGCCTTCAAGGTAATTGAGCTTGTTACTCTGCCCTTGCATGTATATCGGATCGTAGACTGTTCCCCTAGGTACATTTTTTCCCGTTGATGACCTTAGTGACCATAAACTTCAGTATTTTTCCCAAGGTGATGGTGGAGGGAAGGTACCACTGTACCTGGAACAGACGTTGGCTAGACTCACTTGGAATTTTTGGAGGGTACTCTTCACTTAGAGATGGAGTAAGTGGAGAGACTTCCACCAAACTGTTTCATTAAGCAGGTTGTCAGGGTAATTGTTCCAACTGCCAAGTTTTCCATATTAGAATTCTACGACATTGGATTTCATCACCAACTAGTGTTTTTAGTGTGGAAACATACTGTTTGTGTGTGGATTTCTCTCTTATATTTTTTAGGAATGTGTTCGATTTGATTGTTTCCTTAGTGAATTTAAGTCTATTTTTGTTGAAATTTTGTTTGATTTCGTGTGTTAAATTTTTAACCATAGCTGAATTACCGAGACACTCCTGTAGAATGCAGGGGAAACCCCTTGAGTACACACCAAGTCAGTTAGAAAATCTTAAATATGAAAAATGCCAATCGTCAGGGACCGGATCAACTGAACAAGAGGAAACATCAGTAATAATACATCCTGATTACGAAGTAGATCAACCTCAAACAACAAAAAGTTATGCATGAAAACTAGAAATTTATGAACTAATTGAACTTGCTTCCACAACTAGTGAATTATTAGCTACTGAACTTGAAATTTATGAGCCTGAAACTGAACCTGCTACATTTGATCCTACTTTAGAGTTCATAACCCTAACCCTTGGTCGTCCTCATTCACCTTGAGTGAAGTTTTGCATCACTGAAAACCTTCCTCCTGGCCTCATTAGTATCGAAGAGATTACTGACACAGAAGAAGAAGTTCTACTTCCTTCACATCAAGAATATTTAGATCTATGGCCAAGTGAATTGATTTACTATTAGAGCCCTTTCAAACAAGATCCTTGGTATTATCAGTTAACCATCTTTCTACATAATTCTGGTCTCAACTATTCGCCACCCCGTATTCCTTTTTACGCCATACCAAGAGGTAATTACAGACTGTCATTAAACATGTCTGGTGAGTCATCCATGTTTTCTACACCACCATTAACTTATTTTTATGGTGGTCCATCTATTACTTTAGGATACCAGTCACTTTTAGGTACTTTCTCAGGAGCATCTCCCTCTCTCGAAAAACTTATACAATCACCTGGTCCAAATGAATCTCATACCAAAAATTTGAACGTGGAACAAGCCTACATGATGTTTGGAAACATTCCTAACCCTGACCCTCAAAGTAGCAATTTACTACCTAGGGGGCAACCTCAAGGTAGTAATTTATCGCTAAGGGGGAAACCTCAAGGGCAATATATACCGCAAGGGCAGGACATACCTTAAGGATAATATCAACCTCAAGGGTAGTACTCTATTCAGGGTCCACAACCTCTTCAAGGATAGTACCCTATGCTAGGGCAATAGTCTTTCTAAGGAAAACAGCCTCCTTTGGGGTTGCAGTTTTATCAAGAACAACAATTGTTTCAAGGAGGTCAATATTTTAGTGGAAATTATCTAGCCAACTATCAAACTTACGTTCCAAGTTATCAACCTGGTTATGGTCCATCTTATGCATCACAACCTTCAATGGGAGCTCCATATCCTGGAGTAAAGACAGTCTGGAATCCATCATTGAATCGATAGAATTTGAAACCCACCGTGCAAATACCTTATAATCAGCCTAGCCAGCCAATTACTTACAATTAAATCCAGCAACATGTCCAACCTATGCTTCAAGTTATACCTCAGGTATCTACACCTAGTAGTATTCAGCAACTTGGTCCAAGTACACCTAGAACTCCACCTCAAACTGCTGCACTAACTTCTATTCAACAACCTACCACACCTATCCCTGGAATTTTTGCAACCCCTATTTCTATAGCCCCTCAATTATCACAATCGATCCCTCAAGTCACTGCTCATCATCCTAGAGCCATAGTTCAGACTACTATTTAGATGTCTACAAGACAACCTAATAAAAGTACAATTGTAACAAGCCAACCTTTTACAGGTCATTTTGTTTATCAACCATATCAAGGGAAGTATCAATATGGACCTATAGCACAAAATCCAGTATACCAAAATCAACTGTGCCCTATTTACACATATTAGATACTAGCTCAATCTCAGTATGGTACAGCTAACCCTGATTATCCAGGAGGTATTCCAATCCCAACCGCACAGGCTATTCCAGGTTATCCTAGATATCCTCTTCTGGGTACTAGTATAGTTCCTCAAGGCTATCAATTTGCTCAACAGGACCCTAACCGTTGGTTACCATTCATATCAACTTTGGATTTACTAGATTTGTCGCGCCTAACAAATGATCTAATTTATTATCTTTCATTTTGGCTGCCAATGCCAAATAAGTTGCCCAGTGATATTCCTAAGTTCGAAGGTAAATCAGGAGAAGACCCCTCAAACCATGTCATGACTTACCACCTCTCGTGCACAGCCAACTCTTTAATTGATGATTCTATTTGATTAAGACTTCTTCAGAGAACACTGATAGGTTTAGCTACAAATTGGTATATTGAACTACCACGTGGCTCATTTAACAATTTCAACGTGTTAGCAACAAATTTTTTAACACACTTTCAGTTTCCAGTCCGATACTAAAATGGCATGAAACTCTTAACTTCATTTAAAGAATCTACATCTACATACATTTCAAATAACATACATGAATGGAGATGAAGACAACGTTTAGTGAAAGTTTTTATTTTGGATTAGAACTTGGCAGAATGGTTTATCAAATCATTGCTTCCAAAGGTCACTAAAGATGTGCCTAAGGGAGGTGTTGTTACTGAAGAACAGGTCATAGCTCAAGCATAGTACATAGACCTTGTATATACATAGTTTGGTACTTTATACAAAACAATTCCTGACTTACTGTGTCCCAGTCAAATAACTGCAACTCCTAGTTCTCATGCTGCAGACGGTGTAATATGTTTAGTTAGCGCTAATAAGAGTAAGAATAAGTCCTCCAAAACTACTTCTCCTATTATAGCTTTACTAGATTCACCGAAAGGATATTCTTCCCTTGAAACTTCGAACGACATTCATGTTGTAGACTCATCTACAGCTAAATCTAAAACTGATAATAAGAAGAAATGAAAGAATAAAAACAATCAAACTACATCTTCCAAAAAGAAAACCGAAAAGAATGAACCCGCTGACGAAAAATGGAAACCTCGTTATCCTTGTCTTATCTATGATGACGATCACTATACCAAAGAGTTCCCACATCGGTCTAAGATATTTATGTTTTTCAAAGGTTCACCGACACCCGCTGTCTTGAAAAATCATTTTCCCACTCAAGATAGAAAAATGATAGGATCTTCTTCAAATTCGTCAGCGGATATTTAAATGATGTCTGAGATTATGGTCAGGGAAAATTTTAAGGATGGAAATTTATCTTAAAGTTTAGAAACCTTGGCGAATATTACTAGTCCCTCACATGGAAAATATAAAATGTTTAGCGACATGTTTGTAAAAATATTCAAACTTATAATTATTTTATATAGTCCCTATAAAACTTTGGCGATTTTTAAGGTAAAATTATTTTATGATATAAATTTTGGGCGAATCATTTCTAGAAACAATGGAAATTGGAAAATATTTTTTTTTGAAAAAGCATATAAAATTAGCCCATATGCGAATATTAGCCCCTAAAATTTTCCCTGATTATGGTTGCAAAGCGATCACAAGACTATGGAACTAAAAATCCTATAACTGGTAAAGAGACAAAAAATTCTAGTCAAACACTAGCTATATCTCCTTCTTTTTTTGATCCACTTCAGATCGAGAAACCTAATACTGATCTAGTGACTAAACCACCTACTAAAGGTGTACTTCGAAAGTCATCTTTCAATCCACATGCAAGAGTTGCTCAGAATTACAACATTGTTGAAGATTTGGCAATATCCCCTTCAGCAATGTCGGCCTTAGAAGTGTTACAATCATGTCCAACAAAAAAGAAATTACTATTATTAGCTATCGAAGCTATTGATCCTCAAGATTCCAACCTCATGGTCTTTGATCTAGCAAATTTTATGCCAAGACTCCCTCATCAGATGGATTTTGAGATACCAATATTAGTCAAATCTAGACGAGTTTTTTGTACGGTAATTCATGAGGGGGCATACACGTGCATAATGTCATTAAACTATTGGAAAACTCCCAGTTCTCCAACACTCAACCAATCACCAAAAATCCTTAAAGCTTTTGATGGAAGTGGATTTCATCCATATGGAATACTCCAAGATCTACCTATAGAAGTAGAAGGTAAAACTGTTAATCTAGATGTGGAAGTTGTTGATGCCCCTCTGGATTACAACCTTCTTTTGGGTTGTAGTTGGTTTTATGCCATTACTATTGTCATTTCATCCATATTTCGGCTAATAATGTTTCCTCATAAAGGAAATATTGTGAAAATCGATCAGTTGTCATATTATTCATCCGACCCTACTTCTACAGACAGTATCCAACATGTTGGAAAAACGACTATCCCAATACGTACCGTGGAAATACGTTTGTGTAGGTTTAGTAAAATATTTCGCTCTCATGGGAACTTTCTCTATGCCTCCACCCAACGTACCGTGTACCATTTCCAACATCAATATGATCTCATCAAGCACTATACCATTCGATGAAACTTGGGTAGTGCCTTTACAATCAGATTTGGATTCTTTCAACGGTGAGATGCCTCTGAGTCCTTTTGAAATGGAATATGTAGTGTTACAGTCATACTCTGACACACTTTCAACTACTCCTAATCAAATGAATTTGATCATCTAAGAATCCTCTTCTCTATCAAGCTCAGCCTTGACATCAGTTTCTGATCCTTTTCAACAAGTGTTTCACACTAATGAAAGTATTTGAGAATTTTTGTCATTGGATGAATTACCCTAGGATGATGTACATCATAGATATTCATTTTTACATGATCTTGATAAGTTTGAAAACTATTTTTCATCTATTTTTACAATTAATTATGTCAAGGAATCACAGAATCCCATATCGATTACAAATTTGGGTTTGAGACTAATTTGGGAAATATTTCTACAACAGTTCCTATCGACATATAAGTTAAACCTGGAATTATTGAAAACATTCATATAGGTGCTTCTTATATGCTTGAAGAAATTAACACAGAAAAAGCCCTATTTCAAGAATTCTGAGACATATTTCCCTGGTCTTACGAAGAGATGCCAACAATTGATCCTAAAATTGTCATTCATGAAATTAAGACATACCTGGATTCCAAGTGTATTAGAAAAACATTATCTCCAATAATTCCACGAAAAGCTGTTGTTATTAAAGCTGAAGTTGAAAAACTATTACGAGCATGATTTATTTATCCAATTCAATTGACAAATTGGGTATCTAATATAGTTCTTGTTACCAAGAAACAAGGGACTATACGAGTATGCATTGATTATAGGGATATTAATAAAGCATGTCCAAAAGACAATTATCCTCCCCCCTTATATCGACAAAATTATTGATGATTGTGCCGGAAATGAAATTTTCTCATTTATGGATGGATTTTCTGGGTATAATAAAATCAACATACTCCCTGATGATCAACCAAAAACATCGTTTATATGTCCTTGGGGAGAATTTTCTTATTGCAAATTACCTTTCGGATTAAAAAATGCTAGTGCAACTTTTCAAAGGGCTATGTCTTATGATTTTCATGATATCAAACATATTGTACAGCCTTATCTGGATGATTTAACTGCTCATTCTTTATGCAGGGACGATCATCCTACACACTTACGAGCTATATTCATGAGATGTAGGCATTGCAAAATCCATTTGAATGCGCACAAATGTGTTTTTTGTGTGCAATCAGGACGATTACTTGGATTCATCATTTTGAAAGACGACATTCGTGTCAAACCCTCGAAGGTTGAGGCCATCATCAACTTACCTCCTCCTTCCACACTTTGCCAACTCCAAAGTTTGCAAGGGAAAGCAAATTTTTTACGTATGTTTATCCTGAAATATGCTGACTTAATAAAAAGTTTTACCCGGTTGTTGAAACAAAGTGTTCCTTTTATTTGGGATGAGATTGCTGATAGATATTTTGATGCATTAAAACACACGTTGACACATGCACCATTATTGCATCCACCCAATTACCACCAGGAATACTTTTTATACTCAGTTTCCTCCGATTCCACGATTGGAATGGTTTTGGTTCAAGAAGATGAATCTCATAATGAGCATGTGATCTATTATCTAAGTCGGAATCTCAACCCGAAGCAAATAAAATATTCGCATGTGGAGAAATTGGCCTTGGCAACAGTGCAAGTTGTCCAACGATTCCGTCACTACATATTGTTACATAAAAGAACTATGATATCTAATTTCAACCCGATGATGAATATTTTGACAAAACAATTACTCGAGGGAAAATACTCTAAATGGATTTTCATCCTACAAGAGTTTGATTTGGAATTCTAGAAATATAAATCAAAGAAATCACTAGTGTTTGCAGAGCTTATGTGTGACTTTCCCAATACTGAGACAAAAATCGTGGTAGAGAATCCCATCACAGATGAATCTCTATTTCTCATCAGTACATTAGATCCATGGTATGGAGATATCATTATATATATTCAAAACCAAACCTTTCGCCCAGAGCTTTCACATTCAAATCGACAGAGAATCTGATATCAATCCTAGCAATACAATATTGTTGGAGACACTCTTTATTGTCGTGGTGTGGATTCAGTTTTTCGACGTTTTATAACTCACGAAGGGGCTGAAAGGGTTTTGAATGATTTCAACTCTAGAGTGTGTGGTGGTCATATCTCTTGGTTTTCCACAGCCTAAAAGATATTGCGCGCTGGTTATTTTTGGTCCTTGTTATTCAAATATTGTATTATAGCGGTCCGAAAATGCGACAACTGCAAAATTTTTGATCGAAAGATGTGTGCGCCTCCATCTCCTCTTCACCCAATAATTGATGTCGGTCCTTTTGCGAAATGGGGCATTGATTTCATTACATGTAACCCTCACTCGCCCGGGGGGGGCATGGGTATATTATCATCGCTGTAGATTAATTTACCAATTGGGCTGAGGCAATGCCCTCATTCACTGCAGATTGAAAAACTGTAGTTACTTTCGTATTCAATCATGTGATCTCTTGTTTCGATGTGCCTCAAGCTATTATCACAGACCATGGGAGTCATTTTTGAAATATAATGATGGCTGAAATTTCTGATCAACTTGGCCTGCGCCATGATAATTATAGTCCATATTACCCCCAGGCTAATTATAACAAGGTTTTAACCACCATGATTAAATAGATTATCGAAACTCACAAATCGAATTGGCATACCATGATTTTTTCAGCATTATGGGCATACCGAACCTCTACAAAAACTGCTACAGGGTTCACTCCTTTTCAACTTGTCTATGGTTTAGAAGTTGTGTTACCCATTGAATGTGTTACAACCTACCTCTGAAGAGGAAAAATGCTTTTGATACTTAGCATAATTAGATGAGACTCGGCGCATTGATGCATTAGCTACCAAAGCTCATAAGAAACGTGTGAAAGCTCAGTATGATCAAAGTGTTACCCCTCGTATTTTTTCAGAAGGTGACCTAGTCTTAATATACGATCAAGCTAACGATAAGCTAGGTGCTATAAAATTGAAACCGATGTGGCATGGTCACTACATGTTCAAGCGTGTGCTTGCAAAAGGAGCCTATGAATTGACTAATTATGACAGGGTCTCTTTAGATAAGCCTATAAATGGTCTTTATCTTAAGAGATATTATGCTTGACTTTCGTGTGAAGATCTCACTTGTACATTAGTTATTTTTTAGATAGTGTGCCTAGATTAGTTTTTTTGTTACTACTATCGTTGCTTATCTTGATTACTCTTGATATTTTAGATGTCAACATCCCTTCAAACATACATTAGTTTTGCTGATGGTGCTTGTCGTAGTACACAAAATATTTCTTCCGCGGCTTGGGTTATCTATTTACCCACCGATGAGTTAGTTTCTATGCATGGGGTATGCCTTGGTCAAACAACGAACAATATTGTAGAATATAGCGCAGTCATTGAGTTATTGTCTGATGCCATTTCATTTTGTATTCGATGTTTAATCATTAGGTTGGATTTTGAACTCATTGTATTACATTTAAACAGGTATATGCAATTAAAAATCCAGTGTTGTTGAGATTATTTTTCAAGGTTCGTCTCTTGGAATGACAATTTCATTATATCGAATATCAACATATTTCAAGAAATTTAAAAACATTGGCCGATGCATTATTTAATCGTGTTCTAAATATACATTTGCAACATTAACATAGTAAACCAAAACAACATTCGATCCACATTGAACAAGATACTTAGACAAAGTAGTAATATCATTAGCATAGATATGTTTGTTTTCAAAAAATATTACATCATCTATGATCATAGGTTCAAAAATATTATGATCTAATAGATACTGATACAAAAAAACAAAAAATGTCAATCCACAATGAATATCCACTATCTGTGATGATGATCATGGTAATAGACTATGGTATGTGCCACCTTGCACAGAAATCTCCTAAATGGTCCTGGAACCCCTGTCACATGTCTTTGAAGCCTGAGAGGAATATCATCTGTTCCTATCTCAGGAATGTTTATGGTTAACCTCTACAGGTTGTGTTCCATATCTGCTAGGATCTCTGCTACCTAATCTTGTGGAGGTGTTATAGGTTGTGCTTGCTGCCTATCAAAGCAGCGAAGTGTAGCTGGTCATTGTGGACCGATATCTGCATTTAAATATTTTTGTCAGTATTGGAAGATAAAATAAAAATAAAAAATAGATTTAAAACATCAAAATAATTCTCTTACCTGACTCGTCCCACTGTGCCCTTGGAGGTAAAGATGTCTCAGGATCACCTCTAAAATCCATTCTTGCATAGGGGAAGTCTTCGATGGTGAAGACTTAGTTCCTTAGCCACATAAAGTATGTCGGAGTAAATCGAACCACTGAACTGCCATTGCCACCATGGCGAGTCATTAATGCCACCCACTGTACCATCTGAGGTTCCCGAGGTTCCCCACAATCTACTGGAATCAGCTAAGGAGCGAGAAGCAGGTTTCTCTCTAAAGAAAATGAAATGAGAATGGTGCCATACCCAAAGTTTTTCAACTTCGTGTTCTTTTATCTAGTTAATTTTCCTTTCATGTTGGCCAATACTCCTTCATACCAATTAAATATGGTCCCTCCGAGACACTCTATTGCGGTCTGCATTTGTGATTTAGTGGCTACATGTGGAGCTGCACTCCCACACAATCTAGTTACTATAAATGCAATCACTTTGAGATCCAATCACAAGATAGTTTTAATATCTATGTGACTATCCTTTAAGTCTGCCTCATCACTGCCATACTATTGTTTGTAGCTGGAAATGGGAAGGCCTCCCTGTCTGGCCCCAAACAAGGATATGCTTCCTCCTCTCCGGGACAATTTGGTAAGGAAATAAATGTCCTCTAGCTCAATTTTGAGCCAGTGGTCACCAATGATGAAGCATTGGTCTTGAAATTCCCATGCATTTACGAGCCATGTCATCAACTCTACTTGTGCTTTCATACCTTAGATAGCCCATAACTTATATAAACCAAAAGTCTGCAATGCACAAACTGTGGTAACATCTTCCATGACTTCATTTTCTATAAGCTCATGCTCACGTTCTTGCCACTCTAACATGGTGGAACAACCTACAAATCAACACATTTTAAAGTTAGAAACCATTTGGGTGGAAAACGTGAACCATTTTTAAGAGAAATTTTGAATTTTAAAACGTTCACGGCGCCCCCGCAATTTTTATGAGGAGACAGTGCGGACGTCTGTGCACGCTCCACACAAAAACCACGATATCTCGATAGTTTTTTTGTTAAAAAATTATCAGGGTCTGCAATTATCGCATGCATGACCTATGGACCCCTGAGAGAACAATTTTAAACACAAAATATTCCTAAAAAATGAAATTAAAACCTAAAAAGAAATTGAAATTAATAGAAATGAAGATTAAGATGATGTGGATTACCTGGTTCTGACGATTCAAGGAATGGACGGTCGATTCTCCTGATATTTGCTCCGAAACGTTTTAGCCAAAATCTCTCAATACACTCCTCTGAACACAAAAGGTGAAAATGATTTTCTTTTAACTCCTTTTATAGTTTTTAAATGAATAAAATATTATATTTTATTTATTTTTCGTTTTAAAAGGTTATTTTTAAAATATTTTTACTTCTTGGAAACAAGTATGTGTAATATTTTGAGTTTTTGTGCAGGATACATGATTTTTTGGTGAAAAGGATTATTTTGACACTGAGTATACTTTTATCACTTTTTCTAGCTCTGTAAAATTACGAAAAAGAGAAACCCTGGAATTATCTTTTAAGCCCTTTTCAGACTCTTTAAATATGAAAATATCGCTGAGTATAGGTTTACAGTAAATGAACAGTCGTCCTTCAGTATAGGTTTACCCCTTTTTCGGACTGAAATGGACTAATTACGAAAAAGGTATACGTTGACTAATCATGGTCAATAGAGTTCTCTCCTGTATTATTTTATCCTTTTTTGGGCTTGAGAGACTAAATTTTACAAAAAATAACAACCATGGAGTTTACTTATGTTTTTCTTCTGACTCCCTAAAACTGAAAAACACCGAGTTTCTCCTATACTGGACTCATTAAAATTTAACAATAAAGGGCCTGTCAATTGCAAAAAGGACCGAACGACTCCTTCTTAGGGTTTGATTTTAATACTAAGATGGACTTATCCAAAGGATGAGCTTACACAAACAAGCAAATGTTATCCTCCTCAAGATTGTAAAAAATAAAGAGGTACTTGCCAGTGATGGTGGGGGGGAAAGAGAAAAAAGGAATCTAGCTGTCACCCTTATTTAGAAAGCAACATGCCACTCTTGAACATGACACTTTGTCACACTTGTACCTGGGTTGGGAAATCATTTTTCTAACAGTTAATCGAACCACATTGAAAGTCTTTAGTCGGTTTCTGGGTATTAGATTTAGGTCAAATGCTTCCAAACCATCTGCATTGTCATTATGTGTTCAAGGGAGAATTCAAATAAACCATTCATTGTAAACATTTGTCTCCATTCACGTTTACCATCCCTCAGTCAGTCCTTGCAAATATTTCTTCAAAACTTGATCTAATGGTTTCGTGTTGGAGGCTTTCCTACAACAGATCACTATCTATCGACGACAGCTCATTCTCTAGAAAGTTTATCTAGAATCCTATCAGTACGTCGGGATCTGCATGCCCTAATGGCAGATTTATCGCCTTCGATGATAGGTTGCATCATTAACCTTCGATCGAATGATTATATGAGTGTTCGACTGCAAATCATTCTTTCAAACTTCATAGATTGTATTGATTAATTTGAGAGCCATTGTCATTATTGGTGGTTTCTCTCACATTTGTTAACAATTCACATCATTGACTAGTAATCAAGTGGTTTCTACCATGTTTGACTTCGACACAATCAATCGCATGGATAGATTCGTACTGGTTCTAGAAACAGAAATCAAGAACTTGGATCTAGTTTCCATCAATGAGGCTGCGAGGAGTTTTATTATTCATGATATAGTAGACTACTCATGACAGATGGTTGCGCCCATACTATGTCTAATTTTGATGTAATATTGAAACCATATCTATACCAGAACATTTTTTTATTTTTGATATGAGTATGGGAATGCCTACCTCAACGATGATATATATCTGTGTGTGTGTGTGTGTGTGTGTGTGTGTCTGCATTGAATGTTTTTACAGGTTTTCGAATGGCGTCTCCAATCCAATCCTCAGAATGATAAAGCACTTCACTCTTCAGAATAACATCAGACTTCGCACTTTAGGGGGGGATTTTTTACACGTTATTTTGTTGCCATGACATTTTACTATCCATATAGGTCTATCACTACCCATATTGTGCTGCCTTAGAAGTAAAAAACCCTAATATTCCTGAACCAAGTCTCGATATTGGAGTAAAGCTCTTTAAAAAATTTAAAAGTATACCTACACACTTTTTCTAGCCTTTTCCTATGGGTCCAAAGATACTTGGTCTATAAACTGAGGCAAACCCCACACGTTCTGTTACTAAAACCTGCCGATCCCCATAAAAATTCGAATAAAAGAAAAGGTAAATTTTAGAAGCCTAGCTAGTCGAATATTCTCCCAACTAGAAGCTTCCAGAGGCATGATCAGTTCGAGCTTTACCCCTCCACTCATGGATCTTATCTCTTTGTCCATGGAGCTCAAATCCCTTCATGAGAGGAATCCATCCCCCTCTTCATGGAACTGAAACTACCTCCATTTTCCTATAAATGGAGCTCAATTTTCAGTCTCAAGGGTAGATGGTAGATGGTAGAAATACATGGTAGTTGTTGAAGAAATTACCAAGGGTGCATACTTTCTACACTATTTTTTGTTGGCATGAGAATGATCACACCCTTATGTCCATAACTCCAAGCTGTTATTTAGAGAGGAAGGCTTGTCAGACTGAAGGAGGAACGATTGTTCAGGACCTCGGGAGAAATATGTAGGACATCAAGGCATTAGGTTGTAAGATTACTCTTTTTATTCAAGATAATACATATGGATCTCTTTTTATCATTGATTTTTTCTTATTCTTATTGAATAACATCAATACTTAGACTCCTTGATCACTAATTTGGGTTAGCTTTTCTTGATTATTATATGTTGGAGATGCTTTGATTTTTTTGTCTTGTCTATAATTGTAGGTTCTACTTATTGGAGAAGCCTCTTTGGAGTGACTAGATAAAATACTGCATCGAACGTTGGATTTCAAGGTAGGGGCATGTCCTCTTTAATTTCTCATAATAATTCTGAAATTTAATTAATCTAGAGAAAAAGGTTTCCAAATGGATGTTTGTTTCTAGCTATTCATTGAATAATATGGAGACCACTCTTGTTAGCAAGAGGGATTAATCTGAATAACATTCCATACCTAAATTATTTGCATTTTTACGTTGGATCACATCAAAGGAGATTCATATGGCTAGAATTCCATGATGGCATCAAGAGATAGTTGAGATTGTTTGTATGTTTGAGAAGGAACTACCGATGAGTTTCACGGACTTGCAAGTTCATCTTCTAATCCACCTATTAGATAAGGTTGAATTATTTGGGGTGGTTTCTTGTCATTGGATGTTCTTCTTAGAGAGGTACATGAAGGAATTGAAAGGTTTTATTCTGTTAGTGCTCTGTAATTCCAAGGTTGAAGACAAAACTCTGGAGGTAACATCAAAACCACTTTGAGTCAAGGATCTAGCCCTCCAAGACTCAAAGAGGGATTTCTCTGTATGTTTTAACTTTGTTTGGATTGGATATTAGGATAATTATCAGGATAGAAAGTTTTTTTTTTAATTTTTTGCTTGAGACAACAGAAGAGGGCCATTGGACTAAATGGAGTCAAAAGGTCAAAGTTGATTTAAAAGAATGAATAACTGAGATCATGTATAACCAGGCGAGACATTCATGTCAGTGGATCCTTATAGTTTGTGAGATGGAAGAGAATAATAGATTAGTTTTCAATCCAAATGTAGAGCAGATCTTATCTTAATTCTACATTCAAATTTCAGAAGAAAATGTAGATATTGTTTTAAGCTAGAGCAAGGTGTCTGAGACAAATCCTGAACACATTTTTCTTATAAACAATAAGGAAAGAAAACAATATGTGAAATAATAGAATTAAAAATTACATCAAGAAGCACTTCAGCACACAATCATGACACAAGAATCTGGAAACAGGGGATATTTGTATTCATTTAAAAAAAAGTCACTTACAACTTGCTGAAAATATTTACAATAGCTGGTGATATTCCCATACCATCCTTCCCTTCAGGCCTAACCCTTATCCCATATGGAATTATATCTTTTATCATTTTCCCCTTACATTAAGATCCTACAGACTAGGAGGATCAAATCTCTCAACTGCTTTCAGATATTTCTAGAAAATACCTATTTATGTTCTATCCAAAATAGAGATTTGATCTCTTTCAAAATCATGCCATATCTCTTAAATATATTACAATATATTTGATTTTTAACATTGGAAGGGTAAAAATAGAAAAATTCCCTGCTGACTGATACCCTCAAACTAGAAAATACCACAAATTTCCAACAAAAGTAGATTTTCTTTGATCTTATTTAAAAACCCAATATGATCGAATCTGAGGTTGACAACAGCATGTTGAGGATGAGTCATAACTAGATATTGTTCTATAAGCCTTTGATATCATTGAGAAATCGATTTTCCTTGATTTAAGGAGATTTGATACCTTCTGTTCATAATAGAAATTTCTGCAGCTAATGAGGTCATACAGAGTGTGTTTAGTTGTCGATTTGTTGCGCATGATTTTCAAAAGATAATTAGGGATTCCGAAATGGTTCTTAGCTAGAGAAGTGTGTAACTAATCTTGAACTTAATAAAAAATGCCTAAGTTTCCCTTCAAACCTGCTTCATTTATTATACCCACTTTAATTGACATCAAGGGCATCTTGAGCTTGAGGTGAGCTTTAGGTTTTAGTTTCTTGTGGACAAGCTTGAATCTCAAAACCTTGTTCATATTCTGCAAATTTCTATTATGCTTGTGAATCCTCTTGTTCTTGTGCTTTACAGTTTCATACTTGATGTCTAACTAATCTAATGCAGAACCAATTTTGGTAGATGAATGTCTAAGAGTCTCATTTTCCTTCTTCAGATGTCTCTCTAACACCTTTAACTCATAATTTTCTTCTTTTATTTTCTGTACCTTAGGCATTTTTCTAACCTTATTTTTTGATGTTGTTCCAACTTATTCAGGGGTTTCCATTTCTACAGATGATGGCCATGCTTCCCTTTCTACATCTAGGGGCTAAAAATTAGAAATAGAATATGGTAGGTTTAGGACATTTTTTGTTGCATTTTTTCCTTGATTCTCTGCCTTCTTTCCAAACTCTAACTTCCTCTTTGACTTCTTTGATTTTGAAGGAGAAACCTTGGTGGTAGTCTCTAGAGGAGACAATGCTCTTCTCTTCCTTTTACTAGTTTTTTGGGAAGTCAATTCCTATGAGGGATTTCCTCCTTTCTTTGGTTGAATTTCCCGCTCAAATTCTCCCCAAAACAGGAGATAGTTTCAAGTCTTGTTTCTTTTGCTGAGCTCTTCTAAAAATATCAATTTGATCAACCCACGATGGAAAATACTGTTGCTAGCTTTCCGAGGCTTGGCCTGAATTTTAGAAGCCATCTTGGTAAGACTCTTGAGAAGGTAAAATGGCATATTTAGAGATTTCTTACCTATGAAATGGAGGAGGAGCCTAAAGTGGTAGAGCATGGTCCTTCCATATCTCCCCTCACAAGTGATGTAAACCTTAATCACCTTTAGCAATTTTTTCCATTTCTCCTCCAAATAAATCTTAGGGATATCATTTTTCCACTTCATATTTTGATGTTCTTCTATGAGGAAAGATTTGAAATCAACTTCTTTGATTGAGGTAGTCTTAAACCACCTTTCTCCTTAACCATGCATCTTTGTAGCTTCTGCAACACTGACCTCATCTATTTGCATTACCATAGGCCCAAGCTGAAACTTAGAGCCATCAAAGCTTTTGAAAAATGATTTTTTGATACCTTGATGGTACCCTTGGAACTTCTGACAGAACGTGTAGTATCCAACCTCAAATAGTTCATAGGTGTGAGGGTGTGCTTCAAGGTATGAAGTGTCCTTTAATTCCTTCCTCAGAAGGGCACCTCTAGTTGAAATCTTCATCACCAAAATTCCTAAAAATGTTTTTAAAGTGACAACGCGGGATACAAAATGGCTAGGGTATATGAAGGTGAATGATTAACTCAAATAAACATGAAGGTGAGATATAACAACAAGAAACGAGGATAGAGTCGAAGGATGAAAGGTTCAGGCACCTGTGGGCAAATTTTAAAACAATCAGAAACCGACCATCAACTAATTCAAAGAATGGGAAGGCTCATGACCGTTTTTTCGGGATCAATTGAAATGGGTGGGCATGATTTAGGGTTATCATTGCATGATGTGGACAAGGCATAAACAAGTTACAATCCTTTTTGAAAATCTAATGAATGATACCTTGGCGCATTTCTAGTAGCATAATTTCAAATGATGACTTGTGTACAACCTTCGATCTGGAAGTGACACGACTCTTTTAAACCCTAGATATATTTGATACTTTTGGCAGCTAAGGATATGCGTGAGTAAGTTAGATACCGAAATTTTTAACTTTCGGTAGCTAACAGCTATAATATTTTGACCTTTTAGCTACCGAAAACCAAACTTTCTGTCACAATTAGAACATAACCAAATTCATAAAAACACCTAATTCAACCACTTTAAACCTTCAGAAGTTCATGTGAATGCATCATAATTCCAACCTACCATGTGACAACACTAGGGATACCTAGATATCTGATATGAAGCATTGGATACACCACTCAGAATTTCATGGTAGACAAAGGTACGAAGAGCTTCTTGTGTCACTATCTTCACATCAAGTATGGAATACTTCACAGAGTTTTCAGAGGGCCTAGCAGGTGGTAAGCAGTTTCATATTGAGGGGGGGGGGGTGCAAACTCCCCACAGCTTGCCACGGAATCATGAATTTGATTATGAAAACTGCCTTTTTTGGACCCCCTTCATACATTAAACATCAAAACACTGAAGGGGTATGAAATAATATTTGAACCGTCGAATTTAGCCAAATATCATCACCCATAAGCAGAATATGCATACGTTTTAACAAAATTTTAAAAATATAGAATTAATTTAATTCTATATTTTAAATAAATTAAATTTCCTTTATGAAAAAATTTGATAAAGCCATTTCTAATTTTTCCTAACCTTCACCACAGAGCTTAAAACTATGCATACCAAACATTGGATTCCCAAGGCATAATTTTTTCCCAAAATTTATCCTGTGGTAACGTCGGCTCCTTCTGGGGATGGTAGCTCTGGAGAAGGTGTCAAGAATCTCAGATCTCCAGATTCGTAAATCATTGCCTTATCCATTGGGCTAATCCCACAACCAGTATCTTAATCTATCCTGCAACTCAGTGACTGGAAACCAGCTGATTATTCCTTCTGACTTTGATTGAGTTTTTGAAGTAAAACATAGATAAAAATAGACCACGTGCTTGCCCAACAAGCTTATTTTCACACTGTAAATATGAACTGAAACTACAACTGAAGTATGCAATTGCAAACTATCTAAAGGAACTCACTATTGCACCTTGAAAATATGAATATTGTAATGAAATCTAAAATAGAAAAAGATGCTTGGCTAGAAACCTTATTTGCACACCTACCTACTCTAATTTGATAAAATGATTACCATATCAAGTAATAACAAACTTCCAATGCAACCAGTCAAGAAAATGGATACTTAACTAAAATTTTCATTCCACTCCTGTAGGTAGAAAAATGAATTTAAAACATGGAAACTTAACTTTTCTACTGGATTCAGTAACTCTATTAATGAACTTAGCGAATTATTCCTTCACTGATGACTGCAATACACTGACCAAAGGATCATGGTAAACATGCAACATGAGATCTTCTAGATGATTTGTAACAGGAAAACAAACCTCATTTCAGACTATTGCTTTGATTACGTGTTGAAACTGATTTTCTTCAAACAACAAAGGAGAAAATTGTTTTTCCTCATTATCCATTATGGTCAAGTGCTATGAGTACTCTTTATCATTCTCTTTGTCACACAGAATCTTGCAAGGGAGCTGCAAACTCTTGTTAATTTCAGGTGAAGGAATATGATTTGTAACAATATGTTGTACTATTTCGTTAACATCCAAGGAAGAAATTAATGATTGAGAATTTTTTTTTTCTTCAACGGCTATAAATTGGGATAAGATGCAACATGAAAGAGAATTTGAGAGATGGTCTTCATCATGCAAATGTGATTGGTATTTAATCTCTAAAGGAAACACTACTTTATGAAAATGTTCATGTGGATCAAGAAAATTAAGCTCTACTACCTCTTCTTCTCGATCACCAGGCTACTGTTGATTTTTAATGTTGTCCTCTGCTTGATTAGGTTCAGGAAGTTGAAGTTATTCCTTAACCTTTGGCTGATCAGTTTGTTGTACTGCTGCAAGAATTGTTTCCTATGATGAATCTTCATGAACATCATCATATTTTTCTTCCCGAGGAGAAGACAATTCAAGAAAGGCTTCTACTTTTTGAAAAGGTCCTTCTTCTAAAGCCTCTAGTATTTCATCATCCATGAATTGATCATCGTCATCATAATATTCCAAAAATATTCAATAAAACTTTCAAAATATCACAGAAATTTTGAACCAACAACAAATATGGATAATCTTCTTTATACTTGTCAAAAAATATAGTATAAAAATTCTTTAAAGAACATATACTAGCAGCTGGTGAACTTTCATACCAAGATCTAGCCTTTTCCTCCAAACTCGCCACAAACATTTTCATAATACAATCTTTAGTAAATTTGATTTTAAGCCTACAGATATGCATGCGAAACCTTAATAAATGTATAAAAACATCATATCCTTTTTTATCTTTAAACATTGGAAGATATTTTAACCAATCGATATTGGGCATGGGATTTGGAAAACCTAGAATCCTTGATATGTCCAAAGGAGCATACCTGTGTTGTATTATTGAATTCATTTTGAAAACAATAGATAATAGAATGGAGTCACCATAAGTTCTCAACAATTATGGATTATTTTACCAGTGGAGTCTTTAGATCAACTGAACTTTGTGGAGTCGCCAGGTGGATGATTTCAACCTTCTTATTTCTGATTGTTTGTCCACCATCAACAACTAGATCTGAACTTGATAATTTTTACTAAGGAACATATAACTACGTTCCCCAGTATGTTCACCACTATGTTAGTGCTCTGTAATTCCGAGGTTGAAGACAAAACTCTAGAGGTAACATCAAAACCACTTTGAGTCAAGGATCTATCCCTCCAAGACTTAGAGAGGGATCTCTATGAATGTTTTAACTTTGCTTGGATTGGATATTAGGCTAGTTATGAGGATAGAAATCTTTGTTTTAAGTTTTGGGTTGAGACAACAGAAGAGGGCCATTGGGCTAAATGGAGTCAAAGGTCAAAGCTGATTTAAATGAATGAATAACTGAGATTGTGTATAGCCAGGAAAGACAATCATGTCAGTGTATCCTTACAATTTGTGATATGGAGGATAAAAACATATTAGGGTTCAATCCAATTGCAGAGTAGACCTTATCTGAATTCTAATTCAAATTTCAGAAGAAAACGTAGATATTGTTTTAAGCCAGAGTAGGGTGTTTGAGACAAATAATGAACATAATTTTCTTATAGAAAATAAGAAAATAAAACAGTATGTGAAATAAGAGAATAACAAATTACATCAAGAAGCACTTCACCACATAATCATGACACAAGAATCTGGAAATAGGAGATCTTTGTATTCATTCAAAAAAAGTCACTTACAACTTGCTGAACATCTTTACAATAGCTGGTGATATTACCATACCATCCTTCCCTCCAGGTCTAACCCTTATCCCATATGACATTCTATATTTTATAATTTTCCCCTTACATTCAAATCCTACAGACTAGGAGGATCAAATCTTTTCCTTAACTACTTTAAGATATTTCTAGAAAATATCTATTTATATTCTATCCAAAATATAGATTTGATCTCTTTCAAAATCATGCCATATCTCTTAAATATATTACAATGTATTCGAATTTTAACACTGGAAGGGAAAAAATAGCAAAAACTGCCTGCTGACTAATACCCTCAAACTGGAAAATACAACAAAATTCCCAAAAAAATAGATTTTCCTTGATCTTCTTTAAAAACCCAATATGATTGAATTTGAGATTGATAGAAATATATTGAGGACGAGTCATAACTAGAAGATCATTTTGGAAGCCTTTAAGATCATTGAGGAATACATTTTCCTTAATTTAAGGAGATTTTATGTTTTCTATTCATAACAGAACTTTTGGCAGGTAATGAGGTCAAACAGAGTGCGTTTAGCTGCCGATTTGATGGGCATGATTTTCTGTAGTTAATTAGGGATTCTGAAACGGTTCTTAGCTGGCGAAAAAATGTGATTGTTCCTGAATTTAATAAAAGATGTTGAGTTTCACTTTGACCTCGCTCCATTGATTATACCCACTTCAATTGAGATCAAGGGCAGCTTGAGCTAGGGTATCAAGCTTGAGGTGGGCTTTAGGTTTTAGTTTCTTGTGGACAAGATTGAATCTCAAATCCTTGTTAATGTTCTGCAATTTTCTATTATTCTTGTGAAGCCTCTCGTTCTTGTGCTTTACAGTTTCATACTTGATGGTTAACTAATCCAATGCAGAACCAATTTTGGTAGATGACTGTCTAAGATTCTCGTTTTCCTTCTTCAGAAGTCTCTCTAATACCTTTAAATCAACATTTTCTTCTTTTAGTTTTTGTACCTTTGGCTTTTTGCTAACCTTCTTTCTTGATGTTGTTCTAGCTTCTTTAGGGGTTTCCATTTCTACAGTTGATGGCTCTACTTCCCTTTCTACATCTAGGGGCTCTTAACTAGAATCAAAATATAGCAGGTTTAGGAAATTTTTTGCTGCAGTTTTTCCTTGATTCTTTGTTTTCTTTCCAAACTCTAACTTCCTATTTTAATTCTTTGATTTTTAAGGAGAAACCTTGGTGGAAATTTCCACAGGAGACAATTCTCTTCTCTTCCTTTTACTGGTTTTTGGGGAAGTCAATTCCTGTGAGGGAGTTCCTCCTTTTGTTTGGTTGAATTTCCTTCCCAAATTATCCCCAAAACAGGAGATAGTTCCAAGTCTTTTTTCTTCTGTTGAGCTCTTCTAAAATTATCAACTTGATCAACACATGACGGAAAATATTGTTGCTAACTTTCTGAGGCTTGGCATGAACTTTAGAAGCCATCTTAGTAAGACTCTTGAGAAGGTAAAATCACATATTTAGAGGTTGCTTACCTGTGAAATGGAGGAGAAAACTGAAGTGGTAGAGCATGGTCCTTCCATATCTCCCCTCACAAGTGATGTAAATATGAATCATCTTTAGCAATGTTTTCCATTTCTCCTCCAAATAAATCCTGGGGTTATCCTTTTTCCACTTCATATTTTGATGTTATTCTTTGAGGAAAGATCTGAAATCAACTTCTTTGATTGAGGTAGTCTTAAACCACATTTCTCCTTCACCAGGCATATCTGTGGTTGCTGCAACACTGGCCTCATATATCTGCATTACCATAGGGCCAAGCTAAACCTTAGAGCCATCAAAGCTTTTGGAAAATGATTCTGTGATACCTTGATTGTACCCTTGGAACTTCTGACAGAACTTGTACCATACAAACTCCTTGAATAGTTCACATGCATGAGGGTGTGCTTCAAGGTATGAAGTGTCATGTAATTCCTTCCTCAGAAGGGCACCTGCAGTTGAAATTTTCATCACAAGAATTCCTGAAAATGCTTTTAGAGTGACAACACAGGTTACGAAATGGCCAGGGTATTTGAAGGTGAATGATTAACTCAAATAAAAATGAAGGTGAGATATAAAAACAAGAAACGAGGATAGAGTCGAAGGATGAAAGGTTCAAGCACCTGTGGGCAACTTTTAAAACAATCAGAAACTGACCATCAACTGATTCAAAGAATGGGAAGGCTCATGACCATTTTTTCGGGATCAATTGAAATGGGTGGGAATTATTTAGGGTTATGATTGCATGATGTGGACAAGGCATAAACGAGTTACAATCCTTTTTGAAAATCTAATGCACGATACACTGGCACATTTCTGGTAGCATAATTTCAAATTATGAATTGTGTACAACCGTTGATATGGAAGTGACACAACTCTTTTAAACCCTAGAGATATTCAGTACTTTTGGTAGCTAAGGATAGGCATGAGTAAGTTTTTTCAGCTACCGAAAGTTTTAACTTTCGGTAGTTAACAGCTATAAAATTTTGACCTTTTAGCTACCGAAAACCAAACTTTCTTTCACAATTAGAACATAACCAAATTCCTAAAAACACCTAATTTAGCCACTTTAAACCTTTAGAAGTTCATGTGAATGCATCATAATTCCAACCTACCATGTGACAATACTAGGGATACCTGGATATCTGATATGAAGCATTGGATATAACACTCATAATTTCATGGTAGACAAAGGTACGAAGAGCTTCCCGTGCCATTGTCTTCACATCAAGTCTGAAATACTTGACAGAGTTTTCGGAGGGCCGAGCAGGTGGTAAGTGTTTTTGGACGGGGGGAGGGGGGCTAGGGGGGGGTGCAAACTCCCCACAGCTTGCCATGCAATCATGAATTTGATTATGAAAACTACCTTTTTCGGACCCCCTTCATACATTAAACATCGAAACACTGAAGGGTTCCGAAATAAGATTTGAACCATCAATTTTAGCCAAATATCATCACCCATAAGCAGAATATGCATAAGGTTTAACAATTTTTAAAAATATAAAATTAATTAAATTCTACATTTTAAATAAAGTAAATTTCCTTTAGGAAAAAAAATTGATAAATCCATTTCTAATTCTTCCTAACCTTCACCATTGAGCTTAAAAATATGCATACCAAACATTGGATGCCCAAGGCATAAATTTTTCCCAAAATTTATCTCGTGGTAACGTCGTCTCCTTCTAGGGATGGCAGCTCTGGAGGAGGTGTCAAGAATCTCAGATCTCTAGATTCGTAAATCAATGCCTTATCCATTGGGTTGATTCCACAACTAGTATCTTGATCTATCCTGCAACTTAGTGACTAGAAACCAACTGATTATTCCTTCTGGCTTTGATTGAGTTTTTGAAGTAAAACATAGATAAAAATAGACCACATGCTTGCCCAGCAAGCTTATTTTCATATTGTAAATCTGAACTAAAACTACAACTGAAGTATGCAATTGAAAACTATCTGACGGAACTCACTACTGCACCTTGAAAATCTAAATATTGTAATGAAATCTGAAATAGAAAAAAATGCTTGGCCAACAAGCTTATTTGCACACCTACCTACTCTAATATGATAAAATGATTACCATATCAAGTAATAACAAACTTCCAATGCCACTAGTCAAGAAAATGGATACTTAACTAAAATTTTCATTCCACTCCTGTAGGTAGAAAAATGGATTTAAAACATGGAAACTTAACTTTTTCACAGGATTCAATAGCTCTATTGATGAACCTAGAAAATTCTTCCTTCACTAATGACTACAATACACTGACCAAAGGATCATGGTAAACATGCACCATGAGATCTTCTAGATGATTTGTAACAGGGAAACAAACCTCATTCCAAACTATTGCTTTGCTTACGTGTTGAAACTAACTTTCTTTAAACAACAAGGGAGGAAATAGTTTTTCCTTATTATCCACTATGGTCAAGTGCTCTGAGTGCTATTTATCATTCTCTTTGTCACACAGAAGCTTGCAAGGGAGCTTCAAACTCTTGTAAATTTCGGGTGAATGAATATGATTTGTAACAAGATGTTGTACTATTTCATTAACATCCAAGGAAGAAATTAATGATTGAGAAATTTTATGTTTTTCTTCAATGGCTTTAAATTGAGATAAGATGCAACATGAAAGAGAATTTGAGAGATGGTCTTCATCATGAAAATATGATTGGTATTTAATCTCTGAAGGAAACACTACTTTATGAAAATTTTCATGTGGATCAAGAAAATTAAGCTCTGCTACCCCTTCTTCTGGATCACCAGGCTGTTGTTGATTTTTAGTGTTGTCCTCTGCTTGATCAGGTTCATGAAGGTGATGTTATTCCTTAACCTTTGGCTGATCATTTTTTTGAACTGCTGCAAGAATTGTTTCTTGTGATGAATCTTCATGAACATCATCATCTTTTCCTTCCTTACGAGAAGGCAATTCAAGCAAGGATTTTACTTTTTGAAAAAGTCCTTCTAAAGCCTCTAGTATTTTATCATCCATGAACTAATCATCATCATCATAATCTTCTAGATATTCAATAAAACTTTCAAAATATCATAGCAGTTTTGAAGCAGAAATAAAGATGGATAATCTTCTTTGTACTTGTCAAAAAATACAGTATGAAAATTCTTTAAAGAACATATACTAGAAGCTGGTGAATTTTCATACTAAGATCTAGCCTTTTCCTCCAAAATCGCCACAAACATTTTCATAAGACAATGTTTAGTAAATTTGATTTTAAGCCTACGAATATGCATACAAAACCTTAATAAATGTATAACAGCATCATCTCCTTTTTTATCTTTAAACACTAGAAGATATTTTAACCAATTGATGATGGGCGTGGGATTTGGAAAACCTAGAATCTTTGATATGTCCTAAGGAGAATACCTGTGTTGTATTCTTGAATTCATTTTTAAAATAATAAATAATAGAATGGAGTCACCATAAGTTCTCAACAATTATGAATTGTTTTACCAGTGGAGTCTTTAGATCATCTGAACTTTGTGGATTCGCCAGGTTGATGATTTCAACCTTCTTATGTCTAACTGTTTGTCCACCATCAACAACCAGATCTGAACTTGATAATTTTTACTGAGGAAAATATAACTATGTTCCCCAGTATGTTCGCCACTATGTTAGCACTCCATAATTCGGAGGTTGAAGACAAAACTCTGGAGGTAACATCAAAACCACTTTGAGTCAAGGATCTATCCCTTCAAGACTTATAGAGGGAACTTTCTGTATGTTTTAACTTTGCTTGGATTGGATATTAGGTAAGTTATGAGGATAGAAAGCTTTGTTTTAAGTTTTGGGTTGAGACAACAGAAGAGGGCCATTGGGCTAAATGGAGTCAAAATGTTAAAGTTGATTTAAATGAATGAATAACTGATATCATGTATAACTAGGTGAGACAATCATGTCAGTGGATCCTTACAATTTGTGATATGGAGGAGAAAAACATATTAGGGTTCAATCCAAATGTAGAGTAGACCTTATCTAAATTCTACATTCAAATTTCAAAAGAAAAAATAGATATTGTTTTAAGCCAGAGTAGGGTGTATGAGAAAAATAATGAACATAATTTTCTTATAGACAATAAGGAAATAAAACAGTATGTGAAATAAGAGAATAAAAAATTACATCAAGAAGCACTTCACCACATAATCATGACACAAGAATATAGAAACATGAGATCTTTGTATTCATTCAAGAAAAAGTCACTTACAACCTGTTGAACATCTTTACAATAGCTAGTGATATTACCATACCATCCTTCCCTTCATGTCTAACCCTTATCCCATATGGAATTATATATTTTATAATTTTCCCCTTACATTCAAATCCTACAGACTAGGAGGATCAAATATTTTCCTTAACTGCTTTAAGATATTTCTAGAAAATATACATTTATGTTCTATCCAAAATATAGATTTGATCTCTTTCAAAATCATGCCATATCTCTTAAATCTATTACAATTTATTCTAATTTTAACACTGGAAGGGTAAAAATAGCAAAAAATGCCTGCTGACTAATACCCTCAAACTGGAAAATACAACAAAATTCCCAAAAAAATAGATTTGCCTTGATCTTCTTTAAAAACCCAATATGATCGAATCTAAGATTGACAACAACATATTGAGGATGATTCATAACTAGAAGATCATTCTATAAGCCTTTGAGATCATTGAGGAATCTAATTTCCTTAATTTAAGGAGATTTTATGCTTTCTATTCATAACATAACTTTCAGCAGGTAATGAGGTCAAACAGAGTGCGTTTAGCTGCCAATTTGATGGGCATGATTTTCTGTAGTTAATTAGGGATTTTGAAACGGTTCTTAGCTAGCACAAAAATGTGATTGTTCCTGAATTTAATAAAAAATGGTTGAGTTTCACTTTGACCCCGCTCCATTTATTATACCCACTTCAATTGAGATCAAGGGCAGCTTGAGCTAGGGTATCAAGCTTGAGGTGGGCTTTAGGTTTTAGTTTCTTGTGGACAAGCTTGAATCTCAAATCCTTGTTAATGTTATGCAATTTTCTATTATGCTTACGAAGCCTCTTGTTCTTGTGCTTTACAGTATCATACTTGATGGCTAGTTGATCCAATGCAGAACCAATTTTGGTAGTTGACTGTCTAAGAGTCTCATTTTCCTTCTTCAGAAGTCTCTCTAATACCTTTAACTCAACATTTTCTTCTTTTAGTTTTTGTACCTTAGGCTTTTTGCTAACCTTCTTTTTTGATGTTGTTCCAGCTTCTTCAGGGGTTTCCATTTCTACAATTGATGGCACTGCTTCCCTTTCTACATCTAGGGGCTCTTAATTAGAATCAAAATATGGCAGGTTTAGGAAATTTGTTGTTGCAGTTTTTCCTCGATTCTCTATCTTCTTTCCAAACTCTAACTTCCTCTTTCAATTCTTTGATTTTGAAGGAGAAACCTTGGTGGAAATTTTAACAGGAGACAATGCTCTTCTCTTCCTTTTACTGGTTTTTTGGGAAGTCAATTCCTGTGAGGGAGTTCGTCCTTTTCTTTGGTTGAATTTCCTTCTCAATTTATCCCTGTTAGGTCCCTATATTACTAGTATAGTCCCTTATTGTTGTTAGTGTAACCCCCTTATTGTTATTGTACCCTTGTAACCCCCATATTGTTATTATTGTTCCCTTAAATTATTATTTTTAGGTCAGCTAGGATTACATTGTGGCCCCACTAGGATTACATTATGGCCGCATGGACTCCATATATATAAAGGAGGTTTTGTAATTTAATCATCCAAGAATTGTGCATTCATGTAATGTATTGGAGGTTTCCCCCTTGATGTGGATTATTTCTAAGGCATTTATATCTCCTTTCTTCTCTTTTTGGAGTTGGTTTCACAACATTTGGTATCAAAGCTTTGAGATTCTAGGGTTTTGCTGCTCCAAACAAGTCATCGTGGAATTTTCGCTATAAATTTTTTTCTACAAAGGTTCAGAATCTGAAATTTTTAGAATGCGAAGCGAAAATCCTGAGGAACATCGTCGCAAAATTTTAGAGCTTGGTTCGCAATTTTTTCGGAGATATTATCTGTGCAAGTTAGGTCATTTTGCAGGCTCCTAAATTTAACCCAAACATGTCATCGTGGTATTTTTGTAATAACGTTTTTTCTACGAAGTTTCAGAAGCTGAAATTTTTAGAGTGCGAAGCCACAATCTTGAGGAACATCTTCGCAAAATTTCAAATATTGGTTCGTAATATTTTAAAGATATGATATGTGGAAGTTAGGGATTTTTGAGGCTTCTGAATTTCATCTCAAAGAGGTGATCGTGGGAAAATATTCATAGCTCTCTCTCTGAGCATCGGATTGGAATGCTATAAAAAGTGGCCACAAGTACACAGACTATAGTTTTCAGTCTATCAATTTCAGAGTCAAAGGAGGAAATGGTGACACCTGGCAAGTCGTACTAGTTCGCTCTACTGAACCATTCCAAAATTGGGTCATTGTGGGAGATTAGACATAACTTTGCCTTGAAGAATCCAAATCAGAACAGACCTATGGAATTTAAAAGAATCTTTAAAGGGCTACTACAGGCTGGATTTTAGACATTGAGGATCTGCCCCCAAAACAGGAGATAGTTCCAAGTCTTGTTTCTTTTGTTGTGTAATATCCCAAAATGAGAAATGCAACAATGCATAAGCACAATAATGGAATACAAATGAGATATAACTCATAAAATGTGTATGAAACACATAGCCATCAGTTACATGTACAGAAGTGTTAGTCATCATTAATTTTGATCTTATCCAAAGATGACTAAGTTAAAAATATTAAATTTCTAGAAACGAAATTTGCAGAAACATTATGAGTTCTAGAAATCTCACAGCCTTCATTATCCTAAGTCTACCAGTTCACTAAAAACTTCATCTATGACTTCTAAAAAGATCACCCCTCTGTTTCAAAAAGAAGCTTGTTTTAGCCTATTTTCCCCCATGTTCATTTTCCCCATTTTTCCTCATTTTTCCCCTCATTTATCCTTTATTTCCTCAAAATCCCATTTTAAACCATTTAAACCCTTTATTTGGTTAAAAAACCCCTTTTTACACCCTATCGGAACTCCTCCAAAAGGGATAAAAACCCACTTTTTGGCCTTTTTTCCGACTTTGCATAAAAATGGACCTTAAGCCCTTGCGGGCTTAACCCTCCACCCTTTTTCTTCATATGACCTGAAGGCCCAACCACCTATTAAGCTCATCAGTGATCGGAACATCGCACTTTCTAAGTTCCACTTACGTTAACCTTTTCTCTGCCGATGGTTGATCCTCCGATGGGTTCCTAACCGTCGATCTCTCCCAAATCGGATGACCATCGCACCTCACCATCACATTGCTCCGTCACATCACGCCTTGCCTTTTCCTTATCCCCTGAACCTTTTTCCCCCACCGATGTGATCCCCCGAGTGAATCTCCGCCATTGATCTAATCCAAATCAGACAGTTCTCGCTCCATCGACGATCTGCATTTTTCTTGTTCCCATTCCTTTTCCGCCGATGAATCCTCCGTCGATTAGATCCCAACCGTTGATCTCTCCCAGATCCAATGGTCCTCCTTCCATCACCCTTACTCCTCCCATCGGCCATCGGCACATCGAAGTTCCAAATTTCTCCTTCCCAGACCCTTTTCTCCACTGATTGCCGATCCACCGAAGTGAAATTTGAGCGTTGATCCTCTCAATCCGAAGGCTCCCATTGATCCCCTCTGCCACTCTTATAAGCCCCTTTTCCCATGTAAAAAACCCCAGAACCTTTATATTCTCTCATATTTCTACCCCACCATTACTTCCCCCTCCGAATCAATCTCAACCATAGATCTTATAGATCCAATGGTGAGCATCACTCCTCCCATCCTCTCCTCCACCTGACCATATTCCCCGCCTTTCTTCAAAAAACTCCACTCCCTTTGTAAAAACCTTACCTTGACTAATGGCACCCCTGATGCATCTTGAACCGTTGATCTGGGAGATCTGACAGCCATCAAGCTTTCCCCACTTCCCAGCTCCTCATCCACCACCTCCCCCTGGAATCCATCTTCACCATTAATTCCCAATGATCTAATGACCCACACTTAACCCGAACATTTAACACTACCATTCAATATTTCGCTTCACGATAAGATAACTGACGCAATCTTCAGGTCCCACCACCCCATCTTCGCACATCTTTTCCTTTTGTCACTCTCAGACATGGTTGTGGATCTACCCCCACCCCCCCCCCCAGATTGGAGGGTTAACATTCGATTTCGCTTTCATTTCACCAAAAGAATTGATCGCGTGTTTTCAACTTGAAAACAATGGTTTTTTTGGACACGCATCACCTAGGGACCTGTATCGCATTCCCCCGGGACAAAACCATTTACTTCCCGTACCCCACGCGAAAACCACCTCTAGTTTTATGCAAAACCACCTTGCCTCTACTCACACCCAAATTCAAATATTTCCTCTGTTTCTTCCTGTTTTTGTTCACAGAACCCTTCCCTGCAATAACCCCTTCCTCTGCATCACTCTGTAACCCCTCCCTGAGCCTTTGAAACATCTTAACCACATACGTAGGTTTTATATAGTATATTTAATGTTTATTTGCAGGTTTAATGGTGGAAAAGGGCCGAAAATCCTTCCCATAGTCCATAAAGAGACAGGGCCGAAGGTGATGACCTTCTAAGGCCCAAATAATGAATAAAAGAGACATTCAGGGGTTAAAGTCTAGGTTTCAGTCAATAAATCATAATATCGGTTGAATAAACAAACCCTCTAGTGCAGAAAGCCACCTATACACCAGCAAAATGAAAGAAATAGTGAAGATTAGTGAAGAATATCAGAGGTTTGAAGATAAAGGATTAAAATTCAAAGCCTGAAGATCAAAGGACTTAATCCTACAGATTAATGGTTAAAACACAGTTTAAAGACAGATAATTAAAACTAAATTAGTCATCACCATGAATAAAGACAACATAATGGATTATGCAGGCCTAAAGCATCATCAGGCCTAAAACACAGTTATTGACAAGATCAAGGAAAATTTAGGCTAAAGGGCAGCCTCGAGCACATCAACAGAGAAGAAGTTATTCATCCAAAATATCTAACTGACACTTATGGCCTACTTTCTATCCCAAAGGGAAAATTAGCATTTATTACACAGATAGAAGATAGTTTAAGCTGTCAGGAAGTTATTGCAAAAGACAGAAATAGGCCTTAAAGTCAAACTTTTCACCTATTTTCTCTTAGAGGTTAAGACAGAGTTATTAAAACAGAGAGGTATCTACAGATGTTCCTACCTTATGCCTTGCATGGTTATCAAGGTCAGGAATGTATTTACTCTATCATTAATAACATTTTGAAACCTAGAAGAGTTCCACCTCCTCATTTGCAACATAAATACTGCATTGGAACTCATTGTAAATGTTGGATTTTGATTACTGATGCTGGAATAATACATAGTCCTTTGAAGCTTTTGAAGAGAAATTGATGTCTTGGAACTCATGCATGATCCGATTTGCTTGATTATGGAGAAGGATTGCTTGCAGGATCCATAGGCTTGGTTGATGGTGAAGTTTTATTTTGTTTACGTTTTCTAGTTTTCCATTATGTTTTCCATCTTGCTATGTTGCAGTAGGAAAAAGAATTTAGATTAAGAAATTTTTTCTAATGGCACCTTAAATTTGTTTTTCCTTCACTTCCTTAATGTTTTCTTCTGCTAAGATACATTAGAGAAATCATTTATTTTCTCTCTAACAAGTTCTTAGCTTGTCCATTTCTTGAATAATTTAGATTAGTTAGCATCAATTATGATTCATGGTTAGCCCTGCATATTGTTGCCACTGAAATATTTTGTTCTTGGAATCATCTCTTTAAAGCATCTTTGTCTAAGTTTGTCAAAGAATTTTGTCAAAAACATGCTCTTTGCCTTTACTTAGCTAAAAAAATTTTAAGGAATCCTTACAGCTGTAACTTTGGATGTTAGAGTTTTCTGTCCTTCTATGGCTATAGTTACTTGTGTATCCTAAATGTTTTTCTGCTCTAGATGATAAAAGCCCTGAAAGTTGGATAAAGTTTCTTACCTTTCTGTGTTTTTATCTGAATGTCTATCTTGGTTAATTATCTATTTTCAGTCTGAAATCGGAAGGATTAGGTTCTGCTTATGCCTTTGATTCTCTTACTATTCTTATCAATTTTCTAAATCCCTTATTTTACAAGTATATAAAGGATTCGGTTTCAGCCCTTTATTATTTTGTTGTTCTCAGTCTTTATGTCCATCTCATGATCCTTCACAACCTTAAAGATCCACCAACCAAGTTAAATTTCCCTACAAATGCTCTTGACACCATTGATAAACTCATTCATGACATTGTTTGACTCCATTTCCCAATGACTCAACAATCTTCCATGTTTCCTATCTAAAATCTATCAAAGTATCATACCCAACCAAAAAACAATCAAAATACCTTGCACTTCATAACTAGCCTAAAAAAAACTTCTTAAAATCATCAAGCTATATCCTTACAAACATATTGAGAGATCCCTCTCTAAGACTAGGAGGGCTAGATCCTAGAGCTCTAAAGCTTGGTTTGATGTTACCCTTGTCAATTTTTATCTCAATCAATCTAGAAAATTACGGGGAGCTAACATAGTGGCAATCACGGTGGGGCCTTTGAGTACATAATAGCCCAGCAAGCTCTTGTAGACTCATTAGTCCTTCAACAACCATAGAAACTCAGAAAACCCCAAAAAAATTTCAAATTGGTTTCATAATAAACATTGGTGGTGGACCATAGAATATTTTACCTCCAAAGGAGCTAAAAATTTCCACCTGGCGACTCCACTAACCTCCAGTAGGCATATTACTTCAATAGTCCTTGTAAATTCCCCTGGGAATGCATTGAGCAAACCCAATCATGCTATTGGTGGACAACAAAGTTCAAATCTTCCACCTGGCGACTCCAAAACCTCCAAAAGACCTAATGACTCCACTGGTAGAAGATGCTAGATTGGTTGAAAAGATTCAGTGACCCTTTTTTATTTAAAAACATGGATCCAAGGATACAAAGGAGATATGCTCCAATGAATAGAGATCATATCCTTGGATTCCCACACAAAATGCCTCAAATAGATTGGCTGAAAAACCTGCCTATTTTTCAAGATGAAAAGTTTGATGACCCTTTATTACATCTCATCAATTTTCATATACATGTATGGAGGTTAAAAGTAGAATGGCATGAGGACTGTCTTATGAAAATTTTCATGGAAAAATTAGAAGGTAATGCAAGAGATTGGTATGAATGGTTAGAACCTAAGAGCTTGTTTTTTTTAAAAGACATGCACCAACTATTTTATGAAAAATATAAAGAAAACTCTTCATCTTTATCATGGACTGAAAATTGTTGTGATCAATCTCATAACATCATACAATACCTGTTAGATATTGATGAGGATTTGGTTAATATGCATCCTGAAGATCTCTTAGCATCCATTCATGAATTTCATACTCAAGACAACTATCACAAGAACCTAGATGAATCAATTGAGGAAGAAATTAATCAAGAAACAGAAGAAAATCCTCAGGATCCAACTGAAAACATAACCAATGATGATTCATCATCCCTTTTAGCTGAGGCTCAAGAAGACATCCAGCCTCAAATTCAGTCTTCACAAGAGATAGAGAACTAATGTGCTTCTTCTTAAAGGAACACAGAAACATCTCCTCCTTTGACAGAAGAAGAAATCGATCAGATTATCAATAAAAAACCAACCTCTGAAACTTTTTGTAAAACAAACACTCTTGCCCATTCACCTAATGAACTTTGTTGTAAAAATTTAGATTAGAATAAAGAAAGACCTGCTGATAATCCAATATGTTTGATTGGCGACATTACTTACATTAATGATTTTCCTAATTTTGATCTGTTTGATGATGATGTTCTCCAAATAGAAGTTGATCTTGCAGGACCATCATTAGTATATTTGTGGGAGGAAGATCAGTTCCACCTACTCCGAGAAAGTAATGAGCCAAAGCAGGCTATTAGTGATACTGATGAAGAAAGATTTAAATATGCAAAAGAGGGCGAATAATCTATGAATATTTTCTCTGCTTAATTACAACTCATCAGTAACAGTTTCCATGTGATTGGGAATCATCATTATTTTAGATCAAAGGTTGAGGAGGAAAACAATGAAAAATTTCTTGAGCATGATGAATATCAAGAACCTTCTCCTGAAAGGGTTGAGGTAATCAAAGAGACCCCTGCTCAAGAATATAATGACCTTTTCATAGAGTACAGTCCACTGAATCAGATCTTACCGGGACTACAAGAGGAAAACACTGCATTGTATGATGAGTCCTCCAGTTCAAATGATAATAAAGATGAGGAAGAAGTTATTTCTCAAAAGAATCTCCAGTGGAGAAAAAAGTAAGCCTGTTCGAAACCTATCTTCCAAATATTCATAACCAGGAATTATTTCAATATCCCAATGCTCATTTCTTGAAGACATTTGAAGAAGGGATGAAGGTTGTTAGGAGCAGTGTATTACCAAAAGCAAGAAGATTTTTTAGCACCACTGCTAAAAAACAAGGGAAATGGGAGTGGCCCTGTTTGTCCAGCATGCTCAAGGAGATGAGAAAAGACCAATCATGGAACCATTTACTTGATTGGCTATATTGGAAAAGGGATTTCATCAGCTAGTTATATAAATTTTCCAAGCTAGATTAGGTTAGATAGGTAAGCAAATAAGCTCAGCCTATGGGCATTTAGTTAGTTTTTGTTTTTTGCTTTAAAAAAAAATACAAAACAATAGAAAATAAGAAAAGAGGGCAGATATAAAAGAAGAAAGGTACAGCCCCATACCAAAAAAGAGAAAAATATGAAAGTGTGCAAACCTAAATTCCACTACTTTAAAAGAACATTGTTATTTGGTCATACAGCCTAATCATGACTAGATAAATTTCAATTTACTACTGATAGGTTAGTGAAAAAGATTTGCCAAACTGTTTAATCTTGGCTTCACAGTAGAATATATTAGGATAGAAAAGAAATGGTTCTAACAAGCTCAAAATCTGAACCAAGAAAAGGAAAGAGAAATGGCTCCAAAAAGATCAAACTTGAGCCAAAGAAAGAAAGAAAGATGTTCTTAATTTTCAAATCTTAAGCCTTCACAATTTTTATTTTAAATTTCTGCAAATAAAGTCTATGTGCAGCTTGTACATACAACAATATACATCATAGCAAATCAGACAGTCTAATCCTAATTTGACAGTGTTTAAATTTTCTATCTTAGAAATAGAGAATAAAATCTATCAAACAACCTAATCTTGATAGATAGATAGTTAGGTAGAGAAATAAAGAGTTCAACAGTTTAATCTGAACTCTTGGAAGAAATAAGGATAGGATTAGATAGTTTAGATCTATTTTCAAGAATAAATTGTCAAAGAGTTTTCCAGTTCAAGTGCACTAAAAAAAAAGAAGAAATGCTAGGACAAATAGGATTGGGTAGGTAGTGATGCTGCTTTGAAGAATGTCATATGCTGCAGATTGTTGAAATGTTCTCAAATCCAAAGATAGCCAAAAAAGAAAGAAAATAATGATGCCCAATGGATTAAGACACTAGTCTGCTAATAGCCATAGATTGGTAAACTGAGGTTTTGGACTCCTAAAAAGATAGTTTTCCTCTCCAAGTGGAGCCATTGTTAGTCATCAATAATTTTGATCTTATCCAAAGATGACTAATTTGAAAATATCAGATTTCTAGAAACGAAATTTGTAGAAACATTTTGAGTTCTATAAATCTCACAGCCTTCATTATCCTAAGTCTATCAGTTCACTAAAAACTTCATCTATGCCTTCTAAAAAGATCACCCCTCTATTTCAAAAAGAAGCCTGTTTAAGCCTATTTTCCCCCATGTTCATTTCCCCCATTTTTCCTCATTTTTCCCCTAATTTATCCTTTATTTCCTCAAAATCCCCTTTTAAACCATTTAAACCCTTTATTTGGTTTAAAAAACCCCTTTTTACACCCTATCGGAACTCCTCAAAAAGGGCTAAAAACCCACTTTTTGGCCTTTTTTCCAACTTTGCATAAAAATGGACCTTAAGCCCCTACGGGCTTAACCCTCTGCCATTTTTCTTCATATGACCCAAAGGCCCAACCACCTATTAAGCTCATCGGTGATCGACGCATCGCACTTTCTAAGTTCTGCTTACCTTAACCTTTTCTCTACCGATGGCCGATCCTCCGATGGGTTCCTAACTGTCGATCTCTCCCAAATCGAATGGCCATCGCACCTCGCCATCGCATCGCACCTCACCATCAGATCGCGCCTTGCCTTTTCCTTGTCCCCTGAACCTTTTTTCCCCCACCGATGTGATCCCCTTAGTGAATCTCTGTCGTTGATCTAATCCAGATCAGATAGTTCTCGCTCCATCGGCGATCCCCGTTTTTCTCGTTCCCATTCCTTTTCCACTGATTAGATCCCAACCGTTGATCTCTCCCAGATCCAAAGGTTGTCCTTCCATCACCCTTGCCCCTCCCATTGGCCATCGGCACATCACAGTTCCAAATTTCTCCTTCCCGGACCCTTTTCTCCGCCGATTTCTGATCTGCCGAAGTGAAATCTGAACCATTGATCCTCTCGATCCGATGGCTCCCATTGATCCCTTCTACCGCTCTTATAAACCCCTTTTCCCATGTAAAAATCCCCAAAACCTTTTTATTCTCTCATATTTCTACCCCGCCATTACTTCCCCCTCTGAATCAATCCCAACCATAGATCTTATAGATCCAACTGTGAGCATCACCCCTCCCATCCTCTCCTCCACTAGACCATATTCCTCGCCTTTCTCCAAAAAACTCCTCTCCCTTTGTAAAAACCTTACCTCGACTAATGGCACCCTCGATGCATCTTAAACCATTGATCTGGGAGATTTGACGACCATCGAGCTTTCCCCACTTCCCGGCTCCTTGTCCACCACCTCCCCCCGAAATCCATCTTCACCGTTAATTCCCAATGATCTAATGACCCACACTTAACCCATACATTTAACCTTTCCATTCAATATTTCACTTTGCAAAAAGATAACTGACGCAATCTCAGGTCCCACCACCCCATCATCGCACATCTTTTCCATTTGTCACACTCACTCACGGCCGTGGATCTACCCCCCCCCCCAGATCGGATGGTTAACATTTGATTTCGCATTCATTTCACCAAAAGAATTGATCGCGCGTTTTCAACACGAAAACAGTGGTTTTGTTGGACACACGTCACTTAGGGACTCGTATCACGTTCCCCTGGGACAAAACCATTCACCGCCCGTCCCCCGCGCAAAAACCACCTTTGGTTTTCTGCAAAACAGCCTTGCCTCTACTCATGCCCAAATTCAAATATTTCCTCTGTTTCTTCCTAGTTTTGTTCACAGAACCCTTCCCTGCAATAACCCCTTCCTCCGCATCACTTTGTAACCCCTCCCCGAGCCTCTGAAGCAGCTTAACCACATACGCAAGTTTTATATAATATGTTTAATGTTCATTTGTAGGTTTAATGGTGGACAAATGCCGAAAAGCCTTCCCACAGTCCATGAAGAGACAGGGCCGAAGGTGATGACCTTTTGAGGCCCAAATAATGAAGAAAAGAGACATTTAGGGGTTAAAGTCCAGGTTTCAGTCGATAAATCATAATATCGACCAAATAAACAAACCCTCTAGTGCAGAAAGCCACCTATACACCAGCAAAACAAAAGAAATAGTGAATATTAGTGAAGAATATCATAGATTTGAAAATAAAGGATTTCAAAGCCTGAAGATCAAAGGACTTAATCCTACAGATTAATGGTTAAAACACAGTTTAAAGACAGATAATTAAAGCTAAATCCGTCAGCACTGTGAATAAAGACAACATAATGGATTATGTAGGCCTAAAGCATCATCAGGCCTAAAACACAATTATTGACAAGATCAAGGAAAATTTAGGCTAAAGGGCAACCTCGAGCACATCAAAAAAGAAGTAGTTATTCATCCAAAATATCTAACTGAAACTTATGGCCTAATTTCTGTCCCAAAGGGAAAATTGGCAGTTATTACATAGATAGAAGATATTTTAAGCTGTCAGGTTGTTATTGTAAAAGACAAAAATATGCCTTAAATTCAAAATTTTCTTCTATTTTCTCTTAGAAGTTAAGACAGAGTTATTAAAATAGAGAGGTATCTACGGATGTTCCTACCTTATGCCTTGTATGGTTATCAAGGTCAGGAAAGTATTTACTCTATCATTAATAACATTTTGAACCCTAGAAGAGTTCCACCTCCTCATTTGCAGCATAAATACTGCATTGGAACTCATTGTAAATGTTGGATTTTGATTACTGATGTTGGAATAATACATAGTCCTTTGAAGCTTTTGAAGAGAAATTGATGTCTTGGAACTCATGCATGATCTGATTTGCTTGTTGATGGAGAAGGATTTCTTGCAGGATCCATAGGCTTGGTTGATGGTGAAGTTTTATTTTATTTACATTTTCTAGTTTTCCATTATGTTTTCCATCTTGCTATGTTGCAGTAGGACAAAGAATTTAGATTAAGAAATTTTTTCTAATGGCACCTTAAATTTGTTTATCCTTCACTTCCTTAATGTTTTCTTCTGCTAAGATACATTAGAGAAATCATTTATTTTCTCTCTAACAAGTTCTTAGCTTGTCCATTTCTTGAATAATTTAGATCAGTTAGCATCAATTATGATTTATGGTTAGCCCTGCATATTGTTGCCACTGAAATATTTTTTTCTTGGAATCATCTCTTTAAAGCAGCTTTGTCTAGGTTTGTCAAAGAAGTCTGTCAAAAACATGCTCTTTGCCTTTACTTAGCTAAATTTGTTTTAAGGAAACCTTACAGCTGTAACTTTGGATGTTAGAGTTTTCTCTCCTTCTATGGTTATATTTACTTGCGTATCATAAATGTTTTTCTGCTCTAGATGATAAAATCTCTGAAAGTTGGATAAAGTTTCTTATATTTTTGTGTTTTTATCTGAATGTCTGTCTTGGTTAATTATTTGTTTTCAGTCTGAAATCAGAAGGATTAGGTTCTGCTTATGCCTTTGATTCTCTTACTATTCTTATCAATTTTCTAAATCCCTCAGTTTACAAGTATATAAAGGATTCATTTTTAGCCCTTTATTAGTTTGTTGTTCTCAATCTTTATTTCCATCTCATGATCCTTCACAACCTTAAAGATCCACCAACCAAGTTAAATTACCGTACAAATGCTCTTGACAACATTGATAAACTCATTCATGACCTTGTTTGACTCCATTGCCCAATGACTCAACAATCTTCCATGTTTCCTATCTAAAATCTATCAAAGTATCATACCCAACCAAAAAACAATCAAAATACCTTGCACTTCATAACTAGCCTAAAAGCAACCTCTTAAAAGCATCAAGCTATATCCTTACAAACATATTGAGAGATCCCTCTTTGAGACTAGGAGGGATATATCCTAGAGCTCTAAAGCTTGGTTTGATGTTACCCTTTTCAATTTTTATCTCAATCAATCTATAAAATTATGAGGAGCTAACAAGCAGCAAGAAATATGATCTATTACATCATCCAAAAGCAGGGAAAAGCAGCAATTTATGCCCTAAAAACGTTATATTTAGAAAATTACATTATATTAGGTGAAAATAACGTTGGGATCCCTTAGCATATGTAATTTGGGACTCACACCAAAAAAATATTCGAAAAAAAATCACTTTTTCTTATTTAAACAGATCTCCTGGTTCCCAGTATGGCTCAAAAAAGGCCCAAATCCCATGACTTAACTCAACAGAAAGTTATTGAAGCATATACAGTGTCATTTTTTGAGGGTTTCAGATGTAATATGGTATAAACATCAGAACATGAAGAGAAATGGAGATCTAGCTCCTTTTATACATCAGAAAAATGACCCGACAAGGGTTTCATGAAAGTACAAGTACAAGTTGCATAGATCTGTAGATCTGGATCTGAAATAATACAGTCTACTGAAGCACTATGTATAAATATCTAAAGAATACAAAAATGGAGGAGGATCCTTCTTACAAGTCTTTCCAAGATAATGGTTGGCCCTTTCCCTGAGAAAGCAAGACAAGATTGAGGGGATTGACCCTCACACGCAACTCTGCAAGAAAGGATGCAGTTCCTGCAAGTGATTGCACTATAGCTGATGGAAGTGCTTTGGAAAATGCCAAGATATGAAAATATGCTCCAATATATTCCTTACTGATCCCCCAAAGGAATGGAGACTCCCTCCTTTGAAAAATGAGTGCAGGAAGTGGTGTTGTGAACCCTCACTGCAAAACCCTGTAACACAACCTTATACTGCTGCAGAAATAACGTTGTAGCTGAAGGAGGATGCTTGACCTCAAGCCTGAATGTGAGGCAAATCAGTACAATCTTCTTCAAGAGGCCTCTCAATAAAGGATAAGTATTCCTAAACAGGAAATCCTTGCGCGAAGCAGCACAACAACTCTGCTAAACAGCAAGATAATGCAGAATAGTCTAAGCAGACAAATCAAATATCATTCATAAGATGTCTTACTATGGCTACCTTTCCCTCCTTTTATACATGTGTGAGCCTTCTTGCATTAGGCCCCACTCATTAGGGTTTCCTCCACCAAGGAATCTTCCTCCCACTATCTCTGTGATGTCTCATAAGATGATCTCCACCTCCTATCCCAACGTTGTTGACTTGGTCAAACTTAACCTTGTCCACATGCAAAATTCCCTGTTCACACATGAAAGTGTGAAATCTAGCTTCTATTTTGATCCCTTTTCACATTATGAGGGATTTTATTCAGATTTTTATTATGCATGGGCCTTAGACTCACCCATTTATTTATCTCCTAAGTGAAAACAACAAAATTTAATATTCCAATTTGCTACATGAAAATTTTGGAATATTACAGTCCTCCCCTCCCTAATGTTGCTTGTCCTCAAGCAATTGCAAGGATAGAACTGAAGAGTGTCCTCTCCTCATACTGTAGCATCAACATATGATGAACTCGTCCAAGGAATGAGATGTTGTCTCATCAATGAATCTCCATATTTCCCCTCCCAAGCATGCAAGCTAGCCAAATGGCTATCATCATGAATAAGTAAAGTACTCAAGATGGCAATAAGGTGTTGTCCAGAGGTCCTCTCAAGGCATGGAGTCTAAAATTTATTGGGAAACATCCTTCCCATGTGGATCCTCTATCCCCAAGCAATCATCCATACAAAATGAGTCACATCCCAACATGGCAACTCCTGAAAATGCTCCTCCACCTTGAGCTCCTACAATGTAGGTGGGTTGAAAATCTGAACATGGTATACATAGGAGCCTACCCCATGTTGTCCTCCTCTCCACTTATGATAAGTGTAGCATGTTTCTGACCTTTGGCTACAATAATATTGCCCTTAAGTGGAAAAATGAAGACTAAATATCCAAAGATCTCCTCTCCAATGCTGTGAATCAAGATGACCCAAAAAATTCCATATGTGATGGATAGGAAATCATCACCATATGGCATCTCATCAATCACATGGCCCACCTCAAAAATAAACAAGTTTTTGGCTGTGGTGGCCATCTCTCCTCCCATGCTCCCATTAGAACATGCAATGCAGAAAGTGTGGGAATCCTCTTCCCAAAAGGACACATCCAACCCATGTGTCTCTCTCCTAATCATGCTCACCATAAATATAAGAATCATATCAGCAAATGAAATCATGATCAACATCAAAATGAGGGAAATATTGAAGGTTTCATGTGGTGCAGGAAAGTACCAACAATTTCCCATGTAGTTATAGCACAATTTTCCAAACTGCTGCTTCAGAAAATTACATGGCAAGTTGTTTCTTGATACATGGTTAATTATGTATGTCATCATGTCTACTAATGAATAGCAAAGAGATGGGTACATCAATTGAACATAAATGAAAGGAAACACTTGCCCAAGGCCATATAAAATATGGTTGTCTCCATCATACAATTTGGCCCAATGTTGACCATGGAGCTCAATGGAAAGCTTTTCCTCTTGTAGAGCAATGCACTGAATAGGAATGGTAAGAGTATGCAAATATTGTGTTAGACAATAAATTGATGAAAAAAAATAGTATCACCATGTGTTGAGAGTAATATGATGCATATGTATATGAATAATTCCTCCATAGTGGTATGACACACTCCCATGAAGAGGAATAAACCATGTGCTGCATGAAGATCACCCTTCTCATGCTTGCAAATCCAAGTTAAGAAGATCATATCAATGTAGTAGATGTTTCCATCCACTAATTCATCATTCTCACCTCCTCCTTGTCCACCAAGTGCATCAAGTGTGAAGTGATCCTAGGGACACTCCATCAATAACCCCAAGCTCCCAAGTGATAGCGTTGTTGGCCCATGCAAATAATCTCCTACCAACTCATAGCTCCTTTCTTTGACATGCTCCTTGTCAAAGACATATCCCATAATGCTGCTACACATAAGGAGTTCCTCCCAAAGTGGAATTACCTCTTGATCATCTAAGGCCAAGGAGTAGCCCCTTTGAACCATGATAATGCCATCTCCTACTCCTACAAAATTATGCAAAGTGTGAGAGAAAATTTGCCCTTGCTCTCCCAAAAACAACCCAAGCAACAAAATTTTTTGTTGCCTCCTCATACCTCCATCATACAAATCATGTGGTGAAAACATGGTGATTGATATGAAGAATGTCATCTCAACACAATGTTTCCATACTCCTTGCTTCCCAATGATGCAAGTATCCTACCACACCTTCTTCACCCACATACCCTTAGAAAGAGTATGATGGCCAAACTCTTTCAAGAGTAGCCAACGCAGCCAAGCCTCTTGCTGCCCAGTATCATAGATTTGCAAGTAGCTTTACAGCGTCTTGCTAATCATCCACACCCATCTATCCACATGTAGGTGCCTTGCATCATGTTCTCCCTTAGCACTCTCCCAAGGAAGACTACCATCCTTCCAAATCAAATTTCTCCTCTTGCATTTCATGGGATGTTGAGATGAAACTCCTTGGAGATATTCTAGAGAATACCTCTCATCAATGTCCCCCTTGAATCCACAAAGATCCAAGTGTGATGAGGGAAAAACCTCCTCAAACTGTTGAAGAAATTTTCACTCCATGATGTGTTGAAGTGCACCTCCAATGAGATCTCTCCATGAGACCTTCTCTTCATCAATGGCCTTCCAAAACCAATAAGGTTCTGGATCTGCTACAGGTAGAAGTTTCTCTTTGAGTTGGGGAGTGCTCGTTGAGAAAGTGTCATCTAGAAAGGAGAAATTGTTTCTCAATTCAATATTTCTACCATCTATCTCTTCTTCCACTATGGCTTCATGAATGAAGCTGCCATTTGAATGCTCCCATAAGGAATGGGTCCTCTTTTCTTCATCACTTCTCTGGTATAGCGTAGTGCAACTCTGTTGCTGTAAATCAGTAGTATACAATGATGTAGATCCCTCCATAAGATTTGTTGAAATGACAAGAGATGGAAACTTAAGCATACCTTGGTGAAATTTGGAAGCTTCTTGCAGGGCTGCAAGAGTTTCTCTCTCATATGTGTTGGCTTCCCAAACTGCTGAAGATGAAGGCTGCTCCTCCATGGTTATAACAGTGTTGGTACATGCCTCTTCTATTGGTGTTGAGGGCTTCTCCTCCTCCGATTTCTCCTTGCCAAATTTCTTGATCATCTTTTGAGAAAACTTAGCAAGAGTAGACACTCTTGCATGGCTCAAATGGTTGAACCACCAAGCATTTTCTTCACCTTCAAGGCACAACCCTGTAATTTCTATAGCCTCTCTCTCTACTACTGGATGTAGTCGGAAGAAAGCTTCTAGCTTCATCACCCAAGCCTTTGCTGCAAATGTGGGTGATCCATCAAAAGTGGACAATAAGAATCTATTGCCTCTCATCATCCCATAGATGTAGGGTCTTCTTTATTCCTCCAGCTGAATAAACTATGGTAAAGCTAGAGTCTTCTTGAAGGCTCTAGGTTTAGCTTTGTATTCAGCAAGGTATTCACTTAGAATTTCCGATTCCAAGTGTTCTTCATGCTTCATGTCTTCTCCTCTTTGAGAATAGAAAGTGCATGGCCCTTCCTCTTCTTGAAACCCTCTAGGAGTTTCCTTGCATTTCTTCATATGCTTAACCTCCTTGGACAGGTTCTTCCCAGATCTGAAAAGTGATGAGATCAAGATCATTCTCTTCATCATTCTGATTTGTTTCTTTGTCTTCTTATAGCATAATTGTTGAAACTCACAGGCCGAGCCAAGACTATGCTTTGATACCACTGTAATATCCCAAAATGGGAAATGCGACAATGCATAAGAAAAATAATGGAATAGTAATGAGAAATAACTCATAAAATGTGTATTAAACACAAAACCATCAGATACATGTACAACAGCAAGAAATCTAATCTATTACATCAGCCAAAAGCGGGGGAAAGCAGCAATTTATGCCCTAAAAACGTTATATTCAGAAAATTGCGTTATATTAGGGAAAAATAATTTTGGGATCCCTTATAATATGTAATTTTGGACTCACACCCAGAAAATATTAAAAAAAAATCACTTTTTATTATTTAAACAGATCTCCCAGTCCCGGTATGGCTCAAAAAGGGCCCAAATCCCATGAATTAACTCAAAAGAAAGTTACTGAAGCATATACAACATGATTTTTTGAGGTTTTTAGATGTAGTATGGTATAAACATAAAATATGGAGTTTTATTGCTCATAACATGAAGAAAAATGGAGATCTAGCTCCTTTTATACATCAGAAAAATGACCCGACAAGGGTTTCATGAAAGCACAAGTACAAGTTGCATAGATATGTAGATCTGGATCTCAAATAATGCATAATACTAAATCACTTTGTATAAATAGCTGAAGAATACAAAAATTAAGGAGGATCATTCTTACAATTATTTCTGGGAGAAGGGTTGGCCCTTTCCCTGAGAAAGCAAGACAAGATTGAGGGGATTGACCCTCACACCATAACTCTACAAGAAAGGACACAGTTCCTACAAGGGACTGTGCTTTAGCTGATGGAAGTGCTTTTTCCAAGTGCCAAGATATGAAAATATGATCCACGATCTTCCTTAATGATCTCCTAAAGGAATGGAGACTCCCTCCTTTGAAAAATGAGTGCAGGAAGTGGTGTTGTGAACCCTCACTGCAACATCCTGCAACACAACATTATACTGCTACAGAAATAGCGTTGCAGCTGAAGGAGGATGCTTGGCCTCAAGCCTGGATGTGAGGAAAATCAGTACAATCTTCTTCAAGAGGCTTCTCAAGAAAGGAGAAGGATTCCTAAACAGGAAATCGTTGTGCTACGCAGCACAACAACTCTGCTAAATAGTAAGAGAATGTAGAATAGTCTAAGCAGAAAAATCAAATATCATTCATAATATGTCTTACTATGGCTGCCTTTCCCTCCTTTTATACATGTGTGAGCCTTCTTGCATTGGTCCCCACTCATTAGGGTTTCCTCCACCAAAGAGTCTTCCTCCCACTATCTCTGCGTTGTCTCATAAGATTATCTCCACCTCCTATCCTAGCGCTGTTGACTTGGTCAAACTTGAGCTTTCCCACATGCAAAAGTCCCTATTCACACATGAAGGTGTGAAATCCATATTCTATGTTGATCCCTTTTCACATTATCAGGGATTTTATTCAGATTTTTATTATGCATGGGCCTCCTCACCCATTTATTTATCTCCTAAGTGAAAACAAAAAAATTTAATATTCCAATTTGTTGCATGCAAATTTTGGAATATTACATGTTGAACTCTTCTAAAATTATCAATTTGATCAACTCATGATGGAAAAGATGGTTGCTAGCTTTCTGAGGATTGGCATGAACTTTAGAAGCCATCTTAGTAAGACTCTTGAGAATGTAAAATCGCATATTTAGAGGTTGCTTACCTATGAAATGGAGGAGAAACTTGAAGTGGTAGAACATGGTCCTTCCATATCTCCCCTCACATGTGATGTAAACCTGAATCATCTTTAGAAATGTTTTCCATTTCTCCTCCAAATAAATCCTGGGGATATCCTAATTCAACCACTTTAAACCTTTAGAAGTTCATGTGAATGCATCATAATTCCAACCTACCATGTGACAACACTAGTGATACTTGGATATCTGATATGAAGCATTAGATATAACACTCATAATTTCATGGTAGACAAAGGTACAAGAGCTTCCTGTGTCATTGTCTTCACATCAAATCTGAAATACTTCATAGAGTTTTCGGAGGCCCCAGCAGGTGGTCATCGTTTTCATATTGGGGGTGGGTGGGGGGGTAGGTGCAAAATCCCCACATCTTGCCATGCAATCATGAATTTGATTATGAAAACTACCTTTTTTTGACCCCCTTCATACATTAAACATCGAAACACCGAAGGGGTCCGAAATAAGATTTGAACCATCGATTTTAGCCAAATATCATCACCCATAAGCAGAATATGCATAAGGTTTAATAAAATTTTAAAAATATAGAATTAATTTAATTCTATATTTTAAATAAATTAAATTTCCTTTAGGAAAAAAATTGATAAAGCCATTTCTAATTTGTCCTAACCTTCACCACTAAGCTTAAAACTATGCATACCAAACATTGGATGCCCAAGGCATAAATGTTTCCCAAAATTTATCCTGTGGTAATGTCGGCTCCTTCTGGGGATGGCAGCTCCGGATGAGGTGTCAAGAATCTCAGATCTCTAGATTCATAAATCATTGCCTTATCCTTTGGGTTGATCCCACAACCAGTATCTTGATCTATCCTGCAACTCAGTGACTGGAAACCAGCTAATTATTTATTCTGAATTTGATTGATTTTTTTAAGTAAAACATAGATAAAAATAGACCACATGATTTCCCAGCAAGCTTATTTGCATACTGTAAATCTGAATTGAAACTACAGCTGAAGTATGCAATTGCAAACTATTTAACGAAACTCACTGCTGCACCTTGAAAATATGAATTTTGTAATGAAATCTGAAATAGAAAAAAATGCTTGGCCCGCAAGCTTATTTGCACACCTACCTACTCTAATATGATAAAATGATTACCATATCAAGTAATAAAAAACTTCCAATGCAACTAGTCAAGAAAATGGATACTTAACTAAAATTTTCATTCCATTCTTGTAGGTAGAAAAATGGATTTAAAACATGGAAACTTAACTTTTCCACGGGATTCAATAGCTCTATTGATGAACCTGGTGAATTATTCCTTCACTGATGACTGCAATACACTGACCAAAGGATCATGGTAAACATGCAACATGAGATCTTCTAGATGATTTGTAACAGGAAAACAAACCTTATTCCAAACTATTGCTTTGCTTACGTGTTGAAACTGACTTTCTTCAAACAACAAGGGAGAAAATTGTTTTTCCTCATTATCCACTGTGGTCAAGTGCTCTGAGTGCTCTTTATCATTCTCTTTGTCAGATAGAAGCTTGCAAGGGAGCTGTAAAATCTTGTTAATTTTGGGTGAAGGAATATCATTTTTAACAATATGTTGTACTATTTCATTAACATCCAAGGAAGAAATTAATGATTGAGAAATTTTATGTTTTTATTCAATGGTTGTAAATTGAGATAAGATGCAACATGAAAGATAATTTGAGAGATGGTCTTCATCATGCAAATATGATTGGTATTTAATCTTTGAAGGAAACACTACTTTATGAAAATGTTCATGTGGATCAAGACAATTAAGCTCTACTACCTCTTATTCTCGATCACCAGGCTGCTGTTGATTTTTAGTGTTGTCCTCTGCTTGATCGGGCTCAGGAAGCTGAAGTTCTTCCTTAACCTTTGGCTGATCAATTTGTTGTACTGCTACAAGAATTATTTCCTGTGATGAATCTTCATGAACATCATCATATTTTTCTTCCTAAGGAGAAGACAATTCAAGCAAGGCTTCTAGTTTTTGAAAAGGTCCTTCTTCTAAATCCTCTAGTATTTCATCATCCATGAACTAATCATCATCATCATAATCTTCCAGATATTCAATAAAACTTGTAGAAATTCTTTCGGTAGTAATCACATGCAAAAGAACGAGGTCGACGCGTTTCGAACCAACCAGTGTGGTTCATCATTAGTCCTGATGATGAACCACACTGGTTGGTTCGAAACGCGTCGACCTCATTCTTTTGCATGTGATTACTACCGAAAGAATTTCTACAAATTTATATTATGTATCACAGAAGCTTAGATTCCAAAAATTCAATAAAACTTTCAAAATATTACAGAAATTTTGAACCAACAACAAATATGGATAATATTCTTTGTACTTGTCAAAAAATACAGTATGAAAATGCTTTAAAGAACATATACCAATAGCTGGTGAATTTTCATACCAAGATCTGGCCTTTTCCTCCAAACTCGCCACAAACATTTTCATAATACAATCTTCAGTAAATTTGATTTTAAGCCTATGGATATGTATACGAAACCTTAATAAATGTATAACAACATCATCTCCTTTTTTATCTTTAAACACTGGAAGATATTTTAACCAATCGATGTTGGGCATGGGACTTGGAAAACTTGGAATCTTTGATATGTCCAAAGGAGCATACCTGCGTTTTATTCTTGAATTCATTTTGAAAACAATCAATAATAGAATGGAGTAACCATAAGTTCTCAACAATTAAGGATTATTTTACCACTGGAGTCTTTAGATCAACTAAACTTTGTGGAGTCGCCAAGTGGATGATTTCAACCTTCTTATGTCTGACTTTTTTTCCACCATCAACAACCAGATCTGAACTTGATAATTTTTACTGAGGAACATATAACTATGTTCCCCATTATGTTCGCCACTATGTTAGCGTTCCGTAATTCCGAAGTTGAAGACAAAACTCTGGAGGTAACATCAAAACCACTTTGAGTCAAGGATATATCCCTCCAAGGCTCATAGAGGGATCTCTTTGTATGTTTTAACTTTGCTTGGATTGGATATTAGGCTAGTTATGAGGATAGAAAGCTTTGTTTCAAGTTTTGGGTTGAGACAACAGAAGAGGGCCATCGGGATAAATGGAATCAAAAGGTCAAAGCTTATTTAAATGAATGAATAACTGAGATCGTGTATAACTAGGCGAGACAATCATGTCAGTGGATCCTTACAATTTCTTATATGGAGGAGAAAAACATATCAGGGTTCAATCCAAATATAGAGCAGACCTTATATGAATTCTACATTCAAATTTCAGAAGAAAACGTAGAGATTGTTTTAAGCCAGAACAAGGTGTCTGAGACAAATACTGAACATAATTTTCTTATAGACAATAAGGAAATAAAATCGTATGTGAAAAAAGAGAATAACAAATTACATCAAGAAGCACTTCACCACATAATCATGACACAAGAATCTGGAAACAGGAGATCTTTGTATTCATTCAAAAAAAATTCACTTACAACCTGCTGAGCATATTTACAATAGCTGGTGATATTACCATACCATCCTTCCCTTCAGGTCTAACCCTTACCCCATATGTAATTCTATATTTTATAATTTTCCCCTTACATTCAAATCCTACAGACTAGGAAGATCAAATCTTTTCCTTAATTTCTTTAAGATATTTCTAGAAAATATCTATTTATGTTCTATCCAAACTATAGATTTGATCTCTTTCAAAATCATGCCATATCTCTTAAATCTATTACAATGTATTCGAATTTTAACACTGGAAGGGTAAAAATAGAAAAATCTGCCTGCTGACTAATACCCTCAAACTGGAAAATACAACAAAATTCCCAAAAAAATAGATTTGCCTTGATCTTCTTTAAAAACCCAATATGATCAAATCTGAGATTGATAGAAGATCATTCTAGAAGCCTTTGAGATCATTGAGGAATCTATTTTACTTAATTTAAGGAGATTTCATGCTTTCTATTCATAACAGAACTTTCGGCAGGTAATGAGGTCAAACATAGTGCGTTTAGCGACCGATTTATTGGGCATGATTTTCGACAGTTAATTAGGGATTCTGAAACGGTTCTTAGCTGGCAAAAAATGTAACTGTTCCTAAATTTAATAAAAAATGGTTGAGTTTCCCTTTGACCCCGCTCCATTTATTATACCCACTTCAATTTAGATCAAGGGCAGCTTGAGCTAGGGTATCAAGCTTGAGGTGGCCTTTAGGTTCTAGTTTCTTGTGGACAAGCTTGAATCTCAAATCCTTGTTAATATTTTGCAATTTTCTATTATGCTTGCGAAGCCTCTTGTTCTTGTGCTTTACAGTTTCATACTTGATGGCTAATTGATCCAATGCGGAACCAATTTTGGTAGATGACTATCTAAGAGTCTCATTTTCCTTCTTCATAAGTCTCTCTAATACCTTTAACTCATCATTTTCTTCTTTTAGTTTTTGTACCTTCAGCTTTTTGCTAACCTTCTTTTTTGATGTTGTTCCAGCTTCTTCAGGGGTTTCCATTTCTACAGTTGATGGCTTTGCTTCCCTTTTTGCATCTAGGGGCTCTTAATCATAATCAAAATATGGCAGGTTTAGGAAATTTATTACTGCATTTTTTCCTTGATTCTCTGCCTTCTTTCCAAACTCTAACTTCCTCTTTGAATTCTTTGATTTTGAAGGAGAAACCTTGGTGGAAATTTTAACAGGAGACAATGCTCCTCTCTTCCTTTTACTATTTTTTGGGGAATTCAATTCCTATGAGGGAGTTCCTCCTTTTCTTTGGTTGAATTTGCTTCTCAAATTATCCCCAAAATAGGAGATAGTTCCAAGTCTTGTTTCTTCTGTTGAGCTCTTCTAAAATTATCAATTTGATCAACCCATGATGGAAAATACAGTTGCTAGCTTTCTAAGGCTTGGCCTGAACTTTAGAAGCCATCTTAGTAAGACTCTTGAGAAGGTAAAATTGCATATCTAGAGGTCGCTTACGTGTGAAATGGAGGAGAAACCTGAAGTGGTAGAGCATGGTCCTTCCATATCTCCCCTCACAAGTGATGTAAACCTGAATAATATTAAGCAATGTTTTCCATTTCTCCTCCAAAAAAATCCTAGGGATATCCTTTTTTCACTTCATATTTTGATGTTATTCTTTGAAGAAAGATCTGAAATCAACATCTTTGATTGAGGTAGTCTTAAACCACATTTCTCCTTCACCAGACATATCTGTAGTTGCTGCAAAAATGGCCTCATCTATCTTCATTACCATAGGCCCAAGTTGAACCTTAGAGCCATCAAAGCTTTTGGCAAATGATTCTGTGATACCTTGATGGTACCCCTGGAACTTCTGACAGAACTTGTACCATCCAAACTCCTTGAATAGTTCGCATGCGTGAGGGTGTGCTTCAAGGTATGAAGTGTCATGTAATTCCTTCCTCAGAAGGGCACCTCTGGTTGAAATATTCATCACCAGAATTCCTGAAAACACTTTTAAAGTGACAACGCGGAATAAAAAATGGCCAAGGTATATGAAGGTGAATGATTAACTCAAATAAACATGAAGGTGAGATAGAACAACAAGAAACAAGGATAGAGTCGAAGGATGAAAGATTCAGGCACCTGTGGATAGATTTTAAAACAATCAGAAACCGACCATCAACTGATTCAAAGAATGGGAAGGCTCATGACCTTTTTTTCGGGATCAATTGAAATGGCTGGGCACAATTTAGGGTTATGATTGTATGATGTGGACAAGGCATAAACAAGTTACAATCCTTTTTGAAAATCTGATGCATGATACCCTAGCGCATTTCTGGTAGAATAATTTCAAATGATGACTTGTGTAAAACCATCGATATGGAAGTGACATGAATCTTTTAAACCCTAGAGATATTCAGGACTTTTGGCAGCTAAGGATAGGCGTGAGTAAGTTGTTTTAGCTACCGAAAGTTTTAACTTTCGGTAGCTAATAGTTATAATATTTCGACCTTTTAGCTACTGAAAACCAAACTTTCTTTCACAATTAGAACATAACCAAATTCATAAAAACACCTAATTCATCCACTTTAAACCTTTATAAGTTCATGTGAATGCATCATAATTCCAACCTACCATGTGACAACACTAGGGATACCTAGATATCTGATATGAAGCATTGGATATAACACGCATAATCTCATGGTAGACAAAGGTACGAAGAGATTCCCATGTCATTGTCTTCACATCAACTCTGAAATACTTCACAGAGTTTTCGAAGGGCCCAACAGGTGGTAAGCGTTTTCGAACGAGGCGGGTTGGGTGGGGGTGGGGGGGGGCGGGGGTGGGGGAGGGTGCAAACTCCCCATAGCTTGCCACACAATCATGACTTTGATTATGAAAAATTCCTTTTTCATACCCCCTTTATACATTAAACGTTGAAACATCGAAGGAGTCTAAATACTCATAACAGGTTATTCCTCCACTTTGAATACTCATAACAGGTTATTCCTCCACTTTGAAAAACCAATTCACCTATATGGAATCACTTTTTAAAAAGATTTGAACCGTCAATTTTAGACAAATATCATCACCCATAAGCAGAATATGCATAAGGTTTAACACATTATAAAAAATATAGAAATAATTTAATTCTACATTTTAAATAAAGTAAATTTCTTTTAGGAAATTTTTGATAAAGCCATTTCTAATTTGTCCTGACCTTCACCACTGAGCTTAAAACTATGCATACTAAACATTGGATGCATAGGGCGTAAATTTTTCCCAAAATTTATCCTGTGCTAACATGTTTGATAAAGGGAAAAAATCGAGGGGTCTATGGCAAAGAGGTACATATCGTATGAGTCTTTCTATTATGCCAGTGAGTACATCAAGAAAATCGACAACAGACCAGGTGCGGTGATTTGGGATGATGAAAGAGATGAAGACAAAAGAGAAGGGGAGTTGATCCAAAAGAATGGAAAAAGGCCCTTCATAACGAGTAAGCGACTTATAAATTTTCAAATTTACACAAAGTAAATATTCATGTTCAACTTCTATATAATGTATATTTTGATCTCATATGTACTGTACGTCGGTTTGATTTCATCAACAAATGCAGAAATTAAAGCAATCCATAATTTCGTTCTTTACAATTACGAAGTGACACAACCGTGGGTCGCATTATACGAACAAAAGAGGATGAAATGGGATAGTGATAGGAAAGAATTAAGATTGCTGAATGGTAGAAGTGTGCCTTATCATGATCATTTAAAAGAAAATATCCCAATTATATGCCCCAACAGTTGGGTTGCTGACCAAGTCTGAGAGAAATACGGTGTAACTAGTCATTACCTGTGTGCTAAAGAGGATGCTTTAAACGTAGGGATTGGGTGCACCCACTCGATAATAATCTATTTATGTACATTTTAAACTTAATAATCCACCTTTGAAATGTAATTACATCTATATTTCATATTTTAACAATCAGGTTATTATAAGACACATGACACTAGTATGCTTTTTAAACTCTTTTATAGGTCAATTTGTTCCCATCTATGTGGCATATGGACACGATTTTCACACATAAAATGTCGATTATGGACACATGAAACAAGACTTTGGAGTTGAAGTTGAGTTCGACCAATCTATTCGAGCTAGCCACCGTGATCAAAACCTAGTACAAGGGACGTTAGATTATGTCGGAAAGATACAAGAGATCATTAAAGTGGAATTATCTTCTTTCCAATGTGTTATTTTTAGGTGAAAGTGGTGGGACACCTTTGATCAGAATAATGTAAAGGAAGATCACGATAGTAGTCTAATATGTATCAACTCTAGAAAGATTTTGGATGAAGCTAAGGAGCCCTGTGTTTTCCCCAAACACTGCAACCAGGTTTTTTTTTTTACCCAGATGTGTTGGATAGGGATTGGTGGTTCGTATTGAGACATGACCCTAGATCAAAACATATTTTTGAGAACAATAGTGTTATCATGCCAAGCGAGCTGGAAGATAATTAGGGTGATCATGAGAACCGAGAGTGACATGGTACATGTGTTATTTCATTATTTATACTTTTTAAAATGAATTTTTTTAAAGAATAGGACTTAATTACCTTATAACTAAGACATTTTTTTCGAAACATTATAATATGTATTTTGAATAAATTGGTTTGCATTGCGTTAATTTTAAAATAATTTCACTTGATAATTTGCAATTATGTTGATCTCAAAAACAATGGCGTACTGTATAAAGTACCTTTTTTTATAATGTCAATTCCTAAAATAATACAACTACTTGATTGCTTTAAATCCGTGTGAATGATATCTTCAAAATGTATACTGTTATTTTTGGTATGTAAGATCATAATAAAATAATGATAATTCTAAACATGAATTTATTTACATTATTTTATAAACTTTATTATGTTACAAGAATTAATATTACTCTAGATTTATTATTTTACCATGATTTATATCCATACAAATTTACAAATTTACAATTATATGGTAATTTAAAAATATTTACGATATACATTTTACTTACAGTAGTAATTATGGTTCAAAATTGACAATTAATTTACAATTTTAAAAGTTTAAAAATTTTAATACAATTGAATGATGACAATACATACTATTACAATTACAATTTTACAATTTCACAATACAATTATAATTACAATCACAATTTTACAAATATTTTACATACCATTACAGTTACAATTACAATTTTACATACAATTACAATTACAATTTTACAATTTTATATACAATTACAATCAGAATTACAATTTCACGTACAATTACAATTACAATCACGATGCATACAATTACAATTACATTTTTAGAATTTTACAAATTTACAAAATTACAAATTTTACAATTTCAATAAAATTGAATCATGACATGAATACATACAATTACAATTTTACAATTTCACAATACAATTACGTACAATTACAACTACAATTTTACAAATATTTTACATACAATTACAATTACAATTATAATTTTACATATAATTAAAATTAAAATTTCAATCACAATCACGACATAATTTTTAATAAATATGATGATTTAATATTAAAAATAAAGATCATGATCATGATAACCATCGTACAAACATCATATTTGACCAAAATACACATTCAAATTCACTAACATCATCTAATCATCGTGATCATGATCATCTCAAAAAACACAACATTGTATAACATCATCACAACACAAACATCAAATATACATCTCATTTCAAATAAATGCTATCACATACACATCTATCTGCAAACACATTAAATGAACATATATAACATGACCTAACAATATACACATCATGATGAACACCAACATGTAAATTAAATACATCAACATGAACATAAAATACATGGACCATATCTATATATATATAGATAGATATATATATATAATGTCAAAAATATACAATTGTAATATAACTGCATATAAATGTCAAATATCTGGTGGTACATCAATACTAGTACTAGTCGAGGCCTGCTCAGTGGATAGTGCAGCCTCATGCTAAGATAAACGGTGTGCCTGCTCTGGAGGTGCCTACTGATAAGTCGATGGAGTAGCCTGCTCAGTGGATGGTGTGACCTGTGATGATGGACCTCCCTCCTTAGATGGACCCGCCTGCTCGAGATCAGGTGCTTGCTCAGGACTAGGTGTCTGCTGAGATGGTGCAGATTGCTCATACGATGCCTGCCAATCAGGACTGGATGCTCACTGCTCATCATGATCTCTGTTGTAAGGTGAAGGAGGATAAGGTGGAGTACTAGAATGATGATCACCATCCTCAAGGTCATGATCATCAGATGAGTCGCTGCTCTGTTGCTATAAGGTAAAATTCTTGGGTTGTTGGTTATCGAATATCCCTCTCAGGGCTTTCCGGTGCCCAAGGCAGATAGTAAGATTAGTTGTATAGTTCACAAAGATGTCACATACATATTCATATTAACTTAAAACAACTTGATGGAATAAGGTGGAAGATTACCTCTTTAATGATCTTGAAGTCTTTTGGAGAGCGTTGAACAGCGAAGCAGGGATCCTTCTTCACCAGCTCCAAATTTCGACCCTGCAATCAGTCAAAGCACCCGTGTAATCTCCACCATAACATACATTTCCTATCAATTAAGTCAATATATCATAAAAATTTAAACTATGCACATCTAATCCATTCATCTCATGCTACATAAGTGATTAAATAACAATGACAATATCAACACATATAATGGAAAAAACAGATACAGTTCTATTGATTTATAAAAAGGAGGATTACAACCGTCGGTTGTACCAAGCCCTCCTTAGCCTTCCAATCTCTCTATCTCTCAAAGTGGTGATTTCTTGATCAAAAATTTCTCAATGAACCTCTTTGACCTTTGACCTTCACACTACAACAATGATCTCTACTTCGCAAGTATTCAAAAACTTTGACAATCCTTCAACCTTGAACCAAGAGCCTTCAACTCCATTTTATAGGAGATGGAGAGAGCAATCATTGCCCTTCTCTTTCTACCAGTTCTGAATAGAAAAAACCAAGATATTTCCTCAACTTCCATGCTTTTTCCTTCCTTGAGAGTTCAGTTGTCTTTGGCAAGGCCCAATAAGAGATTAGTTCTTTGCAGTTTCCTTTTTGTACTGACTCTCTTGTGAGAAAAAGCTGGAAATTCAAATCATTCTTCGCAGGTTTTCCCTGTTCCAAACTCAAAACATGGGTAACGTTGCCATCTAGTGTAAACAAAGTGTTTCCCTAGCCATTAACGTGGCCTATTCACTGATCAGGTGCGTTATAACACTCTTGTGTTGTTATAGTGAGGCATTACCTTGGCAGAAATAGGTTTAGTTTAGGTCTTTGTATTCCTTCCATATTTATCTTCTCCTCTGAGCTGATGAGGAGGTATTTTGACCTGTAACAGATGCCCCTTAAAGTGTGAGGTCAAAGACGAAGACGATGGCCGAAATACTTTATAATGTGTGTAGTAGAGATAAAGAGATTGAAAGACTGAGGAAAACCTGAAACAACAACATATGTCAGAAAATATAGTATCTGCCTTGAGTAGGGAATTCCCATGCTCATAGCTTAAACAATATGATTTCTCTAGAATAGAGATATGAAGAATCTGTCCACTGATGAGCACAATCTGGAAGTGTTTGTCATAATAGGATCAGGCTGAAAAATATGTCTCCATAAACAATATCGCAACTTGGGGAAGGGAACACAACTTTAATGATGTAACCTTTGCCCCAAGGTATTGACCGCAGATTCACTTAAACTGCATATTTCTCAACATGTGAATGAAAGAGCTATCGTCAAACATGTGAGAAATCGTCTGATTACCAGTCGATAATGAAAATTGTTAACAGACGTGAAGGTGGCCACCGATAATGATGATGGTCCCTAAGATGCACAGTAAAATCTAGCAAGCGTGAATAAAAAGAGTTGAAGTCAAACACTCATAGAATCATTCGACCAGGAGCCAATGATGAAGACTCCTAATAAAACACAAGACTACCTGCCACTGATGTCTGCAAGTATCCAGGTATTGATGGGTTTCTGGATCATCTTCCTAGATAATATGTTGAAGTCGATAGGAAGAGATCTATTGAAAGGTAGGCACTGAGACATCCTACATCAGTCAACACGAAATGAAAACCAAATGATTTTGTTTGTGATGGAGATAATGAAGAGTAAATGGGGATGTCTGACAACAAATAAGTTCTGGCATAATGAGCAGTTTGGTTGATAAGAAGAGCAGTAGATTTCGAGATCTGTTTGAACAATAGAAGGCACTTTAACAGGGTACTAGGCAGCTGAGGCTTAATGAACACCAAAGAGTGTGTTAGGATTTTACTGGTGTAGGGACACTGGGAGATGAAAGCTAATACTCATAGATAGTAGGGTTCGGCTAACTGCGAAAGAGTTTTTTGGGAAGTGCCATGTTCAAGATTTTTGCTGCCAAATCGACCTTTCTGAAATGTAACAGAGGTAGTATCCATTTTGTCCAAAATTTTCCCCATCTGATTAAGTTTAACGAGTCCAGACGAGTAAACTCGATGAATTTTTCATATTTAGAGAGTCTGAAAAATATCATAAAAGACAACTCCGTACCCCGTCTGATTAGGTTTAACGAGTCCAGACGAGTAAAATTAGTGAATTTTTCATGTTTAGAGAGTCTGAAAAATGTCGTAAAAGACAACTCCATTGGGGTACCTTTTTCATGTCTTAATAACTGGGCACGACAAAGGGAGAATAGTAAGCCTGAAACAGTTCATTTTCCGTGAGTTAGTCCATCGAAGCCGGAAAAGTGAGAAATCTATGTTCGATGGATGTCTACCTCATTTTGTTATGAGTATGAGGATATGGAGTAAACTCAGTACTCTTTGTGAAATTTTAACGAGTTCGACAAAGAAAATCTCGATGCCCTCCATGAAATTTTAACGAGTCACGCGGAGAAAACTCTGTTACTTTTTCAGTTTAAAGAGCTTTGAAAAAGAGGAAAAGAATGGCTCCTTACTCTCTGTCGTGGTAGTTTAGCGAGCTCGACAAAGTCAACTTGGGGTTTTTTCAGTTTTATGAGCTAGAAAAAAGTCCCTAAAAAGAAAGCTCAGTGCTTCTTCATATCAATTTTAACGAGTCTGAAGAAGAGGACTCTAGGTTTTTCGGATTAACAAGCAAGAAAAATACCATAAAAAGAACGCTCGAAATCGACTTTGTATCATTTTAACGAGTCCGAAGAAGGGAAATCGAGGTTTTTCGGATTAACAAGCAAGAAAAATACCGTAAAAAGAATGCTCAAAATTTCTTGATCTCTTTCTCGTCAATAGAAGGATCTATGTCGGGAATTTTCTTGTAAGACCAAGAAAACACATCGCAGAATTCCTTGAAAAGGGATGTGAAGCATTCAATTTCCTCAGGATTGCAATCTTCTCAAATCTGAATATTTTCCACGATACCCGTTTTGACGGAGATATCACTGAGCATTGTCTTAGAAAGATTACCCATGTTCCTGTCTGAATCGATAGTTTTAACAGTCGTGTTAGCAGAGGGAACCATCTCGGGTGGTTCAAAGGATGGGATTTCATTATTTATCATGTCCGAGTCGATCATCGAAGCACGATGGTGAAACTCTCCCCAAGGTTGTTCTTCTAGAGACATGATCTCTCGAATAGCTTCGTCTGTAGGCAAGACTTCATTGAGGAGATCCTTAGAGAGAACTGTGATGAGTGGGAGGTTTGTACCTTTGGTTGAAACCACAGCAATGGAGGGTTCAGATGTAATTTGGATGGCTTGGTAGGCCAACTCGGCTTGTGAGAGCGGCATCTAATCTCTGTAGGAATCAATGTCTGAAGGTGTTGGGAGGATCCATGCGTCGATAGAGCCATCGAAAGTGGTGGATATCATTGCAACCGTATTTGGGATCTCTGGTGGCGGGAGAGGAAAACAACCCAGTAGGGAAGATGCCTTCAAAAGACCAGTACCAATACTGATGTAAGAGTCAGGAAAGCCTCCTATTAGGGGTACAGTGCTACTTGGTAACTTGGAATAATCAAGGGTGCAGAAAGATAACTGATCCACTGTGACTATTTTCCCATCCAATGGAAATAGGACGAGTCGGAAGACCGAAGAAACAATGGTGGTCATGGCATAAGACCAACTGCGATCGAGCAATAGATTATAGTTGAGATGGCGATCTACGACTTCAATGTCCACAGTTACCGTTTTCCCACTTAGAGTGATGGGAAAGCTAGCAAGGTATCCTTTTGGGAGGAACGTGTGGCCATCGAAAGCTTTGAGGGAATTCGATGGCGGTGTTAAGGTAGGAGAACCTAAATAGAGCCAGCAAGCTTGTGACATAACGCAGGTCAAAGAACCTTCGTCAATGACATTGCAATGGATTGGTATGCCTTTCGACACAACCTGTACTTGGAATGCAAGTTGGTGCGAGAGGCGAGTCTGAGATTTTTCCATATCAAAGATAGCTAGCGTGGAATCCTGGGGGTCTATTCCACCAATGGCCGAAATCAAGGCTTTCCTTTGTACTGGACAAGTTTGAAATACTTCGAGAGCAGACATAGCTGACGGTGCCTGCGCCAAATCTTCTACAATGTTGTATTTTTGGGCTGCACGTGCAGAGGTGTTATGAGTCGTGCGTCGAAGTGTCACTTTCGGGGGACGAATTACGGGGTCAGCAGTAGGTCGTTCGATATGTAAATCATTAGTCAGTGGTGGATTTGAACTAGTACGAGGTTCTTGAGCATCTATGGTAGGATTTCCATAAAGCTTGGCTCGTGTTTTAAGTTCAACACTCTCAATGCCATAAATGGCGGATGGTCCTTCACCAGAAGGATGTGAACCACCATTTCCCCATTGTTGGGGTTGTGGTGGGTTGTCAACCATGCGTTGATGTTTCTACTATTGATTAGGGAAAGGATTATGAAGAATGACAGGTGTTCGTCCAAAATCCTTGTTCACGATAAAATCGGTGCATTCCTGCAGCCAAGGAAATTTGTATATCAAGTGTTCCTCTGCACATATCTTGCAAGGAAATTTCATGGGTTTATCCTTCCCTTTGTCATTTTTGGCAGCGTTTTTCTTATTAGGATTATTCTGATTTTCTGACTGCTCTTCTGAAGAAGATGTCTTTTTCTTGTTCTTCTTATTATTTCCACTAGGTTTTTGTGAAGTTTGCACAGAATTTACCTCAGCGTAGGAAGAGTAGTCATTTGGTTAGGGGTGGTGGCATCCGAGGAGGGCTAGGAGGTTTTCCCCTGAGACTATTTTGTGGCTACACCAGAGATTGTTCCAACGAGACCGTCGGCGTGAGCTCCATTTTTATGAGTAGTTGGAGGATTTGGGTTACCAGGGGCATTGGGGAGTAAATTATATAGCGTGCCAGATTGTGAATAGATTAAATCCAAATGTTGGGCATGACGAATGCATTGATCTTCTATAACCACACCAGAAAGGCCAATGTCTTTAGATATGTGGGGTAAGAGAGACTTACAAAATCAATTATCTAAGGGATGATCCAGGATTGGCACTTGGACTAGCCTCCTCCTACGTCTCCATTCATTGATGTGATCGAAGATGTGGGTGGCGGTGTCTTGGCGCAGCGAGGTTAACAGTTCCGTTCCAGTTTCAAATCTGATTGGTAATTGGAAATTCTTTAGAAAATTCGTCGCTAAAGCGCCAAAAGTGTTTATGGTGGCGCGTGGCAATTCAATATACCACTTGGAGGCATTGCCTGTAAGGGTGCGGGGAAACAGTCAAAGCCAGACACTATCATCCACCATGGAATTAGATATAGACCATAAATGAAAGGTGGTGATGTGTGCGGCTAGGTCTTCCCCTTGTTTCCCATCGAACTTTGGGATGTCAGAAGGAATCTTTTGCGGTACTAGAGGCCATAGCGGGTTGTGATTAATGGGGTCATTAGTTAGTTTATAGATGTCGGGAATGTCTAGAGCTGCCAAAAATGGAAATTGCGAGTTTGCTCCCGAATCTAACCAAGGAAGTATTGGTTGACTATGTGGACCATAGGGTCCACCCATTAATGTGTTACCAATAGGATAAGTAGGACTTTGATAAAAATTTCCTATTAGTGGAGGGGTAGGGATATATGGTTGTTGTCCATAGGGCATATTGTATTGCGGGGCGAACGGTTGGTTGCCCCCAGTGTAAAAGTTCCCTCCCATTCCAGATGGAGGTTGGGGTGGGTTAGTCCATATGGATGCAATAGAGCTTCGCGGAGGCATGCTACTACTTGCATAGTTTGGCAACGGCATAGAACCTACACCTATATTTAAACCACTTAAGGGAACAGTGTTAACAATAGGTTGTACGGTTTGTCCTAAAGATTGCAGGGGTAGTGAAATGTTCCCTGTTATCTGCGTGCTAGTGACACTGCCCCCTGGTATGGTGGCCAAGGGGTTTGAACTCAGCAAAGGGTTCCAACCGAAAGGGTTGCTAAAAGGAACCGAAGTAGTCACACTCGTGGGAGGAGCAACCGTAGGTCCCAACGTGGTCATGGTAGGAGTAGATCCCGAAGGAATCGGAGAGTTACTTACAGTTGTGATGACCGTAGGGTTGGGATTAGGTATATGTTGACTACTGGGGTTACCAAGTAATGGCATAGAACTGAAAACTGGCGGGGAGGATGGCGGCGAACCTGGGATGGTCGCCATTGGCATCAACCCTATGGATGCTGGTTGAGAAATGGATGTTTGTGTGGCCAAAGACATGTCAATGTGTGGTTTAATCTGAACTATCATAGGCCCCAACGGATCAGTGAGTGTAGGATTGTAATGAGGTACGACCCCTTCCGTGAAAGGGTCCTCCAGAAATTCCGTATGATATGAGGCTATGTGAAAATCAGGGTTTGTCAATGGAGACTGCTCTTCCGCGGAAGGCACGAGTTCACCAAGGTTCAGTTCTTCCTCAAGAGTCAGAGAAGGTAGACCTTGCTGTCGTCGAGATAGACAGCGTGGGTCGAACGAGGCCACGATGACCTGTTTAGTTTTTTTAAAAATTAATAAATTGTGATGTATTATAAAGTCTCAATGACAGTAACCACACACCTAAAAAAGAAAAAAGAAAAAAGGACTCTCTAAAATCAATCAGTAAGCAGCCAGAATAGGGTGCCTTGTCTGAGTACTACCGTTTGCTGGTGATGAAATCTAGTATCACAATAGTATACAGAAATGGTTGGTCGAAAGTAAAGTTACGGTCACTCTGGAGCTTCACCCGAACCTCAGAAGATAGGTGTAAGCACTCTCGTGAAGACGAGTACCCTCCTAAAGACCGAAGACAGAGTGGGTCCATCTATTTCAGGTACTAGGACAGCTTGTCCCAGTCACCTTGTGTAAGTCCCTAAAAAGTATGGCCACTAAAGATACCTCAAATCACAGACATCATCAGGGGGGTCCACGGTCAAGGACGACATGCTATATGGGCAGAATACCTAGATCCCAGATCTAGTTTCGACATCCCCGAAGGGAACCCCAATATATAACACACCCACCGGATGCAGTCGAAGGTGGGCTACCTTCTTTTGCACCCAAGTGTTGTCTCGCGCTGAGCTCCGGTAAAGGAACGGTCTAGATAATACGAGTGCAGTAGGATTTCGCTCGTTAATGACTCTAGTATCAAATTTTGAGATCTTGGGTGATTTTCTCACTTTTCCTAACCCAAGATCCTAGCCTAAACTACTATTGGTGTGAGCTCAAAAAGAGTAATGTGATTGATTTTATTATCGCTTGATTCTTATTGTACTTGATTATTAGTCTTGTGGATGGGGAGTGGACGTATGAAATGTAACGAGACTCTGACTCAAGAAACCACGCAAAAATATGCTCTAAATATTCAATTCAATGAAGAGTATTTCTACAAGGAGAGGTTTCTTTTCAACATCCATGCACTAACATTCAAATAGCATAGTTCAACTTTAAATATTCATACTTCTATCTACCTCTTCTTAACATTATATGAACTAAAATTTTCAGAATTAATTCAGCTAGATGCAGAAAAACTAAAAAAAAAAAAAAAATCTTCTCTAAAAAGTAAATTCTTTTCACACTAACTTTTAAAAAAAGAGCAAACAAACAGAAATGCCAGCTTAGTAAACAAGCACAGGGATTCATTCAAGGAGATATACTGATGGCCAAAAAACTTTGCAACCAAAACACAGTCACAGGGGTGAATAGAAAATTTTGGCTGAGTAACGCACTTTCTCTGAGTAAATACAGCGTTAATCCAGAGACTAACGCACTGTATTTAAGCAGAGCCCGCGTTATAACACACTGGAACACCAACAGAGGTAGCGTTAGCTAGGGCAAATTTCTTTAGATGATCAAACAGAAATAGGATTGAACTCTGTGAGCTTTTGAAATTTCTATTGGGCATAAATATTGGTCAGAAGGGTTTGTGATCAGAGGAAAGAAGAAAGGGGGAAAGAGATAGTCCGGAAACTATGGGGGAACTCCCCAGTGGAGTCACCAATTCTGCTATAGGGTAAAACGCTTGGGTTGTTGGTTATCGAATATCCCTCTCAGGGCTTTTCGGTGCTCGAGGCAGACAGTAAGATTAGCTGCATACTTCACAAAGATGACACATACATATTCATAATAACTTAAAACAAATTTATGGAATAAGGTGGAAGATTACCTATTTAATGATCTTGAAGTCTCTTGGAGAGCGCTGAACAGCAAAGCAGGGATCCTTCTTCACCAGCTCCAAATTTCGACCCTGTAATCAGTCAAAGCACCCGTGTAATCTCCACCATAACATACATTTCCTATCAATTAAGTCAATATATCATAAAAATTTAAATTATGCACATCTAAGCCATTCATCTCATGCTACATAAGTGATTAAATAACAATGACAATATCAACGCATAGAATGGAAAAAAAAGATACAGTTTTATTGATTTATAAAAATGAGGATTGCAACCGTCGGTTGTACCAAGCCCTCCTCAGCCTTCCAATCTCTCTATCTCTCATAGTGGTGATGTCTTGATCAAAAAGTTCTCAATGAACCTCTTTGACTTTGACCTTCACACTATAACAATGATCTCTACTTCACAAGTATTCAAAAACTTTGACAATCCTTTGACCTTGAACCAAGAGCATTCAACTCCATTTTATAGGAGATGGAGAGAGCAATCATTGCCCTTCTCTTTCCACCAGTTTTGAATAGAAAAAACCAAGATGTTTCCTCAACTTCCATGCTTTTTCCTTCCTTGAGAGTTCATTTGTCTTTGGAAATGCCCAATAAGAGATTAGTTCTTTGCAGTTTCCTTTTTGTACTGACTCTCTTGTGAGAAAAAGCTGGAAATTCAAATCATTCTCCACAGTTTTTTCCTATTCCAAACTCAAAACATGGGTAATGCTGCCCTCTAGTGTAAAAAGAGCATTGCCCTAGCCACTAACGTGGCCTATTCACTGATCAGATGCGTTATAACGCTCTTGTGTTGTTATAGTGAGGCGTTACCTTGGCAGAAATAAGTTTAGTTTAGGTCTTTGTATTCCTTCCATATTTATCTTCTCCCCTAAGCTGATGAGGAGGTATTTTGACCTGTAACATCTATCGTGCATCTCCATGATGCCTACCCCTCCTAGCCCGCGCTAGTGCTCTGGAAGCTCCAACTATATGACACATGAGGGTCAACATAGAACGAGGCATGCCTCTCCAAATCTGTGTGAGCCTATGATCAGCCTGCATCTCTATGATCGTAGCCAGGCAGACTCCCTCATCAACTAGTAGTCGATAGAGTTGATCACCCAACTCCATCCTAAATCAGGTGTTCGGGCTATGCCTCACCCCCGCAGGTATCTGCACGTGATCAGGATCAGATTTTTCACCTTGATCCTCTACCTCTGCCATCTCCTCATCAACATCTACACCTGGATCATTTGGTGGGGGTGAAATCTCATCCCCAACGAATGTCCCAATATATAAAAAATATATAGTACACAAAAATAATTAGACATTTTCATTAAAAAATTTAATAAAACAAGTTAAAGAATGTGTTAGAATAAATTTGATAATTCTAATTAATTAATTAAGACAATAAAATGAAAATATATTAAATTAAAGAAAACATTAATATTATTACCTCTCGCATGCAGTGGTTCATCCTGTGTGAAGAGGATTTTTTTACACCCTCACCAATCCAAACCACCATACAGACATGGCACCAAAACGAAGGAGTGATCATCAACACTAGATAGCAACTCCAGTGCATCAGAAGATATCCTTGCGGGAAAATCAGACTGGCCCCTCTTGGGCATCGTCTGGCCCCACATATGAATTTGCACATGCAGCATCGGCCTATGAGGCTACCGAAAAAAAGTAGGCCTGGTCTCTGGAAACCTCCTAAAAAATAAACAAAATAAATCTAAAGCAAAAGGGAAGTTCAACCTCCCACGTGCCTGAGAATGAAATCTATCTAATGTTATACAAAACTATTGCAAAAAAATCACAGACCATCTCACAAGTCATGGCGCCTAGAATAAAGAATCAACATAAAATAAAATTAGGAAACTAATGCATTTTTCGTCACTGGCATAGTGTGCAATGGTCATCCACAGTAGTGAGAGGCACCTCACCTCCTCTGCACCAAACGGAGCAATAAGTAACTGACCATCAGACAGCTGAAAATATGTAGGAGAAACTATATCGTCCCTAATGTATCTTTGGGATTACGCCAACTGACTCCCTTCTGCATAGCCTACAGGGACATCTGGGAACTAGGGAAAATCTTGCCCTCTCCTAGATAGGCCAATAATAAAATATATGTACTCCTCAGTGGGCGCGTACCACTGGTCAGGACCGAACCAGAAAGTTTTTCAGTGGACATCCCACCTGAAGATGAGTTGTCCCAATAACCCACCATGGCCCTTCAGGGATGTAGCCTCCTCATAGAACTTGAGGAGGCCTTCCTCCCTTAGGAACAACTTGGTGGTTGCCATAATAAGGCAACGGTACATAATTCTCTCCCTCTCTCATGCCTCCCATGAGTGAATCATGTTATACTGGTCTTCCATATGTTCTTGTTGTTCCCTTTGTTCTCTCATTTGACGTCGTTGAATGATTGACATATTAAATACATTTTTTTTATTATTAAATGAGACATGTATTTAAATATATATATAATTGTTTTTGAAAAAAAAAATAGTCGGTGCACCCAAAAAAACAGTCACACACAGGTACCAGTGCGAACGTTTTTATCACGCACCACTCTCGATGCGCATGCAAATTGTTCGCACATTGCAAAACATAAAATTCTCTTTTTCTGTGGTGCATTGACAAAAATATCCACCCAAGGGCGCATAGTTAGGTCAACACACTGCTTAACAATAATACATGGTCAACGGTGCGGTCCTGTAAACAACCGCACAGTTGACTACGATTAGGCAGGCAGTGCGTTGACCAAAATATCCTCCCCACGGCAGGTCTTTGGGTGAACGCACCGCCCAGTAGCATTACATGGTCAACGGTGTGGTCCTGTAAATGACTGCACCGTTGACTATGTAACAACCTTAGGTGGAAAGTGTGCTAATCTAACTATCCCCCCCGGGGCGCATAGTTTGGTCCATGCACTGCCCTCTCAGCACTGGTACATAGTCAACGATGCGATCGTTTAAACGACCGCACTGCCATGTAAGTTTTAAAAATAAGCAGGGTGCACATTTTTTCAATACTGCACTGGAACCCAATGTGGTTTCCGTTAACACCGTTCGCGGTGCGGCCTGTAAATTTACAGGCAGCACCGCGAACAGTGCGAGTGATCCAGATTTTATGCAGGATGCAACAAAATACACATATAACCATAAACACATAGATGAAATGGAAATAATGCTCCATTTTATTAATAACAAATGAATGAAATATGCTTTAATAGAAATGAATAGCTAGGGCACTAGTAGACTTATCTCTGAGAAGAGATGTGGCAGCTACAAGTCGCTGAGCTATGTTACATTGAGGCTCGGAGGCCTATTACAGACATCATGGAAATGAGCGGGCAGGCACTGGTAGAATATCTATGAGAAGATATGTGATGGCTACAGGCCACTCCACTGTGTTACAATGAGGCTCGAAGGCCTATTTATTGTTGATAAATAATGTAAAACCCGAAACGTCCAAAAACTTAACCTTAGGAGATGAAGCGCCAAAATTGTGGGTCCTGTTTGGGTAAATTGGTGTTTCAACTTCTCGAGGACGTAACTTTGTCATCCGACCTCTATTTGATGCGCTCAATATCTCGTTAGAAATATCTATTTGAGAACTACAAATTTTTATCTGAGCATCATCAATCCATGGACCCATGTTGCTCTCGGTTTTCCCAAAAAACGTCGTTTAGGGCCTCAAAACAACCCTGGAAGTTCAAGACCCAAAAAAATTCTAAAAATAGTAAGTTGTGTTGAAACTTAAAAACATAAAGAAATGATGGTGGGGTTCAACTGGAATATATGGGTGGCCACCAATATCCACATGGATCATTAAGGCCCAAAAACGGCTCTGGGAGTGCAGGACCTGAAAACCTGCTAAAAATAGTAAGCTCTTGGAAGTGAAAAACTGAAAGAATTGATGGTGTATGTCCAAATGGAATAGGTGGGTGGCCACCAATATCAAACTGGATCATTCCTCCCTCCTTAGGAAGCAATGATCTCCATTGTGTTAATTTCCTCCATGAGGGGGAAATTCTATTGAACTTAGTATTAGATTTGTCCAAGATGTCACGGACTTGTTGGCAGATGTGCTGGATGTAGATGTGTCGTTGGTGGGAAACCGTTGAAGGATCTGGGAAAATTTATCCATCATCACATTCCTCTGTTTCTCGAGAGCCTCCTTGAGCAATATTTTGATAGGATCTCCTGCTCCCTCGTCTTTCTTTCCTTTCGCCATGGGGGGTTGCCGGGATTTGTGAGGCTAATCTTGCGACAATTGAACTAGATTAAGCTCTAACTCCTTATACCCTGACTACATTACGGATGTGAAAATAAAAACAGAGAAAGAGCAGACCGCTCTGATACCACTGATCCAGATTTATGGAGGAACGCAACAGAATACACATATAACCATAAACACAGAGATGAAGTGGAAATAATGTTTCATTTTATTAAAATCAAATGTCTGAAATATGCTTTAATAGAAATGAATAGCTAGGGCACTGGTAGGATTATCTTTGAGAAGAGATTTGGAGGTTACATGCCGCTGAACTGTGTCACATTGAGGCTCAGAGGCCTATTACAGACATCATGGAAATGAGCAGGTGAGGGCACTGGTAGCATATCTCTAAGAAGAGATTTGATGGCTACAGGCCCCTCCACTGTGTTACAATGAGGTTCAAAGGCCTATTTATTTTTGAGAAACAATGTAAAACAAAAAACATCCAAAACCTAACCCTAGGAGATGAAGCACCAAAATTGTGGGTCCTGTTTGGGTAAATTGGTTTTTCAACTTCCCGGGGACGTAACTTTGGCATTCGATCTCCATTTGACGCACTCAATAGCTCGTTAGAAAGATCTATCTGAGGAATACAACTTTCTATTTGATAAACATCATTCCATGGACCCATGTTACTCACGGTTTTCCCAAAAAACGTCATTTAGGGCCTCAAAACGGCTATGGAAGTTCAGGACCCGAAAAAAGGCTAAAAATAGTAAGTTGTGCTGAAACTTAAAAATGGAAAGAAATGATGGTGGGGGTTCAAATGGAATAGGTGGGTGGCCACCAATATCCACCTGGATCATTAAGGCCCCAAAACGGCTCCGGGAGTGCATGACCCGAAAACCTGCTTAAAATAGTAAGCTGTTGGAAGTGAAAAACTAAAAGAATTGATGGTGCAAGTCCAAATGGAATAGGTGGGTGGCCACCGATATCCACCTAGATCAGCGAACCAAACATCTCGAACGCACCGCACATAAATTTTATTTTACTTTAACGGTAAATTTTAAGGTTTTTTAGAAATCTAATCCTCTAAAATGTTTTGTTATTGAGAAAAAGGTAAAATGCTTGTACATTTGCATGTCGAGGAGGCATATTCGCTGAGGAATTAGAGAAACCAAATTTTCCCACCGTTTTCGAAAATTCGAACTCCACAAGGTGGGCAATGGACGACATCAGTGTTTGCAATGGGAGCACTGATGGCAAGGTGCCTCACACAAGATAAATTCACACCTTTGCTTGAGAGGTCTAGAGCACTGAAGAAGTAAAAATGATGTTTTTACGGTCGATAATTTTTTTTATTTAACCTTGTTTCGGTGCGTGGGTTTTTGAGACACACCAAGCAGTATTAGCGATGGCATAATACTGTCATTACGATGCGCTGGATTACTAAGACACACCGGGCCTATTTATGAGTAGAGCACCAGTGCGCTATAGTAAGTAGACGCACCAGGCGGGTTTTTACAGAGAGCACGGTGTCTCAGTGTGCCAATTTTTAGTACGCAGCGATGCATTATGAGTAAAATGCACAGGTGCGGTTTATGATGAGAAACGCACCAAACAAAAAACACCCACAAAAACCTCCACCCGCCAACCTCCTCTAGAGAACTCCGCTACAAACAGATATCTGGGCTATTTTTATAAGGGGTTCCTCAAAAACATCCACTAGAGGGTCTTTTCCTTGTAGTGTGTTGGGAAAAATTGTTGAAATTTGATAATTAAAAATTTTCCTACAATCCCAACCCAATTTTTATTTCACCTTATCACTCCCATTCAGTTAAATTCCCTCTCCCATAGAAATACATTCAACATATAGAATTCTGGAAATGAAATTTCCATATTAAAACACATGGGACTGTTAACACATGCTGAAAATAAATATGGAGAGAAACAGACCAGCAACACATAAAAAAATACACACAGATTCTTGGTCAACTTAAACCCAAGCAAAACCCCTTCAATATTCTCTAGGGAAAACCTGTTAGAGATCTCTTCAAATTTATTTATCGTTCAAGTTCAGGAAAAATATATTTTCAGACAAAAAAAGACAGCAAAGTGCAACTTATCTCTACGGCCCAAAACTCCTTGATAATTGTGCCCACTTTGCCTTAATTTTTGTGCCCACTTGAAGCTGAAAAATATGTATTGTACGGATATAGACTATATTGTATGGATTACGTACGGGTTGTACGGATTTCCATACCATTGTATGGATTGTACAGTTTTTTTTTCATTTTTTTTTCAAAAATTTCTCTCGAATTACGTGAAGCTCACAAAATTAAATGTTCTTGTACTTTACCTTATGATGTCTTATATGCATTTATTTGTGTGCCTAAATTTGCTGAGAAAGCACTCCTTCAACTTTTTGCAACAAATTTCTCCTTCATAACTTTTCTTTAGCCCTCAGCCTCCTTTCTCCAACCTGCTCATGAAGAATGAATGAATGAATGCAGTCTCCCTTTCTTTTCCCCCTTTTGTTTCCATAAATGAATTTTGAGAAACCCTAAGATATAATGGCTTGGATTCATTTAGATCAAGGGATGAGAATAAATGTGCATTTATTTCTCACTTTCTATTTTTTTAACTCACCCATTAAATAAAGTACCCATATTTTACTTTATGTCTAAAGTCACTTTTCACTTTATAATTTAACATTGACTTTACCACTTATAAAGTCACTTTCACTTTATAAAGTCACACTTAGGAAAAGAATTGTTGTGAACAATTTTCCCTAGGTAGATACTAACTGATGGGAAACCGCTTGTCCAAGGTACATTAAAAATAAACACTCCCTCTTCCCGAGGAAATTGTTTCTTACCACACCCATATTGTCCTTGAAATGGACATGATTATCTCTTGGCAACGACTTCATGATAACATCGACCACCTACTCATTTGTTGATATGTACTTCAACTTCACTGCCCCCTTCTAAACATAGTCACTGATGAAATGATATATGATGTTAATGTGTTTTGACCTATTATGAAACACTGGATTCTCCGAGATTTTAATGCAACTCTGATTATCACCATGAATAACCATCCATCTCAACTCCTGATCAAATAGGCCATACAACAACTTGTGAAGCCAAATGGCCTCACAACTAGCCTGGATATCAGCCATATAATCAACCTCAAAAGAGCTCAAAGAAACTGACTTTTTATTTCGATTGAACCACAACACAGCTGTCGAACCCAATCTGAAGCAACACCTTGAAGTGATTTTCCTATTAGAAGCACACCCTGGCATATCTGTATTTGTGTACCCTGCCAACCTCACTCCATCTCCTTGCCTATAGTCTCAACCATAATCAACAGTACCCTACACCTAGCAAAGAATGTCCTTTGCACCCACCCAGTGCACCCTCTCGAGCTCAACCATGAACTGGCTAAGTGTGTTCATCATAAAGCATATATCTGGCCTAGTGTTGACCAAATACATCAAGGACCCAATAAGCCACCTATATAATGTGGGAGCCACCAAACTAGAATATGAAGCATGAAGCTTCTTCTAGTTGGCAATCATAGGTGTAGACATGGGTCTACAGTCTGCCATATGAAATATTCTCAACACATCCACAACATACTTCCCCTACCCCAGAAAGATATGCCCCTCCTCTTGCCACACCTCAAGCCCCAAAAAGTAATGCATCATCCCCATGTATTTCATCTCAAACTCCATAGAAATATCCTCCTTGCAACCACTAATCAGTATCTCTACCCCAGTAATGAACAATTCATCAACATATAGCACAAGAATGAGCAGATCATCCCCTGCAACAATGTAGTATAGGTTATGATCTGCATCACTCTTCTTGAAACCCATCTGTTGCAAGTAAGTATCAATCCTCGAATACCAATATCTCGGAGCTTGCTAAAGTCCATAGAGTGCTTGCCTCAATCATCATACATGGGTATCTTGTCCAAGTACCTCAAAGCCCTGTGGCTACTTAACATACACCTCCTCCTTTATAACTCCGTACAGAAATGTGGTTTTCACATCCATCTGTTGGATCTGCCAACCCATTTCTGCAACAATAGAAATAAGGGACTGGATAGAAGTGTACTGAGATATGAGAGTGAAATACTCATCATAGTCAACTCCCTCTATCTGTGAGAATCCTCTAGCCACAACCCTCACCTTGAACTTCTCAATGTTGCCATCTGCAACATGCTCGATCTTATAGAGCCACCTAAAAGTCACAACTGTCTTTCCCTTAGGCCTAGGTGCCACGTCCTAGACATTGTTCTTAATGATAGAGGCATACTCCTCCACCATATCCTCTTTCCATACCTCCTGGCTGGAAGCCTCGTCATAGCTAGTAGGCTTAGAGTCAACAATGTTGGTATCCTTGGCTACATAACTGCAAAACTGCTCAGGTGGCACACTCTCCCTATTCACCCTCTACGGAGGACCAACAAACTCTGCTTCCTTCAAGGTGTCTTAAAGCCACTTGGGCCTCCTATTCCTTGAAGAATCTTTCCCATAGGGAACCTCATCCTCTGTCCCCCAGTCTAGTGAACCTGAAGGTATGCCAACTGACCCTGGTGCACCTGTGCCGACACCTGTCCTCGAAGAACCTATACCGACACCTGTGTATGTGTCAGCTCAAGTGCCATGTGCACTTTGTACGAGTGGACTCCCTAAATAAGTGCTCAGTGAAGTCGCCATTGGTGCCCCAAATGTCACTGAAGCTAAAGTACCTCCTTTACCACTTGATCTAGAACCCTGAGGTCCTGCTCCCTGTACCTGACCTCCCTACTGAGGAGAAGTATATGACTCTCTATCATCATACTCCCATGATATCCGATAGTCCCTCTCCTCCTTGAACTTCACATCCCTCCTAATAGCCACTCTCCATTTAGAAGTAATGAATATCTGATAGGCCTTTGAAGTCTCAATGTAACTCATAAAGATACCCTCCTATGTCATGGGTTTCATATTTTTCCTTTGCTCCTTTTAGATATAAGAATATGTGAGACATCCAAATATATGAAGATGTCCCACATGGGGCTTCTCTCTAGTGAAATCATCCTCTGGATTCATATTCCCCAATACTGTGTGAGGACTCTTGTTTTGAAGATAAACAATAGTATTGTAGGCCTCAACCCACAAAAAGAAAGGCGACCCCTGATCATGAATCATCGCTCTATCATCCCCAACAATAGCTATGTTCTTCCTTTCACACACCCCAGTCTGCTGGGGATTATAAGGAACCGTGAACTCTCTCCTAATGCCCTCCTGTGAACAGAAGTCAAGAAACCCGCCATCGATGTACTCACTACCATTGTCTGACCTCAAGACTCGAATCTTCCTACCTTTCTTCTTTTCCACAAGAGATTTCAACTATTTAAATTGAATGAAGACCTCAACCTTGGTCTTAAGGAAATATATCCAAGTCCTCCTAGAGTAGTCATCAATGAATATAACATAATACTCATAACCACTCAAAGAAACATGAGACATACAACCACTGACAACAGTATGAATCAAGTCTAGTATACCTGTAGATTTTTTGTCGCTCGTTGGGAACGGTAACTTTTTGTACTGTCCCAAGGCACACCCTCTGCATACCTCATAATGTTAGACACTGAAATCAGGAACTCTAGTAGTGATATCCCTCAAAATTCTCAAAGCTCCATGATGCATATGCACCATCCTCCAGTGCCATAACTCGCACACTCTACTGCTGGTGGTACTAGTGTGAGTGCTACCAGATGTGTTACTCACCAATGCACCTTCTGATTTAGAACTGAACTTGTATAGTTTCCCAAAGTGGACTCCAATCACTTTGGCTGAAGTAATGGAAGCTCCCTTTGGATGCATCGATACATGCCCTCCTGAGAAAGTGATGTTAAACCCCTTCTCCTCCATCGTAGACACTAAAATCAATTTCTTCTTCATCCCCGGAACATACAAAACATCCATGACCTTCAAAGGAGGAACAGACTCCCTCCCAAAGGTCATAGTCCCCACACCAACATCTCTCATAGTGTGGTCATCTCATAGTACAATCTCAATATCAAGTGCCCTCTCTGAAAGCTCTGATAAGAACTCTTGTGCACTTGTCATATGGCGGGAAGCCCCACAGTCTATGTACCACACATCGAATGATGTACTCCTACTAGATGTATAAGCAATAAATTAAATTTCCATGTCAAACTACGAAGCAAACTTCTCCACCTTTGTTGAAGCTGAAATACCCTTCTTCCCCTTTTTTTTCCTCTCAGGACACTTAGCAGCATAGTGTCCCATCTTTTGACATGCCCAACATTTCACTTTGGACATATTTGTATCTTTCTTCTTCTTCTTCTCCTTTCCCTTAGCCCCATATGATGAGGCCCCTTTCTTGGCCTTCCCCTTTTTATTCCCCCTGGCTGTTAAGGCTACATCCTTCTCATCTTATATCTCCACCCCATAATTGCTAGTCTTTTGTATCTCATGCTACACACAATCATCCCAGAATCTGCCCCAATTGGAAAGATTCTCCCTAGAGGTAACAATATATCCAAATACCTCCCAAGACTTAGGAAGTCCCCCTATATCTATCCTGACTAACTCCGTGGGTGCAACTACCTCACCAATAGTAGTCAAATAATCACGTACCTGTTTGAACTTGCCAAGATAATGAACTACACTTTCAACCTTTATCATCCTGATGTTCTTTAATTGTTCTTTGAGTACCATATTCCTACTCTCATTGGTACTCTAATAGAGAGTGGTTAGAGTTGTCCACATCTGATAAGCATGTGTGTTTCCTCTCACTTGAGGAACCACATGATCCTTCATACTATCCATCAAAATCCTTTTTTCCTTTGCATTATTTTTTGTGAATTCAACAAGTTCATCTGCAGCAGTAGGAGGCACAACCTCTTGCCGCACTATGTCCCAAATTTCTGCCTCCTCAAACAATATCTAAATTATGTCCTTCCAAACGACATAGTTAGATATCCCATCCAGTATTTCCTCTATCCTTAAGAACATGGCCATGACTGTTGTCCGAAATTTACAAAACCAAGAAAATGGAGAAATTAACTTTCCAACACACCTTGTTGTCCCAAAAGTTCAGTCTATGTGAAATTTCACCTTGTTGTCCCAAAATATCAGTTTGTTGTCCAAAAATTCAGTTTGTTGTCCAAACCACTGTTTTTTGTCCCAAACTACTCTCTTCTATTCAAACTGCAATTTTCAGCATGTAGCTCTAATACTATGTTGAAATTTGATGACTAAAAATTTTCCTGCAATCCCAACCCAATTTTAATTTCACCTTATCACTCCCATTCAGTTAAATTCCCTTTTCCAAAAACACACATTCAAGATATATAATTCTGGAAATGAAAATTTCATATTAAAACACATGGGATTGTCAACACATGATGAAAATAAATATGGACATAAGCAGACCAACAACACATAAAAAAATACACACAGATTTTTGGTCAACTTAGACCCAGGAAAACCCCCTTCAATCTTCTCCAGGGAAAACCTGTTAGAGAGCTCTTCAAATTTATTTATCTTTCAAGTTCAGGAAAAATACATTTGCTGACAAAACAAGACAACAAAGTACAACTTATCTCTTCAACCCAAAACACCTTGAAAATCGTGCCCACTTTGTCTCAATTTTCATTCCCACTTGAAGGTGAAAAATATGTATTGTATGGATATAGACTATATTGTACAGATTCCATACGAACTTTAAGGATTTCCGTACCATTGTACGGACTGTACAGTTTTTTTTTCAAATATATATATATATATTTCTCAAAAACTTCTCTCGAACTACTTTCAACTCACAACATTAAATTATGTTTGTACGATACCTTTTGTTGTCTTCTATGCCTTGATTTTCATGCCTAGCTTTGCCCAAAAATCACTACTTCAGCTTACTGCAACAAATTTCTCCTTCATAATTTTTCTCCAGCCCTCAGCCTCCTTTCTCCAATCTGCTCATGAAGAATGAATGAATGAATCGATGCAGTCTCCCTTTTCTTTTCGCCCTTTTGTTTCCCTAAATGACTTTTGGGTAGCCTTAAGATCTAATGGCTCAGATTCATTTAGATCAAGGGATGAGAATAAATGTGCATTTAATTCTCACTTTTTATTTTTTAACTCACCTGTTAAATAGAGTACCCACATTGTACTTTATGTCTAAAGTCACTTTTCACTTTATAATTTAACATTGAATTGACCACTTATAAATTCACTTTCAATTTATAAATTCATACTTAGGAAAAGAATTATTTTGGACACTTTTCCCTAGGTAGAGACTAAATCATGGGAAAACATTTGTCCAAGGTACGTTAAAAATCAACAAAAATAACAATTCTAATTTGCTAAAGGAATGTAACTATGTTTATCAAGTAAATACTAATTTTCTGGAAAATGAAATTAATCATACCACACACTATTCTAATGCAATTATAATTAAAGTTTTGTGTGTGTGTGTGTGTGTGTATATATATATATATATCACATAGATCTTATCTATTGCAACTACACAACATATTAATTTATAAATTGTTTTGTCATATATCAAATGTATGGATTCAATGCATGATGGTTGCAATCAATTTGTAAAGTTTAGATTTGGTTGATAGTATTTGAATTTGGGAATAACGCGGAGAAATACTCTTCCCTTTGATAGGTTTGATGTATGAAGGCTTATTCCCTTCTTATACTTGATTTATAATTCATAGATCTAATCTTCATTGTTTTTATTTTTACATAGAAACTTCCTTTGTTACAATTGAACCCAACATAACGACTGAAAATCTATCTTGTGAACATATATATTGCATGTATGAATGGTTGCATTTGGTTCATAGAGTATAGGTATGGTTTGGAATACTTAAGTTTTGTATATCATATAGATTCATTCTCTGTTCTCTAATAGATTGAATTCATGGCCAATTGTTCCTTGTTCACATTTGATTTTTAATACATAGATCTAATACCAAGAAATTGTACCCTTGTGTAAATGACACAAGGGTTTATTTTATAGTTAGCATATTTGATATATTATCTTACCTTCTATTGCACTATGACTAGTTGATAACACACAATATGATTTGATGTGCATGATGGTCTTTTATTTATGAATCTAGGTTTAATTTTTTTTGACAAGATACAAACTGTGTTCTAGGCTTTTCTTTACGAGTTTTGGTTTTGGCAATGTTGCACATAGTTGGTGGTTTCACTTTTTTCTTATGCCTTGATTATTTTTTACTTTATTTCATATTTATTTTGATATGCAAGAGATTAATCACTAAAGGATACTCTTGAATATTTTCAACCTTTTTTTACTATAAGAACACATTCTCTCTCTGAGTGTAAAATACTACAACCCTTGAGGGAAGGACCCTACAACAAGAACCTGGTTGTCCCAATAACTTAGGGTTTCTTATCATATTAGTAGAATAAAGAGTCAATCACTGAAGGATCCTAATTGAATTTTATTATTTAAATGTCAGTTGTGCCTTATAACCACCCTGCAATAGGTACCTGACTAATTGTGACCTTTTCAGAGTTTCCTTTCAAATTGATTTTTATTGAGTGCAAAGATAATATTTTCTAAAGAAAATAACTAGAAGCAATTGTTTCTATGTTTGTTTCCTAAAGAACAAGCCTTTTATACATGATAGAGTCCTTGTTGCTATAGTTGAGTAGAAGGATTAATAGTGTTCATTTCTCCACACACTATGTGATACCTCTAGGCCTATGCTCCCAAATTGACATATTTATGCTATGAATTTGTAGTCAATAAATTCACCCAAAATTTTGGCACTATTTCAAGGGAGGTTCTTGAGAGATAAGAACATTGGTGATTTGATTTTGTTGATTGATTCCCCATCATTTAATACTTGGAGGAGTGGGAAGGTATGACGGTAGGTAAGAACCTATATGACCACTTTGGCGAGTCCCAGAAGTCCTTGTCATGCTAGTAAAAACATGTTTCTTTCTTTTATTTTTGAAAGTGATTTTTTTTTTAGTCTAATAGGGAAAAAATAGAACGTGTTGATGACAGGGTATCAGTAGCACTAGGATCTCATGAGTGTGGTTTGATTTCTATTTATTGATTTTAGTTTTATTTCTTTTTTTCTAGGATGTATTAGTAGACATGGGTGTAAATATAAAGGTAGAGGTAGACAATATACTTCTAAAACTCCCCCTTTTAATGATAAATTATTGGAAAGTATATCTTCCAAGAAGGAGAGTGAAAAAAAACCTTAGCAAGTAGCTCAAAGTATTAGGTAAATACATAAATATATTTCACAAGTGAATCCACTCTAGTTGGGGGATAAAAACTTGAGATAGAGCTAGAAGTTGGTTATCACCCTGATCAAGAGACCAAGTTACCCCTGGATATTGAGTTTGAATTGTTTGGAGATGGAAAAGATGGTTGAAGGAGAAGGAGAGGTGTTTGTACAATGACTAGAGGTAAATGAAGTGGTAACATTTATATTCCATATTATGGATCCTAATGTAATGGTCCAAATGAATAATATCCCCCCTTTGATATTGCCACACTTTTGTGGTGAGAGAGATGAAGATCATGATGTTTTTCTATTTGAGTTTGATATTTTATGTAGGAGTTATGACTATTCTACAAATGCCCCAAAACTTAAATTGTTCCTTGCTACTTTATGTTGGTTTGGGACTACAGGGAGAACTATTACAAGTTGGGATGGCATGCATAAAAATTCTCTCAAAAAGTATCAAGAGTATTGCAAAGCTACATATTTTAGGGAGGAAATTTTTAAAATTGCACAAAGAGAGGACGATAGCCTTGAAGATTTTATTTAGCGATTATTGCATAATATCCAATGATCTAAACAACAAAAACTTGATCAAGACACCCTTAGGAATATTTTCTTACAAGGTGTTTTGGATGAGTCTATTACTGACACCTAAGCTGAAAGTATTATTGTAGATATTGTAAATATTGTGAGTTATGCATTTGAGAAAACCAAGAGACCTTAGAATTGGAAACCCAAGAGTCTCTCCACTCATGTATAAATTCATGATATAGGTAATGCAATAAACAATTTCATTCATAGTTACCCTCGTGGCCTGACATGGTATCATAACCAACTCCCAAATTATCTTTTTTGCTGTAAATTATGTCATCTTTCCTACCACTCTCTATCAACTCCGAGTCTGTCACCCCTCAACCGTTCTCTTGAATTTTAGTCTCGATATAGTCTCGAATTTTAGTTTTTTGTTGTTGTTTCTCTCCATGTGTTTATATATGCATCAACCATCACTTCTGGTGTTTTACTTTACTGCCCAACTGCCAACTGTCACACAAGGGACAGATCTTGAGCCCTGAATGGCCCTCTGTCTTATTATCTCTCTATTTTTGTCTCCCATGCTGCAATCTTTTCAGAGCACTGGTGACCACTGACCAGAGCCCAATTTCCGTTTGGACTTTGCCCATATTATTACGGTCCATATGTTGCACTCGAACCAGAAGTGATTCTCATTGTAGAGGGAAGAAATAATATAAAAATGGAAATACAATGGTCACTCCATCTCCACTACTTTTCTTGCCTCTCATCGCTTAAATTATTTATAAATTAAGCCACATTGTGTGGCTGTGTCGGAGGATGCATTCTTGAAGCTTCGTTGAGAGTGATGCCCAAAGTGACTGCTGCGAACATGAATGTCGTTGATTAAATGTTGTAGTGACTTTTGTTTTATGGCCCATCTCTGAAAATTCATTGGAAGTCGTTGAAGTTGGAACTAGTATTGAACTGGTGTATGTGTTGAAGTTTTCTTATGGCATATACAAATTGTTGAATGGATGAATAGAGTTTTAAAACAAGGTCGTGGGTCAAATCCATGAAAAGTGTTGGTTTGAAAATATGGTATAAAGTGATATATGGTACATAAAGTTCACCCATATAAAGTACGTTCAATGGTTTTTTTAAAGGTTAAGTTTTTTTTTAATGAAAGTATTAATGTGTGAGGTTAAGATCGTATGAAGGTTATGGCATATATTTTATGAAGTGATACATGAGTATGTATGGAGTATGTATTATATGAGTGTTGTGTGGTGAAATATTAAGAGTGGTGCATATGTTATATGCATAGAATATATGCCTACATTTAAAGCTTTGTTTTTATAATATTAAATTAATTTTTTATGAAAATATATATATATATATATATATATATATATATATATATATATATATATATATTTATTGTAATTATTTTGGACATCAAAATCACATAGTTTTTTTTTATGATGCATTCACTAATCTATATTGTGGGAGTATTTCTCTCTCAAAAAGAGAAATATTCTGAGTTGTATTGAAAGATAAAGCACACTCTCATTTTCAATGAGTTGTGGAGAGGGGTTTGTGAAAGAGAAGGATACAATGCATCAGAAAAACCCAATTCGGATAAGGAGCTTGTCATTTGGGAAAACAAGAATGACAAGGCCTATGCCTTGATTGCAGTGTTAATAAATGAAAAGGCGAGTTACCATATTTCTCCATTTTCAAATTTCTTTGAAGCTTTAAATAATTTTAAGGAATTCTATGACTCACACTTTGAACTTGAAGTTGTTTAATTGATTATTCAGTTTTTCAGTATTGAATTGAAAAATGATGACCGTGTTGCCTTAGAATTAGAAATCATATTGATTATCCATGACATAAAATCCACTGGTGTTGAAATATATATTCCTTTCATAGCTTATGTCAAGGCAATATATCCCACCTACTCACAGTATCTTGATTCATTGCAAGCAAGTGGAAACCTTAAAGAGATTACCTTTGACTCCCTTGAGAAGAAGTTTTATGAAAGAGAGAAGGATTTTGGGAAGAAAACAATTCCTCAGTCTTCTGAATAAGTTGTGTGCCTTGCACAGAGGGAGAATAATCATGCACAAGATTCTTTTATAGGAAGAGGTGGACGAAGAGGAATAGGAAAAAGGAAATTTAGAGGTAGGGGGGAAAGACAATTCCAAGGGGAAAAGTATGATCTTCATTGAATACAATGCAATAGAGATGGACATGATGCATCAACATGTAAGTTGACTTGGGAAATAATTTAGTTGGAAATAAATGAAGGAAAAGGTAAAACACCTGACAAGGGGAAATGTAAAGCACCTAAGACCGCTCATTTGTTGTGGCACATTGTAATATTGGAGTCGTTGAAGAATTATTCAATGCTTCACTTGCTTCATGGAAAGCTGATTGGTTGCTTGATTTAGGAGAACCTTTCCACAAGAATTTGAGGAGATATTTCTTTGAAGAATTCACTAAAAATGTTGATGGAGTTGTATACTTTACAGACAAGTCAAAACTCAAGCCATCAGGGCTTGACACCACTAGGGTCAAACTTCCTGCTCTTCCAGAATTTCTACTACATGAGGTTCTCTACCTCTCGGAGCTGAGGATAAAATTGTTGTCTTTGTTCCACATCCTCCAGCAAGGACACTCCATTCATATATTTTATGGCAAGGTCGAGGTCACAAAAGCATTAGGTCACTCAATTTTCATGACGGGGATAAAAGAAGAAAGACTTCTGAAGTTGCAAGGAACCTATGTTCATGCAAAAAAATTCTCATACCATTCTCACTATGATGAAGGTACATTTCCATCAAGTATTTTATGGAATTCTATAATGGACATTTTAACTATGACAACTTTCATTTTTTGAAGAAAAATGGTGTTACTAGTTTTCCTACTATTCCTAGGAAACTTAAGCAATGTGATGCTTGTATTCAAGGAAATCACAACAAAAAGTCTTTTCATGATTCTCATTCCAGAGCAAATAGAAAACATGAACTCATTCATTATGATTTTTGTGGGATAATTCTTTTTCCTTATGAAATTGGTAATAAATATATGGTGACATTTATTGATGACTACACCAGAATGTGTTGGGTTTATTCATTGAAGAAAACATCTGAAGCTTTTGAAATATTCAAAAAAATACATGCATGGATTAAAAATTATGGACAATCTCATATTTACTCTATTTTCACCGATAATGGAAAAGAATACACTTCAAATGAAGTTGAAAACTATCTTCACCAACATGGGATCAAACATCAAACAATTGTGACTTATAATACCCAACAAAACAAAGTAGCTGAAAGAATGAACGGGGCAATATTAAATATGGTACATTCCATGTTTTTTTTCAAGAATTTTAAACTAATGCTTTGGGCTAATGAAGTTATATGTGTTGTGTATATAAAGAATAGGTTTCCATCTAATGCTATAAAAAACAAGACTCTCTATGAAATGTGGTATGGTCACATTCCTTCAGTAAGGCATCTCCTGTTTTTTGGTTCCACCTGTTATGCCTTGATACCTAAGGAACAAAAAAAAAAACTCAGTGCAAGGAGTCACAAGTGTATCTTCTTGGGCTACTAAAATACCTCCAAAGCATATTGCATCTATGTCTATGATGAAGTGAACAAGAAGTTTATAATATCTAGAGATGTGATCTTTCTTGAATCTTCCAAGACTGAAAATGTTGATTAGCGACAACTTGATCGCTTGGATAGATTCAAACATGCAAAGTATTTTCAAGGGTTTGATAATAATATTTCACATCTTGGGGGGGGGGGGGGATTCCCATACTAGATAAATCTATGGAATCTTCTTTTGATGCACTCTCTCCCTCGCATGAAGCTCTATCCACTGATGACACTTTGAGTGGAGTGATTGACAGAATTGGGAGACTAAATCTTGATTCATCCCCATCTCAGTCAATTGAGCAACCTGGGCCATCTCAAAAAGGTCCTCCAAAATGGATGACAAAGACACTTGAAAGTATTCATGCTGATGACATTGGAAAGATAGGAACAAGAATCTCAATCAGACAGAATGGAGGATATGTAGAAGATTTTGATTCACATGTTGATATGGATTTTTCTAATGTTTGTGAACTGAAATTTTCTACATATTTCAAACCAAATTCCTTTAAAGAAGTCACTTCTCATGATGAATGGGAAGAAGTGATGCAAAAATAATATGATGCCTTGATAAAGAATGGCACCTAGAAGCTGGTTGATACTCCATTGGGAACCAAACCAATTGGATGCAAGTGGGTATTCAATAACAAGTATAAATCAAATGGCTCACTTGACAAGCATAAATCCAGGATTGTGGAAAAAAATTTCATAGAAGGAGGGGTAAACTATGAGGGGAATTCCCCCCCATAGAAAAAATTATGGGCTACCATTAGGACATTGTTTTCTTTGGCAGCTCAGAACGGTTGGAAAGTCCATCAAATGGATGTAAAAATTTATTTATTGAATGGAGATATGGAAGAGAATTTATTTATGTCCCAACCAAAAGGATTTGTTATGAAGGGTTGGGAACACAAATTATGCAATATTTTAAAATCCTTGTATGGCCTCAAGCAAGCACCTCGTGCCTGGTATGAGAAGTTAACTGGGCATCTTCTGAAACTCAAATTCAAACATTATGATCTTGATAATCTAACTTTGTTTGTCAATAAAGTTGGAAAAATAGTTGTATATCTTGTGGTGTATGTAGATTATCTTCTGATGACAGGGCACAATGAGAGCTACATTGCATCCATAAAGAAGGAATTGAGGAAAGGTTTTGAAATGATATATTTGGGCTATGTTAACTACTATCTTGGTATTGAAGTAACTCAACATTCGAAGTTTATATTCCTCTCTCAAAATAATTACATTGGAGATATGTTCAATAGGTTTGGCATGAATAAGTGCAATTCTTTGACTACTCCAATAGAACAGAACTTAAAGCTCACATCCGCTAAAGGAAAGTAATTTTAGGATGCAACGAAGTATAGAAAGCTCGCAGGAAGTCTCAACTACCTGACTACTACTAGATCAGACATTTCATTTTTTGTTGGAATCCTCTCCAGGTTTATGAAAAGGCCTTGTGAGGATCATTAGTTTGATATAAAAATGGTTCTAAAGTACTTGAAGGGAACTCAAGACTTTGGAATTAAGTATACGTAGGTGGGCAACTTTAGCTTGATTGGATACTCTCATTCAGATTTCATTGGAGATAAAGAAAGTGGGGTATCTATTTTAGGTTATGTTATGAGTCTTGGATCAAGAGATGTATCCTCGAGGTCATGCAAATAATCAGTTCCAACAGATTCCACAACTGAGGAAGAATATGTGGCAGCAACTAAAGAAACAAAGGAAATAGTGTGGCTTAGGAAAATTCTAGAAGATTTGTAGGAGAAACAAGTGCATTCAACTCCTCTCTTGATTGACAAAAATTATGTAATAAATTTGGCCAAGAAACCAAAGTTACATGATCGAACGAAGCACATCAATAAAAAATACCATCTGATTTGACATCATGTTGAGGCCAAGAAAATCCACCTACGTCATTGTTCCACAAATGATCAGATCACATACATCTTCACCAAATTAATTGGAAGAGAAAAGTTTTAAATATTCAGAATGATGCTTGGACTCACCAATATCCCTTCATATTAAGGGGGGGAATATTGACACCTAATCTGAAAGAATTATTGTAAATATTGTAAATATTTTCAATTATTAATTTGAGAAAACCAAGAGACCTTGGAATTGGAGTCCCAAGAGTCTCTCCACTCATGTATAAATTCATGATATAGGTAATGCAATAAACAAATTAATTCAAATTTACCCTCCTAGCGTGACATCTATAAATGTATTAAACTTGATGGGTTTTGGATATATTTCATAGTTTCCTTTTGAAAAAAATTGTAACCTATGCAAGAAGTACTCTCACAAACAAGAAAGATTTGTAGAGGCATTATGGATACCCTCCCTAAAACCACAAAATCTGCAATGAGTGTTGTAACTAAGCAAAAGTTAGGAAATTTATTAAAAAGCATTAAACATGATCTACCTGAAAATCTCAATATGAAATTAGATAAATTACAATTTAAAAAAAATAAAGAAGAAGAAAGAGGAACACTTTATATTTTTTGTCCTAAGTGTAGAAAGAAACACTCTTATGAGAATTCCACTTGGATTCTATTGATATATGTGTTATTTGCGAAGGTGAAAATGTTATAAAGATATGTCCATATTTACCTAGACTTAAAGAAATTTATCATGGAAAAAATCAAGAAACAACACAATGAAATTCATTGGCACCTAAGAAACCTTGGAAAAATGGACCTTCAAGTAAGACAATAAGGATCTCAATTTATGAGCCCTCCTATGCCTTGGAAAACATATGTTCCACAACAAGTTCAAAAAACTCCATGGTAGCAAGGATGGAGAGGTCCTCCTTATAACAATATGCTTTCTTTTTCTTATCCCTTACCACCGCAACAACAATAATTTACACCATTTACACAGTCATACCATCCTTATCATCAGGATCAACAACCTGAATTAAAAATTCCACAAAAATTACAGTTATTACAACCACCCCATTCCCAACCTCCATGTCCTACAAAACTACCTTCTTAGCTAGTTACTAATCCCAATAACAAGACAAATAAAAATGTTTTTAATGTTAAATTTTCTCCCTTCCTGACATATTTGATCACACTATTTGGGTTGCAAGACATCCAACTTTTATCAAGGAAGGACCATAATAAAAAAAAAGACTCACCTATTATCATTATGGAAGAAACAAGGGAGGAAACTTGTAATCAAGAAAGTGATTCATCAAACAAATTTTGTTTTCCAAATTTAGAGTCTTTTCCATCCTCTAGTGTGCCACCTGTTATATATAAATTGGTACTGTTGTGTTGCTCCACCATACAACTTAGAGTAACTCTTTCAAACCAAATTTTGATTGAGGGTTAGCCTCTTCAACCTGAGAGGGCTCTCTCAACTTATCAAAGGATTTAATCAATTAGGTATTAAAACAGATGGCTAACTCTATGAATATTTTATTTTATGTGATTGCAAGTGAAAAATGAGGAAGATTCAACTACCATTGGGCTCATGGAGTCAGTAAAAGGGATTCAATGACAAACATTCCTACTTATGGAAACTGAGGCTTTTTCTGTTTCAATGATAGAACAACATTCACACATAGGGATAATCAGTAAATCAATGCTAAAAGGAAGTTAGAGCATGTATTACATGAATTCTAAGTAATTTAACATCAATACTACTGGAAGCAAGATATAAAATAAATACATAGAGCCATTGAAACACATCAAGAATCTCAGGTGTAGCAGGAAATAGTCACTGCCTTTCTATTACTGATATGAAGAAAAAGTACAACAATGGTTGCGTCAAAAGCATTCTTCCCACCCTTTGTTATTTGATCTTCTCTCTGTAAATAGACTATTTTTACATTACATAGGATCTTCCCAGCTGGCTATATCATTGAACCTTGACTTTGACACCTAATCACAACTGTAAACTATATTTCTCGAACATAAAAAGACACCTAGTCATTTAAGAGTTACTCTCCTAATAGGACTTTAATTAAATTTATTTCCTCCACTTCTCTAATATTGGGACCATTACATAGATAGAGATGAGATTATTGAATCACATTCTCCATGACTAAGACATGAATGTACTCCCCCAATAATTTAGCAACAACTGTCCTATTTTCTAGGAAAGGATTAACATTAACAAGAATTTTGTCTTCATGATGATTTGTGTGAATGACACACATGCCAAGTGATTAATGTTTACTGAGATGGCCTACTATATGTTTGGATACCTCCAGGTGGTTGAATAGTCTTCCATATGCCTTTCAAACCTTCAAAAACCTTTAAAAATACCTCGCTGCAAAACAGTGCATTCTTTAGGCAGTTTCGTAGAGTGCTCATTTTTGCCCATTAACCTTCTCTTCTACCACCTCTGCTAGTTAAAACTTATTTGTCAGGTAAAAATAGCTAAATACCATCAAAATTCCTCCTTATTTATCCATAAAACCGAATTTAAAGACAGAAAGAATTCTTCAGAAATTTCGTAGCGTTTTTTGGCCTTCAAGCCTGTAACTCGCTATGAAACTACCTGATTATGGAGAAAATTCAAAATTATCCCTTTTTCATCAAAATTTCACCTGTAGGTCTGAAAATTGATATAATGAAGGATGATAAGGCAAAATTGGTTCAAATTTCCTCTTACCCTTTTCAAAAAGAATCATTTTCACCTTTAGTAAGTTAATTTACCAATAAAATGACTCTGTTTTTTCTAAAACAATAGGGTTGAGAGATGAGCTCCTATCTCCCTATCCTTGATATATGTTGCAAAAAATTGGGAGTTTTTTGTAAATATGTTAATATTGAAGAAAAACCTCTTTTGGTTTTCTGAAAACCATCTCCAGCTGTCAGGAATCTGCTTTAGAAAAACGTGTCTAAAATAGGAAAATTTTGAATTCTGAAAATAAATCCCACATACCTCTTCGAATCTCCCAATTGGTAGCACCTATGAAAAAAGTGAAAGAGTTTATTTTTCCTTGTTATGTGTTTGAAAATAACCTCTCTTAGTATTGAAAAAATCATCTTTTTTCATCCATAATACTCTCTTTAAATTTACTGCTCACACAGTCCAAAGACAAAGAAAATTCCGTTGTAGCTCCAACAGAAATTCAAGCAACCTGAATTGGTGAATGCTTCCACAAAGATACGGTCCTCCATGAATATATTAATTTCCATGGGCTAATATCTAACCACAGAACCTCTTTTGTACACTTTACTCTTCATGGCCATCTCCCTTTATAACCAAGTTGCCTTCTTAAAAATGTGACACCTATAAAGAAACAAATTGGACAAGAAGCTCCTTGCCACAAAGCTAAAATTTCTAAAGTGACAATTGAATGATACATTCAAAGGATGAAGGGTTAATGACAGAGAGGAGATTGAGTGATTTTTTTAAGGAATGAAATTTAAATTCAAGAGGGATCATGCCAAAAAATGAGGAATGAAGTGTGATGATGGCACAAGTCAAACAACCAATCATGTGACTTTGGATTAACCCTAGACCTCTAAAAAAAATTGACATCTCACCATTTCCTTTTCAACACAAAAAAAACACATCTTCATATCAGTTTCAGTTATAATTTTGGCAGATTTTATATGAAAATTTTAGGTAGTTTTGTAGCGAAATCCACTGATTTTCCATTTAATTCGCTACGAAACTATGTAAAAATGAAAAGTGGAATATTTTTTGATTTAAAAACGTGGGAATGAAAACTAAATGATATGAGGTAGACTTGACTAATATGACATGGTTTGAGTGTTGGCAAAAGTACTGAGAAGGGGGGGGGGGGGGTGAATCAGTACTTAGATCTTATTGATAATTTAACTTTTTCTTTACTGAATTCCATTCGCAACTTTAATGAACCCAACTCGCGTATGCACGCAAATATACTAAAATAAACTTGTGTATACTGAGTTAACTTTATTTTTAGATAAAATTTCAGAAACAAACTTTAACTTCATCGTATCAGTTATGCATCATTTATTTAAGCAGTAAATATTTGCAGTAACAGTAGAATAAATCATCACATAAGAGCATCACAAATTAACACCAATATTTAAGGTGGAAACCTAATTCGGGAGAAAACCACAGCTTTTTTTGTCTCTGTCTTCAACATTTATTATATGGAAAATTGTTTACAATTTTGCACTAATGCAGGCTCATATCAGTACACAGGCATCTACATATATAAGGTTGCAACCTTATCTCATTTTCCAACTACTACTGGAAGGGGGCTACAACCCCCTGAACTCGTTTACCAGCCACTACTAGAAGGGAGCTTTAACCCCCTGATCAGAACACCAGCTTCTACTGGAAGAAATATTCTACTTCCACACTGAAGGCTTCAACCCTCAGAACCACTATAGACCACGTTTCATCAATTTATACTGGATCACACAGCTTCAACACGACTCTTCATAAAGATCAAAAACAATAAAATTCACCCAATACTTCAATCAGAACAGTGAGATCACTGTAATCAGAACACAGTAATAACCATATTTCAGAATCAACATGCAGAATCAAATTCAACCCTGAACATTCATTATCTCAAAATGCATATGCTACTTTTCTTTACTGAACCCACGTGTATACACACTTTCCTTCAAACCAACCTGCGTATAGATCAGTGAATACTAATATTCTATAATATGGTCAGTCTCAAATCTAGATCTGGGTCTTTCAGTCAAATATATTTTTAGTATTGCAGAACCCTTGATTAGTCAGACATCGAAAAAAATATTTACTAACTTATTCATCAAATTTGTACATTATCAACTTGGCAGCATATAAAACATTCAAGCAACCCAGATCTATGTGAGGACTTCATTGATAGACAGTAGAAATATAGCAGCAATAAACAGAAAACCTCTGCAATAAGCTTCAGAAAACCCTGACTTCCATACGCACTTTTTCTGAGACAAAGCCGCGTATATACACGCTTTTACCAAGACAGACTAGAGTATAGATCTGTAAATATTAACTTTGCATAATGTATCAGATCTATAGAGATTACCCATATTTCTTCACTTTACTTCAGCAAACATGCACCAGATCACAAATCTAATCATCTCTTCAATAGATAATGCAGGAACCTAGGCATTTCAGGTCTAGAGATACTGATCCATCATTTTATCCAAGGGTGCATCATAGATTCAGATCTACCAATAAAATAGAGTTCATCCCATGCAAATATACTTCAGATAGAAGTATTTAGTGACAGCCCTTACACATGCACACCTTTGCACTATGATATTCTTCTTCTTATATATATTTTAGTCTTTACCAATACCATGAGTCAAAACCACACAATTGTCAATGGTATTCTTGGATGGAATCAAATGGATGACACAACGCTCAATATTGTGGGCTAATACCATGGTAATGCCCCCTGGTATAATATTTTTAGAGCGCAAAAGTCATACGCGACTTGGATCGTTCTTATCTGCGTGTATACGCGACTTGGCCTGTACAAACCCGCGTATAGAACCTGCAATATGAAAATTAACCAATCTTCTGCTAGACATTACACATTTCTTCTAATAGACTACTGATATTCTTCAGAAGACATATACTCCATCTTTTACCAAAGAGTTTCCATCAAGGAAAACATATTAAGACATAATAATCATATTGCCAACAATCTTCCCCTTTGGACTTGATGGCAACCATGATGGTGTTTGATCACCAAAACAGATAGATACATTAAACATAACCATTATTCAAACACCCAAAATACTCTCCCCCTTTGACATTAAGAGAAAAGGGCACTATTTTAACCATGCTCCCCTAAGATCATGTTGAATCTCCAGACAAAATTTTCAGACTCTATAACTCAACCAAGTATGACCTTTCCTATCACCAAGGACTCATACTTACATCAATGATCCAACCAAGTGGAATTACATAATTGACTCAACTACCCAACCAAGTGGGTTTAAAAATTTGAACAAGTCCTTACATGACTGAAGAATTTACATTATGAGTATCAACATTCCCTTTTCATCAAATTACAGAAATGACTTTTCATAAGCAGGACCAAAAAATCCTCAAGAGAGAGATAATATCTCAAAAACCAATCAGACTGCCAACAATGCATCCTTTTCAACAAGGTAGGTGCTCCCCCTAAGCTTGTGCATCCTGAACACCTTCAACAATTGATTCATCAAAGCATCTTCATCAAGGAGATAAATATCAAAGAATTATACAGAAAGATGAATACTAGAACAACAACAGAGATTACCCAACAACGCCATAATTGTTCTAAATGCTGACCCAAAGAATTTATGTCAGCAAAACCTATACGTGGTTTTATGCACAAAAATTCACGTATATACACGATTCACCTTTATGAAACCAACGTATCAAATTTAAACTTCTGAAATTAAGAAGATTTGATCAAAGAGGCAGAGAAAACTCCCAACTTCTGTCTAAGATATTCGAATGCTTCCCTTGGAAGAGGTTTAGTAAATATATCAGCAACTTGTTCTTTGGAGGGAACATACTCCAATTTAACCTTTTTTTCAAGCACTTGTTCACGTAGGAAGTGATACTTGATAGGAATGTGCTTGGTCTTGGAATGCATAATAGGATTCTTTGAGATACTAATGGCACTTGTATTATCACATAAAATGGAGATGGAAGGTGAAAATTTTATTTGAATGTCTCGTAGAGTCTGCATAATCCAAAGGAGTTGTGTGAAACATGATGCAGCAACCACATATTATGCTTTCGCTGTAGATAAGGCAATAGAACTTTGTTTCTTGCTGAACCAAGATACTAATCGGGGCCCCATATAGAATGCACCACCACTAGTGCTTTTCAGATCATCAACATTTCCAGCCCAATCCGCATCTGTGTAAGCATGAAGAGTGAGATCAGAATTCTTTAGATACCATAGACCAAAGTCTTGAGTCCCTTGTAGATATTTTAATATTCTTTTTACAGCCTAAAGGTGAGACTCTTTTGGATTAGCTTGGAATCGTCCAACAATCCCAACTGCATGCATAATGTCTGGTCTTGTCCCGGTTAGATAAAGCAGACTTCCAATCATGAATCTATATTATGGTTGATTCACCGTGGGAGAATCATCATGAGAACTGAGGTTACATCCAGTTACCATTGGCGTACTCACAAGTTTGCAGCCTTCCATTCCATACTTCTTTAGAATTTTCTTAAGATATTTGGCTTGTGATAAAAATATGTCATCTCTTGCTTGTTGCACTTGTAAGCCAAGAAAGAATGTTAGTTCCCCTAGTAAATACATTTCAAATTCTTGTTGCATAAAAAAATCAAATTTCTGACCCATGGACTCTTAATTACTTCCAAAAATGATGTCATCAACATATACAACTACAATCAATAATTTATCATTCTCAATTTTTGTGTATAAGTTAGTATCAACAGATCCCTTTGAAAAACCTTGTTGATGAAGATATTTGTCAAGATGATAGTACCATGCCCTAGGAGCTTGAGACCATATAAGGCCTTTTTAAGTTTTCAAACAAGTTTTTCATCATTTCCCGGAATGAATCCTTTTGGTTGTTCTATATAAACTTCTTCTTCTAGATCACCATTGAGGAAAGCAGATTTAACATCCATTTGATAAACTTTGAATTGTTGAAAAAGAAAGAAACATTCTTATGGCTTCAAGTCTAGCTACAGAAGGAAATGTTTCCTCAAATTCTATACCTTCTTGTTAAGCATACCCTTTACAAACAAGTATATCTTTGTTTCTAATAACATCTCCATTTTCATTTAACTTGTTTTTGAATGTCCATTTTTTTCCAATAATATTTTTATCATGCGATCTTGGATCCAATTCCCAAGTATGATTCTCTTAAATCTAATCAAAGTTCTTCATTCATGGCTTGAATCCAACATTCATATTTACTAGCTTGATTTAAATTTTGTGGTTAAATAGTGGATAAGAATTCCATATAGCTAGGAGAACCTACAAGAGTTCTTCTTGTTTGGACACCTGATCCCTTTTCTCCCAAACTTTGAGATTCTGGATGATTCTTTTGAACATACCTAGATGGAGCCTTTTCAGATAGATCTTCTTCAAGTGGTTCATTGGGTTTCACCTTCTATATTGTTGCTATTTGATGCGGGAAAATATACATCATCATCTTCTTCATTTGTTGTTGTTGTTTCCCTTTTAGGAGTTGAGAGAGATTCGTCAATTACAACTTCAATACATTCAACAATCTTTTAAAGTATTTTATTGTAACATTTATATACTTTACTTCTTGAAGAGTAACCAAGAAATATTCCTTCATCTGCTCTAGGTTCAAACTTACCAAGTTTTTCATCATTTTTCTTGATAAAACATTTGCTTCCAAAAACTCTAAAATGCTTTAGAGTGGGAAGATTTCCATACCAGAGTTCATAAGGAGTTTTATCACTGTTTACTCGAACATGAGCCTTGTTAATAATACTTACTACAGTATGTGCTAATTCTCCCCAAAAGGTATTGGGAGTTCCATATTCATCAAGCATAGCCCGATCCATTTGTTGAATTGTTCTATTCATCCTTTCTGCCACGCCATTTTGTTGTGGGGTTCTAGCTACAAAAAACTGTCGTTTTATGCCATGATGTTCACACAAATCAAAGAATTCATCTGATATATATTCTCCTCCTCGGTCAGATCTAAGACATTTGATTTTTAGATCTAATTCATTTTCAACCAAATCTTTGAAGATCTTAAATTTTTCAAATGCTTCATCTTTATGTTTTAGTAACCCAATCCAACACATTCTAGAGAAGTCATCAATAAATAAAATATAGTATTGTTCTCCACGAGGTGACTTTTTCCTTACAGGACCACATAGATCAGTATGTATAAGTTCAAGAGGCTTACTTGTTGATCCTTCTTTAGCATTGAATTGCACCCTGGTTTTCTTACCAAATTAACATGATTTGCATATGGTACTTTCAGGTAGAGTGATGCTGGGAAGATCACGAACAACTTTGAGTCTACTGGATTTGCTTATTTGAGAGAAGCTCAAATGTCCCAACCTTCTGTGCCATAACCAATTTTCTGAAGATTTACCCAAGTAGCATATTTCTTGGCCACCTTTCAATATGTACAGATTGCTTGGTGTTCTAGTTCCTTTTATTACTGTTTTTCCTGTGTCAAGTTCATGTACTACACATTCTTTTGAACTAAAGACAACTTCATTTCCTTGATAACACATTTGACTGACACTTAACAGGTTGTTATTTAATCCATCCACATACATAACACTGTTAGATTTCACCTTTTCTTTTAGAAAAACATAACCTTTTCATTTAATGACAACAGGAGAGTCATTTCCAAAGGTAACATTCTTTTCTTTTTCTAGAGCATTATATGAAAGGAGTTTATTTCTATCACCTGTCATGTGTTTTTAGCATCCATTATCAATATACCATTGATTTTCTTCCCCTTCTACAAACAAAGCTATGCCACAAATTTCAACCTGTAAGTCCTTCTTTCTCCATATGTTGGAATTTGAAGGTATATGCTCTTTTCGCTGAAGTTTTCTCCTGCAATCAGATTCTTCATGACCAAATTTATTGCAATAAGCACATTCCATTTCATTTTGAAGAGGAGAAAAGTTGTTATAAGTATTCTTCTTTATTCCAATCTCATTTATTTGCTTTCTTGCTTCTCTCGTCATGATGGTTTTGTATGCAACACATTGAGCAGCTTTATGACCAAAATTATGACATGAGAAACATTTTCCATTAAAGAAGAAATTTATGTGATCATGAAACCTTCTATTTATGTTTACTTGCTGATTGATACTTCTGTTATTTTTCTTCCTTGTATTAAAGTGGTCATGATTTACCTATGAAGTTTATTTTTTCTTTTGCTGAGTGACAAAATGTAGCATGCTGGTTTTAGCTGCATTTAGATAAATTATTGTTGAAGACTGGGAGGATTCTTTGATATATCCAAGACCTGTCTTTATAAGAGGAGAGTGTTGTACCTTGATAATTTCATCTAAGGTTTCAGATCCTTTAGCAAATCTAAGATTTAAATTTTTCACTTTCTCAAGTTCCTTTCTTAGACTTACTATTTCACATTCTAATTTCTCATTGTGTTTCTCCTTGTCTATAAGTTGATTCTTTAGAGTATCTATGGCAATTTTTTTTTCTTCCAAACATATTTTGAGATGATTTATTTCTTCAAGAAAATCATTTTCTTCTAATGCATCCATAAAAGTATCTTTAGCCTCACTAGAATCTTTTCAAAAGCCATGAGTAGTCTAATATCTTGATCAGATTCTCCTTCTTCACTATTTGATAGACCATCACTATCTTCATGAGTATAATAGCTTTTTATATTGATAAACCATTTCTTATTTCCTTTTGCCACTTCCTTTCCCTTTTCATGACTATCTTTATGGGGACATTTAGCAGCATAATGACCAACTCTTCCACAAGCAAAACATTTAAAAGGAAGCTTACCTTTGAACCTTCCAGTGCCAAGTTGTATATTCTTTACGAAATTTATCTCATCTTCTTCTGTAATATGCCCTGATCCTTCTTGTTCTTCCACCTCCTTTCCTTTTGTAGCAGCTCTGAAGACAACTTCTTTGAATTAAGATGGACCTCCTTTTCTCATTTCACAAGCAGTCAGAATCCCATGAAGTTGAACGATAGTAAGAGTTTGTAGATCCTGCTTCTCTTCAATAGCAGACACTTTTGACTTGAATTTGGGAGTTAGAGATCTTAAAACCTTTTCTACCAAAGTAGTGTAAGTTATGGTTTCACCTAGATTTCTCATACGATTTACAATATCATCTAGACGTAAAAAGAAACTGAGAATGATTTCCTCATATGAATTATGAGTTTTTCATATTGAATTCTGACAGTTTGGAGTTTAGAATTTTTTACCTTGGCATCACCTTCATAGCTTAGAATTATTTTTTCCCATATCTCCTTTGTTGTATTCAACAAGTATCACTTTGACAAATTCTGATTCAGTCAAACTTCCCAATAATGCATTGACCACCTTTGCATTGGTTTATAATTCTTTCTTGGTGTTGCATCTATTGGAACTAAAGCTGGATATTGATAACCTCCTTCAACTATAGCCCATGAATCTGTTCCAAGAGACTGAAGATAGGATCTTGTCCTTGTCTTCCAGAAGATTAAATTGTTTCTATTGAAGAGAGGAGGCCTGATAGATTTTGTCCCATATTGATTGCTCATCTTAGTTGATCTTCCTTCTAGCGATTAAGCTTCTTCATAAGGACCTGCTCTGATACCAATTATTGGGAAAAGTACCGAGAGGGGGGGTTACTGATAATTTAAATTTTTCTTTACTGAATTCCATACGCGACTTCAATGAACCCAACTCACGTATGCACGCAGATATACCACCAGAAACTTGTGTATACTAAGATAAATTTATTATTAGATAAACTTTCAGAAACAAAATTTAACTTCATCTTATCATTTATGCATCAGTTAGTTAAGTAGTAAATATGTGCAATAACAGCAGAATAAATAATCACATAAGAGAATCACAAATCAACACTAAGATTTAAGGTGGAAACCCAATTCAGGAGAAAACCACCACTATTTCCATCTCTGTCTTCAATATTTATTATATGGAAAATTGTTTACAATTTTTTACTGATGCAGATTCATATTAGTACACAGGCATCTACCTGCAGAAGGCTGTAACCTTCTCTCGTTTTCCAGTTATTACTGGAAGGGAGCTACAACCCTGAACTCGTTTACCAACCACTTCTGGAAGGGAGCTTCAACCCCCTGATCAGAAAAACCAGCATATACTGGAAAAGAGCTTCTACTTCCACACTGAAGGCTTCAACCCTCAAAACCACTGCAGACCATGTTTCATCAAATTTCATACTGGATCACACAGCTTCAACACAACTCTTTATAAAGATCAACAACAATAAACTTCACCCAATACTTCAATCAGAACAATGAGGTCACTGTAATTAGAACACAGTAATAACCAAATTTCAGAATCAGTATGCAGAATCAAATTCAACCCTAAACATTCATTATCTCAAAATGCATATGCTACTTTTCTTTACTAAACCCGCATGTATACATGCTTTCCTTCACACCAACCTATGTATATATCAGTGAATATTGATCTTCCAGAATATGGTCAGTCTCAGATCCAGATCTGAGTCTTTCAGTCAGATATCTTTTTAGTATTGTAGAACCCTTGATTAGTTAGACATCATAAAACATATTTACTAACTCATTGATCAGATTAGTACATAATCAAATTAGCAGCATATGCAACATTCAAGCAACCTAGATCTATGTGAAGACTTCATTGACAGACAGTAGAAATACAACTGCAATAAACAGAAAAACTCTGCAATAAGCTTCAGAAAACCTTGAATTCCATACGTGATTTTTCTAAGACAAAGTTGCGTATATATGCACTTTTACCAAGACGAAATAGAGTATAGGTCTGTAAATATTAACTTTTCAGAATGTGTCAAATCTATAGAACTTACCCAGATTTCTTCACTTCACTTCTGCAAACATGCACCAGATCATAGATCTAATCATCTCATCAATAGATCATGTAGGAACATAGGCATTTCAGGTCTAGAGATCCTGATCCATCATTTTATCCAAGGGTGCATTATAGATTCAGATCTACCAATAAAACATAGTTCATCCCATGCAGATATACTACAGAGAGAAGTATTTAGTGGCATCCCTTACACATGCACACCTTTGCACTATAATCTTCTTCTTCTTATATATATTTTAACCTTTACCAATACCATGAGCCAAAACCACACAACTGCTGATGGTATTCTTGGACGGAATCAAATGGACGACATAGCGCTCAATAATGTGGGCTAATACCATAGTAATGCCCCCTAGTATCATATTTTTAGAGCGCAAAAGGAATATGTGACTTGGATCATTCTTATTTGCGTGTATACATGACTTGGCCTATACAAACCCGCATAGAGAACCTACAATATGAAAATTAACCAATCTTCTATTGGACATTACACATTTCTTCTTATAGACTACTGAGCTTCTACAAAATACATATACTCCATCTTTTACCAGAGATTCTCCATCAAGGACAACATATTAAGACATTAGAATCATATTGCCAACATTGAGGTGGGTTTTAGACTTAGGGTAGACATCACCATATGCAAATTTTTCAAAAATTTCATGAAAATGACTTATGAGATAGCATGAACCTAGGTGAATGACATGTATAACCCTATCAATGAAAGTGTTAAAACTAATGAGTGATAACAGTGGCTCCATTAGGGATGGTGTGCCCCTATGGTACCGCAAATAATATGTAGTTCCAGTGCCATCTTTGTTGAAAACAAAACTTCTAAAATTCACAAAGCCTTATTCAAACTCTTATGGCCTTATCCTTGGGCTAAATCTTGATGATTACTGCTGAAGAACCAAATCTGTACATGTTGAAAATATGCTCAGACTACTTGAGCTTATTCACACACACTCCTACCTACCCTAATAGTTGCAATCTTCATCTTTGATTCAAGCGACATGAAACCTAAAATAAATCCAAACAATGAGTTGATTTGATACCTGAACTCCTTGATTGTGCTTAAACCAAAAGAAAAATGTATTCTAAAATGATAAAGGTAACATAAAATGGGTATGTTTTTCATAGTGAAAAAATAATTGAAAAGTTGGACTATAGAAATCTTCCATGTAATCAACTTTGGGATCATATAAGACATAGTTTATTGATATCCCTTTTAATATCTCAATGAAAAATTGATCCTGGATATCCTTTTCATTTTCTTCATCAAGGCTAAACCTTGATTCCAACTCTACAATATCAAACTCATAACCATATTCTTCCTCTATCTGCAAGTCAAATGGTATAAAAATTTCCTCCTTTTTTGGAGGAGGAAGACTTTCCAAGAACTGTTTAGGATCTTGGAAATCATATGATTCAATCTAAACATCCAATAATTCAAATTCATTTTCTAATCTTTCAGCAACTAAATCAAGAAAACAAATTTTATTTTCAGGTGTGAGTCGACTAGAGTTCAAAAAACGGAATACTATTGTTGAGAAATGCTCATCTATCTCAAATTTTGCTAACTCATCCCTTACACTTTGTAGCATTTCATCATATAAAGGGTTTTCCACATACCCTGTCATCTTGGATCACCATAAATAATCAGAAATCTAGATTCTTCCCCAGTGAAGTCGCTCTGAACTTTGAAGCTTGGGATCTTTAACAATGGAGTCGCAGGGTGAATGGTGTAACCTTCTTGTGTTGGCTTATATTCACCATCAGAAGTCAAATCTAAAATTTTTCATTCTTCCTGGAGAAAATGTACACCTTCGTCTCCCCGACAATGGCGCCAAAATGTTATCTCTAAATTGGTACTGATGGGCTGCTCCACCAGACAACTTAGAGTAACTCTTTCAAACCAAATTTTGATTGAGGATTATCCTCTTCAGCCTAAGAGGGCTCTCTCAACTTATCAAAGGATTTACTCAATTAGGTATTAAAACAAATGGCTAACTCTATGAATATTTTAGTGTATGTGATTGTAGGTGAAAAATGAGGAAGATTCAACTACCATTGGGCTCATGGAGTCAGTAAAAGGGATTCAATGACAGGCATTCCTACTTATGGAAACTGAGGCGTTTTCTATTTTAATGATAGAACAACATTCACACATAGGGATAATCAGTAACTCGATGCTAAAAGGAAGTCAGAGCATGTATTACATGAATTCAGAGTAATTTAACATCAATGCTACTCGAAGCAAGATATAAAGGAAACACATATAGCCATTGAAACACATCAAGAATTTCAGGGGAAGTAGGAAATAGTCACTGCCTTTCTATTACTGATATAAAGAAAATGTACAACAGTGGCTATGTCAAAATAATTCTTCCCACCCTTTGTTATTTGATCTTCTCTCTGTTGGGACTTAGAAATGTCGTATTTCCATCCACCTTTCCCTTCACTATTCCTTACATTTCATCATCCCATTAACCTTTCATTACATCATTTTCATAAATACATTTGGGTTTCACCTTCTTATTTTCCACTTTATTCATTTTTGTATTATAAGTGAGTTTATGATTAAATATTAGAAAATATACATGTTTTTATATATATCTCAAGAATGTGTGAGCTTTGTAATGTGTAGGAGAAATGTGAAGGATTAATTCTAAGAGACTTCTGGAATATCTCCTCCACCATATTAAGGGGATAATTATTCAAGCCTATTCCTAAGGAGAAGATCATGGAGGATTTGGTTGGCATAACCTATTCAAGATATGTGAGAGATGTGTGGAGGATTCAAAGGGATCATGTCTTGTAATAATGGGAAAGTAGTTGAGAGTGGTTGAATGAGATGGTTATCTTCTTCATGTATATAAGAGAGTGCTCTCTCTTCATTTTGATTAGCTCAGGAGAATTCAGAATTCATTAGTTCATTAGATTAGTTTTGGAGTTTTCAGAGATAGTCTTGTAATTAGGAGAAGGGGATTCTTAACTGTGATTCATATTCTTTTATTGTATTCTTTCATGGTTTGTCATTTGATTCTTGTAATGTAATTTGAGATAGCTTTATTGTTGTGAGCTCACATATGTTGTTTTTCATTCAACTCTTCACATGTTTTATTGCTTTTCCTTTATGCAATTTTCTACTTTCATAGTTAATGTTTCAATGTCTTCCTAGATTAATTTGATTTCAGTAATTTAGATTAGATTAGTTCCACTTCGGTCATGCATATATAGTGCATGTGCTTCGTAAGCCTATGAACCTTGGATTCAAAAATTAAATGGTTGGGCAAGTACTACAACAGAATTAAACGACAATAGTTTCACCGAACATTTTGGCGCCGTTGCTGGGGAAGCACGATGGATTGAAGTTCAGTTTGATTTTTCATGCAAGTGTGTTTAGACATGTTCCTAACTCCGAGGTGACAGGGTTGTAAGACATGGGGAACAGCCTACGCATCGTTCGACATACTGTAACGGGCTCAGCCTCATATGGTTCAGGACATGTAGTTGTGGCTGATATCAGGAAACAGGTGCTGAAGATTCCTGCTTGAGGAATAGGGTCCTGTTCTCCATTGATTAATCTTATTTTTCTGCAGTGTGACTGATATCAGGAAACATGTGCAGAAGATTCCTGCTTGGAGGAATAGGGTCCTGTTCTCTGTTATGGTTGATTGATATTCTTTCCTGAAAGTGTGATTTTCAATTTCTGCAACTGTGTTTGATTTCCACAACTGTGAAGAGTGTTTTTTTCTGTTTCAGCATGAGTGCTTTTATTTATGCAAGTAGTTTATTTTCATTTAATATTTTTAGATTTAAGTTTTGGGTACAGTAAGAATCCATTTTTCAACATGGTTTAACAATGAGTGTCAGCTTGGAACTACTCACTCAGATCCTAGCAGAAGTCAAGATCTCCTCTTCCTTGGAAGAAGAGATCTTGACAAGAATTAAAGGTTCAACTACTCCCCAAGAAACAAGCGAAGATTCAACATCTGAAGAATCCTTCACATCTGATGGCGAACAATCATTTGAACAGGAGATTGAGGAAGAAGAAGAGGAGCTACAACATGATCTAAGTAAGAGAAATTGTGCCTATCAAAGCCTTGTCGAACAATGGTTCCAGGTAAGTACTCGATTAGAGTCGTCTTTTTATTTTTATTTAGTTGATTTGCAGTTTCAGCAACTAGACTCATTCACTCTGGAATATTTTCATTTTTCATTTGAGCAATTGCTATTGAATATATTGTTGTTACTGCTACGTGAATGGCTTCATTGGAAATTTAATTACACGTAACTAATTTTTAAAATTCTAATTAGTATAGAGTAGGTAGGGTTTCATTTTCAGTTTTTGCTTTCATTCTTAATTTTTCTTTTACCTAGAATAAGTATGCTTTCTTCCGCAATTAGTGCAATCGGGAGGATCAGAAAATAAGAATGATTTAGATCAATTTCAGGAATTAAAAAAAAAAAAATTTGTTTTGCAATATGACTAATTGATTTTAACATTAATTTGCAAATCATTTTTTTTCTCTTTTCTCCATTTGCTAATTTTTTTTTTTAATAAATTGAGGCTGAATAAAAACAAACTGAGTTTTTATCTGAACAGTGGCTGAAACTGTGTCTAGCGTTTTTATCTGAGCAGTGGTTGAAACTGTGTCTAGCTTGCAATGGATTACGTTTTCTGGGCATACTAAAATCTGCAGCAAGCAATTAGATGATAAAACCTGCAAAAACAATTAAATTTGAAATTTCCCAGGTTCATCGTTTCGCTTCAATAAAATAACTGTGAGTTTTGATGCCATCTCTCTGCCCACTATTCATAAACCTGCAATTAGCAACAACAAACCAAAATGATGAGCAACAAACAAATGAAACCGCAATAAAGTAAAAGATAATTCTTATTTCTTTGTTTGCATAGCTGGATTTTATCCCGTGATTAATTCTCATGTTTAATTTGGGGTTTCATAACAAAATCTAGGATACTATGCGGATATTGATTGAAAAATATGGGCCAAAATCCGCGGGTTTTTACACTATCTTTAGCATCTCAAGTTAATAGGAACTAATTCCATCATTATCATTACAGATAACTATTTTTATGGATTGGCTTTCCTAAATCTTCTATCCATCGGCATACTTTATTGAGATTAAACGATTATGCTGTTGCTTATTAGACAGATCCCTTCCTTACTGCTGCAATTTTTTCTCCATCATTTGTCTTGGAGGAAGCATATCCAGTTGAAAGAGAACACAGCAGCGGAAGCAACTTGTCAAAGAAAACTTTGACTGCTTTGTGTCTTGTAAAACTACAATTGATGATATTCAGTTGAAATTAAAACAGATAGAGTCCAATCCATAAGGTGTAGGTACAGTTCACCTCAGTAACGTTGTTCATGATGTGCATATTGTTGCAAACCATGCTTTTGGGCCCCTTTTTGAACGCTAGGCTAAAGCTAAAAAAAAATAAGGTCTGTGCAAGGGATGCTGCAAAGATTTCGTACCATATTCAATTTTCCTAGCGCAATTAGGGCATTCATCAACAAAGGGGAGTATGACTTGGCGGTCAGAGAATATAGGAAAGCGAAGTCAATTGTGCTGCCTTCACATGTAGGTATACTAAAGAGAGTTCTCGAAGAAGTTGAAAAGGTTGTGCAAGAATTCAAGGCGACGCTTTACAAGTCTATGGAGGACCCTCAAGTAAAACAATCTAACCTTGAGAATACCATCAGGCTATTGCTGGAGTTGGAGCCTGAGTCAAATCTAGTTTGGCATTATCTTAATATTCAGAACCACAGAATTCGTAGCCTCTTGGAAGGCTGCACATTTGATCATGAGGCACAAATGGATGCTCTATAGTGCCATGTCCGTGAACGTGCGAAGCAGATTCAGCAAGAATCAAATAAGATTTGTACAGTAGATTATTCTCTTCTGTTGGGTGATAATGATATAAGAGCAGAGTCTCATCTTAAAGAAGCGACTGGTGAAGAAGCAGATGCTCTTCGAGGAAGACTCATTCGTAGACTTACATCTGTCACTATGCACCATGTACCAACATTTTGGACATTAACTCTTTCGATATTCAATGGGAAGTTTGCCAAGGTAGGTTCAACAAATGGCACTCCTGTTTCAGTGAAACGTGAAAGAAGTACTGCTAGACAAAACTCCTTTGAAGACAGCCTTGGTGATGTAAAGTATTCAAATCATTCCTTGGAGGAAGTTGTTGGAATGGTACAGGACATTATATATGTTTATGAAACTAAGGTACAAAATGCATTCCAGGAACTTGAAGAGTCCAATGTTCTTCGTCCATTTATGAAACGAGAAATTCGAGAAATATCTAAAGCATGTTCTGCCTTTGAAGGGAAGGACTGTGCACCCATGAATGCAGTGCAAACATTTTTTGCATTACGAACAAAAGTTATGAAGGTGTTCATATTGAGGCTCTGCTATTGTCAATGATGAATATTGGGTGCCAGTATCTATTCTTGAACATAATGGATCAGCTTTTGCTATTTCTTCTTTGCCTCTATCCTTTCGTGAAATGCTGGTCTCTGCAATGGATGAAATTAGTGAGTTGGTGGAAACTTTGAAGTGTGATTCGTCAAAGGCCCACGATATGAATATGGAAGTTCAGAAAATGCAGGATTCTGTGAGATTCACCTTTTTTTAATTCTTTTCTAGAGTTTGCAGGATCTTTGGAGAAAATTGCAAGTTTACTTGGGGCAGCAGCAACAGCATATCTTCTGGATGATGGATTTCACTGGGGAGGGGCAACTCCTGTTAAAGGTGTACATGATGCAGCTGTGGGATGCGCTTTCAGTGAAAACATTGTTCACCACGAATTTTTCAAGGACAATCCAGATTTTCACAACCCAAAATATAACGCAAAATACGGGCTATACTCTGAAGAATGTGGACTGGACTACGTTCTTATGTCATGAGGTCACGATGAGTGTATGTACCTGGTGGCTAAAATGAATAACACAACATTACCTCCTGCAGCTCTCTTCATCATAAGATTTCACTTTCTACGTCATGAAGATGCGTACATGCACTTGCTGAATGATGAAGATAAGGAGATATTCAAGTGAGTTAAAATTTTCAATAAATATAACTTATACAGCAAGAGTAAGGTTAGAATTGATGTGGAGGAAGTGAAGCCATATTATCAGATTTGAAAATCCTGTGGAAAATTTTAAATCTCCTTCGTCTCAATTGCCAGTATAGCGACATCAAAAAAAGACTGCTTTGTTCTGTGAACGGATTTGTCATACTGATTGAAACTCTGAGCCTTATTTCAATAAAAAAGGTTCCTGTGGGTAAGGTTCCAGTGGGAATTTCAGCTAAAAATATTGCAGATATTCAGGGCCATTTTCAGCCATACCTATCTAGTCATGTGGATTCTGTTACTGTGGGTTGGAGTTCAGGACAAATGGGATTTCGCTCTTCAGATACTACAATGCCATCGCTTCCAATTTCTTGAATCAATTTAACGGTGCATTTAAGAAACTGATTTAACTTTCAAAGCCTTATTAACATGAATCGGAAAGAAACTAAAGACTTTCTAGCGCCGAGACAGTATTGCTACACTTTGCAAAGCATGCCAAGAAATGGAGATCTGACTTTAATTTTTCCTGTTTTGTTTTTCTTTTTTCCTTTTCTTTTGGTGTGTATTATCAACATGAAAATTGCAAATGGACCTTTTTAATAAATTTCTGAAAACAATACGAATGCATGTTTTTATGCTTAACACTAATTTGTTTTCTTGAAGTCACTTTGACAGCCATCGATTAAATCAGCGCAGGTGACAAGTTAACACACACTTTATTTCTTTTGCTCGCATTTGTACTTATTCTTGCATCTTACGTTTTACAATGCTCTCACGAAGTTTTCATACAGGATTTGTACTAAGTTTTTTTCAGGTTTCAGAAATGATCGCATTTTGCTGCTGAAGTGATTTTCAGAGATGACATAACTTTTTGAGAAACATGCTTTGATAAACAGCTTGAAGGAGCTGTAACTCATCATAAACATCATAACGTTTGATGTTATCCAAAAACTTTTTGCGCCTCTTGATGTTTGTTGTTACACAACGACCATGCTGATACACCAACATTTCCACTTTTTCCATTATCCATGTTGTGACAATGTAACATTTCTCCTTCAGAGATGATTGACCATCCTTGTGTTGAAGCCCATTTTCCATTACCTTATCTTTCACGACTTCATGCACAGTTATTTTTCTGAAATCGCATACATTCCTTTATCCTTTTCAATTTATTTGCCTTCTAGTTTGCCTTCTGAATAAAACTTATCCCCTTTCCATAATTACATTGCCTTGCTTTCCTCTCCATGTTGATCCACACTGCTTGTCCGTGATTTCTTTCCATTTATAGTCCTACCAAATCTCTTTGTACAAACTCGCGTTGACTAATATGGGATTCCTTAAGGCCCACCTTTCAACAAGTCTTGACCCATCGACCTCAGCACCTTATCTGGGAAATAGACTAGAGTTCCTTTTGGGTACCTTGATACTTGCATGCCTTAATGGCAAGTTCTCTCGCTGACAATCATGGGAATACATCAATGTCCCTTGATCGTCAGATCTTGCAAATGGCTCGACGTCAACCCCTCTATTCACATTTCGCAAGATGTACTCGGGTACCTTGGCACTCATTGACATCAATGGTGAGTTTTCCTTGCATTGGTTAATGGCATGCATCAATGGCAGGCAATCCAATGATTTTTCTTCATGCTCGACATCAACACATTCTTTCGCATGATTAGACTTGTACCATCAGTTTTGTAGCAGACGAAGACTATACACTTTTTCACGACTCCCTCAGCAGTTACCGCAGCATGAATTCTGATTGATGAGAGTACCACAATTCCACTTTAAGCCTTTATCTTTTCCATGATTCAGCATCAGCAGTTCAGATTCCTTCATTTCCCAGGATCCAGTTACAGCAACATCAACATTCACAGTTACATTTTCATGATCCTGCTGTAGTAAAACCTTCCATGTTCTAGCAGTTACATCAGTTGCAGCTATGACACCAGTCACGTTTTCATGATTCAGCAACAGCAGCAGCTACATTCCTATTGCATAGTTCATCATTCTTGGGTAAGTGGAAGTATGTTGTTTTCTAATCTTTAATCATGCAATTCCTTATATGCTGGCTTGAATATTCTGGAAAATTCCCTAATCATGCTCCATTCCCTTTCATGACCCACGCCAAGTTGCATGAGGACATGCAATCAATTCAGTTGGGGGGGGGGGGGGACTATATTCACTACATATTCACTACCATGATTCCATTTCTCCACCACTATCACTCCATTTTTTTTTCTCATTCACCATTTACCAACATTTATTTTCCAACAATACTTTGTTGCACTTTGCTTCATACGCATTAATATACATATTGGCATGCTTCATGAATATTACAAAAGGGCTTTCTTATGCACATTGATAGCTTATGATTTCCAGTGAGTGTTTACATTATTATTGCAGCAAGAGAACAAGAAGCGAAATGAATGTTGTTAACACAAGAACCAACATTCTTTGTATTCATGGTTGTCACACAAGAACCAACCATAAGAAAAGAGAACAGAAAATGAAATGAATTTTGTTAACACAAGAACCAACATTCTTTGTATTCATGGTTGTCACACAAGAACCAACCATAAGAAAATGTAAGTTGTTACTCATATCCTTCACATATCTTGGAAACATTCATCATCATGTAAAGCCAAAGTTCAGATGCCAAATGTTCTTAAAAGAGATCCATGCATGGTTGCATGAGGACATGCAACAAGTTCAGTTGGGGGGGATGTTGGGACTTAGAAATGTCGTATTTCCATCCACCTTTCCCTTCACTATTCCTTACATTTCATCATCCTATTAACCTTTCATTACATCATTTTCATAAATACATTTGGGTTTCACCTTCTTATTTTCCACTTTATTCATTTTTGTATTATAAGTGAGTTTATGATTAAATATTAGAAAATATACATGTTTTTATATATATCTCAAGAATGTGTGAGCTTCGTAATGTGTAGGAGAAATGTGAAGGATTAATTCTAAGAGACTTCTGGAATATCTCCTCCACCATATTAAGGAGATAATTATTCAAGCCTATTCCTAAGGAGAAGATCATGGAGGATTTGGTTGGCATATCCTATTCAAGATATGTGAGATATGTGTGGAGGATTCAAAGGGATCATGTCTTGTAATAATGGGAAAGTAGTTGAGAGTGGTTGAATGAGATGGTTATCTTCTTCATGTATATAAGAGAGTGCTCTCTCTTCATTTTGATTAGCTCGGGAGAATTCAGAATTCATTAGTTTATTAGATTAGTTTTGGAGTTTTCAGAGATAGTCTTGTAATTAGGAGAAGGGGATTCTTAACTGTGATTCATATTCTTTTATTGTATGCTTTCATGGTTTGTCATTTGATTCTTGTAATGTAATTTGAGATAGCTTTATTGTTGTGAGCTCACATATGTTGTTTGTCATTCAACTCTTCACATGTTGTATTGCTTTTCCTTTATGCAATTTCCTGCTTTCATAGTTAATGTTTCAATGTCTTCCTAGATTAATTTGATTTCAGTAATTTAGATTAGATTAGTTCCACTTCGGTCCTGCATATATAGTGCATGTGCTTCGTAAGCCTACGAACCTCGGATTGACAAATTAAATGGTTGGGCAAGTACTACAACAGAATTAAACGACAATAGTTTCACCCAACACTCTCTATAAATAGACTCTTTTACATTACATAGGATCTACCCAACTGGCTAGATCATCGAACCTTGACTTCGACACCTAATCACAACTAAAACTATATTTCTGGAACATGAAAAGACACCTAGCCATTTAAGAGTTACTCTCCTAATAGGACTCTAATTACATTTATTTCCTCCACTTCTCTAATAGTGATACAATTACATAGATAGAGATGAGATAACTGAATGGAATTTTCCATGACTAAGACGTGAATGTACTCCCCCAATAATTTAGCAACAACTGTGCTATTTTCTAAGAAAGGATTAACATTAACAAGAATTTTGTCTTCATGATGGTTTGTGTGAATGACACACATGCTAAGTGATGAATTTTTGCTGAGATGGCCCACTATCTGTTTGGATACCTCCAGGTGGCTGACTGGTCTTCCATATGCCTTTCAAACCTTCAAAAACCTTTAAAAATACCTCACTGCAAAACAGAGGATTCTTTAGGAAGTTTCGTAGCGTGATCATTTCTTCCCATTAACCTTCTCTTCTGCTACCTTTGCTGGTCAAAAAGTATTTTTCAGGTAAAAATAGCTAAATACCATCAAATTCCCTCCTTAGTTCTCCATAAAATTGAATTTAAAGACAAAAATCATTCTTCAGAAATTTCGTAGCATTTTTTGGCCTTCAAGCCTCAAACTCACTACGAAACTACCTGATTATGGAGAAAATTCAAAATTATCCCTTTTTCATCAAAATTTCACCTATAGGTCTAAAAATTAATATGATGAAGGATGATAAGGCAAAATTGGTTCAAAATGCCTCTTACCCTCTTCAAAAAGCATAATTTTTACCTTTAGCAAGTTAATTTACCAATAAAATGACTGTGTTTTTTCTGAAACAATAGGGTTCATATATGAGCTCCTATCTCCCTATCCTTGATATTTGTTGCAAAACGGGAGGGTTTTTTTTGTAAATAAGTTCATCTTGAAGACAAAACTCTCTTGGTTTTCTGAAAACCATCTCCAGTTGTCAGGAATATGCATTACAAAATGTGTCTAAAACAGGAATATTCTGAATTCTAAAAATAGGTCCCAAATACCTCTTCGAATATCTCAATTGGAAGAACCTGTGAAAAAATTGAAAGAGTTTATTGTGCCTTGTTCTATGTTTTAAAATAACCTCTCTTAGTATTGCATAATTCATCTCTTTTCATCCATAATCTTCTCTTTAAATTTACTTCTCACAGAGTCCAAAGACAAAGCAAATTCCCTTGTAGCTCCAAAAGAAATTCAAGCAACCTGAATTGGTGAATGCTTCATAAAAGATATGGTCCTCCATGAATATATTAAGGTCCATGGGCTCCTATCTAACCACAGAGCCTCCTTTGTACACTTTCCTCTGCATAGCCATCTCCCTTTATAACCAAGTTGCCTTCTTAAAAATGTGACACCTGTAAAGAAACAAATTGGACAACAAGCTGCTCGCCACAATGCTAAACTTTCTAAAGTGACCACTGAATGATACATGCAAAGGCTGAAGGTTTAATGACAAAGAGGAGCTTGGGTGATTTTTTTAAGGAATGAAATTTAAATTTGAGAGGGATCATGAAAAAAAATGAGGAATGAAGTGATGATGGCATGAGCCAAACAACCAATCATGTGACTTTGGATTAACCCTAGACCTCTAAAAAAACCTGGAATCTCACCATTTCCCTTTTCAACACAAAAATAACACGTTTTCATAACAGTTTCAGTTATAATTTTGGCATATTTTCTATGAAAAGTTAAGGCAGTTTCATAGAAAAATCGACTGATTTGCCATATAATTCGCTACGAAACTGTGTAAAATTGACAAGTGGAATATTTTTTGATTTAAAAGAGTGGGAATGAAAAATAAATTATATGAGGTAGACATGACTAATATGACATAGTTTGAGGTGGGTTCTAGACTTAGGGTAGACATCACCCTATGAAAAATTTTCAAAAATTTCATGAAAATGACTTATGAGACAGCATGAACCTAGGTTAATGACATGTAGAACCCTATCAATGAAAGTATTAAAACTAATGAGTGATAACACCACCCTACTTAGAAATGATGATTTTAAAAAATCCTACCGAACACCCATTATTTTATTTGGTTTATGAAATGAGAAGTGCTTGCATCAAAGCCCCCATGTTGCAAGATATTAGTGATATTTCCCTATACACTAAAACTGTTAGGGACATTTTCCTTGCAAAAATAAGAGAGGAAGAATATTGAGCCAAAAACTATTAATTTAGTTTGGAGAACAACTGATTTGATTTCAAGAAGGACTCTCATGGAAAAATATATGGATCTTAGAAATCTAGTTGTTTTCGTAAACATAAACAATAACCTCATTCCAAATTTATTGATATAACTAGGAGATGTAATTAATGTAATAGCGAGAGAAACCATGCAACAATTACAATTTTCTAATCTTTTTCCTATACCCATAGTCTTAGAATTAGCTGATAAATCCAAATTAGATCTTAAGGGTGGGTTTGACGATGTAATTGTATCTCTAGATTCCTAGGAGTATCCCATAGATTTTATGGTTTTACATCCTAAAAATAATTTGGGAGGGCATCCCTTCATCATAAGACGACCATGGCTAGCTACCTTGGATGCCTACATTGTTTGTCGCTCTAGAAATATGCTCATTTTCCATGGAAAATCTATATATAAGGTGACCTTATACCCTTCTGACAAATTCTTTCAAGAAATTGAAGAAAATATTTGGCTTGATAACATTTATAGTGATGAAGGTAATGCTCAATCCATCTCTTCTATTGATAAAATTGTACAATTAAAAGAATACTGAAAATTGCAACCTGAACACCTCCTCGTCACTAAAAACCTCAATATTAGCCATATATTTACTAGATTCTGACACCTACCTTGTTGAGGTTAGTCCAGGAAAATATATCTATATATAAATTCTTAGCTGGATGCATCCCAAGAAGGCCAAGTGGTCAAGATGTTGCAAAAAAACATTGGTGTTTTCACTTAGAGCTACTAGGACATGAAGGAAATTTCTCTTGAAACATGTACGCACCATATTTACATTTAGTGGGGTGCTCGACCTATTATGCAACCTCAAATACAAATGAACCACGCCCTTAAAGAAGTTTTTAGGGAAGAATTACAAAAAAAAAAAATTGATGCCAACTTCATGTATCTTATTTTAGATAGCAAGTGGGTCTCTCCCCTCATGATAGACTTGAAGAAAAATAGACAATGGAGAATTTTTGTAGATTATCAAGAACTTAATAAAGCCACCCTTAAGTATTATTTCCCTCTCCCATTCATTAATACTATTTTGGACACATTATATGGGAAAATTATTTTTCCTTTCTTGACGATTTCAATGAATACAATCAAATACAAATAGCATCCAAGGATCAAGACAAAACAACTTTTAAATGCCTATGGGGGATGAAAAATTATACAGTAATACCCTTAGATCTATGTAATTTCCATGCCACCTTCTGGAAAGTAGTTCTATCTATTTTTCTGATCTTACCCAAGAATGTGTTGAAATTTACATTGACCAATTTTCTATATATGGTGATTCATTTCAAGAATCTCTGAAAAAATTGGAAATTTTTTTAATTAGATGTCAAGAATCTAGTCTTGATTTGAGTAAAATTAGATGTTGTATCATATAAACTGTAGGTATAGTTCTTGGCCATCTCATATCTAGTGCAGGGATACAAGATCCCACGAATGTTGAGGTTATTCTACAACTTCCTGTCCCAAAATCCCAAAAATAGGTCAGAAATATCCTAGGTCATGTTGGGTATTACAAGAGATTCATAGAAAAATGTTCCCAAATAGCTACTCCATTTTATAAACTACTCGCAAAATATGTTAATTTCAACTGAAATTATTATTGCCAAAAATATTTTGAAATGCTCAAAGATATGCTTACCAAGGCACTTGTTTTAAGGGGATGAGATTGGTCCCTCTCGTTCCACATTTCTACAGATACCTAGGATACAACCCTAGGGAAAATTCTAGAAAAAAAGGGATGATCATTCATCTTAATACATCTATTATATTATTAAAAATTGTACACTTGCCAAAATAAACTATACAGTCATTGAAAAATAATTCTTAGTTGTATTATATGCAATCAATAAATTTAGGCATTATATCATTGGATATGAGATATTCATTCACACTGATCACTAATGAACAATGTCCAAAGGCTAAAAGGATATCGACAGAGGTAACCTCAAACCAAGATTTTAGTTTGGTAGCTAACACTAACAAACCAAAGAGGGCTCTCTCTATGAAAATCATAGCCAAGGGGTTTGACTAGAGGAAGAATGGATTTTAGGCTAGATAGCTCATCTTTGGGGTTTTGAAAGATTTAGTGTTTTTATGTTGGATCAAGGATGAAAATTAGGTAACTAGGTCAAAGTATCAAAGGGTCACAACTGCAAGAGATATAGAGGAGAAATATAGCTATGGTTTTGCGATAGGCTTAGGATTTTTTCGGTGTAGTGTAGGGTTTGAAAGAGAAATAAAATCTTAATGAGCATGTGCACCATCAATTCATTAAAGAAGAAGGAAGATTACATAAAATGACATTCCCAACAAAACAAAGCTTTCATGAAAGAATTCTTCTAATAAAACTTTTTAGGAAAATCACTAAAGAAGGAAGATATGGAAATGATACATATATATCATATATATAAAACTATAAAATAGAAAATACAACATCATAAACTCACAGCACGAGAATTCCTAAATAATAGCTACACTTGATCCTTTGATTTCCTAAATAAAAAGATGAAGATAAAGTACAAGCTACAAGAGTTCCACCCTCTGATGTCCAACCATCAAAATGTCTAATAAATCCATTCATATAGATATAAAACCATTTCCCCTCTCTCGGGGGTCAAATTCTAGAGTGGAGGAATAGTTCACAAGATTCTCTCACCAAAAGGCTAATGATTAGGGAGGTTAACAAAACTCTCCTCATAATAGAAAAATTGTTACATTTAACCATGAAAGGCATTTACAAGCACAAATTCACCTAATTTTCACTTTAACCAGTATATTTACCATTGATTACATCATGAAACACCGAAAATGACAAATTACATCAGCAAAAGTCAAACTAGACTGAGCAAACTAAGAAAAATGAGTTCCAGGAAAAATCGTAGCGAATTGACAAGAAAGCGTAGTGTGCCATGTGTAAGATGCTTTTGGAGGGGTTCCCGAGGTCCAAATAAAAATCGGAAAGATGTTGGAGAAATTTCTGCCTATCTACTATACCATAGAATCTTCAAGAACTAAAAAAAACTTCTTCTAGCCCTCCAAAAACCATTTCTCCCACAACTACTACAAAAGAGCAACGTGCCTCTGAAAAAACATGCAGAAAGGTGATTTTTGGGTAGTTTTTTTACCTTTCACCTACTAGAATGTGCTGATATGGATTTCCCAATAGCTGAAGTAAATGTGTAGGTCAAAAGAAATGTAGAAATGCAAAAAAATTATCATTTGGATGCCCCCAACAAAAGTGCAATGTGAGGCTCGCTACCCTTTTGCACCAAAAACTGTGTAAAATTTCCAAAATGGCGAAAAACTTCAAAATTTGTCAAAAATTTTCCAAATTTGTCAAAAAATTTCCAAATTTGCTCCATGGAGACTTGCACCTTGATGTACAAGTTATGTCTATGAGGAAAGCATCAGCAAGCAAATCCAACTTACCCTTCTCTTTTTTCTTCATTAGGGTTTCCTTGATATTTTCCTTCAACTGCATGGTTCTTACCTGAGACACCTGATTTCTTAGACTTTGGTGGGCTCATACCTAATGATCTAACCTCCCTTGTGCCTCTTCTTCTTATTTTTTTCAGAATCCATTTCTAACCCTAGCTCAATGGGAAGGAGAATTAGGGTTTGGTGTAGGGAAAAACAGGGGATTTGGGAAGTTTTTAGAAATGGAGGGAGATGAAGGGGTTAGGGGTCTCATAAATTACTAGGAAAATTTAGGGGGTAGGAAGAGATGTTAGGGATTAGGGGGAAGTGAAATTTGAAGGAATGAGAGAGGGGAAGGTGTCCAAAAGGGGATAAAACAGTCCTAACCTAGAAATGTCTAGTCTAGGCTAGGGTTTGTGGAAAAATAGGGAAAATGAGGAGTAAGGGGTGGGGAAAATGATTAGGAAGGTGTATAACAGGTGGGGAAGGTGATTGAGCTTCAATATCGGGGTTTTACTCAACAATTTGTTAATGAGAACATGAAACCAAGAAAATGCACTAAAACCCCTAGAAAAACAGAATTTCTCTTTCCAAGCATGAAATGAAGGCAAAAGAGGTGTTATAAGGGCCCAATAAATTGTAAGAGATGTGTTTAAGCCTGATTTATGATGTAAAAATCCTATGAGATGATAATTTGTGCCAAAATGAAGAATGTGCAGTGAGTGCGCAACACAAAGGACAGACGACACTCTTGGGCACAAAAATTATTGTTCTGAGGGTGCAACTGGCCTTTCAAGGTGGATACAAGTCACTTGAAGATGAAATGAGAAAATGAAATCTCTTTTTGGTCTTTTGTAGTTTGAAAATTGATTTTATCCTTTGGTGTTTAATTGGCCCCCACCAAGTCTTTTTTACCTTTTGATTTGAAAACACAGCTTTAGAACCTTATAAAACATATTACACCATGAAAGGAATGAAAATACACTTTTGAAACCTTTATTGAACATTTTTCAATATTACTACCCATCAATGCTGAATTTGATGGCGAAATGAATGATTTTATGATTTTGAACCTAAGACCTAATTGTGACACTACATGAAATGAGATGAATGATGACCATGGTGATGTGGTTGAGGTGGTGATGGAGACATTTTAGTGGTGACTCATCATAATGAATGATGGCAAGATCAAAACATGGACTGAAAGGAGTAGTAACACACCTAGACACACTAGCCAATGAAAAAAAAAATATTTGAAGAGCTACTGAAACCATAAAATTTGAGTAAGACCCTAAAAAGAACCTCGTAAGAGCATATTTGATCACTGGTGACTAGAAAAACTGACATGCGCTAACATTGGCTCCAGCTGGGGATGGAAACTCCTTGGAGGTGTCAAGAAAACCGTAGACCAAGTAGCCTTATCCATTGGGCATGGAGTCAAAAATTGAAAGACCAAACTCAATACTGAAAACTGACAGAAAAACTGAACTGATTTTTACTTTAAAAAAAACCGAATACTCACTGAAAAACACATACAAAACTTATTGTTCACAACATATCATCGAGAATTGAGGGGTTCAAATCCTGATGATAATGCCCATCTGTTAAATACATATGTACAATCACGTGAACTGATCCTTCCAGTGTAACTAATCCATCAAATTACTACTTACTTGAATCCCACTCACACGTTCCTTGAGCAGGTAGAAAAGAAAAAAACTAGTCAACTCCAAATATCCAGTGAAAATGTGCTTCTGGTCCATAAATACAAGAAAATAAATCTTCACTGCTAGATGTAAAAAACCAGTAAAAGGATCCTCAAAAAATTGAAATGTTACCTTATCTTGAAACTTAGTAGAAACACAAGCACTCCTTTCATTTTCTAATCCTGAAGGAAGATCATCATGTGCAAGAGGCTCTAAGATAACCTCTTCTTTATCATTGCTCTCCTGATATGACAGCAAAATCTTGGATACGCTTTGTGATGAGACTCTTGCTGAATAAAACAATGAAGTCGGTTCCCTGATCAAATTTTTATCATATTTGTTTTGAAGATCATAGCTAGCTAATGGAGAAGTAATTTGACTATGGATATTATCCAAAACATTAGCTATTGGATCATGGAAAAACTAAGAAGACTACTTGTTACATAAATTTTTTTCACTTTCCATGAACTCCCTTTTCCCGAATCCTGGAGGACCCTAAATAGTGCCTCTGTGTCCCTTTTCCATCATGAAAATATACCATTGCATCCCTTGCAAACTGTAGACCAAACTCCTTGTTGATCATTCCTAGAGTAGCTCCTTAAAAACCTATATTTTTGGAGCAGCGCAACCTCTCTAAGTCTCACGAGTGCTGATGACCCATCCTAAGCTTTTGAGCAGCACCGATCAGTGCTAGTATGGACATCACACCTGCGCCCATCAAGTTCTGGAAGATTTTTAAAAAATTAAACGAAGTTTCATGGCCTAGAAGCTTCGAGGGCAGAGAGATGGATTTTTATTGGTCAGGATATGGCTGAGCTTCCTCACTTGGGCCTCTTGTTGCTACAAAATATGAACCTCCCAAAGAGATAACCCATTTTCCCATCACAAGTGGATCCATGTCCCCTCCTCCATCCCTATAAATTCATCATCCTCCAATGCCTCTGCTAGTTAGAATATAATAGAGCAGAGAAGAGAGAGGTTTGATTTCCATAAGCTTTGAAGGAGATAATTGAGCCCTTATAAGCCTTCTCATGATGAGTTGAAAACAAGTGCTTTGGAGATGTGCCCAGATTCAGACCCGTTGAAGGAGAGCTTCGACATCAAGGCACATGTTGTAACTCCTCTTCTATTTTTAAAATGACACGACTGAAATTTATTTCCATTCTTGTTCATGTTTATGATTGAGAATTCTGACATTCCATGATCAGTTGGATAAGTTATATCTATATATTCATGTTGTATTTGTATGATTCTTGTCGTTTCTTGGTCACTTGTGTAGTTAATTGAACAATAGTAGCAGTGGAGATCAAGCCTTGGAAAAGTGAAGGATCAAGGAGCTTTGATGAAGAGCAACATCATAGCATCAGATCGAAGTAGGCCATCTCTCTTGATCTATGTTTCGTTTATGATCTAGTGTTGGAGGAAGGTCCTTTAGGACTACAATTTTGGGTTAAATAATAGTATTTTTGTTAGTTTTGATTCATGCATGCTAAGCAATGAAGATTCAAGGGGCTTTGGGGTGGATCAAAGTCCTTTCATGAGTTGTAATGGGCTAAAGGGTAAAACTAGGGGTCTCAAACCACAGTTTGAGGACCATAGTATGATCATAGGAAAAGGTATAAATAGAAGTAGATTGCGTCAGATAAGGCAGCTAGTGAATTTAATTCATGGATGAATTGATGATAGAGCTCTGAAGTGAATTTGTGGTAATAATTTGTGTCTGAAAGCCTCCTGGTGGCTGTGTGCATGGAGACCTTAGTCAGGCTGTGTGCAGACCCCATTGGTTGTGTGCGTGGGTAGATCTAAAGACTTGTAAGGGTTTCTGTGAATTGTAAAAGGTTTCTGTGAAAGAATGATGAATAAAGATATGTTTTGATAATTCTGTGTACCAAATGCATCTGTGATTCTCTCTGTGTTCTGTTTCTGCATATGATTTATGTTTCCTGCATATGATTTATATAATCTATGATCGGATCGGGTTGCATACATGTTTTACTGTTGATGAACGATAATTGCATAGATCTATTGCCGTAAAGGCTGAATATTATATAACAGTTAAAGGGATTGTGGATCTACTATTTGAGCGCGCGCGCAGGGTTAACCTATGTTGGTTGACCTAGGGTTTTTGTTTAGGGTTTATGGTGGGTAAGCTAAGCTATTTAATAAGATAGATATGAGGACGCCCACTTCATTCAATTCTCTCAAGGTGTGGAAACTTGGTTCCAGCACCCCCCCATAATGCTTTGGGTGAGAATTTGGCCTGTGCAAGTAGGTCATTGCCGAAAGGGCCAATGACAAGAGGGTTTTGTTGGTTGCATGCTAACTTTGAACATGGGTCAGGACCACAATTTTGGGTTAAATAATAGTATTTTTGTTAGTTTAGAGTCATGCACACTAAGAAATGAAGATTCAAGGGGCTTTGGGGCCAGTCAAAGTCCCTTCATGAGTTGTAATGGGCTAAAGGGTAAAACTAGGGGTCTCAAACCACAGTTTATGGACCATAGTATGAGCACAGGAAAAGGTATAAATAGAAGTCTAGATCGAGTCAGATAAGGCAGTTAGTGAATTTAATTGATAAATGAATTGATGATAGAGATCTAAAGTGAATATGTGGTAAGTGTTTCTTTATAAAAGGCTACTATTGGCTGTGTGCACAGATACCTTAGTCCAATTTTGTGTGGACCTCCTTAGCTGTGTGCGCGGGTAGATCTAAAGACTTGTAAAGGTTTCTGTGAATTTTAAAAGGTTTATGTGAAAGACTAATGAATAAAGATCTCTTTTGATAATTCTGTGTCCCAAATGCATCTATGATTTGCTCTGTGTTATGTTTCTATGTATGATTTTTGTTTCCTGCATATGATTTATATTATCTGTGATCGGATCGGGTTGTGTACCTTTTTTACTGTTGATGAATGATAATTGCATAGATCTATTTTTGTAAAGGCCGAATATTATTGAATAGTTAAAGGGATTGCAGATCTACTATCTGTGTGCACGCGCAAGGTTATCCTGTGCTGGGTGACCTAGGGTTTCTCATTAGGGTTTCTGGTTAAGTTTTTTGGTGCGTAAGCTAGTATATTTAATAAGATATATCTGAGGACGCCCACTTCATTTAATTCTATCTCAGGGTATGGAAACCTGGTTCCAACACCCCCCCCCCCCCCCCATACTACTTCGGGTGAGATATTGGCCTGCGCAAGTAGGTCATTTCTGAAAGGGCATGTAGTAAGAGGGTTTTTTTGGTTACGTGCTAACTCTGAACCTGGGTCAGGATCCCTCAAACCAAAATCTAAGAAAGTAGGTGTTAGCTTGTTTCCTTTGTTGCTACACCCACTCTAGGGCTAGAGGGATTGTCTCTATCTGCAAAGAGGATTTACCTATACAACACTGCTACAACTTGTTATACATTGGTTCTAATGAGACTACATGATTTTCTATAGGATTGTCATCCTTTGCTTGAGCGATATTATCAAAATGTTTCCTCAAAAACTGAGATGCTTCAAAACTTAATGGTACATAATTATCCTGCATCAATTCATAATATGTTTCAGGTTCTAATATTTGATCTATGGTCTAAAACTCAATGTAACTCAGTGGCTATGATTCTGGAGTGAAAGAAGCTTCAATATCACAAGTGACATCCTCAACCAATTCATGAGAAGGTTGCCCGTTTATACTGTTGACAAATCTCTTATCTGCTTGCTTATAGTTTTCTCTTATTTTCAAAAATGAGGAGAGACACAAGGGTAAGGAGTATTGATCAAGAATTTCATTGTCTTCTCCATCAAAACTGAAAGACTGCTGATTTCTATTCTGTGGAAAGTTTTCTCTCAGTAATTGAAATGAAGTGAAACACAAGGGCAAAGAACTTTCACTTACGTTGAAAATTTATGCATTATCTTCATTTTTGTCATGATTGATATGTATAGGAAGAGTGATATATTTGATTTTTTGTAATTTAACTTCCTCCTCCCAAAGACATGCCATTGGTTATCTTGAAAAGTCAGCCTCAATTTCAACAACATAGTCATCATCATACTGATCATACTTGGGTAAATCATCAATATAAGGAATGTGATCAAGCATACACATTAAATTAGTAGATTGTTTCTCTGCAGGATGATATACAAATCCATGTTCATGAGTGTCCATAAATTAATACATAAAACAATCATTTTCTGATCTATGGTAACTGGTATTAGCATGAAAATGGTTAAGGCCATCAACTTCTTATTCTTTTGCAATAATTGGGACATGGTGTTGTTTAACATAAAATTCATATCTCATGATGATATTTTTCATCATTTATTCCATTGTACTTACCAAAATGTCAAGATTCGCTTCTGAAGATGTCAAGTGCTCCTTCTATATGTTCTCCCTCTCTTCTGCTTCCAACTTTGACCTTTTGACCAACAGATTAGCTTCCACAAATATCGCATTGTCCTCCATTTTTTCGAGTGTTGTAGTGTTCCTTTCTCTCAATTGAAACTCCATTTCTGGATCAAAGGCATCTGGGTAGTGCAAGAGAGCTGAACCGGGAGGCATTTTTATATTAGTAGGCATTGAATGATATACTTGATTGAATCTGGCTGAAAAGTGTTGCACTGTTTCTCCTGGCTGTTTTTTCAAATGATTGTATTCTTATATAATCAGAAAATAATTCCTATTAATCACCCATTTATCAAGGAAGACTTTCACAAACTGATGAAAATCTAAAATTCTTGCAGCTGGCAACTTTTTAAACCATTTCTTAGCTTTGCCTTGCAAAGATAGATAAAACATCATGATACTTAGATCATATTCTTCAACCTCAAAAAGGTCGAGAATTTTTTCAAAACTTTGAATGTGTTTCTCAGCAGTGATGTTGCCATATTCTCCATCAAACCTGGGAAGATATTTGTAATATTTTTCAGGTAAATCATGGAGTATAGGAGGTAAGATGAGTGGTTTATATCTATCTGGAATTTTATAAGGTATACGAGTATGTACATAATATGTAAGATTAGTCTTGATCTCTTGAGGCTCATGAGGCTGAAGATGGTCAACATAAGTTTCATAAGAAGGATCTTGACCAAGATAAAAAGCGTAAGGATAATTTGTATTCACAATTTTAAGAGGAAAGGAATCAAATACATGTCTGGAATCTTTTCTCGAATACAGTATCCTTTGAAAAAGCTTCTTGAAATTCGTAGGAAAAGAGAAAAAATAATTCTCGACAAAGAACATGATGTCTTGGATGAAAGGCCAAGTTGAATACCTGATCTTCCCATGTTGTCCGTTCATTTTTCTATTGGTAAGGTTCATCCTCTAGTGGAGTCTTTGAATTTTATTTCGAAACTAATTTGGAGTCGCCAGATGGATGATTTCAACCTTTCTGTGTCTGATGACTATCCACCATCAGCAATCAGATCCGATCCTTGTCGTTCACACCCAGGGAAAATGTGATCTTTCATTCCCTAGCAACGACGCCATAAATGTTAGCCTCCACAATGTCCCAAGACTGAAATGATATCAATGAAGGTAACCTCAAACCAAGCTTTTATTTTGGTAGCTAGCCCTACCAAACCAGAGGGGGCTCTCTCTATGAAAATCACAGCTAAAGGGTTTGAATATAGGAAGAATGGATTTTAGGCTAGATATCTCAGCTCTATGGTTTTGAAAGATTTAGGTTTTTTATGTTGGGTCAGGGATGAAAATCAGGTAACTAGGTCAAAGTATCAAAGGGTCACATTAACGTGCTACAATCATTGAATTACATATGTGACAACATTAAGATAAGAAAGAGTGATCTATTCATTAATCTAATTGAGGTAACTAAGGATCTAGAGGGTACAATATAATTATGGATGCAATTCTATTAACCCAAGATTAAATTGAAGAGTGCGTTGATGTAATAAAGCTCACATGGGAGAAATACTTCAACAACTTTAATTTTCTCAAATAATAAATTGAGAAATGGATAATTGAATTCATAAATAGAAACGAAGACCAATTAGCAATAATACATTAGGTTGGCCGTGAATTGAAGATGGATTATTTGAAGTTCAAGTAAATCGTGAGGTAACAATTGCACTATTATGAGATTACATTGAGAATTGGCTCAAAGATTGTTTGGAAAATATAACAACTTTAATATGAATCATCAAAAGTTTTGATGGTTAGGTATTCAATATGCATCCATTATTTAAATAAAGGAGGTCTTCAACAAAAGGGGGTATTCTTGTTCCATTAATGTAAGAATTGTCTAGTTTGGTCCTCATACCTTATTTTTTTCTAACTTAATGATCATTCAACCTTTTACACTTTCGAGTTTGCTACATATCAAGGTCGATTCCTAATTTCAATTTCTTTTCTCTTCTAGGTATTTTCTTGTTTACATGGATTCGCAGGAACCCCATCCCTATCCTTAAAGTGGATGAATGCATTTTAATTTCTCACATATTATAAACTCTTATTTACACACACACACACACACACACATGCATATATATATTTTAAAGGTTCCACAAAGAACTACTACAAGTTCATGGCTATTGTGATCTTTTGACTTTGAATTATAAGCTTAAGATTGCAAGTGTGTAACTTCTTTTATCCCTATGAGTTTAAATGCAATCATCTTTTAAAGTTCTCTACAACTGTGTTTCATGATCCTTTTTGTCTATCCATATGTGTGATTATTTACTTTTTACTGTAATTGAAATTGATGATATTTTTAATTTTATTCATTGTTATATGAATGTTGTATCATATCATTGTGAATATTCAAGCCCATTCCTTTGTTGGCCCATTTATTTTCCATATTTTGTATTTTATATCCTTCATTAAAGAGGGCTAACAACCATATAATAATGAGTGAGGAATCTATCCCTCAAATGTTATCTTTGATATTTTAACCAATCCTAGTGATCAACACTGTTTCTCTACCTGAACTTCCTATTCAACAACATGTATGTCCTACCAGATGGCTTGGGAAGTATTCCCCCAAAATGAAGCTATTGACCTTTTTGCACTTATATAAGCTCTAACATGTCTATTTTCTCCTTCCTTATCATCCCTGATGACTCGAGGAGGGACTAAAACATAGCATAGTGAAAAGGAGGATGAGGCCAAAGGAATGAGGGAAAAGGGATTAAAAAAGTAAGGAATATGAAAGGACCGTGGACAAATATAGCCATAGATCACTGGGAGATAACAAGGAATGACTACAAACAGAGGGAAGATCGCACAAGAGGAAGGATTAGGAGGCCCTGAGAGGGAAGATAGAAACTAGGGGAATTTCAAGAGGAAGAGCCTTACCTAATATGAATGCACATATCCAAGAAAAGAGGAAAGTTTGATCACATGAAGAAACAACAAAGTGTAAATAGAGACAAATAAAAAATCAATATCTAATGGAGAAACTCACTAGTGAATGCTTGATAAATAAACCATCCCAAACATCCTCTAGCGTTGCTCCTAGATAAAAGGGTCTACATGAAATATTCATGGTGCAATAATGAAGTAGTATAAAAATCCCATGGTTTCAACACGAACCAGGTGGTTAATGACACTATCTAAAGTCTCAGAAGCATGTCCATGCTAATCATTAGAATTCCATATGTAGGGATTCATCACTCTTTCTAGGAGTTTGGTGGTGGGTTAATATTGTTCTTATGATGGTTGTCAGGGGAAGGAACCTACTATGGGGGGATATAGACTCAACTTGTTAAAATAATTTGCGTAAACAATTTTTCCCTTTCCAAGGCATATTGTCTTATGAGTTTTGCTCAAAAGTTGGCTAATTATTAGAATAGCATATTTGAGTTGCTAAACTTGCAATTGGGTTTCATGGAATTTTCCAAGAATTTAAATATAGTTATATATTCAAAAATGTATTTCAGATAACAAAAAATAGCAATCTCACAAAAAAATTGTATCAGCAAATTCCAAAAAAAACATAACAAAATTAAATTTCACCGAAATAATTAATAAAAAGTTTGATCTAATTCAAATTACAAATCTAATTGATATGGTGAATCCTACTCTATTCGATGCAAGACATAACAAGTATAATATGATCATAATATATATACCAAATTGATATCATATTCACTTATCACAACTTACACCAAGTTTTGAAATAAAAATTTCACTATTTTGTTTCTATCATTATAATGATATATGTTATTATCATTTTATATTATATTTATATATTCTAAAATGTTATTAGATAAAAAATAAAAAATATACTTTTAAATATAATTATATTAATTATATATGTCTTAAGGGGCAACTCAATTGGTGATCTAGGTAATGTGGGTACTGAGAAAACTAAGATATCCAAGATTCAAATTCCTGGGTTGTGACCCAGTTTACGGAGAGGACATGTCGTAGATCCCAGAGATTTACTAATAACTATGTGTCAAATAAGTTATTAAACTCCTCTAAAATGCCAAATAATAATAATTATAATTATAATTATAATTATAAATAAAAAATTATTAATAAAAAAATTAATATTAAAATTAATTAATATAATTTTGATTATTATTAAAGCATTTTTAATAACACTACCTTTACAAACATGATAAGAAAGGTAAAATTACTAAATAGAACTCGTGAAATGAAGATTCCTAGCAATGTTCATGGTCATGGTCATGGTATCAAAACTTTGGATAAACATAACAAGATAAGAAAGAGAGAAGTACTACACATCACTTGAAAGTGAAGATTTCTAGTACCAACACTTTTGGATAAAGATGTGTGATTTAAATGGTAAAGGAGCAAAGATAAAGGTGGCCATATAAAGAAAATGTGAAATATCACCTACGAATTAGTGAAAATTGATATCATATTCGGTGGTTGACTATTCCCTCTTTCTCTGTCCTTTTCCATTGGGTTCGTGAAAATGCCATCTAAACCTTTTGGGTTGGGTGTTACTTAACATATTACATTGGGTTTGGTATTACTTGTGAATTAAGTTTATGAATTACATTGAGTAGAATTGTAGCAAATTTGTTTGGCCTTATAATATGTTTAAATGTTATGTAGAGATGCACGCTATCGAAATTTATGAAAAGAGTTGAAAGAACTTTGTTAAATGTATTAATTTAAACTTAAAATATATTTTCAATGTTGAAAGATTAATGTATTGTGGTATTTTCATTATGAAAATAGTTAAAAGAGATTTGTTTAATGTGTTAATTTAAACCTCAAATATATTTTAAAAGTTGAAAGATCAGTTGATGGTGGTGTTTTCATTTCCTTGCTTTTTAGATAATGTAAAAGCATTTTAAAAATCATTATTGTAACCCTCAAAAGATTTTGTTTCAACCTAATAACCATTTATATTTTTATTTAGTTATGCTCGAGTTTGTTAGATAGTGAAGCATTATTATCTGATAAAGTGTTTCTTTCCAGTATTAGTTAATGCTAAATATATGTAATATATTTATTAAAAATTAATACTAATAAATACAAATAAAAAATGGGAAAAATGGGTTAGTTATAAATAAAAAATGGATTTTATATATATATATGAATTGTAATCTAATAAGTTATATATTATTGTTTATTTTATTTTATGGGCATTAAGTTATAGGGTGATATATAATGACTTTATGTGATAAATATATAAAATGTATTGTGGATATTCTTTGTATATCGCTCAAAGTTAATGTTTAACTAATCAATGTCTAATTAATGAATGTATAAGTTTTTAAGTGGTAGGTTTATAATGTATTGGGAATATCTTACATGATATGCTTGTGTATATGTAAAAATATGTAAAAAGTAAAAGTGAAAATGAATAATAATATATTAACCACCAAAATGGTTACTTAACGGAGCAATAAGAGGACTATGATACCACAAGAAGGGAAGAGGAAAGGTGCTTGTTGGTTGATTTGGCATTATCATTCTCATTTGGAAGTACTCCCCTTTCTTTCCCATGCTTCGTCACAAATTGTATCATCCATATTTGACCTATGGTTATGAACTAGGTATAATGTGTCATATCTATCATATCATTGGGAGAGAGAGAAAGGTCTCATGCAAAAAAATATCTTCCATTGTTTTTTTCATGCATTCTAAGGATACTTTATCATTATGGGAATCAGGAAACCATTCATGGGCATGGATAGGGGACAAGATATCATGTCATGGGCATGCTTATCATGCTAACTTTCATTGTTGTTATGATGGTTATTATTGCTGGAAATGGAAAGAGTTTCCCATGTTTTTGTCCCTTTCTATATGCATTTCTATTTTCAATTGTAAAGTAAATTCTATTTCCATATTCATTAAAAAAAAAGTGAATAAGTCTATTTATCAATCAAACCACTCATGAAATTCAGTTAATTTCTCATTATAAAATAAAATGTTTATGCCAAAGGATACTTTTCTCACAAAGTATACATAAAGTGAATCAAATCCAATACCAAGGGTGAGACCAAGTTATCTCAAATCCTTCAAGTGTTCAGTACCAAGAGCTAAACATAAACTCTACAACTTTTCAAGCACCCCCCATCAAGAGCTAGATATAATGTATACAGCTCTTCAAGTGCATGATACAAAGGGTGCGCTGCTAATACATACCATTCAAATACTACCTACTAGAAGCGTTAAGGTTGTCATGTTCCCAAATGTCCTTCAAGTACTACCTACCAATATGTATTGAAGGTGAAATTTTCCTACATGTTCTTGAAGCACTACCTACTTGTATGTACCAAGGGTTACATGTTCTCACATGCCCCTTGAGTGCCATTTTTAGATAATGGGGGATGATGCCATGGTTGGGACTTAACTAACCCAAATCATTTACCACTTGTAAGAAACTTATGGTCACTGAGGAATAAGGATTGACACCTTATTATGCGCCATTATAGCCTTAGTGATGACATTGCAAGACACCAAATTTCATATAGATACTATATAGGTTGAAACTACCTTTTGATCTCCGAGTAGGACCTAAAAGTACTTCTAATTGGTTAAGAGCTCATCTTTCCCTAGAAAAAAGGAAACATGTTAACGATTCAATATCTAGAGACATCTAGCAAGAGTGAAAGTCTACTGCCATATGGAACACCATGGCACTAGATGGAAAATTTTTCCTTAAATATGGTGATGAATAAGGCCACATTTTCATATAACAAGAGTAATGGCTTGATTACTTTGGGAAAATTTTTTTACTTTTCTCTCTCTCATAAACTTCATTTGACTGTGTGATAATGACTGGAGTACCAATTTAACATGTAAATATTTTAAACTTCAAGTATTTAATACCAAGAGCTAGACATAACCTCTACAACTCTTCAAGTACCCCTCAGCAAGAGCTAGCATAATGTATTCAACTTTTCAAGTGCATGATACAAAGGGCCCCATGCTAATGCCTTCCCTTCAAGTATTATCTATTAGTATGTACCAAGATTATCATGTTCCCACATGCTCTTCAAGTACTACCTACTAATATGTACCAAAGGTGACATCTTTCTACATTTCCTTCAAGTACTACCTACTTGTATGTACCAAAGATACCATGTTCGCACATGCCCATCGAAAATCATTTTTAAATGATTGGGGGTGACATCATCGTTGGGACTTAACTAACCTAACTCATTCACCACTTATGAGAGACTAATGGTTACTGATGAATAAGTATTGATACTTTATTGTGCATTGTTATAGCCATAATGTTGACATTGCAAGATACCATATTTATAACATATATTATATAGGTTGCAGCTACCTTTAGAGTCTTGGATAAGACCTAAAAGTACTTTTAATTGGTTAAGTAATATATTTTCTTGGACAAAAGGAAACATTTTAACAACTCAAGATCTATCAACATCTAACAAGAGTGAAAGTCTAGTCTACCCTCATATAGACCACTAATAAGTTTTTTTTTTTTTTGACAATTTTTCCTTAAATAATAGTGATAAATACAACCACATTTCCATATAACAAAAATAATGATTTGATAACTTAAAAAAAATATTTTCCTCTTTCATAAACTTTATTTAACTTTATAATAATAAATATATATTTAACATGTAAACATTATAAACTTTAATGAAATTTAAATTCACAAAATTTATTATATTTATATTATATATTAATTAAAGTATTATATTACTTTAAAAAATAATAATAAACTAAATCTATTTTAATTTTATTTCTCAATAAAATAAAATGCACCTTAATTCATCTATTTTAAAATATATATTCACCGTTTTTCCCTAAAATGTTCGTATAGACTCAATTAATTGAATAACATACTCCGTTTTAGCAATTAATAATTACTAATATACTCAACTTGATAGCAAGCTATAAAATATAATTTTTAATCATTATTATTATTCTCAAGTATGATAACTGACTAGAAGGAAGCTTTAAATTATAACTTTCAATTCAATTGTATTGATCATATATTTTTATTATTTTAATATAATTTAGGCATAGTTTAATTTTTAATATAATTTTTGTGGTGAAATCGATTTTTTTTTGTTATTTAAATTTTTTTTAATATATAAATAATTTCAATATTTTAAAAAAATTATTAGTATTCGATATTTGCAATTTAAATAACTTAAATTTTGAATTTTTAAAAATTTATATTGGATTTTAGACAAAATTAACGAGAAAAATTTCCCAAAAAAGTTATTTCATCTATTAGTTAGATTACACTTATTATTTTTTTCTTTTTCATTTTTATGTGGTTCATGGATTTTGGAGATCGGTGACCACTATGTCCAAAGAATATTTACTATGTCCAAAGAATATTTGTACCAAGTATATTCACGAGAGAATCACTTCATGTTGACTAAACCATGGAGTCTCTCCTGAGAATGTCAAGAGAATTGAACCCATGACCTATCAATAGAAAATGTGCTTTAACAACAGGAACTCAACCAATTAAACTAACCCTAAAATATAACTACACTTATTATTATCTTAATAACATTATATTTATTTATAGCAATTTATCGTATATCAAATTATAAAATATATTGTTCTTAATATAAAATATATCTTAAGTCATTCAGTAATGTGAAGGTCACTCGTTCAAACCCCTTGGGCAAAAATCCAGTCATGTTAAGGGTTGGTGTGGCCCAGATTGGGTGCAATCCTTGGATGATTTTGATGGCTTAGGTGCCCCTAGGTCGTGGTTTCTCAAGCCCAAGGTTAAGCATATAGTGACACAAACAACTTAATAATATATATATATATATATATATATATATATATATATATATATATATATATATTATAAAATAGAATTTTCAATCCAATTATATTTTTATATTACTTAGTATTATAAAAATATTATTATTGTTAAATCTAAGACTTTTGTGATCCACAATGTAGATGTGAGTCTTTTTGATTAATCACATAGTAAGGATTTGGTCAAGTTTGGAACCACCTAATGTGGTTCATCCTCAGGACAAGGTGGGGAAACAAATCAATCTTGATGAATAAATAGTAGAGATGCATCATTATCTGGAAATAGTCGTTAAGAACTAGTCGTTAAAAACTAGCCGTTAAGACTAGTTGTTAAGAATTAGTCGTTAGAAAGTTAGTTAGGAACTAAAATATGATAATTAATTAATTAATTAAATTAAATATTTTATTAAAAATAATAAATTAATTAATTAAATTAAATACTTTATTAAAAATAATAAATTAATTAATTAAATTAATGATTTGATAATAATAAAATGTAACAAAGATGAGGGAGGGTAAAATGATGAATTAATAATAAAATTTTAAAAATGGGTTAATATATAAATAAATATGGATGGTTAAGAATTATAATTTAATAAATAAATAAAAATAAAAGAAAAGTGAAAAGGAGACTCAATTAGTTTATAGATTAATAAGATTAAATAAAAATAAAAATAATTTATTTATTTAATTGGTTAGAAATTGAATATATATAAAAATAAAATAAAATAAGGGTATAAATATATCAATAAATATAAAAATAAACTCAATTATCTAGGAGAGAGGGATAAATTAAAAAGGGGTTATTTAAAAATTATATATATATATATATGAAATAAATTAATAAAAATATAAATTAAATAATTAAATAATTAGAAAATTGAATATACATAAATAAATAAAATTACTTAGCAAGAGCTAGGATCCAGCGCTTACTTAATTTCCAACCATCGTCTTGGTTGAGATTCTTGGCATGTCGTTCGATTTCAATCGCCTCCCTCAATTTTCTATGGTGGAAGTGATCTACTTTGGCAACGACTTTGGAATCTTCAATACGAACATGGTGACATGATCTTTCCACATGCTCAGCAAGAGCTGAGGTACGGGACTGATTGTGCCTAATATCCGTAGCATGCTCCCAGATTCTCTGCCTAATGGATCGACCTGTTTCTCCAATATAAGGAGTTCCATAGGAACAAGGAATCATATAAACCCCTTTCATGTCCTTAGGGTCGATAGGTCCTTAACAGACCCAAGAGAATTTCTAATAGTGTAGAGAGGCTTGAAAGAGGCGGAGACATTATTTCTTCTAAGGACATGGGCAATTTTGTCCATTGTCCCCTAGATAAATGAGAGATGGACCTTAGAGATGGGATCCATCCTAATAGATTTCCCACTCAAAACTTTATAAGCCTTTCGAAAGGCTTTAAGACCTTGATATCTACTGTAACCATTATTTTCAAAAACATCAAGAATATGGGATTTCTCTGATTCCAAGGACCTGTCATCAGAGATTCTAAGAGCACAAGTCGCAAGAGTGCACAGGACACCAAATTTCAAAGCCGATGAGAACCCGCATGGAGGTATTGTTCCGTGTGGTTTTTCTTGCGAAAATCTCAGTGAGAGAGGGAACCATCTGCATTTCTGAAGAGCGAGGAAAGGGAGACAACCATCAACTTCTACTTCCATCGTGAATTTGATGGAATCAGAAAGCGAGTTTAGGTGTCCAAGAAACAGATCTAACTTCTCCCAACCATGGGGCCAGATGAAACAAGTATCATCCATGAACCTATTCCACTTCCTAGGGCGGAATTTAGCCGAGGTGAGGGCCTTCAATTCAATGTCCTCCATAAATAAGTTAGCGACAATGGGGGAAAGAGGGGAGCCCATCGCAACACCACAAGTTTTCTCATAAAACTCACCTTGAAAATGGAAGAAGGTCGAGGTGAGGCAGAGGCTAACCAATTTAGAGGTGTCTTCATCAGAAATCCTTTTAATGATGTCAACAGCTTCCTGGATGGGCATTTTGGTGAATAAGGACACAATGTCAAAGCTAACTAAAAGCTCACCAGGCTGCAGCTTGATTTGCTTCCATTCCTTGATAAAGGAAGTCGAGTCCTTAACAAAGGAATCGATTCGACCTACAAGGGGTTTAAGATTTTGGGCTAAGAATTTAGCCAAATGATAAGAGGGACCACCTATTGTGTTAATAATAGGTCTTAATGGGGCCCACGGCTTATGAATCTTTGGGAGACCATAGATCTGGGTTTCATGACCATAGATCTTTGGGAGACCATAAATTCTTGGCATGTCGTTCCATTATTTAGTTCAAGTCAAGTTTCACTATATCTATATTTTTTTGGTTAGTAATATGTATTCATTTTGTTTCCTTTCTAAACTCGAGCCAATGGTATTAAAGCGATCTACTCTTTCTTTATTTTTCTTGTGTATGTCCCCAAAGAGGTTTGGGTATAAGGAGTTTGAGACTTGAACTGCTTGAGCCATTTCTGACTGCAATGATCTCCCATGGTGTAAGAAAATAAAAATGAGGTAGAAATATATCTTGTTAAATTTTTTCTCTAAGAATCCCTCGAGTGACAAAGGAATGAGATGATGGAAAATTCTTCCTAGATCCTCTGACGAATGCCAATAGGTGATGCATATTCATCAAGTGGCCTCTTTGGAGGTGTGACCCCCTTTAAGGTACAAGTTAATTTTGATATTCCTATATTTTAAGGTCATATAGATGCAGATTCTCTAAACAAATCATTAAATCTGCTAGAAGGGTATTTTTGGGTCCATAATTTTTCCAATAGAAAAAATATTACCTTTGTACACCTTAAGGTTGCCCCCCATGTCAAGGATTGGTGGAAAAATTACTGTGAGAAAAGGGCCATGAAGGAATCCCCACTATTTTCACTATCGCCCACTTGGGACTCTTCTAGAGATGGTCTTAAGGAACAATATTACCCTATTGGTATATATGAAAACCAATACATGAGATGGACCACACTATGGGAAGAAAGGGACTAAGTCATGTTAGAGTTCACAAATATCTTTCATACCTTTCACACCAAACTGGGTATGAAATACTCAGCAACATATTGTGCTCAAGTACGATGGTTGTCTAGATAGGTACATCCAGAGATAAATGGATTTTATGGACATATCCTTGCTTGGCACAGCATAAAGATATGTTGTCAAAATTGAGTATAAATTTAAATAGAAGAAGCGAGACTTTGGACCCGTGAACTCTTCACAGCATAAGTAGGCCAATGGTAGCTTCAAAACACGGAACAAAGGACATAGCCAAGATGGACCACCCCAGTACAACCCATCAAAACCGTAAAGAAAGAATGACACTAGGAAGACGAATAGAGACATGGGAAAGTGGTGCAAGTTCCACAAGATCCCCACTCATAACAACAATTAATGTCGCATAAAGTGTTAGCAGGTATTCTTCGTCGAAGTGTACGAAAAAGAACCACTTTAGCTACGCATAACTAATAGCCCTAACAACAATAGAGGCTGCCAAACATCTTCAGATCTGCGATTAGTAGTTAAAATGTTGCAACAAACAGATCTATAAATGGAAAGACATTAAGCAGTAAAGTAAAGAGTTTGCTCCATGCATCCAACAGACAAGACAAGAACACGATTTTTGAATGAATTTTTATATTACAGGGCACCTGGGAGGAAACAAGAAGGTGTATCCATATCTCCTCAATGGGATGGGTTCTTTGTAGTCCTCAGCACTTCAGATCTAAGCTTTCTCTCTCTTGTAGATGTAGAAAACCCAATGCAGAAAGTAGAGCTCAATGGGAGCAAATGATAGAAATGAGACCAAGTGTATAGATCCAGAGTGATCTAGTAAGCAACAAAAGGTGAAGAATGATGGGGAAAACCCTCCTATTTATAACAAAATATTGGGTCATTCTAGATCTTGGTGCATGATTAAAATAATGTTAACCAAATCTAGATCCACCTTTTATGGAATATTTTATTATATTTGTTGGAGGAAAAAAGTATTTGACTTGGGTCAAATCCCTTTATTTGTCAAAAATAAATAAATAAATGATTTATTTATCTTTTTAAGGAAGTGGTTGAGAGATAATCAAATAAATAATGATTTATTTAATTATTTGTGGGTGATTTGGTCATATTTAACAAGGAATATTATCTAAATAAGATTTAAATAATTATTCCTAGAAAATAATAAGATAAATAAAGGTTTATCTAATTAATTTCTTTGTTTTTGGGTTAAACATGACTGGGAATAATAATTAAATTATGGTTTAAATAATTATTCCATGAGGAAAATCAAACAAATATAGGTTTGTTTAATATTTCCTTTTGGGGTTTCCTGTTTTAACATAGTGAAAGCAGTTTTACTTAGGGTAAAACTGGTCTTACATGGTGTACTTGGGTCCATCTAATGATAAAAGGTTAGATGACCAAAAATGGTGTAACAGATTGCCCCCCAGCGTGCGAGTGTCAGGAGCAAATCGTATGACCGAAGTACGTTGTAAGAACACAATCACTAGACAACAAAAGGGATGTCAGAGAGAGAAATGTGAGGTAGATAGCGTGCTGAAGGACTAGACCCTGAGGAGACGAGACTCGCAGGTGCAACAAGTCTCTTTTTATGAGAGGGTACCTGTGCTGAAGGCGGCGGGGGAGGCATACCTATGCTCGCCGAGACAAAGTACAAAAGAATAGTGTGTCCAGTAAACAAGGGACCGAACTATAAGATACAGCTGGCATAATCAGGAGCCAGATAAAAATACAATAAGGAATCCCACATACATGCTGTGCCAGGGATAACAGCCAGGACTGGTACGATAATATCTGAGTACATGAGATACAAATACAACCCAAATGCCCCCTGTGAATGGGGAAGGGCTCACAAAATCTGACTGATACATGCAAATCGAAAGAGGCGCTGCAAGTGGCGACGGCCAACATCATCAAATATCTGGAGCGGCATCAAAGGCTACAAGGAGGAGGTCATTCGGGCATGTGGGGGGCTACCTGCAGGGCCACCCCCTCATGAGGGCTGAGACATCTCAAACACACCCGGGAATCATCAAGAGTTGCTGCTGGATCACTGAACCATCGAGTATACGGATCTCGATCATGCTGAAAGGAGCTGGAGAAACAATCAAGTCAAAGGGGAAGAAGAGATCCCTTTGCCTGATCCGAGGCACCGAACAATAGTGGAAGCTGGAACCAAGGTACACCGCCATCTAGACCTGGCTTCTGGAATGAATGAGCTGGTGTCGACAGAAGGAGGTCCGCCATAGGTGAGGCAATGAGAGATCCTCAAATAAGGCACGAGAGAAAATAGTAGAGTAACGGACAGACTGACACTAATGATGATGGCGAAATGGAAAGGATGGAGTGGCAAATGGACGACTTCCCTTGTTAGAGTGTAAAGGGCATGAATTACATGGCAGCGACTGACACAATATCAGAAGGGATAGGGGACAGTGGGGCTGAAGGTCATAGTGTGCGATGCAAGAGAGGGACCAAGCAATGAATGATGGAGAGCTATAATGGTGTACAAAGGGATATGGTATAGACTCCATGGAGGCAAGGATGACTCAACTTGGATGCTCTAAACAAGGGCGATTCGATGGTGCTGCCACACAGTAAAGGCCCCAATGGGGGACCATGAAAGCATGAGTTAAAGGTGGGAACTCATGACGAAAATCGACACGAACATGGACGAGTAAGGGGGCAGTATGGTGCCCCCAGTACAAGTGGCGTAGGTGAGGAAATTCGATTTTAAATGGAGGTGAGGTAACTTCGCGTGGACAAAATGGGTCCTGGTGAAGTAGGAAAAATGAAACAACAGATGCTGGCTATCTAAAAGAAAATAAAACATTCATTTCCAAGGGGAAATGCTAAGGGTAATATTTCTTAAGATAGAGTGCATTGCGAGGGTTAGGAAGGGGATGACCTTCAAAATCCTCTAAGAGGTATGCCCCTTTGCCAAGATCCTTACTAATGATTTAAGGGCCTAGCCATAATGAGTCAAACTTCCCATGACCCAGGACATCATGGGCCTGGTCATAGACTAGAACAAGGTCGCCTTCGTGAAAAGTGCGAGGCTGGACTTTCCGGTCATACTGAGCTTTGGTGCGTTTTTTGGCCGCTTCCATGGTTTGCAAGGCAATACGGCGGTCTTCAGAGGCACGCTCAAGCATGATAATTCGTTGTTCTAGCGGTTGGGTGTCAGGGAGAAGTTCAACGGCTAGTTGCAGAGAAGGAATTTCACACTCGATCGGTAAAACTGCCTCCTCTCCAAAAACTAGGTGGAAAGGAGTGAACCCGGTGGCGGTTTTAACGGAGGTTCGATAAGCCCATAAGGCAGGAAAGAGCATGAGATGCCAGTTGGTTTTGTGCTTATTCACTGTTCGTTGAAGCATGGTCTTAAGGGTTTTGTTGACTGCTTCAACTTGGCCATTACCTTGGGGGTAATAGGAGGAGGAATATTGGTGCTCAAAACCCAACAGTGAGGATAGCTCACGCCATATCTCATCTTCAAAATGTCTGCCGTGATCAGAGACCAGTTGCTTGGGAACCCCGAAGTGAGCTATAACATGGTTAAAGAAAAAGAGGGCCGCGGTAGCTGCCGTGTTGTTGAACGTTGGCATGGCCTCGGCCCATTTGGTGAAATAGTCGACCGCCACGATGATATACTTGTGGCTACCAGAGGATGGCGGGCGACACTCCATAAAATCGATGGCCCATTTACAGAAGGGACCAGTGGAGACGACCGGATGGAGGGGAGCCGGTGGAGCTCTCGCCTTAGGGGCGAAATGTTGGCAATTGGGACAGTGTTTGACTGCCTCGATGCAATCACTGAAGAGGGAAGGCCAAAAATACCCGGCGCGCATTATTTTTTGGGCAGTAGCAAGACCGGAGAGGTGGCCACCGCAAGCGCCGCTATGGAAGGCATTAAGGACCTGTTCAGCTTCAGCGTGTGTGAGGCAACGACGAAGGACCGTATCAACCCCGCGACGATAGAGGTCGTCACCGATAAGAAGGTATCGGGGGGCTTGGTGTCGGATACGTCGACGAGCCTCACGGTCAAGGTGGAGGGCGAAATTTTGGGTTCGCAAATAAGTAAGAATATCACCGTACCACGGGTCAGCGGAAGAAATGGTAAACAGGTGTTCATCAGGGAAATCGTCATTAACGGGAGGGTCTTGCGATCCGGTAGGTAATTCAGAAATGAGCTCAGCGAGGGCTAAGCCTTTCTTACTTTTTGGGGTGACAAATTCAAGGTCGAATTCCTGAAGAATAACGACCCAACGGGCGTACTTCCCAGTGAGTATACGACGACTCAATAGGAAGGCCATAGGGTTGGAATTTGTCACAACCTTGGTGGAGCGCAGGAGGATATAATGACGAAGTTTTTGGACTGAGAACACGACAGCCAGCGCTAATTTCTCGTCAGAGGAGTATGAGACAGGGGGTCCCACAAGGTTCTTACTGACATAGTAGATCACATGCTCAATGCCATGGTCATCCTCTTGGATAAGGACTCCAGCAACCGAATAGGTGGAAGCGGAGATATATAGGATGAAGTCCCGATTAAAGTCGGGAGGGCGAATTAATGGAGCAGATGTGAGAGCCTGCTTGAGGGCATCGAAAGACTCGTGAGCATAGGTATCCCAAACAAATGGGATGTGAGAGCGTAGGAGTCTAAGGAACCCGTGTGCGGTGGTGGCATAGTCAGGGACGAACCGACGAAGAAAATTAGCTTTGCCTTGGAGGCTTTGGAGCTGGCGGAGGGTACGCGGGATGGGGAGTTCAAGAATGGCTTGAACTTTCAAAGGGTCGAGAGTGATACCGTCCTTAGACACGATGAAGCCTAGGAGACGGCCGGCAGGAACGCAAAAAACGCATTTCAACGGGTTAAGGCGGATATTATACTTGCGACATCGGAGAAAAATGGTGCGCAGGTCGTGTAGGTGTTGCGCCCGATGCTTAGAACGCGCCGTGAGGTCGTCTAAATAGGCAAGGATAATATGAGCTAAGTCATGGAAGCAATAAGACATGGCCCGTTGAAAGGTGGCGCCGGCGTTTTTTAGGCCGAAAGGCATGACCCGGTAAGCAAAAGTTCCCCACGGACTAATGAACGTGGTCTTGAGCTGATCAGCAGGACAGATAGCAATTTGGTTGTACCCGGAGAAACCATCCATAAAGGATAGGACCTCATTCCCCGCACACTCGTCAATTATTTGGTCGATGAACGGTGTGGGGAAGTTGTCTTTGGGACAAGCTTTGTTCAAGTCGCGAAAGTCCGTGCAGACACGAATGGTGCCTTGTTTCTTGAGAACGGGAACGGGGTTAGACACCCAAGTGGTGTATTCAATGGGGTAAATGAAACCAGCCTGCTTGAGCTTATCAATTTCGGCTTTGATAGCGTCACGTCGGGAAGGATGAATGGGTCTCATCTTTTGTCGGACTGGTTTGGCATCAGGCCAGGTGTCGATATGATGTTCGACAATGGCAGGATCAAGTCCGGGCATTTCAGAGTAGGACCAGGCGAAGATATCGCGGAATTCTTTGAAAAGCTTGGTGTAAGCTTCAATTTCGTCCGGGGTGCATTGGGCACCCAAAGTGATGTATTCTTCAATTCCTGGTTTGATTGAAATGTCAATTTTGATGGTAGACGAGATATTGGCCATGTTTCCTTCTTCGAAAGAATCAGGTGCAGGGATAGGGTTTTTGAACCAATCGACTTCATGAGGAATGAAGTCTTTGGTTTCCACCGCGTATTGGTCATGGGACTGCTGTGGGAGGAAATATGCGCGATGGTGCATATCATCCCAGGGAAAGTCGGGGTTGGTCATGGCTTCCATAATGTCTTCATCAGAGTGGAAGATGGGAAGACTGGAGGAAGAGGGGTCACCCGAGGAAGTAGTGGTGTGGGCCGGGTCATCATGGGGAGAGGGGCTCAGATGGGCGATATCAACAGATCTAAGGGCGGCCGAGGAGCTGAGAGAATCGGTAGGTTGAGTAGCCGGTGAACTATCTCTCAAGGATGATGACATGTACAAAATGGTGGCTGAGGGCTCTGTTGGCTTAATAGCGGGAGGCGGAATGTGAATGGGGGTAGGAATGTCCTCTGGTCCGATCGAAGCGGCCTTGAATTGGCGGTACATGTCCAAGGAGGAACGATACTCGTCAAGGCGGGGACAGAGGTGGGTGTAATGGCCGTGAAAATCGCACAAGGCACAAGGGTGGTTTGTGCGCAAGTGTTTGAGTTTTGGGATAGAGTCAGGGATAGTGACGTAGACTTCTGGGATGTCAGAGTCTGGAAACGTCTCATTGACCAGAGTCTTGAGGTACGACAATTCAGGACACATATGGGTGGCGTGACCGACAATATCACACAAAGCGCAACGGATGGCGGGCTTTGGTGGTCGCGGAGGTGTAAGAGTTGTCGGGGCGGCCTGGTCCTGATGGGTTGCCCCCTTACGAGCTTTGCCTTTCTTTCCGGGGGCTGGCCCCACAGGGGTAGGGTCCTGTGGGGGTGCGGGGGGCCCGGAGGAGGTGAGGGGGACTGGTTGAACCGGAGTCAAAGTGAGGTAAGGTTTGGGGTGACCGGGCGGGGTAGCGGCTGGAGGGTCCATGTACCAGACGGGTATGCCGAGGGTCAGGTTAGGGAGAGAGAGGGTGGCCCTGACGGGGACAGAAAAGACTCCGGGAGGGGGAGCCAGGAAAGGTATCTGCCCGGCAGGGTAATGTCCAGGAGGGACGGCTCCGAGGTGGTTGAGGCCAGGGGGAACTGTGCCAAGAGGATAAAGGGGTTCAGGGATACCAGCTGGAGGGGGAGGGCCAGAAGGAGGAGGTCCGGCGGGCGGAGATGAATGGCTATGAGCAGGTGGAGGAGGGTGAGGGGGAGGTTGCTGACTAGCCGAAGCAGGCCGTGTATGGGCGGCCTGGGTCGATTGCATCATGCAAACATTCGATAAGCTAGGATCAGTGATAGGGGAGGGGGAAGACAAGGAAAAGTGCCAAGGAGGGAGGAGTCCTTGTAGACGCCGGGGGAGACACTGGTCAAAGAATCGACGGTTTGCTTGTTGGCTACAGAAGAGATGGTCGTCTCGGAGGAGGTCTGAGACGGAGGCTCATGATAAGATAGCTGGTCGATGGTGACTATCTTCCCATTGTGTGGGAAAGACATCTTGCGGAAAACCGCGGATGGGACAGCAGACATGGCATAGGTGTAGCTTCGCCCTAATAGGATGTTGTAGTCTAGAGGGGCGTCAATGACTTCGACGTCAACGCAAACGGTCTTACCGGCGAGTGTGATGGGACAGTTACGAAACAGGCCAATGGGCTGGGAGGCATGACCGTCCCACGCTCGAAGGGTGATCGTGGACGGGGCCAGCTCAAGGGATCCGAGTTGCTTCCAAACCGAAGCGGACATCACGCAGGTGGATGCCCCCCATCAATTATACACCGGGATACAGTGGTGTTCCGGATTTTGACTGGGATTTGGAAAGCGACGGAAGGAGGAAGAGGGGGATGGTCCGATTGGGTGGCGTCGAAAACAATCATTTGGTCATCAGCAGGATCGACAGCGCCCACGGCAGATAGTAGAGCCTTCTTTTGGGAAGGGCACGACTGGAGGAGTTCCAGTGTGGAAATGGCAGCAGGGGATTGCGCCAAATCATCGACTATACTATACGACTGAGCGGCTCGACCGGAAGCAGCATTTCGGCGTAATGGGCCCTTTGGAATTTTTGGATGAACCTCAACTTTGGGTTGAGGAATATGTAAGGGACCACCGGATGTCGAAAGAGGCTCTGTAGAACCTGAAGAGGGAGGCTCGGGGGCAGACTGAGCAGGAGGCTTGGGGTACTGACGAGACCGAGTTTGAAGGTGAAGATCAACGGATGGGGTAGGATCAGAGTGCATCATGTTGATCCTGCAATCGTAGGAACCGTAAATGGAAGGGGGGCGGCTACCCGTCGTCGGCGGTTGGCAGCCACGAACCGCTGAGGGAAAGGACCGAAGAACGCTGCAGCTTCAGTGGCCACATTAGGAGGAGCATGAGGGGAGGCGTGTTGTCCGCGCAATGTGGCTTGAGACTCCCACATCTGCCGCATCTGGGGTAAGAGAGGACAATCGTGAGTGTAATGACCGTAAATACCGCAGCACGAACATGGCTTATTTGTGCGAAGCGGCCTGTCTGGCTTGGGCGGAAGGCCCTGTTGCTGGTTGCTAGTGTTAGGGTCCACACCAGAATTGGGTCCTCGGTTACCAGGGGCAGATTGGTTCTGGTTGCCTCTCCGCCTTCTTTGAGAAGAAGGGGGATTAATCGCGCCCTGCTGTGCAAATACTTGCCCTGGAGGGGGTTGTAAGTGCTGTTGCGGGTTGTGAGGAGGCAAGGGAGGCGGAAACGCATATGCTGGAGGAGATGGCGCACCAGGCTCTGGATAAAGGTAAGGGTTGGGTTGGGCGACATTGAGGTAAGCAGGAGGTTGGGCGAAAGGAGGAGGCATGCCGTATCCTGGATACATGTTGCCGGGAGGGGGAAGAGTGCTTGAGGTGCTGGCCCCTCCTTGGGGGAGGCCATAGCCCATAGGAGGGTGAGCAGATGGATGGGAAAGAGATCCAACGATACCGTCGGCGGAATGAGATGCCCCCGGGGTGTTAGCACCACCGGGTCTGGGGATGTCAGGAAGGACGGTATAAACATAACCAGATTGAGCGTAGATCAGGTCATATTTTAAGGCTATTTGGAGGGCGGCTTCTTCAGTCTGAGGAAAGTGAGAGGCGACATCTTTGCCGATGGGAGACGGAAGGGTGCGAAGGAACCAGTCCATGTAAACCCGATCTTCAAAGGGGGGGGCTCGACATAAGCTCCGTCTTCGTCGCCATTCCTGAACATGGGCAGAAAGGCGTGTGGAAGAGGATTGCTTAAAGGAAGTCAAGAGCTCCGTGCCAGTGTCGTATCAGAGAGGGAGCTGGAAGTATGACAAAAAGGCTTGGGCAAGAGTCTCGAACGTGGTATGGGAAGAGGTGGCTTGTTCAACATACCATTTAGAAGCTTCGCCGGTAAGCGTGCGTTGGAACAAACGAAGACGGATGGAGTCATCGGTAATGGAATTGGAGGAACACCACATGTGGAAAGACCGGACGTGATTGGTTGGATCTTCTCCATTAAGGCCCTCGAACTTAGGGATATCGGAGGGCAGTTTGGTGGGCATAGCGGGCCAGGTAGCATTGTGGTGAATGGGGTCATTAATCAACTGATGGAAATCGGGGAGGCTGAGGCCTGCAATGTACGGCAGCACAGGGGTGGCGGGGGTAGTGGTTGTGGCGGTTCCGCTAGAAGTAGGACCGGCATTGGGGCCGGGAGAACCGCTAGCGTTAGGCCCTGGACCAGACATAGTGAAGGTAACAGGGGGAGAACCAGAAGGAGAAGGGGGACCCGATGAATCAGGAGAGGAGTCGGAGTGCGGACTCGAAGGTGGACTGGCTCGACGACGGCGGTGCGGAGCAGGTCGATCAACCGGAAACTGAGGGTGAAGGCCAAGAAGTCTCCGGGAAAGGCGCCTTGGGGGCGCAATGATGACAGGAAGAAGGAAACCGATAAGGGCAGAAAGGGACAAAATCAAGAAGGTCAAGGGCAGAAAAGGTGCAGTGACAATTGATTTTAGAGTCTTTGCCAGGCGGTGTAAACTAGGCGCTTCTTCACTTAGGGTCAGTGTGTGGCGTGCGTTAATTTTAATTTTTAAACCCTTTCCGTTGTTTGAGAGCAAGAAAAAGTGTGCGACGTAGCTGAAAATAAACCTACAGAGAACAGAATAAAATGCTGAAATAACAGAAAAATAACAGCTACGTATGCATCTATTTAACCCAAGAAGGTGGGTCTCTCAAAACTACGCTAGAAAGAAAGGGAAAAACTATGGAAACACACACAAAGGAAGCTCAACAAACCTAGGGTCAAAGGGGACAGAGATCTGGAGGATAAAGCTGCAGACAAGGGGTGCAGATCACAGCCAAGAGACAGAGGCAAGGTGGCTGGAAAAAGGGAAATCAGCAAAAAACCGGGGGGGGCAAGGCAGAGGCCTTTAGAGGAGGTCCAAACAAAATGACAAGAGGTGATTTGAAAGGAAAAGAGGCTGATTTCAATGGATCTGAAAGGGAGGTAACAGATCTGGAAAAGAGGGGGCTGAAGCTCTGAAACCGACTGCTGAAACAGCTAAAACTCTTCCACAAAAAGTGGAGGGTACTAAAGCCCTAAGGGGCTGGGTTCCCACTTAGATGAGTAAAAACAGATCAGATCTTGGTCAAGGCGGGCTGAGACAGAGGCTGGAAGACCCCCGGCGTGTCGCACAGTAACCCGCAAATTCGTGCACCACCGAAAATCGGCAGTCGAAGCCGACCTCGTTTTCAGCAGGTGTCGGAAAATGGGCAGAAAGTGCGACCCGGTGCTCCAGCCCAGTGTTATGGGCCAAAAGTGCAACCCTCGTCTCGGCTGTCTCGCGGATTTTCGTAAAAGTTGCCGTCTCGGGGCTGCGCTGGAAGGTCGTCACTCCGGCTGAACAGGGCCAGAAACACACGGAAGTTAGAAATTTTTAAAATTTTAGGGTTTTAGGTGAGAAAAATGACATAAAAAGAGGAAAAATAAGCAGCTGAAAAGAAGCCCTAGGGCCTGAAGTAGTTGGATATGCAGGAATAGGAAAAACGACAGCGGTCGTAATTTAAAACCCGTGTGGAGTCGTCATTTGTTAGCATGTATTCTTCGTCGAAGTGTACGAAAAAGAACCACTTTAGCTATGCATAACTAATAGCCCTAACAACAATAGAGGCTGCCAAACATCTTCAGATCTGCGATTAGTAGTTAAAATACTGCAACAAACAGATCTATAAATGGAAAGACATTAAGCAGTAAAGTAAAGAGTTTGCTCCATGCATCCAACAGACAAGACAAGAACACGATTTTTTTTGAATGAATTTTTATATTACAGGGCACCTGGGAGGAAAACAAGAAGGTGTATCCAGATCTCCCCAATGGGATGGGTTCTTTGTAGTCCTCAGCACTTCAGATCTAAGCTTTCTCTCTCTTGTAGATGTAGAAAACCCAATGCAGAAAGTAGAGCTCAATGGGAGCAAATGACAGAAATGAGACCAAGTGTATAGATCCAGAGTGATCTAGTAAGAAACAAAAGGTGAAGGATGATGGGGAAAACCCTCCTATTTATAACAAAATATTGGGTCATTCTAGATCTTGGTACATGATTAAAATAATGTTAACCAAATCTAGATCCACCTCTATGGAATATTTTATTATATTTGTTGGAGGGAAAGGGTGTTTGACTTAACAAATCCTCGATTAGTGAAAAAAAATAAATAAATAAATGATTTATTTATCTTTTTAAGAAAGTGGTTGGGAGATAATCAAATAAATAATGATTTATTTGATTAATGGTGGGTGATTTGGTCATATTTAACAAGGAATATTATCTAAATAAGATTTAAATAATTATTCCTAGAAAATAACAAGATAACTAAGTGTTTATCTCATTAATTTCTTTGTTTTTGGGTTAAAAATGACTGGGAATAATAATTAAATTATGGTTTAATTAATCATTCCATGAGGAAAATCAAACAAATATAGGTTTGTTTAATATTTCCTTTTGGGGTTTCCTATTTTAACATAGTGAAAGCAGTTTTACTTAGGGTAAAACTGGTCTTACATGGTGTACTTGGGTCCATCTAATGATAAAAGGTTAGATGACCAAAAAATGGTGTAACATAAAGCAGTCATTGGTAGTCGAGCTAAAAGATTTAGAACCGAACATAGGTTATGACTTTGAAATAGAGTTGTACAAGGGACAAAAATTATTGATGTGGAACCAACTGTCATCGTTGCCATTTCCAAGGTTCATCAAAGTGAGCCCGAAGATACGAAGGAAGTTGAAAGCCCCCTTCACTCAAAATTTGGGTGAATGATTCTCCATTGTGTTTCATTATCACTAGCGGGAGTAAAAAAAAACCTCATCTTAGTAGTGGTCATCAAGCAATTGGACACGAAAATTCTACACCTGCAACTATACACCATCTGGTGGCTCCACCAATGGAAATATCTCTGTGTTAGCCAATAATGTTGCCTTCCCTATAGTATCAAGCCTTTCATCGATGAGGTATTTTGTGATGTTTCTCCCTTTGAATTTTGTGATGTTATGTTAGGCCAACCATACTTGTGGAAGGGGCATGTCATGTATGAGTATAGACCTTATAGTGTTATTATTACTTTGGGTAGAAAACTATATAGAATACTAGAGGTATCCCCGCCTACAACCATTTCCTTGATCTCAACAAAGTAATGCAGTAAAATCATTTCTTAGACTGGGAAATTTGTCTTCCTCTTGATTCACTCTCAAAGTAATGGGAATATTGTGGCCACATCCATGTCCTCCACATAGGTCTCCTCCAAGCAGTGGTGACAAATGAATAAGATCATGGAAGAGTCACTAGAGACATCTTCTCTTCCCCCACGCGGGTAACTCTTCACTACCAGGTCAAGTATTCAATTGATTTGGCCCCTAGCACACCTCTACCCAATGGGAAAATCTATCATCGCTATCTTCTAAAGAGTTAGGAAATCAAGAAATAGATTCGAGAGATACTCCAAAAATGGAACATCCAACTGAGTTCGTCACCTTGTGGAAGCCCAATTGTACTTGTGCAAAATAAATATGGGACCTGAATACCCTGCAATTATTATCGATCCTTGAAAAAAATCACAATCAGGAACCGGTAACCAATTCCCTGAATGACAACCTTCGTGACCAGCTCAAGGGGGCCAAGTATTTCAATAAGATTAATTTGAATTTGGCTACGACCAAGTCCCAATAGAACCAACTAATGTGTGGAATATTTCTTTCAAGTCCAAGGAGGGTCTTTTAGAATGGTTGGTCATGCCTTTTGGTTAAATTCCCCAACAACTTTCATGAGGATGATGGATGATATATTGCATCCTTTCACCAACTCATTTGTGATTGCATATCTGGATGATATCCTCATCTTCAACAATATTTTGGAAGAACACTTGCAACATATTTAGCAGGCCCTCCACACTCTATAGTAGCACAAGCTATGTGATAACTTGGATAAATTCTCTTTCTGAAATGACACGACCTAATACCTAGGCTACATTATTAATGAGCAAGGAGTGCATGTGGATCTAGCCAAGATCCAAGTCTTACAAGATTGGCCATCCTCGACAACTCTAAAAAAGCTTTGTAGCTTCTTGGGGTTTGCTAACTTCTACCGAAGGTTTGTGCTAGCATTATTTTGTATCATTTGGTCCTTAAGTCAAGTAACCAAGGGTGGAGCAAAAGAAAATATTTTTTGTCCTAATCACAACATAAGGCATTCGATGAGCTAAAATGCCACCTTTTCTCCACACTAGTCCTCACCCTACCATAATTGCAACAACCATTTTATATTGAGTCATATGCCTCCATGTTGAAAATGCAACAAGATGATGGAGCTTAGTGAAATGAAGTCGCCTTCACTAAGTGGGTCCGCAGGCTATTTTTGGCGCAAAGTCTATTTTTAGACATATGGATCATGGTCTATGAGTTGCAGGATGCTATTTATGGATGATTGGTCGAGTTGGTAAAAATAGATGGACCTCTATTTTTAGACATTGGGCGGTTTCTATTTTTAGACTGTCGGGCTAAAAATAGAACAGTCAAATATTATTAACCCTTAATAATATTTAGACTATAAACATTATCTTATCCTCTTGGAGCACTTCAGTTTGATGTTTGGATGTGGCACATGCAGCTGACAGAAGGAAATACGCTTTTCCTAAGGGTTAGTTGAGCTATTGCATGGTTGACTTCAGTTAGAACTCATGTGGCAGAGTTTGGTGGAGTTGATGAGACAGTTGGTGGAGTTGTGTTCGGTTTAACTTAGTCGAACTAGTTGTATTTAGTCTAACTGATAAATACACTAGTGATGAGTGGTGTGAATTAATTATTAATTAATTCACTAATTATTAACTCATAAATCAACTAAATAATACATCAGTTAACTGCAGTGCATGGACAGTTCATTGGAGACCAGTGTTAGAGGTGGGTGAAAGGGTGAGTCTACTATCAGTTGTGACTATAGCTGTGCATGAGATTTGCACACACATTGATTGATATTGCCAATGAGGATTGCGCAGTACAAGCCAGTGGGATTCGAACTTGGATCTCATCATTATTCATCTTGGATTGCGCAGTAGAGGCAGGCTAACAGGTGGAGGATATTTGAACTTGTGACTTGTTCATATCTGAGCTAGTTAGTGTGTAACAATTGGAGATAGTGCTGAGAGCTTGTGAGGATTTTGTGCTATGTATTGTTACATGTTCTCTATCATTATAATATACAGATAGTTGGGGGTTTTCAGCTGTAAGCTTTCCCCATTACATACTGTGTTATATGTGTGCTTGATTATGTTTTTAATGTGCGCATGCGACTGCTTCTATTTCCGCAAATTGATGATCAATTGTAGAAGAGGTTATGTATTATGCATGAAGCTTAAATAGTGTGTAATCAGGATAATCTCGGTGAATAATTCAGCTATTATTCAAATTTCTACATGGTATCGGAGCTAAATTGATCATCGGATCTATTACAGTGATTACAATTTATTTCGGTAGACAGAGTCTGTAAGCGGGCCAGGTAGCCTCTGGATCCATCCTTTCTCTGAAAGGTGATATATCCAATAAATGCCCCTACAGTCGATCTCTGTGCTAGAAATACTTTGTTCTCACAGATCGGAAGCGGTTGAGTTTTGAGCTGGTGGAATTCGAATTTGCAGCAGAATTTGGAATTCGAATTTGCAGCAGTTTTCTTGGTGTCGAAGTCAAAATGTCTTTCAACGGATTGCGACTGGAGTATTCCCTTGAGTGCAGCTTGAATTATGTTGCATGGAAGGACAGAATGGAAGTGGTATTAGATGATAACGGGTTGAAGGAGTTCATAGATGCTGAGGTCCCAAAGCCTACTGATGCTGCTCAAGTTGAGGCTTGGAAAAAGAAGATGGAAAAATGTCGAAGGATTCTGTTGGAGGGCGTGAAGGATCACATTGTATCCAGCATGCATGGAAAAGATTCTCCATACTTGATGTGGAAAGCATTGACAGATTTATTCCAAAGCAAGAGCGACTAGAGGAATTTGGTGCTCAAGGATAAACTCAAACACATAAAGATGGAGAAAGGCGACAGTATGCCCAAGTACCTCACGAAGTTCATCCAATGCAGGGATGAGCTGGGAAGTGTGGGGGTGACTGTAGATGATGAGGAATTGGTGAGCTTGGCTCTCCTTGGTCTTTCGAAGAGTTGGCATGCCTATCAGGATTCTGTCAATGGTCGGGAGAAATTGCCAGGATGGGAGCGACTTTGGTCGGATCTTGTGCAAGAGGAGATAAGGCGAAATACCAGAGACGGATCTTCATCAAAGGCATCTGATGAAGAAAATTGCACTTTGGCTGCCAAAGCAAAGAAGGGGAAGAGCAAGAAAGCTTCTCATTCCGGTGCGAAAGGCAAGAAGCAAGACATGTCTAAGGTGAAGTGTTTTCACTGTCACCAGCACAGACATTATGCCACAAATTGTCCGCAGAAGAAGAAAAATAAGCATGTTGCTGGATCTGCAGCGGGAGAGGCTTTAGCCTCATAGTTTGAGCTGGATTTTTCGCTGATCGCATGCTTGGTATCAAGTGTGATGGGTTCAGTTTGGTTCTTGGACAGTGGTGTGTCTTTTCACATGACTGGAGATCAGGATTTGTTTTCAGATCTGGATGAGAAAGATCTTGGAGTGCACATCGAGATGGGCGATGATGGTAGATACAGTGCGACCGGTATCGGTACCATTTCCTTTGAGAAGGAGTCTGGTAAACCCTTTGTATTGAAGGAAGTGTTGCATGTTCCAGGATTGATGAAGAATATGATCTCTGTGGCGATGTTGGAAGACAAGGGGTATGATGTTGTCTTCAGCGAGGGAAAGGCTTTCCTACGCAGTAAGACAACTGGAGAAACCCGAAATATAGGGGTTCGAGTCAAGAACCTTTATTAGTTGCAAGTAGATGGCTGCGCAGCAATGGCATGCAAGGCGGAAGGAGTGGTGAGCCGGGATGATGGCGAGCTGTGGCACCGGAGATTGGGCCACCTTCACCATGGAGCTTTGAAGATACTGCAACAGATTTCTACTGGGCGATGGGTACCCTTGCGCAGCTAGACTGCAAGGGTGTACCTTGGGAAAATTTGTGAAAGCTAATTACTTGCAAGGATAGTCGCGCCACGACGATCCTCGAGAGAATTCGCGCCGTACGTGTGTGGACCTTCTCAAAGAGGCTTTCCAGCGCAGTGGGGTGTCCACAAGTACCATGTACCTCAAGCGTACGATTCTCCCCAGCCGGACCGGCGGCAAGAAGAGCGAGACATACTCAAAGTTCCTCTCGTGAGTTCAAGGCGCCTGCTGAGAAGGAATCTGGGAAGCATGTGAAGTCTCTAGAGTGACAATGGTGGTGACCATCTCGCCGAATTCAAGGAATTTTGCGCCGTTGCAAGGACTTGAGAGTAGCTCAAGGAGCCCCTCACAACCCATGGAAAGGCATCCGGGTTGCTGAGTGGAAGAACAGAATGATCGTGGGTACTGCACGAGCAATGTTGCATGATCAAGGCCTACCCATTCACTTGTGGGAAGAGGCATGCAATACTGCAGTATATGTGCAGAACCATTGTCCTCACAAGATACTTGGCATGAGTACACCTGAGGAGGCGTTTTCTTGTAAGAGGCCTGATATTTCCCATTTGAGGATTTTTGGTTCACCTGTTTACATTCATGTGACGAAGGATGCCAGGAAGAAGCTGAAGCTGACCGCAGAGGTTGGGATATTTGTGGGGTACACTAATATGCCCCACAACTATCGTGTGTATTTTCCATACAGTCGCAAGACTGTTGTGCGACGGGATATCAAATTTCAGGAGGAGAAAGCCATGAAGTGTTTGCTTGAGAGGGAGCCACACTTGCATGCAGATGAGGAGCTATTAGTTCGTAAGGATGAGCTTCAAGGATGTGGATCAGCCACATGAGGAAGTTCATGGAGTGGAAGAGACCACCGCGTGGGGCCAACCACCGAGGCGCGGCCACTACGAGCTCAGCCGGATCGTCTAAGATGCGTGTTTTAGGACCACCTACAGCATTGGGGCCACAGACAAGAGAAAGTCACCCACCCATATACCGGATACATGGCTCTTGTGAGCAAATGTGTCATGACAGAGCCATCCTCTTTCGAGGAAGCTATGGAGGACCCTGCATGGGTAGATGCCATGGTGGAAGAGTATGATTCGATTGTCAGAAACAGTGCATGGGAGATTGTCCCAAGACCAGAAGGGAAATCGGTGGTGGGTTCGCAATGGATCTACAAAGTGAAGTAGGCGGCTGATGGGAGTGTGGAGAAGTACAAGGCAAGATTTGTTGCCCGAGGCTTCTCACAGATAAAGGGGATCGATTATGAGGAGACCTTTGCACCTGTCGCAAGGTACTCTTCCATACGGATGATCCTAGCTCTCTCAGCGCAGATGGGGTGGCACATCCATCAGATGGATGTGAAGACTGCATTCCTCAACAGAGTCATTGAGGAGGAGGTGTACATAGAGTAGCCCGAAGGTTTCGAGATCTTCAAAGAAGAGGCAGATGTGCAGGCTCAAGAGAGCACCGTATAAGCTGAAACAAGCACCGTGCTTGGTACACATGATTAGCGGCTATTTCACCGTACTTGGATTCTCCAAGAGTGAGGCGGGATCCTAACCTGTACCACTCGCATTTAGGGTGAGGGGGAAGTTGTCGATCATTGTACCGTATGTGATGATCCGATTTTGACGGTGATGAGCCGTTGATACTTCATGCAAGGAGGATCTTACTGCAGAGTTTGAGATGAAGGACTTGGGCCTCCTTCATTATTTCGGGATTGGAATCAAGGTCATGGAAGACGGACCGTTTTTTTTCTAGGGTAAGTATGTCAGAGATACTAGAGAAGTTCAACATGCATGGTCAAAGCTCTGTTGACACTCCTCTTCCCCGGGAGGTTGGAGGAAGGAGGATGCTACTTCGTGAGGTAAGGGATGCCACCGTTTATCGACACAGGAGCCGCTTGCGATTCAAGTCAAAATACACGACCCGATATATGCTATGCTGTTAACCAGCTTTCACAAGCTATGGTTAAGCCTACCAAGCTCTTCTGGAAGGTAGGCAAGCATGTATTTCGTTATCTTAGAGGCACATAGGGATATGGCTTGTGGTATAGACAGGAGGATGAGGTGAAGCTATGTGGCTTCACGGATGCAGATTGGGCAGGGAGCCCAACGGACAGAAAGAGCACATCTGGAGGGATCTTCATTATCGGGTCGAAAACAGTTTCTTGGTACAGCAGGAAGCAGAGATCCGTGGCACTCAGTTCAACAGAGGCTGAGTATATGGCAGCAAGCTTGGCTACATGCGAGGCCATATGGATGAGGAAGATCCTGGTCAGGTTGTTCGGGTCACACTTGGAGCCTACTGTGATTTATTGTGATAACCAGAGTTGCATTAAACTCTCGGCTAATCCATTATTTCATGATAGATCCAAACACATCAACATCAGGTACCATCATATCAGAGATTGTGTGCAGCGGAGAATCATGTTACTTTCATATGTTCCCACGGAGGATCGGGATGCTGACATCTTGACGAAGGCGCTCACCAGGAGCAAATTCGAATTCCACAGAGGTAGGATAGGGGTTGCAGATAATCCATATCTTGTTGAGAGGGAGTGTTTAAAATGCAACAAGATGATGGAGCTTAGTGAAATGAAGTCGCCTTCACTAAGTGGGCCCGCAGGCTATTTTTGGCGCAAAGTCTATTTTTAGACTATGTCTATTTTTAGACATATGGATCATGGTCTATGAGTTTCAGGATGCTATTTATGGATGATTGGTCGAGTTGGTAAAAATAGATGGACCTCTATTTTTAGACATTGGGCAGTTTCTATTTTTAGACTATCGAGCTAAAAATAGAACAGTCAAATATTATTAACCCTTAATAATATTTAGACTATAAACATTATCTTATCCTCCTGGAGCACTTCAGTTTGATGCTTGGATGTGGCACATGCAGCTGACAGAAGGAATTACGCTATTCCTAGGGGTTAGTTGAGCTATTGCATGGTTGACTTCAGTTAGAACTCATGTGGCAGAGTTTGGTGGAGTTGATGAGACAGTTGGTGGAGTTTTGTTCTGTTTAACTTAGTTGAACTAGTTGTATTTAGTCTAACTGACAAATACACTAGTGATGAGTGGTGTGAATTAATTATTAATTAATTCACTAATTATTAACTCATAAATCAACTAAAAAACACATCAGTTAACTGCAATGCATGGACAAGCCTGCTGGAGACCAAGAAAGGAGGTGGGCAGGGTGAGTGTGGCTATCATTGGGGACACTTATACCTGTGCATGATATTTGCACACACATCAATGAGATTGCTATCGAGGATTGCGCAAGACAAGCCAAGGGTTCAAGGGGATTCAACTGGATCTAGTTCATTCTCATCTTGGATTGCGTAAAGAGGAGGTAGAAAACAGTGGAGGAGATTTGAACCCGTCACTTGTTCAGATCTGAGCTAGTTTGTGTGTAACAATTGGAGATAGTGCTGAGAGCTTGTGAGGAGTTTGTGCTATGTATTGTTACATGTTCTCTATCATTATAATATACAGATAGTTGGGGGTTTTCAGCTGTATGCTTTCCCCATTACATACTGCGTTATATGTGTGCTTGATTATGTTTTAATGTGCGCATGCGACTGCTTCTATTTCCGCATATTGATAATCAATTGTAGAAGAGGTGATGTATTATGGATGAAGCTTAAATAGTGTGTAATCAGGATAATCTCGGTGAATAATTCAGCAAATTATTCAAATTTATACACTAGCGATACATAAGTGTGCAAGCCAATTTATTTAATAAATTGGAGATGTGTCTAATTTAATTTTCTCTTAATTAAATTGGACAATAAATTGTAATCTTATCTCATAATCACTTATAATAGTTAACTGAGTGTGATAGACTCAGTTATCTCATGAATTTAGAGATAGAGGGGTTTTGAGCAGGTTTCTTTCCCCAGGAAAAAATATATGTGTTGTCGATTGATTTGCTTCTTATTTTACTTGGTGTGATTGTGTGGTCGTGTTTAATTTCCGCAGAATTAATTGTAGAAGGATTCAGTATCTTTCCTTAGCATATTTCATGATCAAATTGAATCCATTGATATATACATATTGTTTGTATAATTTCTACATGGTATCAGAGAGCCAGAAATCACAAGAGTTGAGAAGACTAATCATGACTAATGACAAGGAAGATTGTGCCTTGGCTAGTAAGGCAAAGAAGGCCAAGGGAAATAAATCACAAGGTGAAGTGGGAAAGAAAGACTTGTCCAAGATCAGATGCTTTCACTATCATGAGCATGGGCAGTATGCTACAAATTGTCCATAGAAGAAAAGCAAGAAGGAGCCTGCAGTTGCAACAGGTGAAGAATTGGCTTCACAGTTCAAGCTTGATTTTATTCTCATTGCATGCATGGCCAGCACTGTAATGGGATGCATGCGGTATTTATACATTGGTGCCTCGTTCCATATGAAGGGGAATAAATCTCTCTTTAGTGACTTGGAGGAGAAGGACCTCCAACAGAGCATAGAGTTTGGAAATGATGATAGGTATAGTGCTATCGGCATAGGTACAGTTACCTTTCAAAGGGAGAATGGCTCCCATCTCAAACTAGTATATTTTTTACATGTTCCAGGCGGAAGGAAGAATCTTGTCTCCATAGCAGTATTGGAAGAACGTGGTTATGAAGTAATGTTTAGAAAAGTAAAATTTTTCCTTAAACACATAGCTGCGGGACAGTTGAAGCAGATCGGTTCTAGATTCAAGAACATGTATGCTCTCGCGGTTGAGGATGCATACAAATATTTGAGGAGCAAAGAAGTGGTTAGTGACTTGGTGGTTGAGAGGGAGAAATTATATCTCAACATGCAGCATTAGAAGCAGTCTCAGAAGGTTGTGGAGCAGCCACAATTGGAGAAGCAGAGAGGAGACCGAGTGGAAGATTCCACTCAAGAAGAGACCTCCAGGAGGGGGAAATTTTGAGCTAGAAGGGCAGAGGGAGTACATGCAGCTATACCTCCAAGTGTGAGGTGGGGCGATGTGCAGAATTAATCCCACGAAGAAAGTGGGCAGGATTCATTCAGATGGTGTGTCTCATGGATCAAACCTACCTACGAGGAGCCCACAGTACATCAATATCAAGAAGGATCATTTAGATTGATTCAGTCAGATGTCATGAAGACATAAATCAGAGTGACAGATGTCGGATACTAGAGTGCAAATCATAGTTGGCAGAAGTACAGAGTGCATGGATGCAGATGTCAGCAACGTAGAGAGTCCAGTAGACATGTGCAGTAGTTAGCAGCAGTTATAAGACTCTGATGACAGATGCATTATATTGATTTAGTTGTTTGGAGGCTATTCATTTGCAGAAGTGTTTCATGCAAGAGTTGCATGTGCAAACAACACTAGAGAAGTGTTGTATGCAAGATTTGCATGTGAAAACAACACTAGAGAAGTGTTGCATGCAAGAGTTGCATGTGCAAAAAACACTAGAGAAGTGTTGCATACAAGAGTTGCATGTTGCATGCAAGAGTTGCATGTGCGCATGCAAGAACATTCCAAAGGTATCGGATCAGGACAGGTTGATTCCTTTCTTGTTGAGAGGGAGTGTTGAAATTTGCAACAAGAAGCAGTGAAATTGGCATCCAGAAACAACATGACATCACACACACTAGTGTGGGATCACAGGTCACACAACGATGGGTCATAGCGATACATTAGTGTGCAAGCCAATTTATTTAATAAATTGGAAATTTGTCTAATTTAATTTTCCCTTAATTAAAATGGACAATAAATTGTAATCTTATCTTATAATAACTTGTAATAGTTAACTAAGTGTGATAGACTCAATTATCTTATGAATTTAGAGATAGGGGGGTTTTGAGCAAGTTGCTTTCCCCAGGAAAAAATATCTATGTTGTGGATTGATATGCTTCTTTCTTTTACTTGGTGTGATTATGCGATCATGTTTAATCTCCGTAGAATTAATTATAGAAGGATTCAATATCTTGCTTTAGCATATTGCATGATCAGATTGAATCCATTGGTATATACATATTTTTTGTATAATTTATACACATAAAGTGGCTTATCATAGTGAAACACTCTTTGATATTCTCCATAGATACCCCACCTATGATAAGGAGATATATTCCATTGTGAAAGCTTGTCGACAATGGAAACATTATTTTATGGGGAAGGAGATGATCATCCACATGGATCACATGCTTCTTCAATTTATGCATATAGAAGGAAATTTATAGAATGATGGCCATTATAAATGGTCTGCATACCTATTGTAAGCGTCTATGAGTCACCAGTGATCAAATCTACTCTTTCCATGTGATTGATAAGGTCTTATGGTCAAATTGTTACATTTTCAAATAAAATTTGACAGCTCTCTTGGTTGTTAAATGGTTAATTCATTGTCTAAGTGTGATTGTCACTCTCATGTCATGGTCATCAAGGTAAAATCATATTTTTTTCATTAGTCATTAAGTCACCATAGGTTATTTTTCCTACATTAAGTGTCATTATTTAAAATCTGAAAGGAAGATTCATGGTGTCATAGGGTTGATCATGAGAATGTCATGAGTTTCATCATTTTTCCAATTAGATTCATGTCACCATCATTCAAAACAAGTAAATGTCATGGGAGTTAGTACTTAGGAAATAAAGCACATCATTAAGTCATTTGGTAAATTACATGATGTCACTCCACTAAACATGCCAAAATCGAGTTTTTTTAAGCTATAAATAGAAATAAAGCTTTCCAAGAGTTCATTATATCCTTTCAAGTCTTCAATATCCCCTCTCTTGCATTGCAAAACTTGCCACATCGATTAAAATTTCAGATTATATTATCAACTTACTAAATTCATCAACCTATTGCGTTTTTTATGTGTTTCTGGCAACTTGCTGCGCTTTTTTTTTTTGAGACATAATGAGGGAAAGAATGGATGCAAACTCCATCTCATTTTTTCAAACAAATTCAAAAAATAAAGTGGTACCATTACAAACATTTGCTTCAATCAATTTCTTCACAAAATTGATAAACTCCTTCCCTAGTGTTTATTGCTGTGTTTTTTTGATTTCATGGTTTTTATTCACTTGATAAGAAACTTTCCTAGTTCTTAGCCTATACATCCTTAATATCCTTAATTATACACTCCCTACCATTCCCGGCATTTTATTTCACTCGTTTCATCTATTTCCCACACAAACCCTAGCTAGTTGTTGTACTTCTATATTAGGATTGTGTTTTCCCTCTTTTGTCCTTGTTCCCTCACTCAAATTCAGAAATTCCACTTTCATTGTGTTCCTAAAACACTTCCCTACTCCCCATAATTTTTTCATAATTTTTCTTGCCCTCCATCCCCTTCATTTCCTCACTCCAATGTGTTGCGATTTTTCCCTTGTTTTGTAGCTAAGTTCCCTTTGCCCATTCTTCCTTGAAACTAGGATTTCTCGTCAAAAACAAGATCAAACATGGCAAAGACTAGTGAAAAGATGAAATTCAGAGGAGGAAATATCTCAAGATATGAGCCTATTCATATGAAGGAGGTCAATGCATCAGATTTTATAAGCAAGTAATTTGAAGAGGTAGGCTGCCTAGGGTTTTGTAAGAAAGTGCAGGAAGTGGGTTATAACCATGACTTGATAAGTTTATTTGGTATAAATTTTAGAAGAGATAATATCACAATTGCAGGGGTAAACTTCATGGTGTCAAGAAAGATCATATCTTAAGCTACTACAATCCCTAATGTAGGAGAGATTTGGTTCAAGGGGATGGATTTAGAGATTGAGCACTATAAGCCTTTCTTGAAACCATAGTACCAAGGCTCCGCTTCTCATATATTTCCTCGTAGGAAATTGTTGGAAAAGTACACCCCCTTGATGAGAAATATCCTGAAATACTTCACTTGTGAGGGCAGGTTCAGCAGGTTGTATCAATACCACATCAGGTTTTTGATGCATTTTACTTCTCAAAAGTCCCTCAACTTACCTTACTACCTGTTCAGAAGTTTGGTTAAAATGGCAGAGAAGGTCTGGACAAAGGGAAAGGATCATTTAGCTAGTTTATTTCATCATACCTTGATAAAAAAATAGTCCTCCACAAGTTGGCACAGATCAACATGACATGGGAGACATTCTTAGAGGCAACTGCTCTTATTACTGCCTCAAATCAGCCAAAGAGTTAGAGCACTCCCTTAGAATCATCTAGGCCACAAGAATTTGGCTCATCAAACAAGCCATCAGTGACAAAGACACAACCTAGAGAAAAAATTTCAAAGACCTATAATGCACGTAAGAAGTTGGTGTTTGCCTCTGAAATAACAGAGATTCCTAGACCTACAACTAGATCTCAAGCTAGAAGGCTATCCAAAGAAGTTTTCAATGAATAAGTGTAGGTTGAATATATAAGAGAGAAATCACCTAGAGATAGAGATGATACACCTTTGCAACATGAGGAAGAGATACCTCTTGAACTTGAAATGGAAAAACTAGAAGAAGAACACCATGAAGATAAGGCAGCTGAAGACACAATCAAAGAGAAAGAAGCACAGATCAGGAAGCTCAAAGATGATCTTTCCAAGGCAAATTTCATGGTGTCTTTTTTGCAACAAGAAAATAGGAAACTGAAACTAAACCTATTGTTGCAAAGCAAACCACAAGGGGACCATACATCATCTAGCAAGGCAGATGCTGTGTTAGAAAAGGATAAGGGTAAGGCCATCATTTTTTTGGAGAAGTTGGAGGAAAAAGACATGTAGATACAGCCAAGAAGGCCTAAAACTAGAGCAATGGCAATAAAATAAAAATATGAAAAAGAACCATCTCCTTCTCAAGCCCAAAATAAATGGCATCATAGTTGTTGAAATTAAAGAAGATAGGAATACTAGCTTAGGATAGTAAATGAACACCTAGATAAGCTACTAAAGAAGGAAAATAGAGACATTGTCATGCAGAGGCACATGGCAAGGAACTACTACATTAGAAACACTATTTGCAAAATTAGGGTTAAGAACATGAAGAAAAAGGTTAAGAAGACCCTAAGCAAGCTCAAGAAAAAGGATAATCTAGATCTATTGGATAATGCATCCTTAGTTGTTTTAAGGCATGATAGTAAGATGGAAAAGGAAATAAATTTTGGCAAATTTTTTAGAATTTTTGAGTTTTTTTTCACACAAGAAAAACTAGTGCATAGAAACGAAGCGAGTGCTCGCTGTGCTTTTTCCCAAAGGCTCCAAATTAAGATTGGAAAGAATGTGGAGATGGATAATTATGAGAGGATAATAGAAAATTACTTTTGGAAACTTGAAAGTTTATATATTTTCATAAAATGACAAAATAGTGCCCATTGTTGACCTTTCTTCCACTATTTCAGACAACTCATTGCATTTCTGGGACAACTTGACTTCAAGGAAACATTTCAGAGGTTTGGAGAAGTGTTTTCCAGTGATTGATGATTCCATGGTGTAGTATAAACGTTCAAATTTCCAATCATACCTTTTTCAGCCAAAAATTCATCCGAGAAGGCCTCCAAATCATCCTCCAAAGTTTTGTTTCGCTTTTGCTGCATTTCTGAGAAATTTTTCTGCATTTCTGGGTTTGAAGATTTTTTTTGACACATGGAGGTCAAAGGTAAAAATGGTCGATCTAACAGCTAGCTCATGAGTTTTTTTATGGTTAATAGGCCTATTTATGGTCATATTTGTAAAATAATCTTAGGTTTAATGACTTGAGATAAAAGCTCAACTAGTTAGCTAAAAAAGGGGAGAGCTGTTTCTAACTTCCTTAGGATTAGGCTATGAGTCATTAGGTTAATTAATTAGTTGCTATGGATTAGGATTTGACCCCTAGAGTTGGAATATTGTTTTATTTTCTATATGTACCCATAACTGAGTCATTGAGAGGGTTGGATATCTGAAGTTCATAATCTTTTCGCACTAGTGTATTTGACAAATTGAAGAAGAAATTTACAGGTAGTTTCAGCTATTTTTATGGGATTCTTCTGATGTGGTTAATGACAGTGTTTTTCTCTATTATTCTTATGCATCTGATGATCAAGTTTTTCAATCAGGCATCTGCTTTATTCCTATGCTTTATCTTTTAAGTTTTGAAACAAAAATCATCTTTTATGCTCTATTTTTGTTTAAGATAAGCATCTAAGTGTTTCATCCTCTGAAATAAGTGAATTCATTATGATCACTTAACTTATTACATGTTTTCCTCCTTACCACACTACAATGAAAAACCAATTGTGTCATTGAATCACTTCTACCTTTCCTCATACAATGTCTGCACCTGATGTTTTTGGGATATCTTGCCTAGTTTCCAAACCTGGTGCTTCTTTGTCCAACAAACCCTAATCAAACCTAAATAAAAAAACCTATTGATATTATAACTAGTCTAAAATCCTTATTCTCCAGTAATTTCCATTTACTGTGAGCTTGATATAGATAGAGCCCTCTCTGATTTGGTAGGGCTAGATGCCAAATTTAAAGTTGGCCGGTGGTTACCTCTTTGGTTTCCTTAATTAGCCTTGGGAAACTAAGGAGCCCTAACACCTACAACAATTACATTTGAACATCAAATACAACAAGGGTAGCACCAATAATGTTGCAGATTTCCTCAGTTGCCCCCCCTGATTGTGGAACTGAGCACAATTCTCAACTCTTGTGGGCACAAGACTTCTGGATGGCTACAACTATAAAATGTTGATTCATAATTTGTTTCCACATACTAGATGTTGATGGCCATCATGTTAGTTCCAGACTTCCACCTCTAGGATGGACTATTGTGCTACCTAGGACAACTTTATGTTCCTTCAAGTGAACGTGCCAAGATGACCTCAAAGGCACATTACATTTGGATCATAGGAACTTTGGTATGAAGAAGATAGTGGCAGTGCTACAAAAGTATTTTTGTTGGCCAAAATTTTGACAAAATATTGGAAAGTATATAAAATACTACACTAATTGTGCCATCACCAAACCAACCATTAAGAAGCAAGGCATGTACACTCCTTTTCCTACTCCTAGCCAACCTTGGGAATCCATATCAGTGAAATATATTTCTGGCCTTGATTCTACCAAGCATGGTGTTATAGGTCAATTTGGGCACCATTCCCAATGACCTGGTTAACTGGGCATCATCTTCAGGACTGATGATCGAAGGGTCTATCATTCCCTATCATCTCAGTTGTTCTATGCCCTAAGACAGGAAACATTTATGAATCAAACAAGATGTTTATCAAAGAAAGGATTTTCCATGGTTTGAAGCTTATTATTAAACATGTGGGAGCTCACCAACATAGGATCTAAGGGGCCTATGTGCATTGCATATGTTGGTAGCCCCATTCAAGGCTACTCTGCAAAGCACTTCCCAACATTCAAAGGTGCGTTGGTCACATTGGGAGCAAAATTCTCATTGTTCCAGAATCTCCACTTGGCCAATGTCTTCTAGAAGGGTTCACATGTGTCATTCTTCGGATCCAAGTGTCCATTTGACATCTACATGACTGGAAAACATGTCTTGCCTATTTTTGGAATGCAATTTATTGCAAAACAACCTGCAGTTCATCTATAAATTGAACACAAAGTTAAGTGTTCAAGGAGGAAGAATTTGAGTAGAGAAATGCTAGAGAATTTTCAATAGATAGTTTGATTTGTGGAGCTGCTGGTGGAGAGACTTATGCTATGATGAGACTAGGAAACTCTGCTGGAAGGTCACAATGAATCAGTCACTAGGTTGTAACCTCTCCTTCTATCATCCATAAAGAGTACTTCTTGTTTTTCCCTACATGCATCCGTGTTTACTTTGATTTTCCATGTTGTAGAATCTTAGTTGATGAATGTAGTTTATGCTTAACTGATTTGGCTAATTAAATTGAATATATATCTATATTATTGTATCTTCTATTGTTTCAGTGCTCTTTCTTGCAGGAAGCATTCAGTTGTTTGAAACCGCTTGAAGTTGAGGCTGTAGTGGAAGCGACAGAAAGGAGTCATTTGGAAGCGACTGAAACAAGTAAGCATCCAATCCTCTCTGTATATCTGTTCTGAGTTAGGAAAAAAGGGTAGTGCAGTCTTTCACCTATTGTTCTAGACTAAACATCGTTCTAGGGAAGTGTAGTTTATCCGTAGATTAGAATTTTGGCCCAACAAACTCGCGACTCCACTAGGGAGAATTTCTCTTGAATATTGGTGTTTTAGTCTCTGATATGCTTTCTAATTCCACCCAGTATCTGTTTTACATACAGATTAGACATTTTCAGAGCTTAATTTGCAAAGTTAGTGAGCCAAACAGTAGCTTTTTCTTTGTTTACTATGCCCAATGCACCCTTGTTCAAGGAACAATGCTTTGTAGAGCACTGTCTCCCTTCTCAGCCTGTGTTGCAGAGCACTGTCTCCCTTTAGAGATTGCGTTGGCTCCTGAAAGGAACAAATCCCCTTGAATCTGACTTTGTACTTTGCTTCAGTTTTGTTTGCTGATTTGTTCTAAAAAGTTTGATGCTCTATTGACTAGTAACTCTATATATTTATTCTCCTTTGACTGAAATTTGTTCAATGTTGTTTTAAAAAAAAAAAATCATTATCATTGACAAGTTGATTTCAAAGCACTTTATATGGTCGCATTAAGAATCGTTTGCTTTTGAAATAGGAAATTGTCGTAAAATCTTCATTTCCTTGATAGGAGAAATTGTTGTTGAAATCCTCATTTTTCCTTCAAAAGAGGAATTTTTGTTTGTATTCTTCGTTTCTTGAAAGTAAAGAGCATTTCGATTATTGATCTAGTGCACCTAGTTTTCTTTCTGCATTCATAACATTAAGGAAACTAAAAAGAAAAAATTGCATTTGCATGTAGGATTGTGTGTTTTTTGCAAAAGGAACATTAGGAAATCTGCATTTAGTTTGAGATTCATTGATTTTTTTTGTTCATTGATTTGTTTGCTCTCAAATTATTTGCTCTCTTCCCTTAGTAGCTAGGTCTTTCATTGAAAAAGCTGAAAGTGAAAGTTTGTTTATCATTCTTAGCTTGCATTTTAAGAATTTCATATACATCATCGTGGTGAACCTGAAAGGCAAACTGTTAAGCAAGATCAACATAAAATAAATCTTAATTTACTTAACAATGCTTTGGAACATTAATGATAACATTTAGAGGTCTAGGCTAGAGACGTGTTCCGGCGTCGTAAAACATAGCAGTTGTCGTTAACTTGTCTGCGATACATTCTGAGTGTGATACCTCACTCCACGTACGTAAGTATATCATAGCTTGTCCACGTTCTCTCGGGTATATCGGGTGGTGTTACAGTACGATAAGTATAAAGGGGTGCTCTCACTGTGTGGTTTCGCATCAGATAGCACTAATACGAACTTGGGCCTCCACGTACCTTCGGGTATATTTGGGAGGACAAATTTTAGGTGCTATCCATCCATAGTGAACCGAGTCGGCCACCTTGAAATTGTGATACACCGAACATAGCATTCGGGGAGATTACCTGCCCGTACTTCTTGGTTCACCAAGAGGTATTCTGCAGTTCACAGTTTCCTGGTAAACCCTTTTGCCTAGCATTACCCTCTTTTTGTTTTTTTTTTTTTGGATAAAATAAATCAGTAATCGTGAAATAACACAATCCTACCCCCCGTCATTTGCATAGATTAGCTTTAAAACCACCTTTACCACCGAAATTTATTTCTGGTAGGCGAAGGCGACCACGATCTGTCGAATCAAGTACAATTCATACCTCTGGCGAAACATCATCTTTTAATCTAGAGTTAACTAAAATTGTTTCCACACATCTCGGTTCATCTACTGTTGTCGAAACAGAGTCTTCACAGCTACCCATGGTCACGATCCATTCAATCGTTGAGACCATTCCTCCCGAACCCAACGTTGTTCAACTGGAAGTTGATCCGGATCCCATTGTGCTTTAGGGGGCAACTGTTATTGGTCAAAATAGACATCATCCCCAGGACCAATGAAATAGGGTTTATTATCCCCTTATATTTTTGTTGCTATATTCACTAAGTGGAGAAAATCTTGATCCCGAAGTTGAGCAACTGGAATTTGTTCCTACCTTGGTCATCCCACAAAGTTTTGTAGCTATTGAAACTCCCATATCACACAGTCAACCATCTAAAATATATTTTGGGCCTGACGATGAAGTTCTTCTTCCTGGTTTAATTGTGATTGAAGAAATATCACAAGACGAGACACCTTTAACTCCAACTCATTTTCGGTAGGAGATTTACCTGTACAATTCTTTTCTTCAATCACCTTCATTTGCTTTTGTTGATCTTGTTTCACTTCGAGTTCCCGTAGATTTTATAGGGTATACATTGGGTCATTTGACCATGGCTGAGATAACATCCCAGACTGAACCATCTATTTTAGTTGTGACAACATCTGTTGTTGCTTCATCTTCGATGTTTTTTCCATTGAATTCACCCATGTGATACCACATATGTTACCCTCAGAAATTCCATAATTCAATGAAAACCCTGGAGAAGACCCATCAACGCATGTTATAACTTATCATTTGTGGTGTTCATCAAACTTCCTCAATGATGATTCTATTCGACTACATCTTTTCCGGAGCACACTCACTACTCTAACTGCACAATGAGGATGGCTCTTTTTCTGTGTCGACCTCGTTAAAAAACGAAACAGAGTTATGAGGATAGTTCTTTTTTCTTGTGTCAACCTCGTTAAAAAAATGAAACAAGTTCCTTTGAGGATAGTTCTTTTACTTTGTCAACCTCGTTAAAAAATGAAACAGGTCAGGAGCATAGTTCTTTTCGTGTGTCAAGCTCGTTAAAAAATGAAACAAATCCTCCCCTATAATGAACCTTCATTCCATCCAGCTATTAGTAACCAGTAATATACTTAGATGAATGAAATTAAGCTTGGGGGGCACCTACTCTTGCAGGGGGCATTCGACATGTGCTCTTGCAGGGGGCAGTCAAAACATTCTTACTAATTGCATGAAACGACTGCAATCAATGACTGAAGTTCAGGGGCAAAATCAGGTTCAGAGCTCCAAAATGCAAATGGTAACTATGGAATGGTAAAGGTGAATACTGAAACTACTTTATATATTCATTTAATTACTTGAAAGTTAAATTTATTGCTATGACTATGGTTTTATTATGTTTTTTATCATGAAACAGGTATTTTTAATCCATTTGATGTTGTTCTAAACAGGAAATACAACTAACGAACAGGTTAATCATGCAGATTTATTTCAAGAAAGAATTGACCACAAAGCATACTTTTTCTCCTTATTTTTAGAGCTTTGTTAAAAATGAAAAATGATTTGAAGCGCACTTTTATCTCTTTTTCGAGCTTCGATAACAGCGAAAAAGGAACCCCTAGAGTCTTCTTTCAGCTCTTTTCAGACTCCAATAATGTGAAAATATTGCTGAGCACTTGTCATTTCGAGCTCGTTAAATTAAATGAATTGATATCTACTTAGAATAAGTTTAACCCTTTTCCAGACTGAGATGGATTATTTACGAAAAAGGAATACCTTGGTTAAACATGACCAAAGAGGTTCTTTCAGATATTATTTTACACTTTTTCAGATCTGAGAGACAAATTTATGAAAAATTACTTTTGGAGTCCTCTTTCGTCCTCTTTTTCAGACTCTCTAAACATGAAAAAGGACCGAGTTGTCACTGTCATTAAGCTCGTTAAAACATAAAATAGCGACGGGCTTGTCAATCATGGCAAGAATCGAGTTTCATTCATCGCTAGACTTGTTAAATTATTAAATAGCGATACTTCATTATTTATTTGCCCGAAGGGTTGAATTATAGATCAAGAAAATGTTATCCTCCTCAAGCTTGTTAAAAAATAAAGAGGTACTGGTCGAAAAATGACCGGAGAAAATTTGGGAAAAGCAAGCAAAGTTTCTTTTTGGTAGCAAGTCGGTCTTGAACATGACACTTCTTTCACTCCATGTTCGTGACTGTTTGGGTTGGGTAATCATCTTGACGATTCATTCACACCTATGCTTCATCATACCTTCACTTTGGTTTTGGGTCAATGTTGCCAACTCATCACAGTGTCGCCGATATGTTCAAGAGAATTCATCCAGTAATTTAGAACTCATCCATCTGCAATACTCATAAACCTTCATTTTCATGACCGTCATCCCTAACAATTGCTATATCAAGTCATACCCTTGTCTCCGAAATCAGTAACTCTAGTTTTGCAATAAGGTGACTTCCTGTTGACTACAAATCAATATCCAGGAAGTTCACTTAGAAACATCAGATTCCAGTACCATGAGGCTTGTTACAACATCGACAAGATCCTAGCTTCCGGACTTTTGACCGAAACATTTTGTTTGGCGTTCGACATCAAATCATCTATTCACGCCTTACGAAATGTACTGCAGTACCTTGAGGGCCATTTTCATTAATGGTGGTTCTCTCGCATTTTTTAACAGCTTTCATTATTGGTTGGTAATCAAATGATGTCTTTCCATGTTCGATGATAAATCATATATTCGCATGGCTAGACTTGTACCCGAATGATCGAGTGAATGAGATAAGAAAACCCCGGATCTAGTTTCAGCCATCCAGGCTGCGATTTCAGGATTTTTGTACACATCATCTGTACGGTGACCTTACATACAGATTGTCATCCAAACATGGGCCTATATCTCTAGGCCATGTCTGCATCTGGGCAAAATTCCAATGTAGACGACTTTCTGAATTATGTACATGTTATTAGATTGTTTTATGTGCTAACTATGGGAATCCCTACCCTAAGAAATTATGATCAATAGAGGATTTATCATTATGTAATGTATTGTAATATTGATGCAGGTGACCATTCCGCTTTGTTTCCAGTCTCATCACAGTGTAAAGCATCTCAATCAAATGTTCTTATTATTTGGATCTCATGCTTTAGGGGGCAATTGTTATAGGTCAATTTGGGCACCATTCCCAATGACCTGGTTAACTGGGCATCATCTCTGGGACCAATGATCGAAGGGTCTATCATTCCCTATCATCTCAGTTGCTATATGCCCTAAGATAGGAAACATTCATGAATCAAACAAGATTTTCATCAAAGCAAGGCTTTTCCATGGTTTGAAGCTTATTATTAAACATGTGGGAGCTCACCAATGCAGGCTCTAAGGGGCCTAAGTGAATTGCATATGCAGGTAGCCCCATTCAAGGTTGCTCTGCAAAGCACTTCCCGACATTCAAAGGTGCGTTGGTCACATTGGGAGCGAAATTCTCATTGTTCCGAAATCTCCACTTGGCTAGTGTCTTCTAGAAGGGTTCACATGTATCATGCTTCGGATCCAAGTGTCCATTTGAAATCTACATGACTGGAAAACATGTCTTGCCTATTTTTGGAATGAAATTTATTGCAAAACAAACTACAGTTCATCTATAAATTGAACACAAAGCTAAGTGTTCAAGGAGGAAGAATTTGAGTAGAGAAATGCTGGAGAATTTTCAATGAAGACTTTGATTTTTGGAGCTGCTGGTGGAGAGACTTATGATGTGATGAGACTAGGGAACTTTGCTGGAAGGTCATGATGAATCAGTCACTAGGTTGTAACCTCTCCTTCTATCATCAATAAAGAGTACTTCTTGTTTTTCCCTACATGCATCCATGTTTACTTTGATTTTCCATGTTGTAGAATCTTAGTTGATGAATGTAGTTTATGCTTAACTGATTTGGCTAATTAACTTGAATAGATATCTAGATTATTGTATCTTCTGCTATTTCAGTGCTCTTTCTTGCAGGAAGCATTCAGCTATTTGAAACCGCTTGAAGTTGAGGCTGTAGTGGAAGCGACAAAAAGGAGTCATTTGGAAGTGACTGAAACAAGTAAGCATACAATCCTCTCTATATATCTGTTCTGAGTTAGGAAAAAAGGGTAGTGCAGTCTTTCACATGTTGTTCTAGACTAGACACCGGTCTAGCGAAGCAAACAAAGTTTCTTTTTGGTAGCAAGTCACTCTTGAACATGACACTTCTTTCACTCCATGTCCATTATTGTTTGGGTTGGGTAATCATCTTGATGGTTCATTCGCACCTATGGTTCATCATACCTTCACTTCGGTTTTGGGTCAATGCTACCAACTCATCACAGTGTCGCCGATATGTTCAAGAGAAGTCATCTAGTGATTTAGAACTCATCCATCTGCAATACTCATAAACCTTCATTTTCATGACTAGTGCAGTCTTTCACCTGTTGTTCTAGACTAGAAACCGGTCTAGGGAAGCGTAGTTTATCCGTAGATTACAATTCTGGCCCAACACACGGTAATGATTTTGTTTGTGGCCATTGATAAATTTTCTAAGATGGCCATTTTGGCTACCTACAAGAAGAGTATCAGAATAGAAGTCATTGTCAATCTCTAATTCAAATAGGTGCGAGTACATTTTCGATGCCACATACCATCATGTCAGATCGAGATAGCAAGTTCCTAAGTGTATTTTGGTCGAGGCTCTCGTCATTATCTACACTAAGCTCACCAAGTCAACTACCTTCCACCCCCAGACTAATGGCTAGATAGAGGTTGTCAACAAGATGATCGTGCACTTTTACCCATGAATAACTCCAATAATCCATGAACATGGAATGAGAATATCCAAAATGTTTAACACAACTAAAAAATATCTCTTCATAAATCAACTGGCCACAACCCATTTCAGGTGGGCCTGGGATTTCAACCATTGTGTCCCATTGATATTGCACTACCCCTTTCAACTACACATGCCAAATCTTCACATGTTCAATCTAAAGCCAAAAAATATACCAAGCTTATTGAATGAATTCAACGCATCTTGTAGTAAGTCCATGATATATTGAATAAATCCAATATTAAGTACAAACAATGTTATGATCAACACTGGGTGCCACACATGTTTCAAGTGGGAGACAAGGTTTGGTTGCATTTGCAGAAGAAACACCTTGCAGGGGCCCACTAGAAGCTTTCACCACTCCACTATGGACCTTACACCATCACCAAATTGTGGGTGACATTTATTTTGAGTTAAGTATCCCCCCATTCCTTGGCCTACACCTAGTGTTCAATGTGGATTGCCTCGAACCATACTTTCCACCATTGTTGGACACATAGATTAAGAACGTTCACCAACAGATTATCCAGCTATATTGGGTTATCAAAGTAGGCCAACTCTGGCACCAAGGAAAGTGGCTCACCAAGGACCAAGTTCAGCATAAGTTTATGCATCTCATGTAAGCACTCAACACAATGGAGACCATTGCTTCCTAAGGGGGGAGGACTGATCTAAGTGGATATTGGTGGCCACCCACCTATTCCACTAGTTCACAATGTACTTTTCCTATTTTGGTAGTTTTATATTTTTTGGATTTTTCAGGTCTTAAACTTCTAGATTCATTTTGAGGCCCTAAACGATGTTTTTTGGGGAAATAGACCAACAGAAGTTATATTATATTATTAATAGTTGGAAGTTATTCTCCTCAGGTATAACTTTCTAACAGGCTATCATGCACATCAAACAAAGATCATATGCCAAATTTATGACCCTGGAAAGTTGACATTCCAACTTACCCCATCATGGCCCATAATATTTTAGTGATTAATTTCCCAGGAATAGGTTTTTGTATGTTTATGGTTTCTCATTAATTCTCTATGACAAAAAGGATTTCTAGCGTCATTGTAAGATAGTTCATCGAATGTGTGTAGCAGTCACATCATTTCTCAGAGATAAGCTACCACCATTCGAGCTAGTTTGTTTTCATTCTACTTGCATACGCTTTCAAAGTTTTCCATTATTTAATTGAAGTTGAAAGTTTCGTTGTATCTCCATGCTTTTTTTTGTTAGTAATGTGTATTTCATTTCGTTTCTTTTATAAAATTAGATCTTTTTTTTACCAAGTCAAAATGTTTATGTTGACATTACAACATTGCTATCATATTGAGCTGGAAAGCACCTCTCAATGCAAAAATTTGTATTTTTAATTATTTTATATTTCTCTATATAAAATGTTAGCATAAAATATTATCTAAAATATATATTGAAATAATTTATAATTGATGCAAAGATATATTTTTTCATTATTATTATTTTAAATATTATGTATCAACTTTATAATAAGTATAAAAGAAATGATTTTGTAAAATATATATATATATATATATATATATAAATATATATATATATATATATATATATATAATATTGTGATATAATGTTGTGATAATAATAAGAAAAAAAATAATTATATTATTTTTATAAATATAATAATAAAAATAAAACTATTTAAAATGAAAATGATTATTTGTGGTTATGGTATCAATATTTTGGATAATCATGACAAATTAAGTAAGAAACCTAAATAATTGGAAAATTTTAAAAAATTATATTAATATTTTAAATAAACTTTATTTATTTGTTTATTTATAATTCAATATTGTTATTTATATGACTTAGATGACACAGAAACAAATATTAAGAAGTTCATATGAAGAAAATATAAATTATAATATCACCACAATCCATGGAAAATATTAAAAGAAAAATCAATTAAAAACAGAAGCCTTTTTAGTATTGTAGGATGATGTTATTTATTTATTTATAATTCAATATTGTTATTTATATGATTTAGATGACAAAGAAAAATCACCACAATCCATGGAAAATATTAAAAGAAAAATCAATTTAAAATAGAAGCCTCTTTAGTATTGTAGGATGATGTCAAGACTAGTGTAAATTGATATAATGGTGTCCCTTTCCAATGGGTTCTTCAAAATGACATCTTGGTATTGCTTGAGATATAACATTGAATACAATTTTAGTATTTTCTTTGTGTTAGTTTTATAATATTTTTTATGCGTTATGAAGAGTTAGTTTTATAATATTTTTTTAAGTGTTATAAAGAGTTAGTTTTATAATATTTTAAGTATTGTTACGGAGAAGTGTACACTCTTGAAAGTTTTGAGAATTATTGAATTAAAATAAAATTTAGAAGTAGTTTCGAGATTAATTGAATTCAAATATATTTTAAAAATTGAAAGAATGTAACATGGTATTTTTTCTAATAAAGTATAAGCATTTTATAAATTTTTGTGTAGTATTTAAGAGAGTTTGAGTTTATTCTAATTTATCATCACTTTTATTTTTATTTTACTATTAATTAAAAGGTTATTTTTTAATCCTTGGAAGAAAAAGCATTTTAAACTTTCAAATATTTGACTTTGTTTTATTGTATAAAAGATTTAACATTTATATAAATTATATTTTGGCGTTGATTTTTAAATTGTAATATACTAAATTATGTATTAATATGCGATATTAAGTCATATGGGATAAGATAGGATATTTCTTTGTTGTAAATGTGTAAAATACAGTGTAAATATAATTTTTTAGATTGTAAATTCAATGAGATTAATTAATGACTAAGAGTTTAAGTGGTGGATTATGTTTACAATGTGGTTGGTATATTTTCTATGGCATGCCTATGTATATGTAAAAATATGGAATAAAGAAAATAGTTTAATAATTTAATACTCACCAAAGGACTGTAATATCATAATAGGAGGAAAAAAAGGGTTGTTCATTGATTTGATATTGTTAATTTTATTTGGAAGTATTTCTTTTTCTTGCCCATTTTTCCTTTCAAGTTGTTTCATCCATCTTTGACTTTTATGTATGAAATAATTACAAGTGTCATATCTATCTCAGAGAGAAAGAGATGTAACATGCAAGAAAATGTATTTCATTATCTTTTCCATGCATTCTAAGGAGATTTTACCATCACTGATAAGAAATTATTAAAGGGCATGAAGAAGTGTCCCTCCCATGTCATTGCCATGTTTCTCCTTAGTTTTCACGATTGTTATGTCAGTGGTTATGATGGTTTTTATTAATGGAAATAACAGGAGATTCACATGTACTTGTGGCTAGTAAGATCCCACGGCGGTTGGGGAAGCTTGATGTTGAAAATGTTGAAGAAAAAAGAATCTCTAGAGATAAATTACATACCTAGAATGTCCACAGCAATTGACGCAATACATTTAGACCCACAGCCTTATTATTGCTAGTCATTAACTATTAGAAGCCAAGTGTACTCTATCCTAAGTTATTACCACAACACAAGCAACACATTGGGATTTTTCTACACATGCTAAAAAGCAGTAGAAAGGAAGGGCACTCTAACAAAAAATTGAGCAAAGAAGGAACGAGCTTTCCTTGTATTATGTCGGATAGTAGAAGAGAGTGTTATGGCTAGTCTTGGTGTTGGAAGAGGACTCAGAAAGCTCTATAGTGGGCATATTAGCTTGTCATGAGAATAAAGGTTAGATTGAGTGACTTGAGAGCCCTATAATAGGTCCCTTCACCTTGGTGGTATCATGGTCTAGCATGGGGGTAGAATCCATAGTTGATTCCTACTAATTGGTGTAAAATTACTCCTCAAAAATAGGTTTTGATAACAAGAATATTGATTCGGATTTATGCAGGAACACAATAAAATACATAAATAAACATAAACACGGAGTTGTAATGGAAATAACACTTCATTTCATTAATAAAAAATAACATAAATATGCTTATAGACATAATGAAAATAAAATAGCTAGGGTGTTGGTAGCTTATCTCTGAGAAGAGATGTGATGGCTACAGGCCTCTGAAATGTGTTACAATGAGGCTCGAAGGCCTATTTATTATTGAGAAACAATGGAAAACCCTAAACATCCAAAACCCTAACCCTAAGAGATGAAGGGCCAAAACTATGGGCCCCGTTTGCGTAACTTGGTACACCAACTTCCCGGGGACGTAAATTTGGCATAAAATCTTCATTTGACGTGCATAAGACCTCATTAGAAAGATCTACCCGAGGAATACAACTTTTAAGTAAGAAACATGGGTTTTTTACCCATGTTTCTCCCAGTTTTCAAAAAAAATAATCGTTTAGGGCCTCAAAACGGCTCTAGAAGTTCAGGACCCAAAAAACTGTTAAAAATAGTAATCTGTGCTACAATTAAGGAAACTGAAAAATTGAAAGAAACAATGGTGGGGGTCCAAGTGGAATAGGCGTGTGCCCACCAATATCCACCTGGATCATTCCTCCCCCCTTAGGAAGCAATGGTCCCCATTGCGTTGAGTTCCTCCATGAGATGAGCAAACTTTTGTTGAACTTGGTCCATGGTGAGCCACTTGCCCTAGTGAAGTAGTTGGACAACTCGATATAGCTTGATGCTCTGTTGGCGAATGTTATTGATTTATGTGTCCATGATCCAATCAGTTGTGGCTTATTGCATGCAATCTGGGTGTTGTGTGAGATAATTGTCAAATTTATTCACCAATATTTGTATATCAATCCAGGCTCGTAAAACTCGAGTTGTACTGCGCTCTCAAGGTTCAGCTTTTAGAGTTGAAGTTTATATGATTCCTTATGATATTTGATTTAAGAATTGAGGCACACAAAAACATCTATATACACACTGTCGGAAATAAATCAGTTCATCTCATCATAAAACAGGAACAATTAACAAACTCTAGTTTGAACACTGGAAACCCTTATTCAATTTGTCTGAAATCGAAACCATTACCAATCAACAACAACTTTAATTCAATAACTCATTATTTGCAGAAAATCTCAAAGAACCTAATTATAATATTTGGAGATTACACTTAAAAAGAATTACCTAATCTGAATAAATCTATGAACTGACTCCCTAATCTACAGCAATCAACACTTTAGTTTCTACAATAAGATAATGCTCCTAACTCAATCAACACATGTTGCATCAAGACATTAAAAAACAGAGACAAAAATATATTTAATTCTTGAATTTCAGAGTTGACCAGCTCACGTGCATTATCACTGGTAATCATATAATCATCCTCTGGAACTTGCAAGAAGGTTTCAATCTTCAATGAATGGTTACTTTCAAATCAAGTTGCAAGGGTTTAATTATTTCATCAATGCCATGCTTGTGGATTGAAATTGTGAAGCTTTACGCCAAGCTATGAACCCTAACACAGTAATTCAAACATCAATCCAAGGAGGAATTCTGGTTAAAACTCTGTTTTCAAGGGGATACACATTCTCACTAAGGGATCTTGCTAATTCAACTTGACCCTACTGCAAACCCTAATCTCATGCAAACAAGGCAAAACTGCAAACACCTATTTGAGCATGCCAAAGGAATGGAGAAGGCTCTTTGCTCAGAATTACTCTATGCATTATCTATTCTCTTTACCTAATCAACACCCTAGACACAAAATTTCTTACTGACTGTGACCTTAAAATAATCTATCCCTGTCACTCTCTAATGAATCTATTTCACACTTCTATGTCGATCTTTAAGTAATAGAAAGCTAGGATTCAAATGCAAACCGAACTCTGCTTCTTTAAATCAAGTGAAAAGGATCAAACAAAAGTATTTTCTGAGCGATAACATTCCTCTATTATGACAATTGAATGGTGGCACCAATCTGAGCTATGCGCATCTACTGGTTCTCAATGCACGGGACTATTCAACACTCATAGAAACAACAATTATTAAATCTCTTGCAATCTAATTTATATTCTTTTCACTGGAGTCGATCTAGCCATTCATGTTTCAGCCTAGTTATTCGGCAGAAGGATCCAATTCAGATGTGTACAAACCAAGCTTGTGTTTCACACAACAATTCATTTCTCTAGGGCTAATGGGGTATGCACTCAAGGTCGGTTTCTTGAGCAAAGCTCAATCTAGGTCAATGCAGACAAAGTGGAGGGTGAAACGCAATGTATATGGAAGCGATCAGACTCGATTATATTCACAATGATATTGCCAATTAAATCTTGGAGATACACAATTTCCCACTATGGCAGCGTTCCACAGACGCTGAGATTGGTTTTAATAGTGCTATTCATGCAATTTGGGGATTGAATACTAAGTCACTACAACACATGAATTAACCAACTCTCAAGATCAATTTTTAAAAGAAATTGGTTTCGCCATCCGGCATTTGAATCAATTGATATCCATACACTACAGCAGCTAAAACAAACCAAAACAAAAATCGATTTCAAAGACAATAAATTTTTCAATTTAAATCAATGATATCTGAACCCCAGTAACATGGATCAAGCCAAAACCAAATCGTTTTTCAAAATTAATTGACTCTACAATCATACATTCAAACCAACGAATTCTTGGGAACTTCAGAAAATGTGAATCAAGCTAAAACATAAATCAATTTTCAAAATTAATTAACTCTGCAATTCAAATCTACGAATTCTTGAAACTTCAGAAAATGTGAACGAAACTAAACATAATTCAATTTTCACAATTAATTAATTAACTCTGCAATTCAAATCAACGAATTCTTGAAACTTTGGCAAGTGTAGATAAAGCTAAAACATAAATCGATCTTCAAAAATAGTCAATGCCACAATTAGAAATTTAAACCGAACAGTGTCTATGAATTACCTCTAACTAATCCTATTGGGCTGAACCGGATGTGGTGGGCCCTTGACACACTCGGGGAAGCATTGATTAAAGGGCTAACTTACACCTACAGAAGTTTGTTTCAGAGATTCATCACATCCACAACAATCTTCAGTCAATCAAGAATGCACCAGCATTTAAATTCGACTTATTCTTTAGAACACAAAATCACAATGTAAATTGACAGCTGAAAGACGTAATACATTAACCTCTCATCAAAATGCGAGTCGCTGCCTTTATAGGCATTCTCAAGTTACAAAATTAGTGGCAGTTTCATTACATGGTAGGACGTTGGAAACCAGAGATATGGAATCCACGAAATTAGCATTACCCTGTCCTAAATTTACACTATCAGTTCTCTATTACCAACTGCTTGCAGCTATAAGGAAAAAAAAGTCCTAATTTTAATCAACTGAACTCCACCATGCATAGAGTGGCCAGCTGATCCTTCACCACTTTTGCCTATGTCGAGGTGCTGGAAGGACATTGAATTTGCTAAGCTGGGGCTTGAGCTGGAGCTTCTTATGTTGGTATATCCATTATAGGATGGTTGAAGGGACATAACTTCCTCCAAGTCAAACAGATCCTGCAAGATATCCATCATTCTTCCCATAGTGGTAAGTTAAATAAGTATATCACTAAAAATGCCTAAACTAGCTATAGAATAGTGAAAACAACTCCACTTGTACTGCTTTTATCTTTAACCATAATTATGAAAATATGGCCATATTAGGGATTAGGAGAGGAAAAGGGAGTATATAGGTGCCAAACTAGGCCAAAAGAGGCTAAGAAGGTGAGGAAGAATAGACAAAAAGTAGCCTCAACACTGGGTTTAACTCTGTTGCTGTGAGTTGTTCTACCATGTCGAATGTGTCCAGTAGAGGCGAAAAGTAGGGTCGAAGGTGATCCACTTTGAACACTGGGTGTAGACCAAGGAATGGTGGAATACTGACCTTGAACGAATTGTCCCCTACAACCTTGGTGATATTGTACGACCCATATTGGAGCGGGCGAAGCTTGTGGTGGGGTCCAACGAGGTGCTCCTTATGCAAATGTAGCCCCACTTTTTCGCCCACCTGGAAGTTGTATGACACCCGATGTTGAACCACCAAGAATTGACTTCTTTGGTTCAGTGACTTCTTTGGTTTGTTTCAACAGGACCTTATTAACCACCAAGGACTCTCCCCTTTCTGGGAGAACTTTTTCTTCAATTTCCACTTCTTCTTCAACCTGGGCAACAACAGCATTTCTTGGACCAACACCCACATTCTCTGGACACTCATAGTGCTTATGTCCCACTCCCTGACATCTATAACACCTCAACTCTCTACCTCTTCCTCTGTCTCTGCCTCCTCTTCCTTTTCCTCTGTAAGGACCCCTTATGCCACTTGCATCCTCCTCTATAGATGCATTCTGAGGTGAGCTACTGTTAGCTCCATCCCTGGGTGTAGGCTTTCCTCTACCACCCTGACTTCCCTTCCCACGGAAAGTACCTCTCTTCTTGGCAGACTGTTTTCTTAGGAGTTTCTCCTCTGCTTTCAAGGCCATCCGGTATGCCTCTTCCACTGTCTTAGAAGACAAGAGACCAATCTCATCTTGGATCTCTAGCTTGAGACCATTCACATATCTGGCAGTCTTCTCTGGTGTGTCTTGGAATTGCCCAGCTCTTATGCTCACTCTGTAGAATTCCTCTGTGTATTCTTTTACTGTCAGCAACCTCTGTCTCAGGTTCTGCATTTGTCTAAATAATGTCAGCTGATAATCATTGGGTAAGAATTTACCTTTTAATTTAGCCATCATTCTGGTCCAGCTCTTGATAGGTTGCTTGCCAACTCTCCTCCTTTCTGCCTGCACTCCATCCCACCAAAGTGCAACATGTCCTTTCAGCTTTGTTACTGCAAACTTGACCTTTTTATCTTCACTTATTTCTTCATAATCAAAGCACTTGTTCAGTTCATTTATCCAGTCTACCAGCTCTTCTGGATTCATTCCCCCTACATAGCTTGACACTTCAATTCTGGGCTTAACTGCAGATCCCAGAATAGTTCTCAGGAGCCTCAGGTCAGGAGGAATCTCAACATTTTCTTCAGCTTCTTCCATTTCTGGTTCACTAGTGTCTTCAGGATCCCCGGTCTGTCTTCGCTCGATGGCATCCATTCTGGCCTCGACCCTCTGCAACATCCCCAACACCTCTGCGTTGGCAACATGTCTTCTTCTACCAGCACCTCTACCAACTCGGACTGCCATGTCAGCTTTCTGCGAAACAATTCAACCCTGGCTCCGATACCACAAATGACGCAGCCACACAGCTAAAAGTCAACACTCTTCCTTTCTTCTCTCATTCTTTGTCTCCACGTGGTCCTCTTTTCAATTTCTTGAGAATTTGTATTGTATTCTGATAATCATGCTTTGCAGTATATTGTACAGCAGCCCAAGTTGAAACATAAGCATGCTAAATGGGTTGAGTATCTCCAAAGTTTTAATTTTTTTTTGAGACACATAAGTGGCCAAGCCAATAAAGTAGCTTATTCTTTGAGTAGGAGACACTTGCTTGTTCAAGAGACTAATTTTGAAGTTGCAGGATTCGATTTTCTCAAAGAATTGTATAAAACAAATCCTGATTTTAAAGAAGCATTTGAAGCATGTAGTAACCCTGTTCTAACAGATAGAAGTCAGTGGCTGGATTATTTCCTGTAGGAGGACTTGTTATTCAGAAGAAGCCAACTATGTGTACCAAAATGTTCCATGAGAGAAAATTTGATCAAAGAAAAGCATAGTGGAGGACTTGCTGGACACTTTGGTACTGACAAGACTTATGAGCAGCTGAGTCGCTTTTATTTATGGCCCAAGATGAGAACAGAAGTGGAAAATTTTGTGAAGAACTGCAAGATTTGTCAATATGCTAAAGGAAGGAGCCAGAATGCAGGATTGTACACTCCCTTGCCTATTCCAAACATGCCTTGGGACATGGTGAGTATGGATTTTGTTCTAGGATTTCCCAAGACTCAGAGAAGTAATGATGCAGTCTTTGTTGTGGTGGACAGATTCTCCAAAATGGCACATTTCATTCCATGCTATAAAACTAGTGATGCCACCCATGTTGCTAACTTGTTTTTCAAAGAAGTTGTTAGATTGCATGGGTTACCCAGGAGCATTGTTTCAGACCGAGACACCAGATTTGTGGGGCACTTTTGGAGGACATTGTGGAAGAAACTTGGTACCAAAATAAGTTTCAGCTCAGCTTATCATCCCCAGACTGATGGACAAACTGAGGTTGTGAATAGAAGTCTGGGAAATTTGTTGAGGAGTCTTGCAGGAGAGCATCCCAAGCAGTGGGACCATATTTTTCTCCAAGCAGAATATGCATATAATGATTCACCAAACAGGAGCATAGGGAAAATTCCATTTCATATTGTTTATGGAATGCACCCCAGAGGAATATCAGAGTTAAGAAATCTGGGAAGAGCAGAGTTAAGGAGTGCAGATGGTGAGGAATTTGCTTCAGAGATCCAGGCCATTCATGAACAAGTGAAACAGCAACTACAAGGCAGCAACATCAAATACAAAAATAGAGCAGAATTGAGCAGAAAAGAATTTCACTTTGAAGTATGAGACTTGGTTTTGGCACACTTGAGAAAGGAGAGGTTCCCAAAGAAGCAGTATAATAAATTGAAGTTCAAAAATATTGGGCCATGCAAGATACTTAGAAAGTTTTCTGCAAATGCTTATGAGATTGAATTGCAACCTGATGTTGGAATATCTCCCATTTTTAATGTTGCAGATTTGTACAAGTATGAAAATGATGGTGCAGAGGACAGATCAGCAGACAAGGAACAGATTGAGTGGAAAGAACAGCTACCTCCAGCTCAGCCATTGCAAACAGAGAAGATATTGGACAAGAGAGTGTTCAAAAGGTCCATAGGACAAGAGTACTTTTAGTACTTGATCAAATGGAAGGATAAACCAGAGGAAGATGCCACTTGGATGACTGAAGGAATGTTGCAGAAGATAGGCAGTTCAGTGGAGGAGCTCATGGACAGGAGCCCATGAAGAAAATTGCCTTCAGGAGTCTGATGCAGGGGCATTAGGCACTAGCCAGCAATGTATGAGGCTTTGTCCACATGTTGTGGCTAGGAGGGTTTGAAAACAGTCGAATTATCATAGCTAGGTGTCAATACCTTAGCTGATTGTATTATTAGATCTGTTAGAATCGTAGAAGCTGAATAGCTTAGTTAGTTTAGCTGTCATATTTCAGTTAGTTGAATTGGTTTAATTAGACTGTTGATTTCCTGAAACGGTCCTCTCTGAGGAACCGAAGAGTCATAGGTTTATGTATATAATTGTATTCTTCGGATGTATGAGGGGGGAGAAGAGAAGAGAGCAGAGGATTTTCTATAATCCAAACTGTGTATTCAGCGTTGCTTCCAATTAAATTATTTCTGTGTGCATTTCCTTAGAATCGTGTCGAATCATAAATTGTTAAGAGGTTGTTTAATTGCAAAGAGATAAAACTTTGTGAAATTGTAATTACGGAACAGACCCTGGTATAGATTCTGCATGCTCCAGTCTATGGTTACCTCAATTTACTCGAGGAGAAAAGCCTTGAAACCGTGGTCATTCAAATTGGTTAATGGTAGCGGAATCCCAATTAACAAAGAAAGTCGCCTTTGATTATTGTTAATTAGAATTCTTAACCGAGTCGAAACCCGGAGTTAAGACATATGAAGGAGACTAACCCGACGAGAACCATAGTCAGTTACTGTAGCGAAACCACAAGCGGGTTCCGGTTTTTCCCGCACCACTTTTGCGGTGTAAGTGGTATTTTCCGAAACGGAGCGATTCCATATAGGAATCGACACGTGGCATTGGAACTATTTCAATACCGCCTGTTAACTTGTGCCTTCGCGCATTATCCCTCATACCAGGACGCCGAGCGGAATGGACTATAGCCGTCGATCTGGCGTGCCATCATCGGACGGTGGGCGCTTCACAAAGATGGGCGAATTTTAAAATAGGAGCATGAGGGTTATTGTAAGTGATTTATAAAAGAAAACGTGGGGCCCAGGACCCCGGTTTCATTACAAAGATATTTGTTCATTAATATATAATTCCGTCGGCTCACTATATTACTGCAAAGTGAGAAGGAGTATTAAAACGAAGGTTATAAATGGTTGAACCGTTATATAAGGTCTGAAGGGTTAATATTGGGATATATATATATGTGTCGAGAATATAAATTTCAGAGATAAATATAAATCAATAGTATTGTTTTATTACATAATATTCCGAAGGCGGGGAAATATCCATATAAGGCGAGAACCAGAATTTGATATTGAAGGCGATTGAATATAGTTATTTATCAATTTTCTCAAAATTGATAAATAAAATTCTCAAGAAATTGAAAAGAGGACCACGTGGAGACAAAGAACGAGAGAAGAAAGGAAGAGTGTTGACTTTCAGCTGTGTGGCTGCGTCACTGTTGGATGCGTTCAATAAATCTAGTTTATTTATTAGCCTCAGATATTACATGTGTTGATTTTGTCTGTGTGTTTGCATGAGGTATGGCAACATCAGGAAATGGTGCGCATGGGGTCATATCAATGGAGTGCTTGACCTGACAGTGTAGAGGAACCTCTGTGGGTGAGGAGAAAATGTCCTTATATTCCTCCACGTCTTTTTCCATCTGTTGTTGCCACATAGGGGAGCCCTATTTGGAGGTTGCATCCACAATATTCTTCTTTCCGTGCGGGCGAATCGTAATGAAAACCAATTTCCTAGCTTGGGAAATAATGTTATTGCGGAAGGAGATGGCAGAAGGTGGTAGTACCTCCGGTATCATGTACAACTTATTTCCCAAAGTAATAATAATAGAATGAGGCCTAGACTCATACACAACATGTCGCTTCCACAAGTATGGTTGGCATAATAATACATCAGACACATCAAGAGGAGAAACATCACACAGTAGCTCATCCGTGAATGGCTTGATGTTGTATGGAAGGTGACACTGCTGGCGCACGTGGAGAAATATTCCTTGGTGAAGCCACCCAATGGTATACGACTGTGGTTGTGTTGTGTTTGGTAGGCCCATCCCCTTCATGACCTCTGTTGAAATGAGGCTCTTTTGGCTTTTGCTATCAACAAGGAATTGTAGTGGAGAACCCTTCACCCACATCCAGGAATGAAAGAGGGGCTCCCCCTCCTCTAGATCCTTGGGATCCTCCCTATGGAGCTTGTTGGTGGCAACGGTGGCACTGGGTTCCACATCAATTATTTTCTTCCCTTTGTCATTGCCCTTGTTCGGTTCTTACTCAAAATGCATCAGATGATTCAGATACCTTTAGTTCATCCATCAGCGACTGTTTGGACCGACACTCGCTTGTGTTGTGAGTGGGGATTTTATGAAATTCACACCCCTTCCCTGTGTCCTTATTTGGCTTTAAGGTGTTGTTCTGAGTCACCCCACTTTCACTTTTCCCCTTGTTCTGTGGTTCGGGGGCGCCTTTCCTTGGCTTCAAATTCGCAGATCCAAAGTCTCACTTCTTCTGCTTAAATTTATGCTCAATCATGGCGGCACATATATATGTCGTGCCAAGAGGGGTAATGTCGAGGAACTCCATTTACTCCTGAATGTATCTGTGGACACAGCTGCGGTACTTGAGCACCAAATTTTTCTTTAAATATTTAATACCCAACTTTGTGTATAGGGTATGGAAAACATTTGTCAGCTCGTGCACATCTTCATCCCTTTGATGTCGTAGTGCGGTCCATTGGATGTACTTGTCCTCATAGCTACCCACGAGGTAATATTGTTCCTTGATTCCATACTGGAATGAATTCCAAGTTGGTGTGGCCGAGAACAGAGAGGGTTCCCTCCCATCCTTTTTCTCACAGTAGGTTTCCCTCCAGTCTTTGACATGGGGGCAGATTTGAGGAGTGCAAAAGTAATCTTTTCTCGATTGAAGAAATCATGGACCGAAAAATACCCTTCCAGAAGATTTAACCATCTATCTACGACATCTACATCTATACGGTCTTCAAATACATGAATTTTGAAGTTTTCTTGTACCTTGAATGGAGTGGCGCCTCCAGAGTGGCTGTTGGATGCAGATGTGTCGTCAGTGGGTAGCCGTTAAAGGATCTGGGAAAATTTATCCATCATTTCATTCCTTTGTTTCTCAAGGGTCTCCTCGAGTAATAATTTGATAGGATATCCTACTCCCTCATCTTTCTTTTCTTCCATCATGGGAGGTCAATGGGGTTTGTGAGGCTGTTCTTGCAAGGGTTCAACTAGATCGAGCCTAACTCCTTATACCTTGACCTCGTTGGGGACATGCAAAAAAAAACAGAGAAAGAACAGACCCCTCTGAGACCACTTAAACAAATTTATGCAGGAAATAAATAAAATACAGAAATAAACATAAACATAGATATGTAGTGGAAATAACACTTCATGTCATTAATACCAAATAACATAAATATGCTTACAAACATAATGGAAACAAACTAGCTAGGGCGCTGGTAGTTTATCTCTGAGAAGAGATGTGGCAGCTACATGCCTCTAAACTGTGTTACAATGAGGCTCGAAGGCCTATTTATTATTGAGAAACAATGAAAAACAATAAACATCCAAAAACCTAACCCTTGGAGATGACGTGCCAAAACTATGGGCCTTGTTTGGGTAAATTGGTACATCAACTTCCCGGGGACGTAACTTTGGTATACGATCTCTGGTTGACACGCATAATACCTCGTTAGAAATATCTATTCGAGGAATAAAACTTTTTAGTGAGAAACATTGATCAAAGATCCATTTTACTCCTAGTTTTCCCAAAAAACGTCGTTTAGGGCCTCAAAACATCTCTGGAAGTTCAAGACCCAAAAACTCGCTAAAAATAGTAAATTGTGCTCCAATTAAAGAAACTGAAAAACTGAAAGAAACAGTGGTGGGGTTCCAAGTGGAATAGGTGGGTGGCCACCAATATCCACCTAGATCAAATATATTTTCAAATAAGTATTCATGGCTAGCCTCTTTATATAAAGTGTTTGTATGTTTCTAACAGATTGAGTTATTGGTTATGAAAAAACTCACAATATGCAAAGAAGGGAAAGATTTTCCCTTGTGTTAATTTTTGTTAACAAAAAGAAGATTGGGGCTAATTAAGGAATGTTGAGTGAAATTCTTAGAAGACTTTTCTAGAAATATGTAGTTGTAGAAGTTTATTTTATTTTTATCTTGAGCACCATGGGTTAGGTTGAGTAAGATTAGATCCCATGGTGGCTTCTTTTCCTTGGTGGTCGTGTTGTAATAACCGTTTTTATGCACCCCATGATTGTAAATATCCATGTGTAAATTTTTGGGACCTATTTAAATTTAAGTGAAATTAAATTAATGATTGGTTGAAGGAGGGACACAAATCCAATGCTCCAAGGGGAAGGTTGCATGGATTGTTTGTATTTTTGGTGGAGTGTCATGAGCAGGCCATGCCCGCCTCATTTATTTCCATTACCTATCACCCTAACCATTGTGTTGCTTGCACTAAAATGAATTGAATTTTTTAAATGAGTAGCGTGGGTGCAGGATAGTGCCCATCCCTATTCCCTCCTCAAGTATCAAGGTAGGGATTGGTTGTCTCGGGAGGAACAGGAGGAGGGTCAAACGTTTCAAGAGGTATACAACAAAAAAAACAAGAGATGAAATCACATACAAGAGACAACACATAAGAAAACATAAGACAACATATAAGGTAGCATGCAAATGTGAATAGAAGATTTATATGAGCTCACACAATGGACAAAAGACAAAGGAAAAAGAGTTAGGAGTAGTGAACAAGAATGAATTGGACTAGAGTATCTCTGAGCTAATGTTGTGACATTTGGGGTGTAATTCCCCGTGTTGTGACGAAGAAGGCCCTAGAACATGTGCCTAAGAATCAATGGCCAGTGGGAGGTTCAGTGTAGGTCTAAACTACTTAATGCTTGTTGAGTAAGCTAATAAACCACTAAGTTATTATTGAATAATTTGATAAACCACTTATTTATTTCTTAATAAGCTGATAAACCACTTGGGTACTTGTTGTATGGCTAATAAACCACTTGAAAAGTTTAGTTGAGCCATTGTGGTGCTCGCTGGAAGAGCTAATAAACCACATGGATTGTAACATACCCCTTACTATCCCTAGCTCCAACTAAGCATATCAGGAGGCAGTTACCAAACTAACTCGACCTCCAATGTCCCATTATGGAAATGGGGTCTAAATTTTTTAACCTTTTTCAGATTACTTAAAACCTAAAATGGATGGCGTAGTTGCATTCATATTGTTGATACCTTTCCAACGATATAAAATTTACTCTGATCTGACTCTCAGATAAAAATATATGGAAAATTAAAGTTTCTCCTATCAAACAATGCCACGTCATGTAACTTGCCACATGGCTACCCAAGTCATATGCCACATCATGCCAAGTGGTAGGTTTGAACACTCCCATAACCTTCCATTCTCATAGGAGCCATGATCCATGGCTCACATGGTCCAAACTATAACATAATATATATTATATATTCAATGTATGCAGGTGGAGGGCCCTATATGTCTATGTCACCCCATGAATATAATCCTAGTGGGTTCCAATGTTGTTCCCCACTAAAACAGTAGGGGACAACCCACGAGGATACATGGCAATATACTTCTCATGCTATATCTTACCCTCTCATTTCACCAGTAGATCAAGGCAGTCTTTCCACACGACACTCGTCCCCACTGAATGGGACCATGCACCATGTCATCTTAGAAATTAAATCCTAGGAATTCTACTAAGTCCACTTGAATTCTTTGGGATTCGGGGTTTTGGGCTGACATCATTAATCCCAAGCTTCAAGGTGACATCATATTTTTTTATGCCACATAATTGTGAGTCCCACCATGAGTTCTAACCCCTTGTACACATTTTTTTTCATGTCATAAGGAATTCAAGGTTTTCCTCCATTGCTTTATATTGGGTGTCCAACCATCCCTACTGCCACATCATCCCAGTGAATAAATCCCAATGAGATCATACCGTTCCTCCTATTATAACTTCTGGGGGAATTTCTTCCAGGGTCCATCCAATGGCCATGAGTGCTTTACCATTAACGACCTAGATTTCTTCTAAGAATTTGATCACCGCACCTAGTCATGGGATCAAAGAGGGGTTAATTCATTCCTTTCGCATTCCTACACTCTGGACTCAAAGATTCTATCCCTGTGAGCTTAGTTACTATTAATGCATGTGCATGGGCCTTTGTCCGGACCTTCGATTCATATCCTCTAACATACAAGGGCATAAGTCAACCCTTTTGGGATATCCATCTTAAGCTTCATGAGGACTGAACCATGACCATAAGACCATTGTACACGCATGTTCATAAGTGTATATATATGTGAGAGTGTGTGCCTATATATATATATATGTTATCTCTTTTGAGATTTTTAATTAAAATATAACCAATCTCGGCCATATGTCTATATATGTATAAACTAAACATAGGTCGAACCTAGCCACATAAATACATGCAAATATATATAAATATAACATTTCCTCCTGAGCTTACAAGATTTAAATAAAGCGCATATAACCAATTAATTTCCAGTTTATTTAACAAAGATGTGTTCATCGTACCATACACATACCTTAAGCTAAATTCCAAGCCCCGAATGAACAAAAGAATAAACCCATACTTGTAAAGATATCAAAACACCTACAATAAATTTTTCATCCTAGATTCACATCCATAGCCATTAATCTAAGCAATTAATAGCTCTATGCCAACATATATAATCAACACATGAACCATAAGTAAATACAGATACATTAGTGCTCCAGAAATGAACCATTCCTCATCCATTGTATAGAACTTGCCATTATACAGGAATTCATTTTTCACAAAAAACCATAGGTATTAAATTAGTACATTAACCTACACAAAACCTCTAGCCATCCTAGGCTTACAAATTAGAAACAAAACCTACTAGCATTTATTTTAATAGGGCATATTTGTTATAGATATTTACCCATCTCTTCAATGTTCATGCAATCAGACTATACTTTTGATTCAAACACTAACAAGGTTCACACATTCCTCGCATACAAGCCATTTAAATTAGGATTATACTCAATTTAACACAAAAATCTAGACCATTCCATATCCATGCCTATAAAAACAACAATTTGCATTCAAACGGGAATACCTCATTCCTGAGCATTACAAGCCATGAAAAATCATCACAATTAAACAAGCATAAGAATTCAGAACATGAGATTTGTAAGTAGAAACTTATCCTTGATAAACTAAACTATTCAATTGAGATTGGGAATTCAACTCTCCACCCAACCTTACACGAGTTGCAACCAATTATTTCTTATATTTTTCACCCTCTATCCATATTCAAAATATTGAGGATGAGTGCTTAAGGGATTAAACCAATTCTAATAGCTAAAATAGGGACTCTAGAGTACCATCCACCTCCACCCACTAGCCAATTCATGCAGTCCGTGTCTCACAGGGAATCTAGAGGTCCACCATCTCCACACTCCAAATAGCAAGGGAATCCAGAGATTTTACCTCCACCCTCAAAATAGCAACGGAATCTAGAGGTTGTGCCTCCACCCTCAAAACAATAAGGGAATTCAGAGCTCTTTGTAAACACCAAGAAAACAAGAAGAGGGGGCTAAAGAACTCTCCACCAAGAATCCAAGGAACATGCCTCCACCCAAGTTGTTAAGGGAATCTAGAGAAAACCATCTCCACCATCTAGTCTTACAGGGAATCCAAGACTATTGTCCTCGCCCGACATCTATTCTTCCTCCTCCCATTTTTGAACCAAATAATGGCTCTACTCCCCTACATTTTGATAACACCACCAAGTTTTTCTTCTCTCATTATTACTTAGTTGAGCTCCTTTTCATTCTTTGTTGTTCTCCCTCTTGTATCAGAGACATTCTCTCCTCCCTACATCAGAATTCATTCTTCATTAATGTTTTCCTTCCTTGTCGTGGGTGGATTTTCATCTTCCAGAATGCTTTTCTCCTTTCCCAAATGTTAAGTGTGATGATCTCCTCCATTACATAGAAGTAGCCATTTTGGTTTCATGGGAATAGATTCTCTGTCGACCCCCTTTTTTAGTCTTGGTCATAGTGGTTCTCTTACTTTGTCTCTCCCTTCCACGTCCTATTTTTTTGACTTTATGTTGTCCCACCTACCAACGCAACCCATACCTCTTGGATTTTTTTCCTCTCTACCTTGTGTATTTTTCCAAAGAAAGCATGGCTCCTTGTCCTTCTTCTTCAGCTAAATTAATGTCATAACTAGTCCATTTAATCACACACCTACCAGGCTTCAATGGTTTTCATGAAAGAGTTAAGATTCCTTCAAATACCAAGAAATATCCTTCCTCAAACTCTCAAATCCATGTACCAATTCTTAAGATTTTTAATCTAAAATCAAAATAAAAAAAATATTTACAATGTATGTAAGAGGGGAATTTTCCCAAAATTGTTTTCACATGGAAAGTGGAATATAGGCCCATGTAGTGCTTACCATGAAAACACAACTGATAAACCACCTAGATTATGGATTCAATCTCCTGGAAAAATAAATAGCCCATATGGTCCTTAGGTGAAGCCTATGATTGATCTTAGAGAGAGTAAGAGAGTCACTACGGTGCTTACTGCTAGAGAGAAGTTGACTTACCACCTAGACAATGGAATCAATATCCTGAGTGTTTGAATAAGCTTTGGTGTGAATTTTCCATTTGAGTAAGCATCTCCTCAGACTCTAGATCTAGCTCAAGGGTGTTTAGTTGCAAGAGAGATCGCAATATGGTTGGCCTATGGTTGGGTGGAGAGTTGAATTCCCTCATTTAGCTGCCAATTAGTTTATTATATTTAGATAATTGAAAAGTTATGCATCTTTGAATTACAGGTCGTGAAAATATTGTGTTGTTAATGGTTGTTAATAAAATATGGTATATTCATATGTGCATTCTTGAATGTTGTCATTACACTTTACTAGCTATCTTAGGTATTTTGGTTTCAATGATTGGAAAAACCATGGAGTTGCTACTATATTAATGATTTATATTTATTTGTATGCCAGGCCCAAGTGTCTAGATGGTTGTAATTGCAGGTTCATATATTATGAAAGTTATGTAAATTGTAAATCTTTGCAATTTTTTTTTTTTTGAATCATAAATCCATTTAATCGCTCAAAATTCACTATGTTATTGCATGCATGTAAATCTTGATGCAGTCCAGGTTCTAGAGCTTTCACAACACCTATAGAATATGGATTTTTTTTACAGAGTGCACAACCCAGGTCATTAGAGTTTGGTTACTAAATTAATTAATTCAATATTAAATCATGGAGCACAAATAGAGAGAATAATTTGAGTTTTCTCCCAAGAAAATAGAAACGATTTAAAATATTTGTATTCATTCAAATGTGTTGTTACAGAAAAGAACTCGTATTACATAAAAACATCCTCGGAGCACTTGAACTTCCCCTGTTGTTACACAAAAACACCACACATAGCAACTAGACACCATCCTAACTCATACAACAATAAGTCGTGCTCTCTAAGAATCAATGACAACAACCCAGCATCCAAACGTCCAAGATCCAAAAGGCAGAAGCAAAAGCCTGAAGACCAAAACAAAGTCCCTTTCCTTTTGTGTTCTATACCATTTATCCTCACATTGTTGACCTATTTGTATTCCATTGTAACATATCACTTCCCATGCCACCAACCTCTTCATTTTCCAAAAATGAACTAACTCACCACCTCTCAACATGAAGATAAACCAAATTTGTAACTTACAACTCATTTGGCAGTGCATATAACAGTGTCTGTATTATAGAAATGTAACTAAATAGCTACCAATTTTGAATGTGTCAACAACTCCACGCAGCAGGAGTATCAACACATGATCCGGGGAGTGTAAGAAACTCGAGAGCATTCATCACTTTGATCAAATGTAGCTATATGAGTAGCATCATCCATCTATTGGGTGTATTAGAAACTACATAACAGGTGTATCAACAATTTAAAAAACATGGGTATAACAATACTTAGTACAAACTCAACAGAAACTTGTTTTCAGTTGATGAGGATTTCCTGAGGCCAAGGATGCTCCTGCATCATAAACCCTTGGTAAGAAAATATGAGCTACCTACTCATGTGGTATTTCCTTTAGAGATTGGATCCCTTGTGGGAATTCTAGCTTTTTCTAAGCTACCCACGATGCATCTTAAGATCCCATGTTTCTCCATTTGACCAAATACTCTAGATATTCCCTGCAACGAATCTTATTTCCAACCCTAGTTTCCAAAATTTCTTCCACTTATTCAACGGCTTTGATTGGTAACAATTTCTTCCTCCGAGTAGACGTACCTTTCTATTCATTTCTTTCTCTTTCATGAAACTCATATATACCAACTACATTGAATATCAAAGAGATATCCAAGTCTCTTGGAAACTCCATCTTCTAGGTGTTTTCGGAAAATTTTCGAAGAATTATGCATGGGCCTATTTTCCTATATTTTACAGTTGAATTACTAAATGAAGTAATATTATATGTCATAGAAATAATTAATAAGGCTGAATATTATTTTAACATCTTGGGATATTAGCTTGTATTTGAGGAATCTCTCACAATGGATTTACTCCTTTACAAAGAATTTACTAAATAATTTAGAGCATGACAAACACTTTTGTGAAAATGATTTAAACACTTTATTAGGTCACTATATTACAAATGTAGTCCCTTATTGTTGTTAGTGTGTCCCCCTTATTGTTATTTTTTTACCCTTGTAGTCCCCATATTGTTATTATTGTGCCCCATAAAACCCCACTATTGTTATTTTTGTGCCCTTACATTATTATTGTTAGGTTGGATAGGATTATATTGTGACCCCATGGACTCATATATATAGAAAGGGCGTTCTGTCATTTGAATCATCTATTCATTTATGTAATGTAAAGGAGGTTTCCCCCTCAAAGTGGTTGAATTATAAGGTGTTGATCTCTCTTTTCTTCTATTTTTGGAGCTGGTTTCATAACATTTGGTATCAGAGCTTTCGATTCTAGGGTTTCGTTGCTTCAAATAGGTCATCGTGGAATTTTCTCTATAGTTGTTTTTCTATGAAGTTTCAGATGCTGAAAAAAACCATTTGCAAATAAATCCTGAGGAAGTTTGTGTAAAAATTTCAGGTCTTGGTTCGCAATATTTTCGGAGATGTGATCTGTGGAAGTTAGGGTTTTTTCAGGCTCCCAAATTTCATCTCAAAGAGGTGACCTTGGGAAAATCCACATAACTCTCTCTGAGCATCGGATTGGAATTTTGTAAAAAGTGGCCAAAATTACATATACTTTAGTTTCAAATGTATCAATTTCAAAATTGAAGGAGGAAACAGTGACACGTGGCACGTCGTACAAGTTCTCTCTACTGAACCAGTCCAACATTAGGTCATTGTGGGGGATTGGGCATAACTTTTCCTTGAAGAATCCAAACCATGTTAGACCTATGGAATTGGAAAGAATACTCGTAGGGATACTACAAGACTGAAAATCATCTCTTGGGAATCCGAAATTACAGAGATGCATCAGTTTCAATATCGAGATCCTCAAAAGCAAGAAAAATGTGTGTATTATTTTTCAAATTGCATAAGTATTGTTTGAAAAAATAGTTTTAAGTGTTTCCAAGGGAATATTCAAGCATAGATATTAGTATTGGGTTCTAAAATTCCCCCCTAAAAAGAATTCAACACCCATTAATTCCTCAGAATTATCTACTATGACTCATCAAGAGAAAGAAGTGCAACATGATATATCAAAATTACAAGAGCAAGTGCATCAAATTTCGCTCTCACGAAGAGAAACAAAAAATGAAATGGAAGTTTTGAAAAAATGTGTGGAAGATAAGATGGATGGTTTGAAGAAAGACGTGGAAGCCAATATGGATGGTTTGAAGAAAGGCATGGAAGCTAATATGGCTAGTTTGAAGAAAGGCGTCGAAGTTAATATGGATGGTTTGAAGAATGGCAGGGAAGCTAATATGGATGACATGGAAGCTAACATGGAAGACATGAAGAATGATCTAAAAGAAGACATGGAAGGTTTGAAGGAAGGTTTGGCAAAGTTGATACAAGAAATGATTCCTAATGGTCAAAAGGTAGTACAGGAAACTCATGATGAGAAAAAAATAAATGTTAATCATGATTTCATAAACTTTAATGTTGGATGTAAAAACCACCATATTCCAAAGATGGATATGAGGAAGTTTGATGGCAAGGATCACGTAACATGGATACTACAAATGGAGTAATATTTTGATCTCCATAATGTGAAAAACACATAAAAGGTATCAATGGATTTGCTACATTTAGAACAAAATACATTTGTATGGTATCAATGGATTGGCTCACGTAAAAAAATTGTCACTTGTTAAATTTTTATGGAGGAAATGATAGTACATTGTGAGGATACAAAGAGCAACAACTTATTTAGCCAATTGATAAATCTCAAACAAAAGGGTACAATGGTCGAGCACATTGAGGACTTCCAAAATTTGAATATAAGGGTAACTAATATTCTAGAGGAACACATGATTGATTTCTTCATAGGGACTTTAAAGGATAACATCCAACATGAGGTTCGCCTTTGGGAATCTTATTCATTGAAGAAGCATTCAAGTTGGCAAGAAAAATTGAAAGTAAAATTATGGCAACAAGGAAGCCTACCACTCACATCTATAAATATGGAAGTGTTACTACTCCTAGACTTCCACAACCTACAATATTGACACCACAAAAATTGGAAGAAAAAAGAGCAAAAGGGTTTTTCTATAGTTGTGATAGAAAATACACTAAAGGTCATAAGTGTGCTGAGAAGAAATTATTTTACATACATTGTGAAGAGGAGGAATAAAATGAACAAGAAAATCCAAAAGAAGAGGATGTACTCCAGGAACCAACCCTAGAGAAAGAAGAAATGAGTTCGACCATATCCTATAATGCATTCGCAGGAATTACCACTCCTGAAACTCTCAATATAGAAGGACATATCAAGAAGAAAAATGTAATATTCTTGATTGATTCAGGTAATACCCATAATTTTATTCATTGTAAGGTACCCAAGGAATTGAATTTCTTACTATACCCAACACCAGAATGTCAAGTGATGGTTTCAAATGGAGGGACTATAAATTTCTCTGGAAAATGCCATAATATCAAGATAAACATGGGGGAATATGTATTGAATAGTCCAATTCGTTCCATTCCAATGGGAGGTACTGATGTTGTACTAGGATTACAATGGTTGCAATATTTGGGGACGGTAGCTTTTAATTTTCAAGAAATTTTCTTGAAATTTTTTTTTGGAAGGAAAGGAAGTTGAATTACGGGGTATCGCAAGGAAGCTAGGAAGTATAATAAGCTCTAATTTCATGACAAAGCTTCTGAAGAAAGAATAACGAGGCGTAATTTCACAATTATGCTCACTAGAAGTTCCAACATCAAAATCATTTATTTCTCCAGATCTCCAAAAAGTCTTGGAAAATCATTCCAAGGTGTTTGAAACTCCCAAACGACTCCCACCTATTTGTGATCATGATCATGCTATTCATTTGATTACATGAAGTGTTCCTCCAAAAATTAGCTCATAAAATATCCTTATGTCCAAAAGAGTGAAAATTGAACGTATGATTGCGGTAATGTGTTAGAGGCTGGTATAATTCAACCTAGTCAAAGTTCTTTCTCTGCTCCAGTAGTATTGGTGCACAAGAAGGATGGATCATGGTGCATGTTTCCAGATTATAGGGAGCTCAATAAGCTCACTATTAAAGATAAATTTCCCATTCCTGTGATTGATGAATTATTAGATGAATTACATGGCGAAATTTATTTTACCAAGTTGTATATTCATTCAGGATATCATCAAATTAGAATGAAGATTGAAGATATTCTGAAAACAGCATTTCGAACTCATGAGAGTCATTATGAATTTTTGGTCATGCCTTTTTGCCTTACCAATGTACCATCTACATTAAAGGGTTGATGGATTTAATTTTTAAACCCTTCCTTAGAAAATTTGTATTAGTATTTTTTGATGATATACTAATCTACAGCATGTCTAGGAAGGATCATGTTCAATGTGTTGACAAGGTGCTCAAACTATTGGAGGAGAAATATTTATATGCAAAAACCTCCAAATGTTTCTTTGGATTACAAGATATGGAATCATGGGTCATATTTTATCTGAGGAGGGTGTTAAAGTACACCCTAAAAAAATTAAATCCATTAAGGAATGGAAAGTCCCCACAACCATAAAGTAGTTGCAAGGATTTCTTGGGTTAATAGGGTATTATCACAAGTTTGTTAAGGATTATGGGAGAATAGCATCACCTATAACAAAATTATTGAATAAATATGCATTTTCATGGACTCCTGAAGCGACTAAGGCCTTTGAACATCTTAAAGAGGCAATGTGCCTAGCACCGGTCTTAGCTACACCAGACTTCACAAAAACCTTTATTGTGTAATGTGATGCCTCGGGAAATGGAATCGGTGTTTTTTTAAAGCAATAAGGGAGACCCATTGTTTTTTAAAGTCATCCAATAAAAAGAAAGTATTTACAGAAAGCTATTTATGGCAAGGAAATGTTGGGAATACTACATGCACTAAAGAAATGGAGACCTTCCCTAATGCGAAGAAACTTCAAGGTAAAAATTGATCATGATAGTTTTAAAAACTTTTTGGAACAGAGGTTATCTTTATAAAAGCAACAAAAAAGGGCCACAAAGATATTGGGTTATGACTTTGAAATCATCTACAAAAAATGGAAGCTAAATTTTGTTGCATATGCACTCTCAAGAAAGGATGAGGACATGGAAGCATTTCTTGGTGCCATTTAATTTATCCAACCAGATTGGATAACTGAAGCAAGGGAGGGATGGAAGAATGACAAAGAACTGTGGAAACTCATTCAAAAATTGTAGAAAAATCCTAGTACATTTGATGCATTTATTTGGAAAAATTATTCCTTATGGTATAAATATCGCTTATATCTTTGTAAGAATTCACAACTGAAACAAAATATTCTTTTGGAATTGCACACCTCTCCCGTAGGAGGACACTCGGGATTTTTAAAAACTTACCACAGGGTGAAGAAAGATTTTTTTTGGGATGGCCTTAATATGATATTCAAAATTTTGTGGAATTTTTTTTTCCATTTCCATAAAAATAAAGTTGAGATAATTAAGGCCTTGGGTCTGCTACAACCTTTACCCATTCCAAGTCAACGTTGGGAAGAGGTTTCAATGGATTTTATCACAAGTTTACCTAAGTCTGAAGGAAAGAGTGTCATCATGGTGGTAGTTGACAGACTTACCAAGTATGCACACTTTTGTGCATTATCTCATCCATTTAAATAAAGTACAGTTGCTACTGCATTTATGGAAACAATTCAAAAGTTACATGGAAACCCAAAGATTATTGTAAACGACAGAGATCCCATTTTCGCTAAAAAAATTTTGACGGAATTATTTTCTTGTTTGGGTACTCAACTAGCCCATAGCTCATCTTATCATCCTCAATCCGATGGGAAAACTGGGATAGTGAACAAATTTTTGGAAGGATATCTTCGTTGTTTTGTATCTTATAAACAAACACAATGGGTCAAGTGGTTACCTTTGAATGAATGTTGGTATAACACTTCCTTCCATACTGTAGCAAAAATTACCCCATTTATGGCACTTTATGGATATCATCCACCGTCCATCACATCATCTTTAAGAGAAAATTCTAAGGTTCAAGCAGTGGAATATTAACAACAAGCTCTCCAACTCTTAAAGGATAACCTAAATTTGGCACAAAATTGAATGAAACAACAGGCAGATCAACATCGTAGCGAGAGAATTTTTGATGTAGGAGATTGGGTATTTTTACGGCTACAACCATACAAAAAAATTTCCCTCAATCAAACTAAGAAGGATGATAAATTATCGGCAAAGTACTATGGTCCTTACAAGGTGTTGAAAACGATTGGTACTATGGCATACAAATTGTGTTGGGTATGTGTTATATTCTTTCCATGATTATTCACACATGCGAGTGGGTCACAAGGGGGAAATAGCCTCCCTTGTACATTGCGGTGGCCGCAGCAAGGGGTTCATAGGGGGGGCAGAAGCCCCCCCTATTTGGGGTTTGGGGCACCGCCTCGAGAAAAAAAAATTGGATGCTATTTTTTGGTGGGTGGACCCACCCATGGTTTTTCACATGGGCTTACACATGGTTTTGGAGCATGATGGTTTTCAGCCCCTGGTATTTTGTAGATCCAATCAAGGGAACTACGGTTATGTTCTAATCCATTGTTAATGGATAGGGGTTTATGTGTTCTTTGGCATGTATATATATATGTGTGTTGTAACACTAAAAGGAATATAATGAAAAATAAAGCTGGTAGTCCCAATTTTGGATCCAAGGGAAAATCTCTGTGTGTGTATGTTTTATGTTTGATGCTCTCACTATTGTTTATTTTCTGTTTTTAATATTCGTTTACAGATAATTTATGTATAGGGTTAAAACCTACATTTGGTATCAGAGTTTTTTTGGCTTCAAGGGGACGCCTTTGCTGTTGGGTGGTTTTTTTCTCGGGCCTTTGGTAGACCCTCTTAAGTGGGAGGTCTGCAGGATCGATTCTTGTAGTGAAATAATATGGCAAGCAGTGGAAAGATAGAGATCGAGAAATTTAATGGTCAGAGTTTTGAGTTGTGGAAGCTTAAGATGGAGAATCTGCTTGTGGATAAAGATCAGTGGATCGTGGTAGATCTAGGTACTAAACCAACGGTAATGTCAGATGAAGACTGGAAGAAGCTGGATCATAAGGCAAAGAGCACAATACAGTTGTGTGTCTCAGATTCAGTATTGTTGAATGTATCTGGGGAATCTATGGTGAAGGCTTTGTGAGAAAATCTAGGGACTTTGTACCAATCTAATTCTCTGGTGAATATATTGTTCCTGTGGAAAAAGTTGTATAACCTGAGGATGAAGGATGGAGACTCGGTGACGGAGCATCTGAACGCCTTCAATACTATGGTAAGTCATTTGTTATCTGTTGATATTAAAATCTCAGATGAAGATAAGTGCATCAGTTCGTTGTGTTCTCTACCAGATTCGTGGGACAGTCTGGTGATTGCAATAAGTAGCAATATAACTACCTTGAATTTTGATGGCATTGTCTCAGCTTTGCTGTCGAAGGAAATGAGACGGAGAAATATGGAGGGCTATAATGGAGATACCTTATCTGTATGAGGAAGGTCCTATAACAGAAACAAGAATAATTTTTCAAGTGGGAGATATAAATATAAAGGGAGATCTAAATCTCTAGGAAATTTTGTAAAGGTGTGTTGGAAATGCGAAAAGGAGGGGCACTACAAAAAGGATTGCAGATCTAAAGCTCCTGAGAAAGGAAAGGGATCTGATGATGCTTCTTATACAGAGGAAAAAACCACCTTGAATGAAGGTGGGGATGTGTATTTGGCTTCTTCCTAAAATACACATGTAGATCATGAGGCATGGTTGATTGACTCAAGTGCATCCTTTCACTTCACTCCCCATAGGGAGTGGTTCTGCTAGTATGAGAAGTATAATGGTGGTGATGTCTTCTTAGGGGATTATAGGAAGTCCAGAGTCATCGGACATGGAAAATTCAAGCTGAAACAACAAGGTGGAAGGATTAGAACACTTCCTGGTGTTATACATATTCTTGTGTTGGCCAGAAATCTGATTTATGTAAGCAAGATGGATGATGCAGGTGTAAAAACAGTGTTCGAGAAAGATACCTGCAAGATGGTTCAGCGAGCATTGGTATTAATGTAGGGAGTTCGGATTGGAGCTCTATACAAGCTTCAGGGTAGCACTTTTATTAATGGGTGCAACAGTTCTGCGGTTCCTGAAAGTGGAGCGAAAAGCCTAGAGGTCTCTGGAGAAAAGACCATGTTATGGAATCAAAGGCTTGGACATATTGGAGAGAAGGGCCTTCGGATACTGCATGGAAATGGTATGGTAGAAGGTATGTCTGATTGATCTCTGGATTTCAATTTCTGTGAACATTTTGTATATGGGAAGCAGAATCGGGTGAGTTTTCCTTCTAGTGCTAAGAGGGCGAACAAGATATTAGAGCTTGTGGAAAGTGATGTGTTTAGACCTGTGTTGGTTCCATCACTGGGAAAGTCTGTGTACTATGTTTCATTCATAGATGACTTCTCAAGGAATACATGGATATATTTCTTGAGGAAGAAATCTGAATTCTTTGACAAATTTAAAGGATTTAAGGCTCTGGTGGAAAACTAGAGAGAGAAGAAGATAAAGGTGTCACAGATAGATAATGGTGGAGAGTTCTGCAAGAAGGAATTTGAAGAGTTCTATAAGAAGTGTGGTATAGCACGATAAAATACTAATCCATACACACCTCAGAAATACAGAGTTGTAGAAAGGATGAACAAAATGATGATGGAAAAAGAAAGAAGCATGCTCAGTGGTACCATGTTAGGACAAGAATTTTGGGTAGACGCAGTGGAGACTGCATGTTACCAGGTTAACAGATCACCTTCATCAGCGTTGGAGGATAAGACTTCACATGAGCTATGGACTAGTAAGAAACCCTCTCTTTCACATTTGAGGGTATTTGTATGTGATGCATAGGTACATGTTCCAAAGGAGAAAAGGACCAAGTTGGATAATAAATCTGAAAGGTGCATCTTTATTGGGTATAAGGATGGCTTAAAAGGTTACAATCTTTGGAACCTAGAAACAAGGAAGGTTGTGTACAGTCGAGATGTGGTGTTTAGAGAGGTGAAATAGTTGTTAAACATGAAGTCCTACCAGAGGAACCTGATAAGATATATTTTGAGCTAAAGGATGATGAATCGGAGTCTACAACAGAAGAAGATTTAGAAGAGGAAGAGATGCAAAATCCAGCGATGAGAGGATCAATTCGGGAAAGAAGGCAGCCATAAAGGTATATTCCATCTACTTTCCATTCAAATTTTTCTTTAAATATCACTGATGATGATCCCGTAACTATCAGGGAGGCAGTGGATTCAGAGGATGGAAAACTCTGGAAGGAGGCCATCATTGATGAAATGGAATCCTTGCACAAAAATGAGGCTTGGGATCTGGTGGAGTTGTCGGATAGAAGGAAGCCCATCGGGAGAAAATGGGAATTTAAGAAGAAGTTGAATGTAGAAGGAAAGGTGGATAAATACAAAGCTCAATTGGTAGCAAAAGGTTATTCCCAGGTGCCGGGAATTGATTTTGGTGATATTTCTTCTCCTGTTGCCAAGGTTACTTCTATTAGATTACTTCTATATGTTGTTGCTGCATTTGATTTTGAGGTAGAACAAATGGATGTGAAGATAACGTTTCTTCACAGGGATCTGGAAGAGGAGATCTAAATGAAGCAACTTGAAGACTTTGCGGTGGAGGGTAAGAAAGAACTGATATGCAGGTTAAAAAAGTCTCGATATGCGTTAAAACAGTTACCAAGGATGTGGTATCTAAAATTTGATACCTATATACGGGGAATTGGCTTCACCATAAGCAAATAAGATCACTGTTTTTATTTTAAATTAATTAGTGACCGTGTTATTTATTTGGTCTTGTATGTGGATGATATGTTTCTGATTGGAAATGACAATGAAATTATCCAAGATTTGAAGACCCAATTGTTCTCCAAATTTGACATGAAGGATCTTGGTGTTGCAAACTATATTTTGGGCATGGAAATTAAGAGAGATCGGGCAAAGAGGAAGCTCTGGTTAAACCAAAGGAAGTATGTCGAGACTATATTGTATAGGTTCAATATGCAGGATAGTAAACTGGTGAAGGTTCCTATTCCTATAGGTGTAAAGTTGTCTGTTGAACAATGTCCCAAGACACAAGAAGAAGAGGAGGATATGTCTCGTGTTCCATATGCAAGTGCAGTGGGTAGCCTGATGTATGAATGGTCTATACTAGACCATACATTTCACATGCAGTGGGAGTATTGTGCAGGTTTATGCCTAAACCAGGGAAGGAGCATTGGACATCAGTGAAGTGTGTTTTCAAATATTTGCGTGGCACTAGTGATTATGGTTTGTGCTACCAGGGAAGACCGGGATTGGACAGAGTTTTGGACATCCGTGGTTTTGTTGATGCAGACTGGGCTGGAGATCTGGACCAAATAAGATCTACAAGTGGGTATGTGTTTACCCTATTTGGAGGTGCAGTCAGTTGGGTGAGTAAAAGACAGTCGGTAGTGGCTCTTTCAACTACAGAGGCAGAATACATGGCAGCCACTCATGCAAGCAAGGAAGTAGTTTGGTTGCATAGATTGTGTTCAAGTATGGGGTTGGTGCAACAGGCTATAAGGATAGTCTATGATAGCCAAAGTGCAATTTTATTTTCTAAGAACTCTGCTTATCATTCAAATACAAAGAACATTGATGTTCAATATCACTTTGTGAGAGATATGGTTGATGATAAAAGGATGTTGCTAGTAAAGGTGGACACTTTGAAAAATGTTGCAGATGCATTAACAAAGTATGTGAGCACTCAAAATTTCTCTTGGTGTAGAGAAACAATGGGTTGCAGATCTGGGCTAATGACTAAGCTCTCATGTGGACCCCTGCGGAAAGAAAACAACAAGTGGGAGAATGTTGGTATGTGTTATATTCTTTCCATGATTAGTCACACGCGTGGGGGGGGGGGGTAACAGGGGGGTGATAGCCTCCTCTGTACGTTGTGCTGGGCCCAACAGGGGGGTCACAGGGGGGTGGCAGCCCCCCCCCTGTTCAGGGTCCAGGGCAACGCCCTACGAAAAAAAAATTGGACCCTATTTTTTGGTGGGCGGACCCGCTCATGGTTTTTTGCATGGGCTTACACATGGTTTTTGGGCATGATGGTTTTCAACCCTTGGTATTTTCTAGATCCGGTCAAGGGAACTATAGTTATGTTATAATCCAGGGTTAATGGATGGGGTTTATGTATACTTCGACATGTATATATATGTGTTGTAACACTAAAAGGAATATAATGAAAAAACAAGTTGGTAGTCCCGATTTGGGATCCAGGGGAAAATCTATGTGTATATCTATTTTATGTTTTATGTTGTCACTATTGTTTATTTTCTGTTTTTAAGATTCATTTGCATATAATTTCTATACGGGGTTAAAACCTACAAATTGGATCTTCCTACTCCTTCTCGAGTTCACCAAGTTTTCCATGTTTCATGCTTAAAGAAGTTTATAGGGGACAAACTTTCATTTCAAACAATATTTCCAAAACTTGATGAGGAAGGAAAAATCATATTGGAACCTGAAGTAGTCACGGAAACAAGAACTCGACAGCTACAAAACCTATCAATTTCAAAGTATCTCATCAAGTGTAAGAACTTACCCACTAAAGATTCCTCATGGGAGAATGAAAATTTTATATTGAAGCATCCAGAGCTACTCAAGCATTGAGGACAACACTTGTTTGAAGGAGAGGGGCATGTTATGTCCCTATATTACTAGTGTAGTCCCTTATGTTGTTAGTGTATCCCCATTATTGTTATTTTTGTACCCCTATAGTCCCCATATTATTATTATTGTGCCACATAAAACCCCACTATTGTTATTGTTGTGCCCTTGAATTATTATTGTTAGGTCAGCTAGGATTATATTGTGACCCCATGGACTCCTATAGATAGAAAGTAGGTTTTTTCATTTGAATCATCCAAGAATTATTCATTTATGTAATGTAAATGAGGTTTCCCCATCGAAGTGGATAAATTCTAAGGCTTTGATCTCTCTTTTTGGTTTCATAACACACTCTCATTATACTTGTCTCAAATTTGAGTGGTTTCTAAAGAAATCAGTAAGGGTTTCCTTACAGCCGAAGAATAAATTGGGTTAAATTAGGATGGTTTACTTAGGAAATTCTAGGCCATCAATCTTATTTTATGTCTATGAATATTGCTTCAAATATATTTCCTTAATTGTGTGAATGGATGGAAGTGATGGAAAGAGTATAATTATTCATTTTGTGAGGTTATCACCTATCAATTATAATTTATTTGTTACTTTTTTGTTTCAACCAGATGGTCCACTCAATGACATGAGTAGATATAATGAAATTTTAATCTTATTGTTTGCAAAAGTATTGAAATTTTGAGTGAGAAAGAGGAGTACCACCAATATAAAAGGATGCAATGAATCTTAAATGTTCCCTAGGAGTTTTACTCTTATCCTTTTCAAGAAGAGAGATCAACAAATTCCAACAGATGCACCTCATATTGGATTATTGCCATTAAATTTCCCATAAAGAGGTCTAATAAATTGTCTTATGAAATGTTTTTTACCATGAGACTCGACCATTGGAATTTTTGAATATGGTCTATAATTGGACCTATTTTCCAAATATTTACTAATTGAATAAAGAATGTATTTCTCTTGATATCCCCTTAATGTGTTATCAATTGCACCATAAAAATGGACTAAGATACAATAGAATCATTTTTTACTTTCTCAAAGTACTATTAACCTTGTGCCCTAAAAATGATAGAAAACCAATATGTTATAGTTCTCTTCAATAAAACATCCCTTTACAATGATTATAATGTACAAGACAAGATATTTCATCCTAAGACTAGGTATCCTTAGTGTGTATATACGAGACAAAGGGTGAAATTATAATAAAATGTGACCATGAGAGGTTCTAGCCTACATAACAATATAACATTATAAATGTAATAACTGAATGTCTAAGGCTTAATAGGGGGTTTTAGGTTTAGATGGGGCTTATATAGGGCTTAACATACCCCTCCCATTCAAAAAGTGTTGTTCTCAACACTTGACTACCTATGGATGTTTTTGCATGAACAACTCATCTTCCCATATCACATATTTTATGTGTAGGTTCTTCCATTTGCTGAGGAAGTCGGTAATTGATTTATCTCTCAGCTACTTAGTCCATGTTTCCAAGATTTTTTTTGGTTCTGGTATTATTTTATCTTCTTCATTAATCTCTGGTGGAATATTTTGGAGTGGGATATTGTCACTAATTACCTTCTTTAAGAAATAAACATGGATGACTTGATATACACGTGGATATGGAGGTGAATCCACCTTGTAAACCATACTTCCAATTCTCTGCAACACCTTATGATAGCCATAATACCTCAATGCTAATTTTTTTTCCTTATTTTTTAGAATTTTCAATGTTATTAGAGCTTATTACTTTACTTGGTTTCCCTTGGATACCTCTAAGCTCAATTTCTTTTCCTTCTAATGAAAATATTATGAAAAGATATTGAAAATTAAGGGCCAGTTTTCCTTATGATTGTAACCATTGGATCCCTCATACAACATCAACACCACCCATTTGGATTGAAATAATGGGACTATCCAACAAAAACTACCCCATATTTAGCTTAATATTATGGAATTTCCTTTAAAAAATTATGGTATCTCTATCTGCAATCAATACTTGAAATAAGGTGTTGGATATACAAAGCAATTAAGATTTTTTTCCACTTTTTACTTGATGAAGTTATGGGTACTACATGGATAAATCAATAATATTACCTTTTTCTTTTTTATATATGCTTCTACCTTGAGGGTTTGTGCAGTACTAATTTCAACCAATGCATGACAAGGGATTATTGGCATAGTCTCTTCTAGCTCTAGGTCTTTAGATAGTTCCACTTCTTGATATTATTGATCTTCATTGTCTATGTAGAATAGTTTCTTCTCACTACATTTATGCCTCTTACTATACTTGTTGTCACAATTAAAAAATAGTCCCTTTGCTCTTGTTGAGGAGTCAACCTTGTTGATTTAGGAGAGGGGGCATGATTTTCTCTATAGTTATTAGTGCCAAATTTATAGTTGCCATATTTCTACTTTCAACTTTTCTTGCCAGATTCAAAGCATGCTCTAGAGATTTAGGTTCAAAAATATTCAACTCACATTCAATTTTTTCCTTTGAAGTTCCCATAAATAGGTCTAACAAATTATATTATGAAATTTTCTTTGCCTTAAGACTCAACTTATGGAATTGTTGAATGTGCTCTATAACTAAACCTTTTTTTCGAAGATTTACAAATTTAATAAATAATGTATTTCTCTTAATTTACCCACAATGTGCTATCAATTCCTCTATAGAAATGGACCAAGATATATAAAAAAAAAAAAAAAAAACCAATTTTCCTTTCACAAAGTCATTGATAATGCACATTTTGGTCTTGTTCTAAGAACATGGATGCAATATTTACATTTTGTAAGCTACCACTTGGTGTAGATCAAAGTATTTATCCATATTAATTATCCATGTTATAAGATCATTACCATAAAACTTCCTCGTATTGATATTCGAAATGTATTAGTTCCTTGGTGCTAACTTTAGTCCCTAAAGATGTAGATGTTGCATTGAAATATCATTATTATGGTTCTTTGATTCAATACTTGTGCTCTCCAACTATGATATAATATTTCCCATAGGTGATCGAGTTATAGAACAATTATTCTCGTGAGTTTCATGATTACCATGGATCTTAATATCCCTTTTAGGAATCATATCTAAGAAAATATTTCCATGGTATTTAAGGAATTTTTTATTTCTTCTTTTTTCATTAAAATTCCTTTTCACTTCATCCATAATTTGTTTTTTCATATTTCTTTAGAACCTGATAAATCTGCCTTTTTCAACATACTACCATCCATTTCATTAACTTTCTTCTCTAATTGGGAGAACCTAAATTTTAATTCTTCACTTTCTTCATGAGTCCAACATGAACCTTCAGGAAGTCTAATTGGTGTAGTAGTTTTCCTTGGAGGCATGTTGGAAACTAATAATAGTATTCCTCTATATCACAACTTTTATTCATAAAAAAAATATTGGATCTTCAAATCAAATTTTAGGTCATTTGTAATTTATGTATCTCTAAAACCTTAATTTGTAGAATATATGAATTATTAAACTTTTTCTTGATATGTCTCTAAGATTTGAGCCCTTCTGAATCTAAAATTTTGATATTTAATTCTATGATATTCCTTCTCTAAAATTCCACAAGTGTGACCAGAATTTGATGTGTCTAGCGAAAGTTGTGGTAGATTTCCCAAAACTTGTTTTCTTCCACTTCCCACAAGAAAAATTTTATAGGATGGCACATCTCCAATTATTCAAATATAATTTTGAAATTTGTATATGAGTTACTTTTGTATGTATCCCAATATCCTTGAATATTTCATTATCTAGAAAGACCCAAAAAAGAAGTTATAGAAAAAATACCAACCTGAAATATTTGAAACCAAATTTCCACATAGTATAACTCTGAAATTATGGAAAACCAAACTCCAAAATTAGAATAAAATATTCCCTAACGTTTCTCCTCAATATAACTCAACTTTCACTATTTGAAACCTCTCACAAAAAATGCTATAATAAAAATTCCAAACTAACCTATTTGAAACTAATTTAAGGAGAATTTAGGAACCCTAACTTCCTTAGAGCATATATCTAAAATTATAATGAAACAAGATAAGAAATTTGAAAAAAATATTTTCTCATATTTCTCCTAAATATGATTTAAGTTTCACTATCTAAAACCGCCCATAAAAAATTTATAACGAAACCTCCAAACTAACAAGTTCAAAACTAATTTCACGAGAATTCAACAACCCTTACTTAGAGCATATTTTGAAAATATAGAAAACTAAGTTCTGAAATTTGAATCATATGTTCCCCAATAATTCCCTTCAATATTATCAAAGCACCCTAAGAAACCTCCTAAAAAAAAATTATACCCAAAATGTTAAGGTGACATGTTTGAAGTAGCAAAACATCACGAGATTTGATACCAAATGTTATGAACCTTGCACCTTAAAAATGATAAGAAACCAACAATTACAATCCTCTTAAAGGAGGAAACCTCCTTTTATAATGTACAAGACAAGATTTTATCATCTTAAGACTAAGTCTCCTTAGAATATGTATAGGAGACAAAGGGTGCTATTATAATACAAATAAGACAATGTGAGGTTCTAGCCTACAAAATAATATAACAATATAAATGTAATCACTCAATATCTTGGAATTCATAAGGTGTTGTAGGGTTATCTGGGCCTTATATAGGGATTAATATAGGTATTCCCCTTCAATTTCCCATAAGGAGTTCTAGGAAATTATCCTATAATTTTTTTTACCCTGAGACTCAAATTTTAGAATTGTAGAATGTGCTCTAGAATTGGACCTCTTTTTTGAATATTTATCAACCAATTAAAGAATTGTACCCATAATGAGCTATCAATTCCACTATAAAATTGGATAAATATATAACTAAATCATTTTTCCTTTCACAGAGCCATTTGTACCTTACAAATTGATCTTGTTATAAATACATGGATGAAATATTTACCTTTTGTAAGGTTATCACTTGGTGTATAACAAAGTACTGGTCCATTTCGAATATCTATGTTATAGGATCATTACATCAAACTTCCTCATATCTATATTTGGAATGAAGTAGTTCCTTGGTTCATTATTGAATACCTAATTATGTGGAACTTGAATTGAAAAATCATGATTATGGTTCTATGATTCAATATTTGTTCTCTATAATTGAGATAAAATACTCCCCATATATGATTGAGTTCCAACACAAATTTTCTCATTAATTTCATGACTTCATGCAATATCCATATCCTTTTTAGGAAGCCTCCCTCAGAGAAGTTTTTCCATGGAATTCATGGATTTATGTACTTCTTCCTTGATAAATTTTGGTATTTCCTCCTTGACAATTTTCTTTTATTTCTTTCTTGTTTTCCTCCATCTTTTGTTCCATGTGTGACAATAGACATTTCAACTTGCATAACCAATAGTAGACATCTTCTATTTCTTTATGAGTCATGGATGATATTTTTGAAGGTTTAAAAGTTGAAGTAAATTTTGAAGAAATATTAGAAGCCATGTCAGTAAATAATATTGCTACTTTCTTTCCTCCTTATCAGAAATTTTAAATCACCGAAATAGATCTTCTAATCAAAAGTTATGCCAATTGTAAGTTACCTACCTTTCAAAACCCTAATTTGTATTCTATCTAGATGGTTGATATTTATACAAATATATCTAAAATTTAAGCCCTTAAAATTTTGAAATTCTAGCCTATAGCATTATAATACTCTACAATTCCACAATTTTGACCATAATTCAATGCGCCAACAAAAATTTATGATAAATTTCCCAAAACTTGTCGATTTTTTACCATTTCCCGAGATAAAACTTGTATAGCATTCCATGTGTCTAATTTTTAAAATATGATTATGAAATTTTTTCTTGAGATGCCTCAATACATCTTCTCATATCCCTCAAAATTTTGTAGTTCAAAACTTTTCCAGGAGAAAGTTACAAAAAAATTCCAATATCACAGATTTGAAACTCATTTAAAGAATAATCACAAACATAAATTCCACAATGTATATATCCAATTATGTAAGGAGCCAAAATATGAAATCTTTACCAGATGTACCCCGATATATTTCTTCAGTCTCCTCAAAATTTTACCATTTGAAGTTTTCCAATGTAATATTCCAAATCTGGAATAGCTAACAAGGCATGAATAGAAAACACATTTTCCAGTAATGGATGCTATAGGAATTGAAACCAAGACCTGGATCCCTTAGAAAAATGTGTCTAAGTGCTAAATCCAAGAGAAGGCTCCAAATAAATCCTTCTAAGTTGGTTAAACAGATCTCCCACATTTAGATGTCCTTAAAAAGTGCTCGATGAAGGGACTGCAACAATACATGAACATAAAATGGAATGACAGCGTTATTATGGTTGTTGGAGTCTGGTGATTTTGTAGATTGGTAGACCAAATGATAGGGTAACATCAGACCAATCTTTGGAGTCCTAGGACCTAGCCTTCCTGGACTCAGAGAGTGCTCTCTCTATGAAGCAAAGGATGTGAGCTTGTTCGCTTAGTATATTTGATTTTAGGCTAGTTGTTAAGTACATTTGTTTTTTTTTGTGTTTGGAGGTGAAAACCGATTAAGTAGGCATCAATGAAAGATAAGTTATCAAATCAATAGGACTATGGGGTCAAATAAAAGCCAAGGATGCCTAGACAACAGACAAGGTGTGTGGCAGGGCCGATTTAGTATAGTCAATGGATCTTTTGGGTGGTTTTTGAAGTGTAATGAACATTAAGTTTGTGCAAGACAAAGAGATATTAAGCATAAATAGTTAAATATCAAGCATTCATAAGGTAGGGTTGACCATTAATATCTATGAATGAAACTCAAACTAATAAATGCAGAAAATAAACAATCAGGTGATGCATAGAAGTATAAGACCCTCTAACTTTGGGAAAATCACCTTCAGTGGTTGAGAAAAAATATATAAGATAAACTAACGACTCAAAATATGAAGAGGGAACTCCTAAACATCATATCTTGAGCTATCGGGAACTTGGAAATAAGTCTGCAAAGTATGGACAAAGGGCAAGATCGAAACAAGACCTCTTTGACTTAACTAAATAACCAATAATTCAGAGAGAGATTTCAGAAATGGAGTTTTGATTACTATGAGTAAGAAGTGCATACCGTGAATCATACTATATAGGATACATAATAACCATTAATGAAACTAAAAAAAAATTCTTAGGGTACCAAAGAGCAATTAAGAATTCTTTGACATAACCAAGAAGGATGAAAACATAGAAGCTGCAATGAATTAGGAAACTTGAGGTGCCTCCATGGGCATATCTCAAATCTATTCTTTACTGACCTACAGCAAGCAAGAAGCATGAAAACATATATGAGAAACTAAGAAAACATACTAGATAAGAGACACAATACCATTTACCAAGTCATGGAATCCTTGCCCATAAAGCCTCTCCATCATCTAGACAAGTAAGCAAATCATCCACTTCATAAACAAGTTTCTTCTTCAAAGCTCATATCCATGTATTTCTCTTCAAAATGTCAAGTTCTACTTCTTAAACCTCCAACAATTTACAATGAGGCTTCATAATTTATATAGGAAATGAGTAGATAAGCTCACAAGAGCATCTAGAAGCTCATTGGCCTAATACAAATATCTGATTTTGTCCTTGAGGCCTCACAAGGCGCAAGGCACAAAATATCTTCAAAAAATATCTATTTAAGCTAAAAATAGTAAGAAAATTGACCTTTAATCTCTGACATAGAGTCAAAAATATCTTAACGCACATTTGGATGGCCACCTTTAGAAAAACTGCCTTTTCAGCAAAATCCTACAGGAGCATAGCGCCAGAAGAAAGCCTATTTTGCAGAGGACCTTTGAGGGACTTCATGATGTCAAAATGAGGCCCGTGATGGCTCGTTGGAAAGCCCTGCATATCTAGTTTCTGAAACTACTTTATTTTTCTCAAACTGATCCCTAGAAGTCTGTCAAAAAATGGACTTAGTGAAAAAAATCCATGAGGGTCTCACCTGCTGATATTTGAGGCAGAAAGGTAAAATTTGACTTTGTTTTGCCTCTTTGGGGGACCAAAACACCTTATTTTGATCTGAAAATTTATGAGTAGATACCCCTAAATTTAATACATCCAGAAAAATAACTTTCATGAGCTGAGGATGCTCCTAGCAAACATGGCAGTGCCTAGAAAAATGTGCAATTAGGCCTAAAAATCACAAAAAACAAGATCATGTCAAAAATTGCTCAATTTTGGTGAGCAAACCCCTTATGGGTTCCTAGAAGCATGCAAGGAAGATGAAGCCAAGATTCCAAGCATAGACTAGCCTTTTACTCTTATTTCCGTCAGGCGCCTCCTTTGGGCAGTCTTCTAGATCAATTTCTAAGTCTTTAATTTGGGCTTCTCTGTTTTGCAAAAGTGACCTAAGGATTCTGGCTTCATCATCTTCAGCATCACTGTCTATTTGTATGATGTCAAATTCCTTTTCATGCTCATGGCTACTCTCCTGCTGTTCAACCTTTTCTTTGCCCTTGCTTTGGATAGGCTTCTTTGCTCTTGTTCTCTACTTCCCTCAATTGAGTGAGGGTTGTCTTCATTGCTTTGTTGATTTCCACTTTTAAGTGTGCTGCTCTCACCATGCTCATTGCTTTTATGTCCTTTATGTGAGCCACTTCCTTCTTGATTGTTTTCATTTTATTCTTGCATTTTTCCAACTTCTTCATTACTCTGTTTGCTGACATTGCTTTGCTTATCATCCTGTGAGTTGTTTTGATTAGTTTTAGTGTCACTGTTGGTTTTATGGATGTCACCTTCATCATGTTTGTTGTCTCTTGGAGGACTAATTTTCCCTTCATCATCACCTTGCTTGCCTTTTCCACTTTCCTTCTTTGGAGGCATATTTGTTTTTGACTCCCTTCACTGACTTACCAAAACAAGTTTTTCTTCTTTAGCATAAACCACTGTTTTCCTCCTTGTAGGACTGTGTTTCACTTTAACCACTCAAACCAAACAAGTTTTTTAAACTGACAATGGTCTTTATTCTTCAAACAGTGCTTTTCCCTTTAGCACTATGTTTGGCTTCTCACTCAACAAACATGCCTTTCCTTGTTTGGGTGAAGGAGGTGGCATTTGCAACCATGGAGATGAATATAGTTGAAAAAAAAAAGTACTTTACATTCAATTTCTAGTGTTAACAGAAGGGAAATGGAGTGGATTAGACGACCAAGACTAGTTAATTTACAAATGTTAGCTTCCTGTTGTCTTCTGTAGCATAAATTATGGAACTACAAAGACTAGTTGCACAACACAGTTTAAACCAAATGATTTGTTTCTTTCATTGGTGATTGCTTATTTTCACTCCCACTTTTATCCCACTAACATACTTTCCTCTGATAAGTTGTGCTATAAAATCAGGTTCTCCTTTGTCAAGTCTTCTATGGTTCTTAATCTGCATAATGCCATAATTTCGAGCTCTTGTCCAGTGATGATGTGTAAATGTATATGTTGATGCTAGGCTTCCCAATTTCTCAACCAAACGTAAAGTGTAGTACATTGACTTTGGCAGTGGCCTATTTGTTATGGCACTTGTTGTCAATCGGTGAAATGCAATGCTTTTAGATATTTGAATAGTTGAATGACCACCACAATGTACATCTCCTCCTAGGATGAGGATATCTCTATGCTCTTTGGATGCCTTCCATTAATATAAGCAATCAATCATGTGACATTGTTCATGTGGGTGTACAGACCAGTGTCCTTTGAAGTCTTCTAAGTGATTTACACTATTTTTTTTTCTTCGTTTAAGCTGTCACCTTCACTGCCCTCATTGTGTTCTTGATTGTCACTTTTCTCATTGTTTTCTACTTGACTGTTTTCATGATCACTATGGTACTTTTTTTCTAGGTTGTTGGCCTTACTATCAGTCTCTGCTCTTTTACGAAGGGCCGGTGAAAATGGTGGGCAATGGGCTGTGCAAATAGGCCAAGGGCCGGGCACCAAGTGCAAGGGCGTCGGGCGAAAAAAAATTGCACACCGGGCAGGAGCCAGGCGCGTCGCAACCATCCACAGGCACGCCGCGCCCCTTGTTAATTCCTTCTTTGGGTGGCTACAGGCGCGTAGCGCCTCTTCACAGGTGTGTTGCGTCTTTGAAAACCCACATGAAAGCTTGCCGTCTGCTCATATTTTGAAAGAGGTGATTTTTGATAAACTGTAATGCTTTCCCCCTGTGTGATGATTTGAAGGATGCTTCTTGATAAATAGTGTTTTTTTCCTTCTTCTTTTGATTGGAAGAGGCACTGTAAACCGAATTTTTCTCTCATCTTTGTCTATCATTGGAAGGCTTCTCAAAATGTCAACCCCTGGCGATTTGCCCTCTGTTCATTATTTAAAGGAGGCCCTTTCCACAAAACTTTTTTTTTTGGGCCCTTTGCTTATCAAATGGAGGAGGCTCTTTAGAAACAATTGTGCCCTCTACTTGTCATGAAGGAGGCCCAAACCTAATTGTTTCTCATCTTTGTTTATCCTTGAAGTTTCATCCCCTTATCAAAAGTTTTAACTCTGTCTTTGTTTTTAAATGCAAGGTTTTAACCCTTTCAACAAAGTGAGGTGCCTTTTTTATCCTTGGAAGGAGGCCCTTCAAACAAACTGAGTGCCCTCTGCTTATTACTGAAGGAGGCACCGGAAAACAACCTCTCAAAAAACTTCTTGCTGTGTTGAAAAACCCAAAATTGTGCAAAAAATGGATTTTGGGCACCTTTGAGGGATCTTTGCACTCTTGCACATAGGTGCGTCGCGTCCTTTTCTAGACGCGTCGTGTCCTTTAGAAAATTACACTGGGAGTGCTTACAGGTGTGTCGCGTCCTTTTCCAGGCGCGTCGCGTCTTTTTGCAGCAAGTTTTAGAAGCCTTCCCAGTGTCAAAATTGGGCCCGGGACGGATTGTTGGAAAGCTAGAGAAGTATAATTTCCAAATGTGCTTGATTTTTGTCATTTCGTGTTCTTTTGGTTGTTCAAAAATTTACTGTCCCAACACTGGTCAAAAATGGTGAATCCTGGTGCAGAAATGTATAGTGATATTTGCAGGCCACTTTCGGATGCCTTCCTTAACTCCAAATTGAGCTCATGATAGCTCATTGGAAAGCTATGGAAGTCTGATTTCCAAATATACTTTATTGTTTTCATTTGGTGTCCATTTTTTTTTTCAAAAATTGACTTTCCGAACACTGGTAAAAAATGGTGTATGTTGGTGCAGAAATTGCATAGTGTTGTTGCAGGCCATTTTGTATTGCCTTCCTCAAATCCAAATTGAGCTCATGATAGCTCATTGGAAAGATAAACAAGTATAATTGTATTTTGACTCATGAAGCAAGTCAGTTGGATACTCCATATTTGAGAAAAATGGATTTTCCCAAGGTCACTCCAGCTGTGCAGAAACTCTCCCGTCACACCTGTAGTTTTGACATTTCTCCCAAACCATGATACCTGTGTAAAAACTGAAGGAGGTTTTTATTTTTTAGCCTATGATGGAAAAAACCTCTCTCACTTTTCTTCAATTTCACCACTGTTTGGTCCGGAACACCATTTGATGCAAAACTGGCCCTGGGCGTGACACATGGTTTGTCTTGCCTATGTGCTTATGAAAAAATGGGTATCTTGTGCACAGTAGTCTCTTTAAGTTTTTGGTAAAAGGAAATTTATCCTTTTTTAAAGACAAAAACCTCCTCTTTACCAATCATGAAATGTGTTCTTTATCTCTCAAAAGGCACTTTGTAAACCAACTGTTAGTGTTGTGCTTATTATTTAATTAGGCTTGTCAAACAAACTATGTTGAGCTCTATTGATCATGGAAATTCTCAACCCTTTATCAAAGTTTTAACTCACTCTCTGTCTCTCAATGGAAGGTTTAGCCCTGTAAACCATGTGTTTCCCTCTACTTATGATTTAAGGAGGTCACCAAACTATGTTTTGACCGTCTACTTGTTTATGAAGGAGGTCATCCTAGAACATAAAAACTTATATTCATTAGATATTGTGTCTTTCTTTATCCATTTGAAAAGGGTATAATGGGCAAACTGTGATCTTTTACTCATCACTTATGAAGTCCTTCAAACAGGCTCTCCTCTTCCTTTATGAAACCTTGCATGTAATATATGTCTTTATTGGACCATATCACTTTGAAACTTAGACAAGAACAATGTGATTTGTTCATGATAAGTGCTCTATGTCTGCATTCCTGAAGTAACCTCTTTTTCCTGACTGTGTTTTCATAATGTGCAATGAAATTGTCTTTGACTGGTTTTCAAATTCTAGGCTCATGGTAAGGTATAAGAAGAAGTTTTCCTCTTATTCCTTCATGATTATGCCTAATTTCTTTTAGACTTCTCTCTGTCAAGACTGTCTCTCTTGCCTAAAAACAAAAAAGTGATTTGCAGGGCTAGGTCACCTTTTTGAGAATTTATGCAACAACACCTTTGGAGTTAGTCATGGAGTGCTAATGATAAGCATCACTTAATACTTTGTAGGTCATTGTATCCAAGCACCTTTAGTATTTAAAACCATGTATGTTTTCTTTCTTTCACTTACTCCACTTCGTCTGATTCATGATGGAAAAATACTTCAGCATGAGAACCTTGTCTGAATTTGTTCCTTTGTTCATATTCTTCTTATTGTCATCACTCAACACACCCCTGCAGAGATGTATAGATAGATTTATTTGATCATTAGATAATATTCTTTATGTATCATGCAATCATGCTTTAACTGATCATCTTTCTTCAGACATGGAACCTCTTTCTCTTTCCCTGATTTGAACCTTTTTGAGCTCTGCTAAAATGAGACAAAGCGACCATTTAGTGGTGTGTGACCTAAGGATAGACCAGGGTGTTGTTTGCAGGATGGGAAAAAATTATGGCTGACATGATGATGACAACATGGTTTTTGACTTGGAGATATTTTTCTCAAGGTATTTGCCCTAAACACCACCACCTAGACCTAGAGGCTTTGTCACAATTTCTGAAGGATTTCTTGAACATATTTAGGTCATTATATGAAAAAATAAATAGTGATAAAGGGGTAGACAACTTTTTTCAATGTTTGACAGGGAGCCATGTGGAAACAGGGGATTTTGAAAGCAGAGGTATTAGGCTTATGACATCTATAGACAGGGGAGGTTTGTTGTTTTAAACCAGGATTCTAAACTAAAGACCACTTTCATTACAGTATGAAAGTTAGGAGTTAAGAAGACAAAAAATTGTTTGAGGTGTTTTCTAGATGACAAATTGACTGATTGAGATTGGTTTCTAGAAAACTCAGCCAAGGAATCTAGTCATCGAAATAGGCAAAAAATACTGATGACTAACAGTGGCTCCATTTGGAGAGGGAAACTCCCTTTCAGGAGGTGTCTAGAACTACAGATCTCGGGCTTTGTGAAGACCAGTGCCTCATCCATTGGCACAATATTCTATTTTTCTTGATGCTATTCTTGAAAATGATGCTTTTCTGAAAAATTCATAGCATGATTAGCATCAACCTCATCTCTACTTACCCAGCTATGTTTCCTAACATTTTTTCTTCTTTGGGTGCACTTGGACTGGCAAACCCTTGACATGATATTTTTAAAGGGAAAACACTATCTACTTCTACACTTATATCCCCCGGGAGTTCAAATTAAACTGATGAACTCCTTTATTTCTCTACCTATACTAGATCAACTGTCAACATTAAGCTGTTTGACAGGATTTCATTCGCTAGACTAAAACATGAAATTGAAAAATGATCAAATCAAGATTAGATAGTCTGATTTGTCATGTGTTTGTGGCATAAAGACAAGCTACACACAAATTTTAATTTCGTACAAAATGAGATTTAGAAAAATCAGGGCTAGAATACATAGTTTCCTCTTTGGTTCTGTTTTGAGAATGTGGTACAAGTATCTTTTCCTAATCTACTTTTATTGACAAGCCAAGATTACATATTTTGACTATCATTCTTTTTCACTAACTTATCAGCAATCAATTTAAAACATGTCCAGTTATGATTAGGCTAGATAACTGAACAAGATATCTTTTGAGCACTAGTAGTGGAATTTATACTTGCACACTTTCAACATGACTGTTTTTTGGGTATGGGGTTGTACCATTTCTTTAGAATCTACCCTATTTTTTTACTTTTCTTGTTGTTTTTGTGTTTTATTTTTTTTCAAAACAATCTGTAAAAATATTCTCATGGGGCTGAGCTTATTTTGCATGCCTATCTACTCTAATCTAACCTATACATGATAGACATTTATTTGGTGAACTCTCTTTTCCAATGTAACTAGTCAAGTAGATGATTGCACGGGTGATCTTGGTTCAGTTCTTTCATGATGCTGAAGAAATCAAAAGGCCACTTCCACTTCACTTGTTTTCGAGCAGTAGTGCTTAAAAATTTTCTCACACTTTGCAACAAACTTTTCATGGTAGAACACACTCCTCCCTCATACTTCTCAAGGAAAACAACAAATGGATCTTGGAATAATACCTGATATAGAGGATTTGAGACATAATCACCATTCAAGACTACTCCTTCTTTTATTTGGCTATGCTTTGGATTCTCTTGGGAAAGAAACCTTTCCTCTTCCTCATGATCACTTGAACTATCAAACTCATCGTATATTGTAGTGTAGTCTTCTTTCCAAACTGATGTGTTCTGATTAAGTGGACTGAAAACTGTGTGAAAGTCATCATGTTGATGAGAAGGAATACACTTTGGCAGTAAATCCTCTTGAGAGGAGAGTGTGACAACTCTTATTTGATTATCAACCTCTATTTCTTCATCTGTAATTTGTAACTAAATGGAACTTGGTGGTTGCAAATCTGGAGTTAAAGAGGATTCCATGTCCAAAATGATTTCCTCAACCATTTCAGGAGAAGGCTTCTCATTGATAACTTGCTCAATAATTTCATCATCCTCCTCAACCTCATCATCAAAGCTGAAGGACTGTTGATTTCCAATTATGTGAACGTTATTTCTGATGGACTAAAGTGAAGTAGAGCAAAGAGTCAGAGACTCTTTACGTACTTCTAAACTCTCAAGGATTTCCTTATCAGTGTCATGGGTGACCTGTCTTAGCTGATTACTGCTTTCAATCTGATGATAGTGAACTTCATCCCACAAATAAACTGATGATGGCTCTGCAAGTTTAGCTTCTGCTTGAATATTATAATCATAAATATATTGATCAAACCTTGGAGAATCATTAATATAAGTAATGTAAACAGCCATGCATATTGGACTATCAGATTTATTTTATTAGAATTGATATTTAAATATATTTACTGACTTATGGTATGCAAGATCAGAGGATGACTGTATGTTTATGAGTTGATCTATCTCTTCTTAAATTAAAAAGGGAGGCATTTTTATCTCTCTTTACATATAACTACAATAATCCTCTTTCTCTTGGGAAAGCTGATTTAGAGGATGAATGTCTTTCTGGGCCTCACCTACGAGAGATGATGAATCATCACTTGTGCCTTTAGAGAGATCCTCTGGGTTCTCTCTCGTTTCTTGATTGTTTTCATCTTCAACCAACTCTTCGTGATGTTCGAGATAGTTAGCATGTAATTCATGAGTTGCCTCTGATAGATTCTCAGGAGGCCAATTTGCTCGTATAAACTGAAATGACTCAGACCATAAAGGTAGAGATCCTACAGGTTTTGTTTTTTCTTCCATTTCAGATTCTGTGATTTCAAGATGGCTAATAGATTATTTAGAACATTTGTTGGCGAGGGAACAGGTCTCGCGGGCAAGACCCAGGTTCGAGGATTGGGCCAACAAGGGAGTCCGATGTAGTCTAGCACCACGCCAACATTTTCACCCTACTCCAAAGAGCAGAGAGTCTCACCCGAGGCATGCCGCAACCACATGAACGAGGGGAATAGATCTGTATCGAAAAAATGGATCCGTAACTCGAAACTAACACAGAATCATACGCATGCATAACATTATACGTAGAAGATATTCTCAGAACATCATGCAGATACTAAGCAAATAAAATTTTAAAGTACTATAGACATCATGCAACACATTCAAGTCATACGGTAAGACAACAACCTTTAGATAGATTAATAACCAGTCAGCAGGATCAAGAGTTACATTGCTCGATAGAATGAGCTCAAATCCCATTACAAAGGTCCTGCAAGACAGAGAGAGAGATACTACAGCAATAACAGATCGATAGAGACACAGTAAATACAAGGATGTCGTGCCAGAACAGAGCTCTCCTGTGGCGTCTTCTCTTCAACCTCGTTCTACTCTAACCTCTCCGATCTCTCTGTATATGTGCATGTCTTATTTTTCTGCTGGATGATGGCCTATTTATTCACCCGCTAGCGCAACTGTTAGTTTCTCTTGTCTTCTTACTCAACTGCTTTCGGCTTCTTTCTATTTCACATGAGTTCCACTATCTATCCTTTGTCGTATCTTCCCTTCATCTGCACTTGTCTACGCCAACCTCGTTATCCATCTCCTGCTCCTCCGCAACCTCAACAGCTCCGTTTCCTACCATTATTGCGCCTGTCGCCTGCCGATCCGCAACCCAAAATTTGTCTTCATGCAAAATTTAAAACAAGGGCCCCAACAGGCCCCGACCATAGTCTCTTGACTCATCCCAAGTCAATCGCAGATCACCGTCTCCACCTCCATATCTCTACCTGACCCTGTGCCCTAATCCTGCTACACACCTTCTCCGTGCTATCCAAACAAGGGCCCCAACACTGGGACCTTCGTCCAAGCGGAAGCCTTAAGTTTGTGGAAAGTTACCACAACCTACTGCCACCCCTGCAATAATGCGTCTGTCTCCGCCTTGATCTTGGAAACAGCTTCCTCCCCGACGTTCGCCGGTACAGCACCGAATACTATGTTGAATTGGGTCACGACCTTAGCGGCCAAATGTTGCATCACCTGGGCACTAATCTGTAGGGGCTGGCAAAGCTCTCGAATTTCCTGGTTGGCGGCCCTCGACATTTCTTCTACTTGATGAATCTGGACCTCTAGCGCATCCACCTGGGCATACAGTTGGTCCAGCGTCAAGGGGTCCGTGGCATCTTGTATTTCTTTGGAGAGTTGTTGCAGCTGGGCCGAAATTGGCTGTGTCTTCACTGTAAGGGTCGTTTAGCATTCATGTAGACCTTTCAGGAGGTCGTAGGCATCTCTGGCTGTAGTACTGAGAACTTCCTGCATCTTAGTTACCTGGCCCTGTTTCTCTAAGATTTGTGCCGCGTAAACTGCCGTTGGGTCAGGCAGTGCTGGTCGTGCTGCCAATGCTGCCTTGAGCTCTATATTCTCCTAGTGGAGGTTGGAGTATGCCACCCTGAGGTGGATGGCTCGCTCTACTATTGTCGTTTCCTGCACATCCGCTGGCATCTGATTGTAGTGGGTCATCACTGCAGGCCACATTTCCTTGAAAATCCTGGTCACTTCGTCCATCTGGTTTTGTAGCTGCCCGTTTTCCATTGTGAGCTGCTCACACTGTTCAGTAAGCACGATTATCTGTTGTTTTTGTTGCTCATGTTAGTCATCAGTATTTTTCACCTGTTGATGATGACTAGTTTCCTAAGCTAAGTTTTCTAGAAACTAATCTCCAAACTGTCAAATCTATCATCTAGAAAACACCCCAAAACAATTTTTTTCCTCCTACCCCTTCCGGTCGGCCTATGATGAGAAAAAACCTATTTGTCAAGTCCTATCTGATTTCAGCAAAATAACCCTGTCCATAGCTGTCATAGCTGGAAGTTGTCTGCTATCATTTACCCTTATTCCCAAGTCATTCATTATCAGACTGTTGATAAAATGTCTGCCACCCTATCTCTGGTCATATGTCATTATGAGATCTAATCATACTAAATAAAACACTCATAATATGTCAAGATCGCCCCTAAGTTAGGTAGTGGCGCTTTAGGGAATCCTTTCCTTGGCAAAAACACCCTGAGCAAAAAGCCTTTGTTCAGTACCAGCCAGCCTAGAATTAGTGCCTAATCTGCAAAAACAAATCTTCATCCATCCATAGGTCGCGCCACTTAGAGGTCTTTCTATATCAGTCCAGAAGAAATTCTACAAATATCCAAAACAGAAGAAAATAAGTATGTTCACTGTCTAAAAAAACATACTTAAGTCAGGAAAAATCTCCATTAGATCCCAAGGAAGTTCTTCAGAGTTCAAAGTCATTGTTTGTTACATCTCTGCAGGGGTGTGATTGCATCAATGATCAATCTGCAAACAGAGTCAAAGGAGATTAGTCAAAGGTGTCTAGCATGCAAGTACTCTACATATTCAAATCACATGGTTTCTAGTCTAAGGGTTCACAGGGATGTTTTACAAAGGATATATATCTCAGATTTCATAAAGAAAATTGTCAATTTTCACCTTCTTGCCCATTTGATATGATACCAAGCAGACATGTGATTTGTAGAAAGGTAATACATCTTGGAGATAGATGAAATGTCTGCAGTGTTAACCTCCTTCATCAAAGCAGATGGTTAAGAACACAGTAAGAACCTCCTCCTTTAGAAGAGCAGATGGTTAGAATATCAGTGCTAACCTCCTTCATTAAAGTAGATGGTTAAAGGCATAGATAGAACCTCCTTCATTTAAAAAGAAGAGGGTTAAGTTGTCCATGTGTTTTTAGAAATTTGGAGTCACCTCCTTCCAAGAGATGGGAAAAGATGCATTAGCAGTTTTTCATATGGTTTTTGAGTAACTTTATTTTTTAAGGATAGGTTGACAAACAGTGATAAAACCATAAGGGTTCATGGGTTGGAAAACCTATTTTACATCAAGAAAAAAGATGACATTCTAAGTGTTAAAAAGGCTCTTTTTCCTCTATTTATAGAGGCCTCCCTCAAACTATAATGAGGGTGAAAATTTGGCCAAATATTTTCATCTAAATAACCAGAGAAAGAGAGAGCTGACTGGGTTTGACAGTAGTTTCTGCATATGCATACAAAAATGACAATAAAGATAAGAAGAAGTCATAATTGTCAGAAGTCACATTAGTGGTTTTAGGGGTTACCTCCTAAGTGAATTAGCAGTGAGAAAAATCTTGTTTAAAGGAGGTCCCCTTACTTCAAAAAACAATGGATATAAGTTTTTTCAAAAGAGCTGCCACAGTGTTGTTTCTATAAGTATTTATGATAGGTCCTTATGGTGTTTTCAAAAAATGATACAATATTGAGGGCAGTAATTGATACCCTTATAAAAACCTTTTCAAAAAGGCATAAGACCTTTCTAAACTGGATGCAAAGGCATAAAAACTTTTTCGTTTTGTAAAGGAGGAAAAGGCCTTTTAAGGGGCCCTCACCAAGTTTAAAAATTCAAAAAAACTCGTTGGCATCCTCACTAAAGAAAAGAAGTTTGGTTTTGGGCGATTTTCAAGTTTTCAGAGCTTAAAGATCTGCGCGGCGCATCTGTGAATGCCCGATTGAAGGAATTGCACTAAGGTGTGGCGCGCCTGTAGCTACGCGCGGCACGCCTGTGCCGACAATCACTAGGCGCCCAGGCCAACCCGACAGGCCCTTCTGCGTGACGCGTTTGGAGCTAAATGCCCACCCACTTCAAAATCACTCCAAACGTTTTTGCCCACTGCACCAACAATCAAAGGACCTCAAACACTCATTCTTCAAGGTATTTCTCGCCTTCTTAATCAAGTTGGATTTCAAAGGAGGGTTTACATTATAATTTTCAAAGGAAGGGAGGTTTTTCTTGGGCTTTGGAATAGTGAGGATGTTATGTTAAGTGTAGAGAAGGGTTTTCCTACTGTGATTTCATAGATGAAACAGTGGTTAGAAAAGAAAGCTATCTCAAATTAAAAGGGTGTTCCTTGCTGTGATTTTTAGAGGATAAAAATAGATATTGTAAGTGAAGAGACTGTGGATCAAAACCAAAGAAAAAACATCTGCCTCCAAATCCACTAGCAGACCTTGCAAAAAAACACCATTACTCAAACACAAATGCTGAAGGGATGAAATGGTTTTTTATTCAACTCATACCTATTTGATAAACTATAGAAAAGAGTGATCCTTAAGGGAGACAGATTTTATTTTAGGAGGCTTATTGTTCAGTAAAAAAAGGGCTATCTTTTGTTTTGGAAAAACAATAACCATCACAGAACAAGCAGTTTTATTCAAAATCAGAACAAAATGTTTTCTGAGGGGTATAACCTTTGTTTTTAATCAATCCCTTGAAAAAACAGTGATCATTTAAGAGAAGACAAAGTTTGTTAGGAGGCTTGTTATTCAGTAACAAAGGGCTGTCTTTCGCTATGGAGAGACATTATTCATCACAGGAGGGCAGTTTTGTTTTCAAAATAGAACACATTGTTTGCTAAAGGGTACAGTCTGTGTTTTAATTCGGTGCCTTGAACCAGCTATAACAAGAGGAGACAGTGGTTTCAAAGGGCCTTTTCCTCACAACCACATAACACGGTCAGTTAAAGGAAAGAGATTTCATATTGTCAAAATCAAAAGAGTGGTTTCATGTGAACAATTTTGTTAGCTAGCTAAGGACAGACTTGATTTTTCTCAAAGGGTAAAAGGTGTGTTGATTGAAGATTTATCTCAGTGAACATTTGAGACAGTTTGTCTTGCTGACTCAGCCAAGGAGCTCAGAAGCAAAATTCCTCCCTAGAAAGATAGCATAAGTGGTCCTCACAAAAGGTATGAACCTTTTTCAACTAAGGAAGTAAATGCCTCTTCTTCAGTGCTTTTTAACTTTCATGAAGTAGGATGTTTGGATTTTTGTCAAAAGGTTCAGGAGGTGAAAAGTTATCTTCCCTTGACACATCTATTTGCTTTAAGGTTGCAAGGAAAAAATGTTCATCTAGTAGGTTTAGACTTCAAGCTATCTCCTAGATCTATCTCCAGGGCTACCAAAATTCCATATGTTGGAGAAAAATAGTTTAAGTAGAGCTACCTAGATTCAGATCAATACAAACCCCTCTTGAAACCAGAACATCGGGATGCATGCCCATCTATTTTTCCTTTTTCATATTTATTGACCAGCTATGCTCCTCTCATGAAAATCATAATGAGGCATTTCACATGTGAAGGGAGGTTTTCCTGGGTTTATGCTTACCATATCAAGCTACTCATGCACTTCACAAGAAACCAATTGCTAAAACTACCCTTTTTCCTCTATAGAATATTGAAAAGATGGCTTCTACTATTCAAAAGCAGCCTTCATCTCAGTAGCAAGCTTGTCTCTTTCATCATTACCTTATCAAGATTGTCATTCTCCATCAACTTGAGAAAAAGGGAGTTTCTTGGGACTCTTTCATTTCACATCCCGATTTCGCCACCGCTTCTTCATCCCATGCATGTCCTTCACCAATCTTTCTCCTTATTCCTGTAAGTCTACTCCTAAGAAGCAAAAATCTCCTATAATTGAAAGTGAAAAGGAGCACAATGAAGAAGAGCACAGTGAGAAAGAGCAACACAATGATGAAGAAGAGCACAGTGAAAAAGAGCAGCATAGTGATGAAGAAGAGCATAGTGAGAAAGAGTAGCATAGTGATGAAGAAGAGCATAGTGAGAAAGAGCAAAACAGTGAAGAAGAGAAAAGTGATAAGGAGGAACAAAATGAAGAAACCAAGCATAGAAGTGAGCATGAAGAGGGAAATGATGAATAGGTGGAACAATTTGATGAAGAACACAGGAGTCACAAAGAGGAAACTATAGGTAGCCCTCAAGGAGACATGCAAGGTGACAGCCAAGGCAGTTATGAGGAGGGTCAAGACAGTCCTCAAAGGGACATTTTTGATGAAAGAAAGGAAAGCACACCAGCCAGCAAGGATGATGAAAAACAAAGCCCTATCAATGAGCATTCTAAACAAGGTAGTCTTCAAAAGAAGGAAAACAGTGGCAAGGATGATGAGGTGAGTAGAAAAGGCAAAGACCAAATAGAGAATGCGCTAGATGCCTCTCCTAGGCAAGGGGCCATGCTTTCTTCTCCAAAGGTAACAAAGCCCCAAACATCAAGAAAGAAAGTGGCTCAAATTGTAACTCCAAATGTTACTAGAGCACTCCGAAGCAAAGGCAAGTTTCCCAAGCAATCCATTATTGAATTACCAAAGAGGAAGAGGACCAAGAAGGCCACCCAAAGCAAGGGAAAAGAGGAGGAAAGTAGCCATGAGAAAGAAAGTGATTTTCACATAATTCAAATAAACAGTGATGACAGTGAAAATGAGGCCAGAATCCTAGATTCCTTCTTGCTAAATAGAGAAGAACAAATTCATGATCTAAGAGCGGATTTATAGAGGTCTAAAAACCTCATTCATTTTCTGCAAACACAAAACAAGCAAATGAATGTCCACATGGCAGTTTATGAGACACGAGCTATAAAGTACCAAAAATAAGCCTCCAAAGTGCAAATTAAGTTGGAAAAATCATGGGTGAATTCAATGACATTGAAGAAGAAGATCATCCAAGGAGGAAGAGGCCAAGGACTATGGGACTCAAAAGAGCTTTGGAGAAACAAAAATAGGAAGAGGCTGCCCTTTTCCAATCTTTTCCTCTTACTATATTCACCCAAGAGATAGTTAACAATAGAGAAGCATGGCTTGAAAGGGTGAATAAACACTTGGATAATAATTTGGAAAAGGCCAATAGAGACTTAAACCTTCAAAGGAAAATGACCGAGCACTATAAGAAGCTTAATCAATTTACCCGAAGGAAATTGAAGGCTACACAAGAAAAACTCAAGGAGGCCCGAAAGATGCGCCCGGCACAAAAAGTGAAGAAAGGCATATCAAGGCTTGAAATTTTGGCCTCCATTTCTCAGCATGCTTCTGAAAACCCATGAGGGTCATGCTCGCCAAAATTGGGCATAATTCGAGAAGTTTTTGTTTTTTGACATTTTTGGGCTTTTTGTAGAAAATCATGGGCATCACCATTTTAGTTTGAAGCATCCTCAAAGGATGAAAATGGTATCATTGGATGCCATAATTTTAGGGGCATATACTCAGAAAATTAAAGATCAATTGAAGATGTTTTGGTCCCCCAAAGTGGCGAACATCTGTCACCTTTTCAACACTTTGCCCCACATATCAGCAAAGGCTAATTTCTAGGGTTTTCCACACAAGTCATATTTTTACAGGCTTCCATTGATCAGTTTGGGGAAAAAAAGGTATTTTCAAAAAAAAACTAGACATTCAGGGCTTTCCAATGAGCCATCACGGGCCTCATTTTGACATCAGGAAGTCCTCCAAAAGTTGCCCGCAAGACAAGGGATTTTCTGCTGCTATATTTTTGAAGTATTTTGTGAAAAATGCAATTTTCTGAAGTGGCTTTTCCAAATGTGCGTTTAGCCTTTTTTGGCCATTTTTAGTTGGGAAAAGTCAATATAATTTATTTTTTTAGCATTTTTAGGATATTTTTATAGATATTTTGTGCCTTGAGCTTTGCAAAGCCTCAAGGACAAAATCAGATATTTTTGATGGGCCAATGAGCTTGCTAGTTGCACTAAGAGGTTCTCCTTCATTTTGGCCTATATATTCTAAGATATTTCATTGTAAACAAGGCTAAACTTGATGATATAGAGCAATATATGGTTATACAAGCTTGGAAGAAATACTTGTCTCATGCATTGGATATCTTCTTGAATGTTTTGGATGATGAAAGAGGACTGTTGTTGGATTCCTTTACTTGGTAAAATGGTATAGTGTCCCTCTCTGTTATGTTTCCTTAGTTTTCATACATATTTCATGTTCTTTGCTTGTTGTAAGATAGTAGAGAATAGATTTGAGACATGCCCTTGGAGGCACCTCAGATTTCCTGCTTCATTACAGCTTCTATGTTTTCTTCCTTCTTAGTCATATCAAATAATTCTTAACTGCTCTTTGATCACTGAATAAATTTTTTGCTTGTTTCATTTATGGTTGTTATGCATGCTAAGTATGATTTATGGTATGCCTTTCTTACTCATGGCTAGTCAAAGCTCCACCTTTGAAACCATTCTTTGAATGTTTGATTTTCCTAGTTCAACCAAAGAGGTCTTGTATCGATCTTACCCTTTGCCTAAAACTCTGCAATCTTAGTTCAAAGTGCCCGATAACCCAAAATACTATGTCTAGGAGTTCCCTCTTAGTAGTTTGAGTTATTTGTTTGTCTTAATTGTTTTTCCCCAAAGTCTGATAGTGATTTTCCTAAAGTTAGAGAGTCATATATCTCTATGTATCGCTTGAATGTTTATTTCAATGCATCTATCAGTTTGAAATTACATTTATCATGATTAATGGTTAGCCCTACTATATAAATGTCTGCTATTGAACTATTTATGTTTGAAAGCCTTTTTCCTTCACAAGATTAGTGTCCATCCCACTTCATTTCACCTAAAGATCCATTTTTCCTTGATCAAATCGGCCCTTCAATATACCTTGTTTCACCATCTGAGGCTTTCTCAACCTTTTCGACCCCATAGCCCAGTTGATCTAAAAAAATTTTTATCTATTTAGTCTTTGATCAATTCCTCCCTCAAAAACCTAAAAACAAAACCAAAAACCTACTTCATAACTAGCCTAAAATCAAAAACACAAAGAAGCAAACAACTATACATCCCTTACACAAATAGAGAGAGCCCTCTCTGAGTCCAGGAAGGCTAGGTCCTTGGGCTCCAAAGTTGGTTTGATGTTACCCTGTCATTTGGCTTTCCAATCTGCCAAATCACGGGACCCTAACAGCTCACATTTCTATTGTAGCTCGAAGTGGAGCCTTTCTGCCTACTGGGCTGCCCTTTGGATGAAGTGGTACAGCTGAGCCGTCCCCACGTCTCCATGCTTTCGGCCCCTGAAGTACCTTGATCTAGCCACCACTCCTGCAGTGGTTGCCCACTGGCAACTGATCTTGTTGATTGACCGTGAGGTGACTACGGTGGATTTTGATGGGGTGCAGAGTCTGCCATGTTCAGGTCCGGCCGCTCCCCTTGATCTGCTTGGATGGGCTATTGGAGCGAAGTAGACTCAGGGATTGGTCCAGCTGTGTCTGCAACTATGTGTTCCATCTATGTGATTATGTTGGTAAAATTGGTCTGGGGGTCCACAGCGGGGTTGTCTAGTGGTACCACTACTGTACCCGAGTCAGCCTCTATCCCGTGGTCCCCAATGAGTAGGCTCCAAATTACTGGATCTAATACGGTGGCGGATGAGTTGGATGGTGCGGATGAGGTGGTAGGTGGGAGTGGGTCGATATGAGGTGGTGAAATACAGATGTTTAGGAAATCGAAGGGGTTAATGGGAGGGTGAGGTGGGAACCCGCTTGCTTCCCCTGTCTCGGCAATTGGTTCTTCCTGGATGAGTACCCCTGTGCTCAGTTGCCGGGGTGGATCCTCCTTTGTGAGGTCGACCACCGGACTTGATTCTATAATTTTAGCCCTCTTGGCCTTAGGTGCCGCTATGGGTTTCGCAGACTTACTCTTTCCCCCCAACGGGGTGGCTACTGGGCTTGGTGAACTAAAAAATACATTTGGAATGGGTGTGGGGATGGAGGTCGTGTTTGGAAGCAGGGTGGACTGAGAAACTTGAAATTCAGAAAAAACTAGGAATGGAGTGGCACTACTTGATATCACTTGGACCACTTCGTTGAAGCTTCATACCTTTGTATTTAGTTGTTGAATGATTGGGAGGAGCTGTAGGTTGGATACCCTGATTTCTGCCTCCGCCGCCATTTCGCCTGGAAATCGATGTGGTAGCATCCTGTCGAAATTGTATGTGTATACCTCGCTTCTGACCTCCATGGCAACCCCTGGCCACGAACAAAATTCGGTGTGGAAGGTTGCTTCGTTGATTTGGAATTTCAACGGCCTCATCTGGAATGTCTCCTCCGACACATAAGTGGGTCTAAGGAACATGTGCTTGTGTGTGACCCCAAACTAGACTTGCTCACTATATCCATCCAGCAGATTTCTAGGGATCCGCTATTGGCTCATCCCCACATCAACCATTAATCCATACCAACTTCGGAAGGCCTCTGCATTTACCTCCTTGGTGCTGGGGTCTCCTGACACCTTCCATGGAATGAACTTCATTGCCAGTGGCTGATCCTCCGTTATCTCTACCGGAACCCTGATCAGGGGGGAATGCCACTTCCACATGGCCAACGCGACTATCAGGTATCCATATATAAATCCTGTTGCCCTCTTGTAATTATCTTCACATGCTTCGAACAGCTCCTTCAGCAAGAAGGAGCACCAGTTCAGCCTGGTCCCCTGGACGTAGTGCTCCACGATTGAAATAATGTCCGGGGTACACTCCCCCTTGGTGTAATGCCTCATTGTCTTACTGGAATTGAGGTAGCATGCGAACCTGATTTCTGGCTTGTTGATGAGCTCAATTTTCGCCCCCTTTCCTCCCATTTGGGTGCCATATTTTTCATAATAATCTGTATCCCTCAACTTCTTCACTCTTTTGGAGATATCCTGGAACACTGAAGAGACATCCCTGCCTTCTTGTGAGAGCCCTGTCAGCCTGTGAATGTCCTCGGCGTGGATTGGAATCTCTTTGCCCAGCCACAAGGAACCGTTATGAATTCTACTTAGCAAGAATTTCGTACATTGCATCACAACGCCTGTCGTCCCAAATACTGGTAGGTTCCTCAAATTCAATATCGAGGACTGCTGGATACCTTGAAACTCAGGCAAGATTTTTGCTGTCGCTCGTCCTGCTTCTGTGGTATAGCTCTCAATGTACACTTGTCTTTTGAGCGTTGGAAACTCAAAGGAGTCTGTGAGATCTGCATCAATGACAGCTGCACTATCATACTTCCCGACGAGGGACTCCATTTTTTGAATCCTACTTTCTAGCTCCTGTTATAATACTGCTGGATTTACTTTTTTCATCTTTGCTCGTCATTGATACACTCGCAAAATAATTCTCGGCCCCATTCTCTTGGCTCTCTTCTTCGGGGCACCTCCGCTGCTCTGGTTTTGCTCCAATTGCCTTTGCTCCTTCAGAAATTTCTAACTCTAACTCGGATCTCTCTGGCATTCTCGCGCTTTTCTTCATGCAAGCTATGTAATTAACCGGCATGAGTGATGTTGATGAGACCCCTTAACTAATTAATTCTTGTTGGCGTCCTCCGCGGTGATAATCGTGTGATTAGTTTTCAGCTGAGGTGTGTTCTGACATCTGCTGATGGTGGTGTGGGGAAATCGGTGAACGCGACGGCTGAGGTTACTTCAATTATGGAAAAATGATTACTGCAAGGTTACTTCTAATTATGGCAATTTATTTTTCAAATCTTGGCAATCCTATGGACTGACACAAGTACTAAATGAAATGATGGCGACTGACACTTGACACGTTTTCTTATCCTACGGGGATGGTATGTTGGACACGCCCCTCCCCGACCACAATCGGTTGTGTTACGATCCCTACAACCCAGCAGTTATTGATGACCTATGCATGGACAAGTGACTCTGCCTACGCTCATCTCGGGTGCGAGAGAGTTATTCAACTACGCTACTCTACTGACTTCTCTCGGGTGCGAGAGTTATTGAAAGAAAGCTAAAGAAACTTATTCATGGTAGGGCTTCAGGCGTGCGCCAATCACCCAGCCATGTAAAATAGTACCGTCCAGTTGAGCCAACCGAACTGCTCTGGAATCCTAAATTTCGACGACGAAATAGGGTCCCAACCAGTGCATCTGCAGTTTCCCAAGAAATTCTTGAAACCTGCTATCATATAACAGAACCTTGCCGCAAACCTGGAATGTTTTGCTCTTAATGTGTCAATCATGCCACGCCTTCTACCTGTCTTTCTGAACCTTTTGATGAAACTCGGCAAGGAACCGTGCCTCGTCAAGTTCCTGTAATTAGTGTAGGCGTTCCTGTAGTGATTCCTCCTCCGAGAACTTGAGGGACGGTATGGTGAACTCAGCTGGAATCACAGCTTCACGGCCATACACTAGCTGGAAAGGTGTTTTATTCTACAAGTGCTTCACTGTTGTTCGATAGGCCCACAGTGCGGCTGGCAGACGTTCATCCCAATCATCCCATTTTGCATTGTAGATCTTCGTCAAGCCTTTTTCAAGGATTTTGTTGAATGCTTTGATAGTGCCATTGGCCTGTGGGTGGTACAGGCTAATTTTGTGATGTTGTATCATGAAAGTGTCCAGCAAAATATTGATTGTTTCATTAAGGACATGTGTACCTTGATCACTGGTTAAGCTCCTGGGGTAGCCAAATCTGCTGATGATGTTTTCAAAGATAAATCGGGCTGTTGTCTTTTCCGTACAATCCCTTACCGCTGCTGCTTCAGCCCATCTAGTTAGATATTCCATTGCAGTGATGATGTACCAGGCCTGTGAATACCTGGCTATAGGTGCTATGGGGCTTACGAAGTCGACAGCCCACTTCTCGAATGGTTGCAATACGTTCACTGGGTGTAGTGGGAGCTGGTCTCTGTGAGAGGGCCTCCCTGTTCTCTGACAAACATCGCATTTCTTGACAAAATATTTACTATCGACATGGATCGTCAGCCACCATAGTTCATCTTGTAGCACTTTCCTAGCTATGGGTTTTTCCCCCACGTGTCCTCCTACGATGCCACTATGGAATTCCCACATAACGGCTTCGCGTTCATGGTCAAGGACACACCTCCTTAGAATCTCGTGAAGCCCCAATTTATACAACTACCCCGCAATCAGTTGGTAGTCAGCGGTGCAGATGACCAGGTGTCATTTCTTAATCGAGGTATAGTGCTGAGGACACTGCCCCATGGTGAGGTATGTTGTGATGTCAGCCAAATAATCTGGTATCGCTTCTACCCGAAAAATATCAGCATCAGGCAGCTGATCATCTAGAGAGCCCCCATTGTCACCAGTCTCCAATTGGGATAAGTGATCGGGCCTGACATTCAGCCTCCCGGGCTTCACAATCACTTCGAAGGTGAACTCTTGAAAGAGTAGGAGCCATCGGCATATCCGTCCTTCCAAAACTGGCTTATTGACTAGGTATTTCAATGCAGAGGGGTCAGTGAAGAATTTGAACTTACCTCCTAGGAGATAGTGACGAAACTTCTAGAGTGAGTACACCATGGCTAGTGCCTTCCTCTCCGTGGTGGTGTAATTCCACTCCACATTAGACAGCTTATGACTGGAAAAGTACACTGGGTGGTCAACTGTCGTCTCCCTTGGTTGTGCTAAGACATCCCCAAGTGTAATACCAGAAGCATCGATATGCACATGGAACTGCTTATCCCAATCTGGGTGGAGCAGAATGGGTGCAGTTGCCAGCTTCTCCTTTAAAGTGTTGAGGGCTAATCTGCAGTCATCCATCCACTAGAACACCTCTGACTTCCGCAGTAACTTTTCCAAAGGAGCAGTTATCTTCGCATAGTTCCTGATGAACCGCCTGTAATAGCCAGTGTGCCCCAGCAGTGACCTCAACTACGTCACAGTTTCTGGTGCTTCCATGTGGACGATCACTGCCACCTTGGCAGGGTCGACACAGACCCCTTTCCTGCACACCACATGTCCTAGGAGCGTTCCGAACGGAACCGCAAAGATGCATTTCTTCAAGTTCAATGAAATTTGCAATTGCCAACATCGATCGAACATTATGTGTAGTAGGGTGGCGTGATCCTTCAGCAAGCTGTAGACTGTCCAGCAGTCCATGTAAACTTCCAGGAACTTATGAATGTATTCCCGGAAAGCGGCTATGACAATCCTATAAAACACGGCAGGTGTGTTCTTCAACCCAAACGACATCACGTGATATGCAAAGGACCCCCACTCTGTGGTGAATGTTGTTTTCTTCTTGTCCTCTTCCGCGATGCGCATTGCATCTGATGATATCCCGAAAACCCATCGGTGAAGGAGTATGCCTCATTCCCTGCAACATTGTCTAGTACTTCGTCGCTGAATGGGGTGGGGAATGGGTCATGGATGCAAGCGTTGTTCAAACTTCGGTAGTCCACATAGACGCAGATTTCTAATTTGTCTTTCTTATTTTGAATGATGATGGGACTCACCCACTCTGCTTCTTCCATAGGGAAAATTAGGCCTGCTTTCAGCATTTTTTCGATCTCTAGTTTGACTTTCTCCTTTATCCACGGGTTCAGCCGGTAAGGGCGATTCTTCACTGGCCTGGCAGCGGGCTTCAGTATAATCCTCATCTCTCTGAGATCCCCTTTTATCCCTTTTAAATCCGTAACCGATGAAGGGAATAGGTCTTCGTATTCCTAGAGGAGACTAAAAATCTCCTGTGTCGTCTCCTCATCCCAGTAGTCCCCAACTGTAGCCAACTTGGGTTTTTCCTCTGTTCCAATGTTTAGTTTTTTAGTCCTCAGTGGAAGTAGATGTATTCCTTCGGTGGTAGGCTCTTCTTTGATGTTCCACTCGCCTTCTGTCTCTTCATAGTATAGGTGCCTCAGGTCCTCCAGACTATCATCTTCTCACTCGCTATCAATCCTCTGGCAAGCCAACTTGTGTCTGCCATCGGGGTTTAGCACCAATGGCCTCCCATCTACGCTCTGATCAGGGAAAAACAGTATCCCTTTTATGGCATGTAATGCTTGGGATATCGGGTCCGTCTTCCCCTTAAATGAGAAGCACTGAAAAAATTTGTTTGCAACCTCCTGCCAAGAGCTAGTCCCCCTCTTCCTCTCCTCTTCTAAGTACCAGGCATGTGGAATGGTATCCAAGGAGTGGACAAAATGATATACCTACAGCTCCTCTGGATATCCCACACTTCGGCACTGCTCCTGAAAGACTCTCAGATGGTCTCTCGGATCGAAATTTCCTTGGTACCTTTGCTTGCTTCGAGGTCCTTCGTATTCCTTAAACCGCGCCCTCAAAGCTGTCGCAACACAACTCCACTGCGACAGGGAGTTGCGGTGATTTTTCCACCACCTGGCTGATGTGGACTGTAGTGCCATGTCCAAGAGTGGTATCATTTTTTCCTCCGGTACCTTGTCTTCTACCTTTGCAATGAAGGTATTTACTGCTTGCATACTGGACAAGGTGGGGTACTCCCTTATGTCAGGCCCAATCCAATGGATTCTTTCAATACTGTTGCATCTCCTTGTGCTAGTCTCATACCCACCTTCCTGCCAGTCCTCCCAAGCTAGTTCTGAGCCCAGCTTTGAGCTTTGGACACTTCACCAGCTTACGGATCCAGTCGCTGTCGGGTTAATGTAATCCTCCCTCTTCCCTGCTGTCATCTAATATAGGTTGTGCAACAGCTGAGCATCTTCCTTGTTATCTACTGTTTATGTATATCTCGGACCTTGATACGGGACGAGAGGCTGAGTGACTCGAACTTCCCCATCTTCTAAAATCATCAGCTCCTTCTTGAGATCAATGATGGCATAGTTTTCAAAAGCCCAATCGATCCCTAGCAATGCAGGGTTCAAAAGCCCAGTCGATCCCTAGCAATGCATTGTTCAAAAGCCCAGTCGATCCCTAGCAATGCAGGGTACGGATCTTTGTCTCCCATAATATCTATTACCTCAAAGTATGTGTAATTATTTACCCCTGCGATGTCTACCTCAACATCTTCGAGTCTACCAATCGGAAAAATGCAGTACTGGTTTGCCATCCTGAGCTGGATCGGTGAATAAGTCAGCTGTGGGCGCCCTAGAGCTTCCCAAGTCTTTCGAGGTAGGATATTGACGTCGGATCCCAAATCGAGCATGGTGTCCCTGATCTGAAATCCTACGACCTGCGTGTCTAACCAGAACTCTTTTCCCATTCTTCTTTTGTTCTACTTGACTCATTGTACATACTGTGGTGCTGTTTTTGAGGATTCCCTTGCTCCTGCATTCCCCTGCAACACTTCCTCTAGGGTATGCTTGAGTTGTTCCTGCATTGAAGCGTTGTCAACAATTTTGAGAAATATGTGGAGCCATTCCTCGATCAGAGCCCCTTTAGTGCTCTGTTCTCCGGTATCTTTCTTTGCAGGTAACCCAATACCTTTGTCTCCCCCCAGTTGGGCAAAATTTTCTACCACCTCCTGGAAATATTTCTTCTACATTTCTGGCCAGATCAGTTGTTTCGGGGATGCTGGCCTGATCACCCGCAGCGGATCCTTCGCACGTACATCCTCCCCTGTCCTCTTTCCTCCTCGCGTAACTATGGCTATGTTCTGCATGGCCGGATTCGCTGTCCCTCGAGGTTCTGCGTTCAACAGGTTCGTGCCCCTCTGCCTTGCTCGTTCCTCCCACTTCTTGATGATTTCAGGGAAATCCTCTGTTGCGTGTGTGTTCACGCGGCACTGGGAACGCCACGGTATTCTAGGTAGGGGACATTCTCGGGCCACATGTCCCTCTTGATCACAGTTGTAGCATCTCAGCGGACCCTGTCTGCCTGTACGGCCTCCCCTCATACCGCCTCCTCTGCCTCTGGGAGCCTCATTCACTCTATAGGAGGGCCGATCTAATCGATCTGCCAGTGCATCTAGAGCTCTGCACTGTTTGGTGCTGTGAGTTGTCGAAGTGCAGAATTCACAGTACTCGTTGTTTGGAACATTGGAGTACTTCTGCAAAATCGAACACATCCGAGGTTGATGACCCACTATTCGGCATATTTCGCAATACTTTGTTGTGACTGGGGTCGGTTGATTTGGGAACCCAGTATATGGTTTTTGTGGCAGATAGACCCCTTGCGAGTTCAATGCCTCCGATAGGTGGAGCCCCCTACACTGCCGCTACTGAGTTCCCCACTCCCTGGCTTTGCAACCGAGGACACTCGGTCGCCACGTGTCCTTCTACCAGGCAATGTGTGCACCAGACATTCAGCCTGGCTGGTCTTATAGGTTGTATCTCCTTAAGTTTTTCAATCATATTGGCAATCTGATGTTGCAGTCCCGGTAGTGATGGGTCTTGCGGGGCCACCCCTCCCCTATATTCCTGCGGGTAGCCCACCATCGCCTCTATCTTCATAGCCTGTTACAATGCATCCTGCAAGTTGTCAATCTTTTGCTGAGTGAGGGGGGTTCATGTCAAGGGAAGCAGAGCCTTGATGAACCAATCCCTTTGATGATTCGGGTCAATCGGGTAGCTGAGTTTCCTGATCGCATATTTGAACCTGTGCATCAGCTCCCACGTAGTCTCTCCTTCTCTTTTCTTGATCTCCCATAGTTTGGACAGACTTTGCTGGTCTATCTGGGGTAGCTTAAACTCTCTGACAAAGTCCTTCTTGACATCCGTAATCGTTGGACTCTAGTGGGCCTCTGACCACTTTATGAACCAGTGCAATGCCCTCTCTCTCAGCGTGGTTTGGAATTCGATCAGCTTTCCTACGTCTGGCATCTGTCGTGCCCTCCATATGGCTTCACAGAGGTACCCGTGATGTTCCACATCGTCGTTACCCTGCCTAGAAAATTCTGGGAACCAGGTGAATGATCCCGCCATATTCACTTGCGGAGGTGTAACTAGAATGAACCCTCCGGGTCCTGGTTGCGTAATTATACCACTAGTAATGCTACTATTAGCATGCGTTGCTGCTGACAATTGACTGCTATTCAATCACCTTAACTCTTTTAACTTAACGAAAATATCACTTAAGGGTTTATAGAGTACCAGGGGAAGGTAGGGATCCACACTATTTGAACTTTGGGGAGTCGAAATACTTGGAGATATGAATGTCGCCCTTTCTTGGAAAAACTGCTGCACTGCGACGTACCACTTGACATCAGAATCTTCTTATGGGCGTGCGTCTGCATCTCCTTCGTCAGACATCGTCTCTCCCTTCCTCCTGGCTGGGCTCCCACGTACCCGTCGCACTCCTTTAATGGCCCCTCCCATTTCCTAGGGACCCACCTGGCCTTCCATGTCCATTATCTCCTAAGGCACCTCCTTTTTATCCTTCCGACTACTCCCCTATCATTTCAAATCCCTCATCACCCTTTCTTGCCACCTTTCGGCGATTTGCACCCTCCGATGTGCACGTCGCTCCCTCAACCTCCTTATGGTTTCAGCATCCATTCCCCCACTCCCTCGCCTCACATTTAGCGTAGCATTTGTCCCTCAGACCCTTTCCCCCAGCACTGGAGGTTTACACTTCCATGCCTGATTTCTGAAATTCCATCAGCCCTTCATCCACCATCAGGGCCTTAATCCACAATGGAATTTCCTTCAATAGCTTCCCTCTTAGTCCAAATCATAATATAGCTTTGGCTCTGGAGAATGACTGGTAGCACTCCGCTGCAAACTCCACAATATATCCGTCCAAAGTAGATTCTACCTAGAAATATATAGCTCGGGTTAATTCGGTATCCAACCGATGAAGGGCCATCAGATCTCCGTGCACCCACTTGCGGTTTATCTTCTGTGATTTTTCCTTAGTTACTTTGGTCTACAACCTCCGCAACCAGCTATAGAGTTTGTTGGGGAACTTTCCCAGAGGATCTCGTAAGTATCGCTTCCAGAATCCGAGAAGAGAACTAGATCTCTAATCGCCTTCTCTTTTTGGCTTCTCAACTCAGCTTTCTGAGTTATAAACTGGTCCAGGTGGTTATCCCACCATATCCGTATTTCTCCTTCGAATATCCTTGATACCATGATCTAGTTCCCCTAATGAAGTTTATGGTCCTGACAACGAAACCATTTGTTGGCGAGGAAACACGTCTCACGGGCAAGACCTAGGTTTGAGGATTGGGCCAAAAGGGAGTCTGGTATAGTCTAGCACCATGCCAGCATTTTCACCCTACTCCGAAGAGCAGAGAGTCTCACCCGAGGCGTGCCACGACCACATGAAGGAGGGGAATAGATCGGTATCAGAAAAAGGGATCCACAACTCGAAGCTAACACAGAATCATATGCATGCATAACATTATACGTAGAAGATCTTCTCAGAACATCATGCAGATACTAAGAAAATAAAATTTTAAAGTACTACAGACATCATGCAACACATTCAAGTCATACGGTAAGACAGCAACCTTCAGATAGATTAATAACCAGTCAGCAGGATCAAGAGTTACATTGCTCGACAGAATGAGCTTCAAATCCCATTACAAAGGTCCCGCAGGATAGAGAGAGAGATACTACAGCAATAACAGATTGATAGAGACACAGGAAATACAAGGATGTCATGCCCAGAACAGAGCTCTCCTATGGCGTCTGCTCTTCAGCCTCGTTCTACTCTAACCTCTCTGATCTATCTGTATCTGTGCATGTCTTCTTTTTCTACTGGGTCACGACCTATTTATTCACCCGCTAGTGCAACTGTTAGTTTCTCTTGTGTTCTTACTCAGCTGCTTTCGACTTCTTCCTGTTGCACATGAGTTCCACTATTTGTCCTTTGCTACATCTTCCGTTCGTCTACACTTGCCTACGCCAACCTCGTTATCCATCTCCTGCTCCTCCGCAACCTCGGTAGCTCCGCTGCCTACCGTTGTTGTGCCTGCCATGTGCCGATCCGCAACCCAAAATCTGTCTTCATGCAAAATTCAAAACAAGGGCCCCAACAGCATTCCTCTATGTTTTTATTTGCAACTTTTTCATTAGGCACATTTTGTTTGTTACTCTTGTCTTGTAATGGTTGAGTGTGTTCTTCCCAAGGAAAAGGTGTAGGTTGGTTTGAATAAGCAGTGTTAACCTTAACTTTGTGTCTTTCTCTTTTCCTGTCAAGTAGATGCATCAGTTTGCTGAATATATATACCAATTTTTCCAACTTTTCCACTGTGTTCTCACTTGGATCCATCTTTTTTTACCAGAAAGAGTCACTGTGTCCTTTCAACCAGTCTAGAGTTCTCTACCAGTGGATTCTTTTGGTCTATTGAGGGTTGTGGAGTTTCCAAGTGGAATATTTGAACTTTTCTGTCCACCATCAGCATGATTGGAATTGCTTAATGCATTCCCAAGAGATTTTCTAAGGACTTGTGGAGTAATAGGCCTATTGGAGGCTAGTGGAGTCGCCAGGTGGATGTTTTTAGTTGTTTTGAGGGTATATGTGTGTGTTCCACCACAAATACTGACAAAAACCAATCTAGGGATGTTTTTTGGGTTTTTTCTGAGTTTCTTATATGTATCCCTAAGCTTTGTAAGAGTGTTATACAATTGAATCATCATTTTGCTAAGGTGGTGAAAGAGCTAGTTTCTACTCTTCAGACAACACTTAAGTTTTCTAGTTTGACTGAGATCTTGAGAGGTCCTAAGGGATACCTAGGATGTTTTGACTCAATGTCCCACTGTGATCGCCATTATGTTAGAGAGCGGTGGGATGGATCAATAGGATAGCATGCTCAGTTTAACAGGGGTTTTCCATGAGTCTTGAAAGATATTCAGATTTTCATGAACTCGGAAAAGTCCCACCGTGATCGCCATTATTTTAGAGAGTGGTGGGATGTATGAATATGATAGCATGCTCAGTTTGACAGGGGTTTTTCGTGAGTCTTGAAAGATATTCAGATTGTCATGAACTCAGAAAAGTCCCACTGTGATCGCCATTATGTTGGAGAGTGGTGGGATGTATGAATATGATAGCATGCTCAGTTTGACAGGGGTTTTTCGTGAGTCTTGAAAGATATTCAGATTGTCATGAACTCAGAAAAGTCCCACTGTGATCGCCATTATGTTGGAGTCCAGTTATTTGGCAGATTGGTAGACAAAATGACAGGGTAACATCAGACCAAGATTTGGATTCCTAGGACCTAGCCTTCCTGGACTCAGAGAGGGCTCTCTCTATGAAGTGAAGGATGTGAGCTTGTTCGATTAGTATATTTTATTTTAGGCTAGTTGTTAAGTGAGTTTGTTTGTTTTTGTGTTTGGAGGTGAAAACCGATTAAGTAGGCATCAATGAAAGATAAGTTATCAAATCAACAGGGCTATGGGGTAAAATGAAAGCCAAGAATGCCTAGAAAACAGACAAGGTGTGTGGCAGGGCCGATTTAGTATAGTCAATGGATCTTTTGGGTGGTTTGTGACGTGTAATGAACATTAAGTTTGTGCAAGAAAAAGAGATCTTAAGCATAAATATTTAAACAACAAGCATTCATGAGATAGGGCTGACCATTAATCTCTATGAATGAAACTCAAACTAATAAATGCAGAAAATAAACAATCAGGTGATGCATAGAAGTATAAGACCCTCTAACTTTGGGAAAATCACCTTCAGTGGTTGAGAGAAAACATATAAGATAAAATAACAACTCAAACTATGAAGAGGGAACTCCTAAACATCATATCTTGAGCTATCGGGAACATTGAAATAAGTCTACAAAGCATGGACAAAGGGAAAGATCAAAACAAGACCTCTTTGACTTAACTAAACAACTAATAATTCAGAGAGAGATTTCAGAAATGGAGTTTTGATTAGCTATGAGTAAGCAGAGCATACCATGAATCATACTAGACAGCATACATAAAAACCATTAATGAAACTGAAAACAAGTTCTTAGGGTACCAAAGAGCAATTAACAATTCTTTAACATAACCAAGAAGGATGAAAACATAGAAGCTGCAATGAATTAGGAAACTTGAGGTGCCTCCATGGGAATATCTCAAATCTATTCTTTACTGACCTACAAAAAGAAAGAAGCATGAAAACATATATAAGAAACTAAGAAAACATACTAGATAAGAGACACAATACCATTTACCAAGCCATGTAATCCTACACACAAAGCCTCTCCATCATCTAAACAAGTAAGAAAATCATCCACTTCATAAACAAGTTTCTTCTTCAAAGCTCATATCCATGTATTTTTCTTCAAAATGTCAATTTCTTCTTCTAAAACCTCCAACAATTTAAAATTATTCTTCATAAGTTATATAGGAAATGAGTAGATCAGCTCACAAGAGCATCTAGAAGCTCATTAGCCTAATACAAATATCTGATTTTGTCCTTGAGGCCTCACAAGGCCCAAGGCACAAAATATCTTCAAAAAATATCTATTTAATCTAAAAATAGTAAGAAAATTGACTTTTAATCTCTGACATAGAGTCAAAAATAGCTTAATGCACATTTGGATGGCCACCTTTAGAAAAACTGCCTTTTCAACAAAATCCTACAGGAGCGTAGCGCCAGAAGAAAGCCTGTTTTGTAGAGGACCTTTGAGGGACTTCCTGGTGTCGAAATGAGTCCCGTGATGGCTCGCTGGAAATCCTTGGATGTCTAGTTTCTGAAACTACTTGATTTTTCTCAAACTGATCCCTAGAAGTCTATCGAAAAGTGGACTGAGTGAAAAAACCTAGGAGGGTCTCACCTGCTGATATTTGAGGCAGAAAGGTAAAATTTGACTGTTTTTGCCTCTTTGGGGGACCAAAACACCTTCTTTTGATCTCAAAATTTGTGAGTAGATACCCCCAAATTTAATGCATCCAGAAAAATAACTTTCATGAGCTGAGGATGCTCCTAGAAAACATGGCAGTGCCTAGAAAATTGTGCAATTCGACCTAAAAATCACAAAAAACAAGATCATGTCAAAAATTGCTAAATTTTGGTGAGAAAACCCCTTATGGGTTCCTAGAACATGCAAGGAAGATGAAGCCAATATTCCAAGCCTAGACTAGCCTTTTCCTCTTATTTCCATCAGGCGCCTCCTTTGGGCAGTTTTCTAGATCAGTTTCTAAGTGTTTAATTTGGGCTTCCTTGTTTTGCAAAAGTGACCTAAGGATTCTGGCTTCATCATCTTCAGCATCACTGTCTATTTGTATGATTTCAAATTCCTTTTCATGCTCATGGCTACTCTCCTGTTGTTCAACCTTTTCTTTTCCCTTTCTTTGGATAGGCTTATTTTCTCTTATTCTCTGCTTCCCTCAATTGAGTGAGGGTTGTCTTCATTGCTCTATTGATTTCCACTTTTAAGTGTGCTGCTCTCACCATGCTCACTGCTTTTATGTCCTTTATGTGAGCCACTTCCTTCTTGATTGTTTTCATTTTCTTCTTGAATTTTTCCAACTTCTTCATTACTGTGTTTGCTGACATTTCTTTGCTTATCATCCTGTGAGCCGTTTTGATTAGTTTTAGTGTCACTACTGGTTTTATGGATGTCACCTTCATCATGTTTGTTGTCTCTTGGAGGACTAATTTTCCCTTCATCATCACCTTGCTTGCCTTTGCCACTTTCCTTCTTTGGAGGCATATTTGTTTTTTACTCCCTGCACTGACTTACCAAAACAAGTTTTTCTTTTTCAGCATAAACCAATGTTTTCCTCCTTGTAGGATTGTGTTTCACTTTAACCACTCAAACCAAACAAGTTTTTTAAACTGACAATCATCTTTCTCCTTCAAACAATGTTTTTCCCTTTAGCACTATGTTTGGCTTCTCACTCAACAAATAGGCCTTTTCTTGTTTGGGTGAAGGAGGTGGCATTTGCAACCATGGAGATGAATATAGTTGAAAAAAAAAAGTACTTTACATTCAATTTCTAGCATTAACAAAAGCGAAATGGAGTATTGAGAAGACCAAGACTAGTTAATTTACAAATGTTAGCTTCCTCTTGTCTTCTGTAGCGCAAATTATGGAACTACAAAGACTGGTTTCAAAACACATTTTAAACCAAATGATTTGTTTCTTTCATTGGTGATTGCTTATTTTCACTCCCAATTTTATCCCACTAACATACTTTCCTCTGATAAGTTGTGCTATAAAATCCGGTTCTCCTTTCTCCTTTCTTCTATGGTTCTTGATCTGCATAATGCCATAATTTCGAGCTCTTGTCCAGTGATGATGCGTAAATGTATATGTTGTTGTTAGGCTTCCCAATTGCTCAGCCAAACGTAAAGTGTAGTACACTGACTTTGGAAATGGCCTATTTTCTATGGCACTTGTTGTCAATTGGCGAAATGCAATGCTTAGATATTTGAATAGTCGAATGACCACCACAATGTACATCTCCTCCTAGGATGAGGATATATCTATGCTATTTGGATGCCTTCCATTTATACAAGCAATCAATCATGTGACATTGTTCATGTGGGTGTACAGACCAGTGTCCTTTGAAGTCTTCTAAGCGATTTACACTATTTTTGTTTTATTTATTTAGGCTACCACCTTCACTACCCTCATTGTGTTCTTGATTGTCACTTTTCTCACTGTTTTCTGCTTGACTATTTTCATGATCACTGTGTTACTTTTTTTCTAGGCTGCTAGCCTTATTATCACCCTCTACTCTTTTACGAAGGGCCGGTGCAAATGGTGAGCAATGGGTCGTACAAATGGGCCGAGGGTCGGGCACCAAGCACAAGGGCGTCGAGCGAAAAAAAATTGCACACTGGGCAAGAGCTAGGCATGTCGCAACGAGCCACAAGCACGTTGCACCCCTTGTTAATTCCTTCTTCAGGCGGCTACAAGTGCGTAGCGCCTCTTCACAGGCACGTCGCATCTTTGAAAACCCGCATGAAAGCTTGCCTTCTGCTTATCTTTTGAAAGAGGTGATTTTTGATAAAATGTAAAGCTTGCCCCCTGTGTGATGATTTGAAGGAGGATTCTTGATAACTAGTGTTTTTTTCCTTCTTATTTTGATTGGAAGAGGCACTGTAAACTGAAGTTTTCTCTCATCGCTGTCTATCATTGGAAGGTTTCTCAAAATGTCAACCCCCGGCGATTTTCCCTCTATTCATTATTTAAAGGAGGCCCTTTCCACAAAACCATTTTTTTTGGCCCCTCTGCTTATCAAATGGAGGAGGCTCTTTAGAAACAATTGTGCCCTCTACTTGTCATGAAGGAGGCCCAAACCTAACTGTTTCTCATCTCTGTTTATCCTTGAAGTTTCATCCCCTTATCAAAAGTGTTAACTATGTCTCTGTTTTTAAATGGAATTTTTTAACCCTTTCACCAAAGTGAGGCACCCTTTTTATCCTTGGAAGGAGGCCCTTAAAAAAAACTAAGTGCCCTCTGCTTATTACTGAAGGAGGCACCTGAAAACAACCTCTCAAAAAACTCCTTGTTGTGTTGAAAAACCCAAAATTGTGCAAAAACTGGATTTTGGGCACCTTTGAGGGCTCTTTTGACTCTTTCAAACAAGTGTGTCACATCCTTTTCCATGTGCGTCGCGTCCTTTATAAAATTACACTGGGAGTGCTTACAGGCGCGTCGCGTCCTTTTCCAGGCGCATCGCATCTTTTTGCAGCAAGTTTTAGAAGCCTTCCCGGTGTCGAAATTGTCGCTGGGATGGCTCACTGGAAATCTAGAGAAGTATAATTTCCAAATATTCTTTATTTTTGTCATTTGGTGTTCATTTGGTTGTTCAAAAATTGACTGCCCCAACACTGGTCAAAAATGGTGAATCCTGGTGCAGAAATGTATAGTGTTGTTTGCAGGCCACTTTTGGATGCCTTCCTTAACTCCAAATTGAGCTCATGATATCTCATTGGAAAGATATGGAAGTATAATTTCCAAATATACTTTATTTTTGTCATTTGGTGTCCATTTGGGTTTTCAAAAATTGACTGTCCCAACACTGGTCAAAAATGGTGTATGCTGGTGTTGAAATTGCATAGTGTTGTTGCAGGCCATTTTTGGATGCCTTCCTCAAATCCAAATTGAGCCCATGATAGCTCATTGGAAAGATACACAAGTCTGGTTTTCTTTTGAGTCATGAAGCAAGCCATTTGGATTCTCCATCTTTGAGAAAACTGGAGTTTCCCAAGGTCACTCCAGCTGTGCATAAAATCTCCCGTGACACTTGTAGTTTTGACATTTCTCCCAAACCATGATACCTGTGTAAAAACGGAAGGAGGTTTTTCTTGGTTATCCTATTATGGACAAAAACCTCTCTCACGTTTTTCAATTTCACCTCTGTTTGGTAAAAAACACCATTTGAAGAAAAACCATCCCTGGGCGTGACAAATGGTTTTTCTTGCCTCTGTGCTTATGAAAAAGTGGGTATCTTGTGCACAGTGGTCTCTTTAAGCTTTTGGTAAAAGGAAATTTCTCCTTTATAAAGAAAAAAACCTCCTCTTTACCAATCATGAAATGTGTTCTTTATCTCTCAAAAGGCACTTTGTAAACCAACTGTTAGTGCTATGCTTATTATTTAATGAGGCTTGTCAAACAAACTATGTTGAGCTCTATTGATCATGGAAATTCTCAACCCTTTATCAAAGTTTTAACTCACTCTCTGTCTTTCAATGGAAGGTTTAGCCCTGTAAACCAAGTGTTTCCCTCTACTTATGATTTAAGGAGGTCACCAAACTATGTTTTGACCCTCTGCTTGTTTATGAAGGAGGTCATCCTAGAACATAAAAACTTATCTTCATCAGATACTGTGTCTTTCTTTATCCATTTGAAAAGGGTATAATGGGAAAACTGTGATCTTTTACTGATCACTTATGAAGTCCTTCAAACAAGCTGTCCTCTTCCTTTATGAAACCTTGCCTGTAATATATGTCTTTATTGCACCATATCACTTTGAAACTTAGAAAAGAAAAATGTGATTTGTTCATGATAAGTGCTCTCTGTCTGCATTCCTGAAGTAACCTCTTTTTCTTGACTATGTTTTCATAATGTGCAGTGAAATTTTCTTTGACTGATTTTCAAATTCTAGGCTCATGGTAAGGTATAAGAAGCAGTTGTTATCTTATGCCTTCATGATGATGCCTAATTGATTTTAGACTTATCTCTGTCAATATTGTCTCTCTTGCCTAAAAAAAAAAGTGATTTGCAGGGCTAGATCACCTTTTTGAGAATTTATGCAGCAATACCTTTGGAGTTAGTCATGGAGTGCTAATGATAAGCATCACTTAATCCTTTGTAGATCATTGTCTTCAGGCACCTTTTGGATTTAAAACCATGTATGTTTGCTTTCTTTCACTTACTGCACTTCATCTGATTCATGATGGCAAAATACTTCAGCATGAGAACCTTGTCTGAATTTGTTCCTTTGTTCATATTCTACTTATTTTCATCACTCAACACACCCCTGCAGAGATGTATAGATATATGTCTTTGATCATTAGATAATATTCTTTATGAATGATGCAATCATGCTTGAACTGATCAGCTTTCTTCAGACAGGGAACCTCTTTCTCTTTCCTTGAATTGAACCTTTTTGAGCTCTGCTGGAATGAGACAAAGAGACCATTTAGTGGTGTGTGACCTAAGGATAGACCAAGTTGTTGTTTGCAGGATGGGAAAAAAAATGATGGCTGACATGATGATGACAACATGGTTTTTGACTTGGAGATAGTTTTCTCAAGGTATTTGCCCTAAACACCACCACCTAGACCTAGAGGCTTTGTCACAATTTCTGAAGGATTTCTTGAACATAGTTAGGTCATTATATGACAAAATAAACAGTGAGAAAGGGGTAGACAAATTTTTCCAATGTTTGACAGGGAGCCATGTGCAAACAGGGGATTTTGAAAGCAGAGGTATTAGGCTTATGACATCTATAGACAGGGTTGGTTTGCTATTTTAAACCAGGATTCTAAACTGAAGACCACTTTCATTACAGTATGAAAGTTAGGAGGTAAGAAGACAAAAAATTGTTTGAGGTGTTTTCTAGATGAAAATTGATTGATTGAGATTGGTTTCTAGAAAACTCAGCCAAGGAATCTAGTCATAAAAACAGGCAAAAAATACTGATGACTAACAATGGTAAGCCTGAGTACATGAAGATGTCAATAGCCAACAAGTGTATAATATAGCAGCAAATAGTACAATACTTTGAGGAATCAATCACTCAAGCTAGGCAATGAGGGCCTCAATAGAACATGTACAAGGAAATGAATCAACACTGCTACATATGAAAACGCACTGGCTAAAATAACGTAGTTTATAGGAGACACAGCAACATACAAAATGATAATAGGATGATATGACAATATCAGCTCAAATAAATGAGGGGGAGCAAGCTCTAAACCCCTGAAAACACTAATACAGCAATAATACAAAATCCTTAGAAGGATTGGCTACAATATACATGAAATTGGCAAATCTGCAAAAATGTCAGAGTTGTTGGGTAGTAGTTGCAACTCTGAAAATAACTGGAGATGGCTGAGGATGATGTGAAATTTTAAATAAACCTCCTCCAATAGATCTCTCAAGTGATAGGCTGATCCTATTCCTGAAGATCTCTTCCTCCAAGATGATGGTGCAATCCCTCACTACACATATGCACTGAAATAATGCAGTATCAAGAATGGACAAGAATGCACTAATACTCCCTCCTCTGAAAGATGAGACAAGGAATGGTGTTGTGGAACCCATCCACTACAACACCCAGCAACACTACGTTATACTTCAGTAGAAATAACGCAGTGACTGAAGAAGTGGCTTTGGCCTTGAGCCAAGATGTGGAGAAAATGAAGAGCAATCCTTCAAGAGGCCTCTCAGGAAGGAGAGGAAATCCTAAACAGGAATCCCTTGTGCTAAACAGCACTGCAACTCAGCTGAACAGCCGAAGACTGCAAATAGTATAATCAGACAAATGATCAAATTCTCAAAGATGTCTCACTATGGCTCCCTCGTCCTCCTTTTATGCAAGTGAATGTCTCTTTTCCCTGGACCCCACACATTAGGGTTTCTTCCACAAATAATATTCCTCCCTCTCAAAATTGACCTTGTCCTCATGCAATTTCCCCTTTTTCACACTGGAAGGTGCAAAATTAAGCTCCTCCATTGATCCTTTTCACACTATGAAGAATCTTATTCCTACTCATGGGACTTTTACCCATTTTATTCACCTCCTAGATGAAATAAGAAAAAATTAATATTCCAATTTGCTGCTTGCAAATTTTGGAATATTACAATCCTACCCTCCCAAAGATTGCTTATCCTCAAGAAAGTACAAGGATAGACTAAATTATTTTCTCCTCTCCCTGTAGCATCCCTGTATGATGATCTCCTCCAAGGAAAGTGATGCTATCTCATCAATCAAGCTTCCACATTGCTCCTCCCCAGCATGTAAGTTAGCTATCAAGCTATCATCATGTGAAAGTGAAATACTCAAGAGGATAACAAAGTGATGTCTAGAGGTCACTTTGAAGAATGGGATCTGAAATATAATGGGAACTATATTTCCCATATGGATCCTCCATCTCCAAGCTATGAGCCATGCAAAATGAGTTACCTCCCAACTAGGCAACTCCTAGAAACTGTCCTCCACCTTTGGCTCCACAAAAGTAGGTGGGCTGAAATTTTGCACATGGTAGACAATGTAGCCTATCCCACGCTATCCATCTCTCCACTTATGATAATTTTAAAGTTTCTGTTGATCCTGGGCTGCAATAAAGTTTCCCTCAAGTGGCAAGATGAGGACTAGATCTCCAAATATCTCTCTCCCAACGCTACAAATCATGTTGGCCCAAATATTCCCATATATGATGAGTTGGAAGTCATCATCATATTGCATCTCCTCCATCATATGGTTCACCCCATAAAGAGACAAGTGTGTTGTAAAGGTGACCATACCATATCCCATGTTCCCCTTAGAACATGTAGTGCAAATAGTGTGAGTAATTTCTCCCTTAAAGGACACATTCACCCAATGTGTCTCTCTCCCAAGCATGATCCTCATAAAGATAGAAACAATAGAACCATAGGGATAAAAAATGAGAATCATAATTGCTGCCATATGCAACAAGTGAGAAGGGAAATGGTCCCTCAAATGCAACCATCGCAGCTTGACCCTTAACTGCAATAGAGACTGATAAAACGAGGGGCTTCCCAACCACTTGCCTGCTTCTCCAATCTCCTCATAAGTATGGAGGAAGTGAATGATGTAAGGTGTACAATGAACATGTCCTCCATAATTTATCTCTTCCCCAAGTCATCCTAGGGAATGGCCATCAATCATGCTTATGGCCTCATCTAAACCATCTGGTCTAGAAAAAAGAATGCTCCTCCTTGGAGCATCATCCTGCACATGTATGGTTAAGGGATGCATACATACATTATACAAATAATCATGTAAACAATAATGAATACCCGTACCATATCTCCTGCTCATACAAGTAGAGCGGCTCATAAGTGAGTCTCCTCTCATCTCCAAAGGGAAAAGAGGTGGTTGTGCTAACTCCCTCAAAGAGTCATGTCTATCCTCCATCTCCATCTGGTCCATGCATCTGCTCATATGCTGATATATCTCCTCCTCAAATCCCATCCAAAGATACCCCTCCTTGATTGTGTGGTATGCTCTCATAGAACAAGTGGGGCTGAAAAGGAAATCCTCATAAGTTGCTTGTAGCAACTTCTCCTTGAGCTTGGAAGCTCTAGGAAAGAAGATCCTACCATGATAGTGGATGACTCCATCTTTGACTGAATATCTTTCCTCATGCAAATGTTCATCCATTATCATTCAAGTAAAAATATCCTTGGAATACTCCACCAACAGATGGGAGTTCCAATATGGATTTATCCTCCATAGTGACAGTGCTGATGAGCTCTCATGAAGAACACTTGTCATATGGTCACCATCTTCTTTGACATCTCCCATGCCAAAGATGCATGTTGGAAGGCTGTTATCCTTCCTCTACTGCTTCTGCCACATCGCAGAATCTGAAATGAGAGTGGGTACAAATGATGTTGAGAGAAAGGCTCTCTCCTCCTAGAGTCTTCCCAAGACTCTCAGCGCTGTGAATTTATTTCCCAAGGTTTCCACTCCTCTGAAATCACTGAGTGGTGCCTCAACTGGTGAAGCATCCATCCTCCTTTGCTGATCCAGTGGTCTCCCTGGAAAAATGTCTCCATACAATGAGACATCATCATCAAGAGGTGACTGCATATATGAATGAACAAATCTGTCCATGCTTCCACTGCGCAATCCAATCACCTTCTTAGGTGTATCAACCTCCAGAAATGGATAGGGATGTGTACTCCTCATCTCATGATGTTGGGTCTTCTCCCTACATCCTCCTTGTGTCTCCTTGGTTCCACACCTCCTCAACAATGGCACATGTATAACATGATTTGTGCCTTGATCTCCATACCTGAGATCCTGGGGACTTCCTTGCAAAGATGCAAGCATCCCTCTATTTGGAGCAAGAGCTCCCCCTTCCTCTGCATGAGGTGCTAGATCAAATCGAGATCTAACAGCACTGTTGCCCTCAATCTCAACAATATGAGTGGGCAACCTCCCAATGATTGGACCCATTTTTAAAAAAGACATCTCCATGCTCTCTGCTCAACAGTGTGAGAAGGAAGTTTCTCTTTCGGAAAAGTATGGTGCAAGTTTTCAGCCTTCCCCTTGGTTTTCTACAATGGTACTACATTATAATGCAATGGTTTTGTTTGATTTTTCTTGTTTGGCTCCACCATGTGTGTTTCATGAATCCTCCTTTATGTTGATTTATGATTTTTTTGGTCTTTTGAAGTTTTGTGTTTACAATGGAAATGTCTAGAAAACTAATGAAAAGAAATTGGTGGTCAAGAACACAGTTGAGCCTAATGTATGGAATGGCAAATGTAATCAAAAATACTGAAGCAACATCTAAACTATGACTAAATAGAAACAAGAGTTTAATGATGACTTCTTAAACAAATGACACAAACTAGACTTTGAGAAATGATCACTTAAATATGCAAGTTTTCTAACTAGACAATTAGACACTAATCATGATGCAACATTCTATTCTAAACTCATCTATTCCATGACTAATTCCTAGTTCTATTCCGCAATTTTCAATTGAAGGTCAGAGTCTATTCTCCAAGAGTTATTGGTTTCTTTTCAGGGTAGTTCTGTTGAGGAAGAGCTCTGTTTATAGTGAGGAATTTGCAGAGATATTTCAGACCTTGTAATGATGTTATCTTATGTTCTTAAAGTTATGGATCACTGATGGTTTTCAGAACAAAAAGATATTTGTAAATAATGAAGGCTGTCTTAGGAATCCTATCAACTAAAGTGATCTACTGTGCAAAGGGGTGACAGTGTGACTATGAGATATGAGTGCAATGAATTGATTTAAACATGAGCTTAAGATGCTTCTAAACTAGAACAATGTTAAACCATAAGCCATCATAAAACTTTGAAATGAAGTAGCTGGACATGAATTAAATGCAAAATGAAACTCCGGAGCATTCTAATTAACATGCACTATTCTATGAAGTTACACAATCGATTTGTTCATCATGAGGGATATTTTGGAAGAATTCCTTCTTGTGGAAGAGTAGAACAATTTTGATTGTGGACTTGTATGCAATTGAAAGCAAATGAACTGAAAGCAAATGAAACTAAGTTGTCACATCACAGTCATATCTTGAACTTCTTAAGGATGTCTTGGAAGAATTTCTTCTTGTGGAAGAGTGGTTAGGACAAGTGCAACTATGATAGTGAAGACTAAAAACTACAACTAATTCCTATGACACTATAGCTATTCATCATTCATTGTTAAGATTTATTGGAAGAATGTCTTCTTGTGAAAGAACTATGATGAATATAACTACAGTTTCTAGTTAAAAACAAATACAATTCCTATCCTACAGTACCATAGTCATTAAACATTCATCGTTTTGATTTATTGGCAAAGTGTCTTCTTGTGGAAGAACTGGAACGAATTATGGCTACAGTATCTAGTTAAGAACAAATACAAATCCTATCCTACAGTACCATAGTCATTAAACATTCATCATTTTGATTTATTGGCAAAGTGTCTTCTTGTGGAAGAACTGGAACGAATTATGGCTACAGTAGCTGGTTAAAACAAATACAAATCTAACTGATATCCTACAATACCATAGTCATCAATCATTCATCATTTTGGTCTGTTGGAAGAATGTCTTCTTATGGAAGAACTGGTACGAATACGACCACAGTATATAAAACACAGCAACTACTAATTCAATATGCAAAACGTAAAGACAGCTAGGAAAAACTTATCTAGTTTACGCTAAGGAAATCCGTTCAAGGGGCAGGGGCCCTCTACCACTTGACGGCATTCGACTTCACAATTAAATCACGCCTTCAGGATAATTTTGTCTGCTCCATTAACGATGCAATAGTTTGAACATAATGCTCCGTGTCTTAAAAGACGTAACACAGAGTTTACACCAAAATCTAACAGCAAATCTACACAAAATTTCTAACTAAGCTCTCGGCCTACTCAAGAGTTTATAAAGTAAATGCAAGTAACAATATTTACAAAAAATTAGGAATGATGTCTTCCTAATCCAAATCATTTTAGGAGTCTTTGAGGTGGCTGCGTAAAAGAGAAAAGACACCTGGACTGTAACAGTCCTAGTAGGAGTCTTCTTTCACAAATGTGTTCCCACGTGCATAACCGTATCCAGAATTCATTTCCTCTGTCATGACGAGCAACACACCATGTAGGCACGACGTGGATCATGCCCATATGCGTTTTTCCTCAAGAGGCCACTTGGAACATGCTCAAACATAAAGGTAGTTGCAGAATCGCCGGTTAGCTACAGAATGCCTGCATTCTGCAGCTAATTCCGGTCAAAATGCTTAACAATGGCAACAATCACAAAATTCAACAAGTCAGTCATATAAACCATTCTAGAAGTAATTTTAGCTATTTTTATTGATCAATTGGGTTTAAAATGAAAATGGACAAGGGAAAAATGAGGTAAAATGAGGTGAAGGAAAGCACAAATTTGAGGCTCAACATACCCCCACTGCTGTCTCTTTGCATGTCCTCATGCAAATTATCCTATGAATTCTGAGGCTTCTGCAAGGACATATAATCCCCTTCTTTTCCTTTGTCTGCATGCTAAAGGCCTTCTGGGTTTCCTGATCACAAGTTTGAACCCGAGGTTTGTGAGTGCTCTGATCAACTTTCTGTTCCTTGTCTTCATCTTCTCATTGGTTCTCTCCACTTTGTCTATATGCAGGGATAAGGTTGAGTTCATGTCAGTCTTGAGCTTGATTTGATCTTTGAGAATTTCATTCTCATTTTTTATGTGTCTATTTAACACTTCCAACTCATACCTATCCCTCCTCAATATATCAATTTCAGTTAGTGGAGGACTGGGGGTTCTCTCTTCTCTTTCTGAAGCTGTTCTCTCTAGAGTTTCCACATAATCATAGATTTCCTGTTGAGCAGGATCAATCTCAGGGGTGCCTTCATAGAAATATTCATCATCATACTCTTCCATAGATGTTTCTTCATCTTCAATATTGATTACCCCTGTTTGTTTGATTGATGTTTTCTTCAGTTTTCCTTTTAATCTGTGGCTTCTCCTAAGTTGAGAGGAACCCTCCCCTTTTTCTATAATAGATTCCTTGATTACCTTTTCTGCCTTGAGTTGACTCTTGATTCTAGTCAACTTCTCCAAAATGACTTCTTCACTGCTTTCTTGAACCGGTTTGTCAATTTTACCTGTTGGAGTCCTCCATCTCCTACTTCTTTTTGTGGCCTGTGGTTCAGGTGATAGTTCTTTTGCTTCCTCAAAATGATTTCTTATTAAGAAATCATCCCATGTATCATTTGATTTAGATAGATGATGCTCAATTAAAATTTTTACTAACCCATGATGATACAGGGTTGTTTCCAAAAACTGAACTCTTCTCTAAACACAGGAAGCCATTTTCTTCAGACTTTGATACAAGAAATATGGTAAATTCAAATCTTCTCCTAGAAAATGCAACATTAGTCTCATATGGTAGACATAAAATGTCCCATATCTACCCTCACATGTAACAATTTTTTGTAAAAGAAGTAGTATATTCCTCCATTTGCTCTTCAATGTTGTACTGGGAATTCCCTTCTTGAACACACTAACATCCATGTTTGGTGATTTTAAGATTTGTTTCCATGAGTCATTATGGAATTCCCTATTTTTAAACCATCTTTCCCCAGCTCTGGATAATCCTGTAGCCTCTGCTATAAAAATTTCATTAACAGTAAACTTAACATCTCCTATTTCAACCTCAGTGCCTTGGAATGATCTAGCAAATGTTTTGGTGACTTCCTTATGGCAACCATTAAACTTTTCCAAGAATTGGAGCCATCCTATTTGTTGTAGCATCTCCTTGCATTGTGGATAACCTTCTAAATATTTTGATCCCATAGGCTCAATCCTTACGATGAAACCCATGATTTTTCACTATCAATTAACACTCTTCTCTATCCACAAAACAATGGCTTTTACTTTCGGATTAAAATGGCTTCAAGCTCTAAATAAAAATGGCTTCAATTTTGGAAGAACATACCTTTGAAATAGCTACAGTCTTAAAAATCTCTGGTTTGTATGCCTCTGTTTGAAAAATGCCTTCGAATCCTTGGACTGATGTACTTTTGTTGAACTTTGGAATGATATGGAAGCAATTTCAATTTTCGAGCTAATGTGTCTCTGATAGACAGTGGTAGATGATTTCAAATTTCTTTTTGTACAATACCTCCGTCTTTGGTAACAGAAGACTTCAAACTCAATCACTGAAAACGCTTCTGTTTCTAGTAACACCAGACTTCAAACTCAACCTCTGTCTCTGATAGCAAATGGTATGCTTCAAATTCAACACTACAGCCTCTCTGTCTCGGGTAACAACAATTTCAAAACCAGTCACTACCACACCTCTGTCTTTGGTAATAACAGACTTCAAACTTCAATTACTACCACACCTCTGTCTTTGGTAGCAAAGTCTTCAATTTTAGCACCTCTGTCTTCTAGTAGCAACAGGCTTTAAACTCTACACGGCCACAATTCTGTGTTGACAGTGAAAATGCTCCAAACTTTGTTCTCAGTGATTGAGTTCTCACACCGTTATGCTTCCAATGTACCTCTTCTGTTCTGCCCCTGATGATAATAATGCTTCTGCCTTCGGAATGGAATACTGGCTACGGAATGACGTTATGGCAAATGGTCACGGCATAGAGTGGTGAAGTGAGGTGGAGGATTGCATTAATGATTTGAGGAGACGACGGAGGATTTACGGCGGCAGGAAAAATCTTCATCATTAAAGAACTTGGTTAAGAGTCGTGGGAATTTCAAATGATTTGGCCGTTCCACCGCTCAAATGCTATTGGATAGAAAATTTGAATTGGAAGATTTAATACACAGTCTATAGAGGGTTTTGTTTGGTGTTTGATCAATAAAATAATTAAAACAACTCTTTGAATAATTTCACAACTAAACTATGCTAAATTTTCATGAATTGCCATCGTAATTTAAATTTATTACCTCTGCCCTTGATGTTTTCGTAGCCTTTGTCTTCTTTGCTCATTTTTGGAGGAATCTTTCACTATTTTCTTGATGTCTTTGATTCATGAATTCACTGGATCAGTTTGTTGTAACTCTGATGTTTGCTGGTTGATGCCTTCAGGGTTTGTAGCTGCCAAAAAGACTGTCGGGCTGCAGAAAAGGTAATCAGCTGCAGAATGTCCACTGAGCTACAGAATGTTCCTGTAGAACACTTTAATCATGAAAAATGAAATGTTTTTGGAAGATGGGTGAAATGTTTATGAAAATGGATGAAATGGATGATGGATTATGAAGTGGATAATGGAATAAGAATGGATTCAGTTCATGGAATGAAGGAACATAAGGGTTGTACTGCAATTCATGGCATATTTTTATTCACTTGCAGCAAGATATCAAATTCTATGTTTTGACATGAGAATGGAAGATGGAGTGAAATGAATGGAATGGAATGGAGTGAGATGTGAATGAAATGGAATGGAGTGAAATGTGAATGATGAATGAGATGAAGTATGGATGGATAGTGAATGGAGTGAGATGAAATGAATCATAAGTACTATGGCACTGAACTTATGATTTATAACAGCTGCTTAGAAACAAAAAATGGGAAAAGTTAGAGTGTCAGAGAGACTCTGATTTTCACCCTATCTTTTCTGTATAAACATGCCAATCAGTGATTGGTTTTCATGTTTATACCTTTATTTTTTTCTTTTTTCTTTTTATATTTTTATATATATATATATATATATATATTTTTTTTTTTTTTTTTTTTCAAAAGAGAAATGCTTCAGAAAATTTAATCAAGTTGATGAAGAAGAGAGGCTCTTCTTCATTAACTTCACATCATTGTCTCCTTGGAACTTCTTGACAAACTCTTCTCTTGAGAGTGGCTTGTGGTATAGCTTCAGTCTGTGGCCATTCACAAGAAAAGTGACCTCCTCTTCATCTATAGTTCTGATTTTTACTGCCCCATTATCAAAAATTCGAACAATTTCATATGGCCCAAGCCAATGTGTCCGAAATTTCCCTTGAAAATCCTTGAATTTTGAATCAAACAAGAGAGCCCAATCACCCTCTTTAAATTTCTTCTCTTTGATATACTTGTCATGCCATCTAGCCCTTTGCTGTTGGACTAGACTTGTTTTCTGAACTGCATCTTGTCTGATCTCATCCAATTCATTAATTTGCTCCAATCTATGCTTTTGTGCCTCCGTTAGATCAAGTCCTAGCTGAACTGCCATCTTGAATGTTTGGATTTGGAACTCTATAGGAAACAAAACTTGCTTTCCATAAACAAGCTCATAAGGAGTATGGCATGTTGTGTTTCTCCATGTAGTTCTATAGGCCCACAAGGCTTCAGGAAGCCTATCTACCCAATCTCTTCTATGTAGATGAACAGTCTTTGTTAGGATTCCTTCAATGACTTTGTTAGTGGATTCCACTTGACCATTTGCTTGTGGATGATAAGGAGTAGATGTTCTATGTCTGATTTTGTACTTATCCATCATTTGCTCCACTAGCCTTGATGTAAATTGAGCTCCTTGATCTGTAACAATTTCCCTTGGGACACCAAAACGAGTGAAAATATCCTCAAAAAGAAAAGTAACTACAGATGATTCATTAGCAATAAGTAATGGTTTAGCTTCTACCCACTTAGTAACATAATCAGTGCAAACTAATATGTATTTCTTTTGTCTTGATGGAGGACTAATAGGTCCTACAAAATCCAAGGCCCATTTTTCAAAAGGTTCAATGTGTACCCGAGGTTGTAATGGCATCTCACCTGAAGGAGAAGGTTTCCCTACCCTTTGGCAACTGTCACACCTTTTGACATACTCCCTTGCATCTTTAAACAAAGATGGCCAATAATATCCTAATTTAAGGATCTTATAGGCTGTCCTCTTATCCGCAAAGTGTCCGCCACAAGGTTCATCATGACATGCCTTGAGAATTTCAGGCATCTCATCTTCACGAACACACCTTCTAATAATCAAATCTGGACCTGTCTTGTACAACTCATTAGCGACCCATGAATATCTTGCACTATCATTAATGATTTTTCTTTTATCCCTTGCATTCATAATTGAAGGAAATTTTCCTAAAACTAAATAATTAGCAATATCAGCAAACCATGGAGTTTGAGTAGAAACTGCAAAAAGATATTCATCAGGAAATTGATCTTCAACCGGAGTGTCATCTTTGATATTTTGAATTCTAGACAGGAAGTCAGCCACAGTGTTTTGTTTTCCAGGCCTATCTAGAATAGTAATGTTGAATTCTTGCAATAATAACAACCATCTTATAACTCTACCATTAGTGATTGATTTATTCATTAAATATCTAATGGCAGAATGATCAGTGTGAATAAAAGTTTCATAGCCTGTTATATAGTGTCTAAATTTGTTAATGGCATGAACAACAGCTACAAACTCTTTTTCAGTTACAGTATAGTTTAACTCTGCAGGAGTCAAATTTTTACTGATATAATAGATGGCATAGGGAATTAAATCTTTCTGTCCCAATACTGCTCCCAGAGCTGTATCGGAAGCATCCGTCGAGATATGAAAAGGTAACTTCCAGTTAGGTCCCCTTAATATAGGTGCTTCAGAAATTTTGGTTTTCAGGGTTTCAAAAGCTAACTGGCAATCCGAAGTCCACTTAAATTCACAATCTTTGGTGAGTAATTTGAAGAGAGGAGATGCTATTTTGGTGAAGTTTTCTATAAATCTCCGATAGTACCCCGTAAATCCTAGAAAACTTCTTACATCTCTTTGACAACTTGGAATGGATAGGTTAGAAATAACTTCAACTTTCGCTTCATCAACTCTAATCCCATCCCCCGAAATGTGGTGCCCTAAAACAATACCTTCAGTGAACATCATAAAACATTTTTCATGACTAAGAGAAAGGTTTGCTTCTTGACATCTTTTTAAGACCTTTTCCAAGTTTTCTAAAGCCTCTTCAAATGTATCCCCATAAACCGTAAAATCATCCATGTACACCTCTACACAGTCATGTATCAGATCAGAAAAAATTCCTAATACTGCCCTTTGGAATGTTGCAGGTGCATTGCACAATCCAAATGGCAATACTCGGTAGGCATAAGTACCCCAAGGACAAGTAAATGTGGTTTTATCTTGGTCTTCAAGTGCTACTTGGATTTGATTGTAACCACTAAATCCATCCAGGAATGAAAAGTACTTTTTACCCGCTAATGTATCTAATACTTGATCTATGAAAGGTAAGGGAAAATGGTCTTTAAGAGTAGCTTTATTCAGTTCTCGGTAGTCAACACACACCCTCCATTTTTCATTTTTCTTAGGTACAATTACTAAAGGGGAAACCCACTGACTATCTGAAATAGGATAAATGAAGTTAACATTTAACAATTTTTGTAGTTCTTCCTTGACAATTTCCCTAAGATTTGGATTCATCCGTCTTTGAGGTTGTCTAATTGGTTTACAATTTTCCTCTATATAGATGTGATGAGTACAAGTCTTGGGACTTATCCCTTTCATGTCAGTGTATTCCCATGCATATGCAGAAGAATGTCTCTGTAATACTTTGACTAGTTCTTCTTGTTGAGATTTTTCCAGATTTTTGTTTATGTTCAAAGTTTTGCCTGGAAAAATTTCACTTGTAGAACTACCAAATTTGTCCATAGAATGAAGAGACATCTGTCTAGATGACAAGAACTCAATATTGGATTTCTCTTGAAATGATTCTTGTTTGTGCTCTGGAGAAGATTCAAAAATTTCTAGAGTATTCAGAATTTGATTATCTTCACTAATTTCTGAAATTGTGAAGAGTGGTTGCAAATATTCTTCATCCTCTATCCATTGAGTGTCATCTAGATCCGTAATTGTCCTAGCTGGAGGATATAAAGTGAATTTCTTTGTTGAACTTCCATCAGAAATATACATATCACCGGACCTACAACTAATAAAAGCATCAGCTGTAGCTAACCAAGGTCTTCCTAGTATAACAAGATGGCCTCCTAGATTATTCTTGGGTGTAAGGATCATGAAATCCACAGGGTACTCCCAAGAGTCTAGGGACACTGGAATGTCTTCTATTACCCCATCTGGTCTGATCACAGATCTATCTACTAGTTGTAATAGTGTGGGTGTAAAGAGAAGATTAGGAAGTTTTAGTTTGTCCATGATTTGTCTACTCATGATATTTATTGCTGCTCCTAAGTCAATGAGTGTGTTTTGAATTTCAATTCCATTGATGTGAATTTTGACAACTGGATTTCCTGGGTCAAAGTACTTTGGAATAGTAATCTTACCCATCATAATATCTGCTATTTCTCCTACCAGTTGAATTTTCTTGGTTTCTTTTATTCTTTTCTTTGTTGTCTTCATACTCAACTCCTTTATTGTTTTGGCTAAAATTGGGATTTCCTTGATGGCTTGCAATAATGGAATTTTAATGCAAACATTTCTCAATTCATCCAAGAAATCATAATTAGGCACCATTATTTGTTTTTCCACACCTTTGTCAATTTGTAATCTTTCCGGAAAGGGAGGTATAGAAGTAGATGTGGATGGTTTCTCTAATACTGGAGTTGGGCTTATTGGATCTTTTTGTTTCAGTTTTTCAATGTTTTGGCCTTGAAAGGATGTTTCTTCCTCAAGACTTTTATTAACCCGTAGGGAGTCTTCCTCAGAATTATCTTGTTCTTGTATGATCACAGAAGGTTTCCTCTTCTCAAGTATCCTTCCAGACCTAAGTTGAACATCATTAAGGTCTAGAGGAGTAATTAAATAAGTTGGAAATTGTTGTCCTTCTATCATGTATGTATTCTGAGGATTATTATTATTGGGGTTTGGTATGGGCTGAGCTGGTAATTGATTGGATTTTTGAGGGAATGGTAATGGAAGTGGTTGATTTTGATGAGGTTGGTTCTGATGATGTTGTTGAGAATTTTGTTGAAAATTTTGTTGAATATTTTGAGGAAAATTTTGTGGATATGGTGGATAGGATGGTGGATACTGATAATATGGAGAGTATCTTCCATAGGGACCTTGTGATCCTTGTGCCCAAGCTTGAGATTGATTTTGAAATTGGGGCCAAGGTTGCCGCCAAGAATTCCAAGGTGGAGGTTGATTATACATTTGATCATGAAATCCCTGTGTCTGAGATCCCTGCCAAGGTCTTCTAGATACAAAGTTAAGAGATTCTGTGGAATCTGTAGGAGTTTCTTCTTGACAAACAGCCTTGAGACCATGAAGAGAAGGACAATTCTTGGTCTCATGTTTCTCGGAACAAATAACACAGGTTTCTACAACTTTTACATCCAAAGGGCACTCTCTCAAGGCATGTTTCTTCCTACATTTGGGACAAAAGATTGCCAAGGCATCAGATTCAGCCTTTTGCTTGTTTTGTATCTTGAGGGTGTCTATTTGTTCACTACGACTCCCTAAGATGTCAGATTTAAAATCATCAAGCATGTGTCCTATTTCTGATCTACTTACTGTCCCAGAAGCAGATTTACTTGCTCTTGCAAGAGCAGGATCTCTTGGACCTTTGACAGTTTTGGATTTCCCTCTGGAAAGGTTGATACATAACTCAGATATTTCATGTAATGTGAGTTGTGATATATCCCCTTTTCCCATCATGTTAAGGATATCCAACCATTCATCCCTAATGGTTTTCAACAAAAGAGATTTTAAAGTGTCTCGATCTAGGTTTTCCATTTGTGCCCTTTTTATGTTGTATTTAAATCTTTCCAACAAATCTTCTAAGTTTTCATCTTCTTTTTGTAACATCTTGAACACTTCTTCCTTATGATTAACCTGCATACAATAATCCAAGTATCTCTCTAGAAATGCTTGTTTCATGTCTTCCCATGTCCTAATGGAACTACTGCTTAAGCTCATAAACCACTTCAATGATGCTCCTTTCAGAGTTGAAGGAAATAATTTCAATTTTTGGGCATCTTGAAGGTAGTCATAAGTCCTACACAGTACTTCAAATTCGAATAAGAAAGTTTCGGGATCCTCAGTTTTAAGTCCATAGAAGTTCGGAAGGACAGAAGGTGAAATGTTTTTCATGGTTGTATTGGTTTCTCCATCAAGTATAGGGAACCCAAAAAAGCTTCCTATTCTACCTCTTCCTCCATCTGCACCTCTACCTCCTCTTCCTCCTTCTCCTCTACCTCTACCTCTACCTCCTCCAAATGTGTTTTCTCCATTAACAACTCCTCCTCCTCCTTCTTCTGCCATGGTTGACTCTCCTGTGGAAGTAAAAAGGTTTGTATCCTCAACAAAAGTTTTTGGATCCTCTTCTATGGCAGGTTCAATGGATGAAGTGGAAGGTTTCTCTAATGGAATAGGTGACCTTAGATCTTCTAGAAGTCCAGGATCAGTAAAGGATGGAAGATGGGTTTGAGTTGAAGGTGTACTAATTCTGGATCTAGATGAAACAAGTGGTGTTCTAGATGTCAAACTTCTGCCTCTGCTGCTTATAAATCTTCCTCTTGAATCTCTCTCCCTACGCATAAAATTGTTTTTGGATGCTAAGAAACAAAGGTTAACTAGTTTTCACTTCCCCGGCAACGGCGCCAAAATGTTGTGCCTCAATCTAGTCTCCTAAACCGAGTTCATTTAATTGTCAACCAGGATTTGTAAACTGCTGAAGTGAAATGTACCATATGTACCTAGGTGCTTGTTTCCTAGTGCGTTGTATGTAGTGTTTTGTGATGTTTTGGTCTTTTATGTTGATTTATGATGTTTCTGGTCTTTTGAAGTTTTGTGTTTACAATGGAAATGTCTAGAAAACTAATGAAAAGAAATTGGTGGTCAAGAACACAGTTGAGCCTAATGTATGGAATGGAAAATGTAATCAAAAATACTGAAGCAACATCTAAACTATGACTGAATAGAAACAAGAGCTTAATGATGACTTCTTAAACAAATGACACAAACTAGACTTTGAGAAATGATCACTAAATATGCAAGTTTTCTAACTAGATAGTTAGACACTAATCATGATGCAACATTCTATTCTAAACTCATCTATTCCATGACTAATCCCTAGTTCTATTCTGCAATTTCAATTGAATGTCACAAAGCCTATACTCAAAGAGTTATTGGTTTATTTTCAAGGTAGTTCTGTTGAGGAAGAGCTCTGTTTATGGTGAGGAATTTGCAGAGATATTTCAGACCTTGTAATGATGTTATCTTCTGTTCCTAAAGTTATGGATCACTGATGGTTTTCAGAACAAAAAGATATTTGTAAATAATGAAGGCTGTCTTAGGAATCCTATCAACGAAAGTGATCTACTGTGCAAAGGGTGACAGTGTGACTATGAGATATGAGTGCAATGAATTGATTTAAACATGAGCTTAAGATGCTTCTAAACTAGAACAATGTTAAACCATAAGTCATCATCAAACTTTGAAATGAAGTAGCTGGACATGAATTAAATGCAAAATGAAACTCCGGAGCATTCTAATTAACATGCACTATCCTATGAAGTTACACAATCGATTTGTTCATCATGAGGGATATTTTGGAAGAGTTCCTTCTTGTGGAAGGGTAGAACAATTTTGACTGTGGACTTGTATGCAATTGAAAGCAAATGAACTGAAAGCAAATGAAACTAAGTTGTCACATCACAGTCATATCTTGAACTTCTTAAGGATGTCTTGGAAGAATTTCCTCTTGTGGAAGAGTGGTTAGGACAAGTGCAACTATGATAGTGAAGACTAAAAACTACAACTAATTCCTATGACACTATAGCTATTCATCATTCATTGTTAAGATTTATTGGAAGAATGTCTTCTTGTGAAAGAACTATGATGAATATAACTACAGTTTCTAGTTAAAAACAAATACAACTCCTATCCTATAGTACCATAGTCATTAAACATTCATCGTTTTGATTTATTGGCAAAGTGTCTTCTTGTGGAAGAACTGGAACGAATTATGGCTACAGTAGCTAGTTAAGAACAAATACAAATCCTATCCTACAGTACCATAGTAATTAAACATTCATCGTTTTGATTTATTGGCAAAGTGTCTTCTTGTGGAAGAACTGGAACGAATTATGGCTACAGTAGCTAGTTAAAACAAATACAAATCTAACTGATATCCTACAATACCATAGTCATCAATCATTCATCATTTTGGTCCGTTGGAAGAATGTCTTCTTATGGAAGAACTGGAATGAGTACGACCACAGTATATAAAACACAACAACTACTAATTCAATATGCAGAACGTAAAGACAGCTAGGAAAAACTTATCTAGTTTACGCTAAGGAAATCCGTTCAAGGTGCAGGGGCCCTCTACCACTTGACGGCATTCGACTTCACAATTAAATCACGCCTTCAAGATAATTTTGTCTGCTCCATTAACGATGCAATAGTTTGAACATAATGCTCTGTGTCTTAAAAGACGTAACACAGAGTTTACACCAAAATCTAACAACAAATCTACACAAAATTTCTAACTAAGCTCTCGGCCTACTCAAGAGTTTATAAAGTAAATGCAAGTAACAATATTTACAAAAATTTAGGAATGATGTCTTCCTAATCCAAATCATTTTAGGAGTCTTTGAGGTGGCTGCGTAAAAGAGAAAAGACACCTGGACTGTAACAGTCCTAGTAGGAGTCTTCTTTCACAAATGTGTTCCCACGTGCATAACCGTACACAGAATTCATTTCCTCTTCCATGACGAGCAACACACCATGTAGGCACGACGTGGATCATGCCCATATGCGTTTTTCCTCAAGAGGCCACCCGGAACATGCTCAAACATAAAGGTAGCTGCAGAATCGCCGGTTAGCTACAGAATGCCTGCATTCTGCAGCTAGTTCCGGTCAAAATGCTTAACAATGGCAACAGTCACAAAATTCAACAAGTCAGTCATATAAACCATTCTAGAAGTAATTTTAACTATTTTTATTGATCAATTGGGTTTAAAATGGAAATGGACAAGGGAAAAATGAGGTAAAATGAGGTGAAGGAAAGCACAAATTTGAGGCTCAACACCTCCTATCAAATATTTTCACTAATGCCTTAGTGAAACTAGCATAGGATGCAATGTTTACATTTCTCAAAGAAAAGGATTCAAAGATCCACCAGGCATAGGCCTTACCTCTCAAATGTAGCGTTGAAACTTTGATGGCTTCATCTCCAAGAATGCAGTGGTGCTGCAAGAAGGTCTCTAACTCCTCCACCCAAGCTTTGGCTGAACATACAGGTGAACCTTCAAAGGTAGATAGATGAAATCTATCTTGCTACTCTTTTCCATTCACCTTCATCTTGCAAAAATTTGAAAAACTGAAATGATCTCATAATTTCTGAGTTTGAAGCTCATACTCTTTCAAGAAATCACTAAGGGTTTCCCTCCTAGCAACCTCTTCTTCTCTTTCCATCTCCTTTCCTCCGCAACTCGGGTACGGGATTGCGCTGTGTGTTAAGGTGTGTAGCTGCTTACTCACACTCCTTATGTGACAATCTAGAGTTTTCTTTTGATTCAAACCCTCTAGGATATTCTCCATACATCTTCCTCCTGATCTTCTTGAATTCTTCATGGATCATATGTACATATTTAAGAAGAATCTTGGTAATATTTTCCCCTTTTTCTCCTCCAAAATATGGAGTCTTTTTCCTGCTTATTTCTTTGTCTCCTTGATGAGAATAGGAAGTGCAGGGTTCCTCCTCTTCTTTCTGCTTTGCCTCCTTGGGGAGGTTCTTCATGGATCTGAAATATGATGATATAAAACTCATCCTCTTCAATCTTCTGATCTCTTGGGCTTAGACTCATAGTCTGAGCCAAGATTATGCTTTGATACCACTGTAATATTCCAAATATGGAACAGCTAGAAAGGCGTGACCGGAAAATGCATTTTCTAGTAATGGATGCTACAAGAATTGAAACCAAGACTTGGATCCCTTAGAAAAATGTTTCTAAGCGCTAAATCCAAGAGGAGGCTCCAAATAAATCCTTCTAAGTGGATTAAATAGATCTCCCACACTTAGATTTCCTTAAAAAGTTCCCAATGAAGGGACTGCAGCAATACATGAACATAAAATGGAATGACAACGTTATTATGGTAAGCCTGAGTACATGAAGATATAAATATCCAACAAGTGTATAATATAGCAGCAAAGAGTACAATACTTTTAGGAATCAATCACTCAAGCTAAGCAATGAGGGCCTCAATAGAACATGTACAAGGAAATGAATCAACACTGCTACATATGAAAAAGCCCTGGCTAAAATAACGTAGTTTATAGGAGATACTGCAACATACAAAATGATAATAGGATGATATGACAATATCAGCTCAAATAAATGAGGGGGAGAAATCTCTCAACCCCTAAAAACACTAATACAACAATAATACACAATCCTTGGAAGGATTGGCTACAATATACATGAAATTGGCAAATCTGCAGAAATGTCGGAGTTGCTGGGTAGCAGCTGCAACTCTTAAAATAATCGGAGATGGATGAGGATGATGTGTAATATGAAATAAACCTCCTACAACAGATCTCTCAAGTGATAGGCTGATCCTATTCCTGAAGATCTCTTCCTCCAAGATGATGGTGCAATCCCTCACTACACATATGCACTGAAATAACGCAGTATGGAGAATGGACTACGTTGTCTATGATGGGAGATGCTTGGCCCTGATGCCAAGATATGCAATTCAGCTCTAAAACCTTCCTTGCTAACCTTTCCGAGGAATAGAGACTCCCTCTTCTGAAATATGAGACAAGGAATGGTGTTGTGGAACCCCTCCATTGCAACACCTAGCAACACTACATTATACTTCAGCAGAAATAACACAGTGACTGAAGAAGTGGCTTTGGCCTTGAGTCAAGATGTGGAGAAAATGAAGAGAAATCCTTCAATAGGCCTCTCAAGAATGAGAGGAAATCCTAAACAGTAATTCCTCATGCTAAACAACACTGCAACTCAGCTGAACAGTCGGAGACTGCAAATAGTCTAATCAGACAAATGATCAAATGCTCAAATATGTCTCACTATGGTTGGCTCTTCCTCCTTTTATGCAAGTGAATGTCTCTTTGCCCTGGACCCCACACATTAGGGTTTCTTCCACAAATAATATTCCTCCCTCTCAAACTGCGTTGTCTTCTCATGCAAGCTACACCTTTTAGGCAGCGTTGTTGACTTGGTCAAACTTGACCTTGTCCTCATGCAATTGCGCCTTTTCACACTGGAAGGTGCAAAATTAAGCTAATCCATTGATCCTTTTCACACTATGAAGGATCTTATTCCTACTCATGGGCCTTTTACCCATTTTATTCCCCTCCTAGATGAAATAAGAAAAAATTAATATTCCAATTTCCTGCTTGCAAATTTTGGAATATTACATCTAAAAAACCATTTATAGAAAAAATTCCAAAATCACTCATTTGGAACTGATTTTAGGACCATTCACAAACCCTAACTTCAATAAGTTGTATATATGAAAGTATCACAAACCAAAATATGACTAGATGTATTGTAATATCTCTCCTAAATCTTCTCAAAAATTCATAGTTTTAATCTTCCCAAAAAATATATTAAGAAAATTATAGGGAAAATTAAACAATGACTCATTTGAAGTAACAAAACCATAAGTTTGTATGCTCTCATACTAAATATTATGAACCATGCACCTTAAAAAGTATAATAATTCAATAAACCACTTCATGGATGGAATATTATTTTATAATTAATATAATATAAGATAAGATATGATGATCCTAAGAGTAGGTCTCATTGATATACATATAGAAGTCGAAGGGTAAAATTATAATGAAATTTTTTGGCCTACGTAGCAATATAATGATAAAAATGAAATAACTCAATATATAGGGCTTAATAAGGTGTTTTAGCGTTAACATGGGTATTATCTAAGTCTTAACACAAAATCATAAAGATAAATTAGAGAGTGAACACACGTTAATTTTTTGTTATAAAAATGTTATAGACTTATTCATTCCTAAGTGCAAACATGAACAAATATTTAATAAATAATTTAGCTTTTTTTTTTGTTAACACCTATTCCCTTATAGATTTGTTTCTCTCAATGATATAATTGTGACTCCGATCCCTCCATTCACTTTTTTAACCTATTACAAAATATTATCGCACGTAGTGTGAAGTCTCAGGTGAAGTCTCGCTAGATGAACTAGAAAATGTGCAACACTTGGGAGTGTTCCCACCATCACCTTAGCAACCACTCCCCTCTTTTTAGTGATAAAAACAATCCAACACAAGGGAGGCTTCCTTGGTAGTCCTTAGGGATAAAATAACCTAAGGGCCTTAAGCTAAGTGACCCCTAAGGACTTATAATGAATAGCCACTGAATCTAAATTTAACAAATCAGTGTTTGAGGTGGATGAAGGGGAAAATTCTAGTTTTGGGGTAAAGGTAGTTATTCCTCAATATAGAGGATATGATTGACCTAAATAGGCTCAAATGGATTTCCAAAACATACCAAATAAATATAATACTAAAGGTTGTCACAATAGATATTTTAAATCAACAAATTACAACAATATTATACTTTACAACAGTGACAAAATTAGCCATTAAAATGTGAATAAGCAATGTAAAATGAAGGCCAATTAAAGAGTAAAAGAGAGACTAAATTGTAGCAAGTTTTAATAGTTGATAAAGCATATAACAAAAAATAGAACCTTGACATCATCTGATGTGTAAACTATCATGGACATTCAACTAGAAAGTTCATCACAATAGATTTGATTAAAATATGTTGAAATCTATACTAAGAGTATTAATTTCCTTAGATTCCATATTTACTAATTTCCACTTTTTTCTTATGCATGTAATATATAAAATGTGGAAATAGAGAACAATAAAATAAAATCACACACCAAACATATTGAACATAAGATATCGTCTAGGAAACCCTTACAAGAGAACACTTAGTTGGAAGATGAGGTTGTTCTACACTATGTTTCTTTAGAATGGAAATTATGCAAATACAAAGGAGAAGGAACTCTATGTGGAGTTACCTAAGACTTGTGGCATAATGGGATGCTATTGACACTAAACCCCTTTGTTGTTCTCTCTCACTCCCACTCTCCATTACTTTTCTCTATTGTGGAACAATATACAATCAAAATGAATGGAACCCTTTTTCCTCCTAGCAACCCAATTATAATAAATCATGATATCCAACTAGGGGTTAAGTTTGAACTCTTCAACGGTCAGCTACAGTTTCAATTTTTACCCCTATATATTCTTCTTCATATTCTTCATATGGCTAGCCTCTTTCCCATAATTAATGGGATCGATGTGGCCTTCTCTCAAATTATGGTGGTCAATCACAATAGGTCAGCTTCTAGGAGGCATTGATTTTCACAGAAGCTATGATTGACATATTTCTTCCATTATTCGAAATATATCTAACTGTATAATAGTGTTAGAGGTACCAACTATTAAGTGAGAAATTTGTATCCCTGCAAAACATAATTTAAGGCCTCAAATTCGCCCCAGAAAGTTATAGACCCAAATTCTCCAAACTAGGTCCCATTGATAAAATTGATCCTATAAGTTGATTCCTCCAATTTTTCCACTCTAAAAGCATCAATATGGATGAAAAATTATATAGTGATCCAATCTGGATTTATCATCCCTAGAAAATGTTTGACAAGGGCATGTAAAATAATAATTTCACCTATCCAATACAATTTTCAACATGATTAACCATAAAATATGGATTAATTAGTTATTAAATGTTGAAAATATTATATTTCATTGTAAATAAATCCTAATTTACCTTTAATAAATTAAAAATAAAAAATAAAAAATTATAATTTAAGAAATACCACAAGAGAGATGGACTAGTGCCTTATTAATCTAGGGCATATGGAGTCTAGGATTCAAATAATTCTAGGGTTTCCTTCGAGTGATAAATAGCTTGACACAAACTAGGAAAAGTAAACTAATTTACCCTAGGGTTTGATATATAAGTTCTCAAATTTTTTGGATGATTGCGGGAAAGAAAAATATATCTCTATTCCTTAAATACTTAGAAGAAGGGTTTAGCTTAACAAGGGACTATGAAGAAAATACCAAAAAAAATAACTTAGTACATGAACATTCATTCCCAGAAACATAATTCCAATAAAAAGCAAATAAACCAACTTAATTTACCATTCATCATCCAGGATCCACCATAAGTATCCATGAAAAGAGATTGCATTACATCACAATTCTACCCAAGAAGAGTTGTTAAACTAGGCATCCATAACACACTAGAGAGAAGAGTATTAATCAAGAGATAAATGATATCAAGTTGTGAAATTGATCCAAGGATGTAAATCACTCCCTTATATATATATATAAAGGGAACCAAGTGATTTAATCCTCAATTAGGTAAAAATCCCCTAAAAAAATTCATAATCCATGATACAAGGTGGATAGTTCATCAAGTTGACCAGCAAATATAGCCTCTAAAATGAAATAACATGAAATTTAGCCTTAATTATCTCACACATTTAAGAAACATTCCCTCTATGTGGTGATATCATCAACAAAAACCATGTCTCTCCATGGAAAGGTGCACAAGGTTACTCAAAGTGTGTGTGCCATCCCATAAGTTATGTCTCTCCATCCAAAAGTGGTGTCTCGTCACCAAAATATCCCTCTCAAACCTAAACATCATCCTAAAAAATTCCTACGTCGTCATAAAATGAAATATTTGAGTTTAAAATGTTTGATCCTCTTGTGTTTCTATTTATCTCGCTACCTTTTTACATGTGCTTCATTCAAAAAATTTCTATAAACTACTTTTGATTTAATATTGGCATTAAAAGAATTTGTTACATCCTTGGAAATGGTATCCATGACTCATGCAAGGAAGGTGATACAATGTGCATATTTTTGGAGGTTCACTGATTGTTTATTCAATTATTCTCCCATTTATTTAAAGGTTGCAAGAAAGAATTGTATGGTTCCATAGGTTTCATTGTCGTGATTTTCATATTAATCCAATGAATATGAAACTAGTGAGAGTATTTGGTAAATTAAGGGGATTTATTATTCCTAGGAGAGAAAATTACCAAACGATTTTGAAGTAAAGAAATACGGTTGTAATGTTTACAAAAAATGAAACATTTTATAAACTTGTAATTATGTGTATGTGCATGTACCAATAGTCATTCATAATTGAATCCAGGTCTACCATCCCAAGGTCTTAATAAATTTGATTCTTCATTCCTATAGTGGAGAATTAGAGGGGATAAATTTCATGAGCGTTTGTTTGGCATAGAAGAGAAATTCTTGATTTTGTGTCATGTTTTGTTAAGAGGAACAAGATTAGGGTTAATTGATGAATATCAAGTGATATGTTTGGAAGACACTCTAGAAAGATGTGGTGGTAGTAGGCTAGTTTTTTTATATTCTTAAGCATCATAGCTTGGGTTGAGTGAGATTAGATACCATCAAGGTTTCGTTGCATTAGAAGTCTTGTAGCTTGACATATGGGTAGAACACACAACAAGTTCTCATGGATGGGTAGTGAATTTCTCACTTCCCACTAGGTTGCCAAATAAATTGATGAAAAAGGTGAATATGATCCACACTTAATGGCTCAAAACGTTGACCATAAAAATTTCAATGTGAGTAATCCATAAATGGTAGAACAAAATAGTGGGTATTGCTTTTACCTAGAATGATTTATGCTTATATTATATATTTATGTTAGTTGATTCCATGGAAAAAGAAATGGGAAGGAGCAAGAAAATAATAATAATAAGAAATAAGAAAATGTAAAGAGAAAACAAACATATGAGACCCTAAAAATAAGATGAACACACATTTTATTTAAAAAATAATAATCTAAACTATATGTTTTGAATTAAAAACACAAAACTTAAAAAAAAAAACATAAAAATAGAAAAAACATTATTGTCATTTGTTAATTTTAATTTTATACTCTCTCTCTATTCCCTCAATCCCCACAAATTACCCCACTCCACCATCCCTCCCACACTACCCCACTCAACCCTCTCTCCCACACTTTGATCCAGATGGATATTGGTGGCCACCCACATATTCCACCTAGACCTCCAGTCAGTTTCATCAGTTTCCTTTTTTATAGCAGAATTTACTATTTTTAGCAGTTTTTCGAGTCGTGAACTTCCAAAGATTTTTTGACCCCCTAAACGGTGTTTTTTTGAAGTCTGCAGCAAGTTTGTAGCCACAAGCTTGGGCCTATGGAAAAAATTTTAATACTTGGAGAGATATTTCCAATGATATATCGTACGTGCCAAACAAAGATAATATGACCAAGTTACGACCTCAGGAATTTGGTTGCCCAATTAACCCCAACGGGGCCCAATAACTCTTGGTGTTTCATCTCATGGGATTAGGGTTTTGATTGTTTATGGTTTTCCTATGTTATTCAATAATTTTTGTGGGTAATGTTACCCTAAGGTCTTGGGTTGATAAACCTTCACAAATTAGGGGCATGTCATTACAGGAAGGACTCACTTAACCAACTTCTATGCTCTAAACAAGAAACTACAGGTTGCAAACCTTACCCGAATATCCTTCGGCTATAGTAGATCCCGCGGGGTGAAAACCCCCTACAATCCTTTGTGCTCCAAAATATGTAAACCAACAAAGAACAAGCACAAAATCCTAATTGTACAGCATATATATGTTCTAGATGTTAGTGAAAGGAGTGCATAATATCATAAAAACAATATTAAATGAACAATTTAAGATCATTACACATGCATAAAAGATTATTGACACGTAAACATTAGGAAAAAGATGGAACTTCTGTTATTAATGACATGTACAGTAAAAAAATGTGGAGAGATCACCTGAAATCTTCCACGGCCTTTGAGCATACCGTCCTCTGGATCCGTCCAGCCCTAGCCTCTCAAGATTTCTTCCAATAATAGTGCACAATGGATGTCACATAGGGTGACTGAACATATCAAGGAAACAAGGGTTTCCTTAAAATATCTGGGAAGTGCAGGAGGCATAGGGAATATATCAGACTTGGATAGCGCTCCAACAGCGTATAATATCTATATTCTCTCTCTCTTCCCTTAGGTCGTTCCCTTGAGGGGCTTTTATACTCCCTCAAATTAGTTTTTTGTAGTTGGGAACAGTTAGGCCACGGGCTGGGGTAGTTAAGTTACAGGAACAACCGTAAACCCCACCTCTAAAATAGGGAAATTAAATACTTCTTAATGTTTAAAAAGGCATACTCGGTTCTCTATGTATGGACTCGCGTGTATACGCAGAAAAGTCTGGGCAGAGTCGTGTATGCGTTTTAAGAAACTATTTTTTGAGAAATATGTCCAAGTCCGAAGGGAAGGGTTTCCCAAGACCAATACATAAGTCATTAAGTATATGATGGTGATAAAAGATGTTATAATAGATTCCCCCTAATATATGAGGTCAGAAGGGGTACATGATGGCTGAAATGTATTATGTGCATAGAAAGAACCTTGCGAGGACTAGAGAGGACTTCACCAAATTTTAGCCTACCAAAAAACTAGTGAGAGAGATCAGAAAGATAGCTCATGTCTGAGGCGAGCATACCCATGCTCAGTGAAAGAAAAGCATGTCCGCACATGCATTATAGAGCAGATCCAATATGTATACAAGTATAGCTTAGATGTAAAGTACACAGTGAATCATCTGATCACTGCCCAGAAGTACAAGTCAAAATCAGGTCCAAGTATCACATATAGAAGACTGATCAATGATGTTGCAATAGATATCTGATCACAAAAGTCACAACTGAATCTCCAAGTACCAAATCATAAGTGGTGGAACAAATGGTACAACACACAACTCGAGAGCCAACATATAAGATGTTGTTGTGATGAAACTGCAACATATAAGGAGGGATGGTGTCATTTTTAGAACACTGAAGGAGCTGTCAAAGTGAACCAAAGCATGTTGATGCAAACCCAAGGTCTTCACCGATCACCATGGCACAATTCTACACAATGGGAATAAATGAGCTGAAGTCGACCATGTGAGAAATATTTTGATTACCGTTCATTGATGCATATCGTTAACAAACGTGAGACAACCCACTGATAATGATAATGAGTGTCAAGGTGCCCCAGTACAATCTAGCAAGTGTGAATAAATGAGTTGAAGTCGAACACTTGAAATAATCTATCAATAAAGAGGCAATGATGTATCCTCACTGTCGATAGCGAAGATTCTGCACTAATGACTACAAATCCTAAGGTACTAACAAAGGGACTCTAAACCTTATTCCCAAAGCAATGAGTCGGAGTCAATGGGAAAATATCTATTGGAAGGAAGGCATTAAGGCATCCCAAATCAGTCGAGCGTGAGTGTAACCCGCAGAACAATATTTGGAAGGAATCAGAAAAAGTAAAGTGAAGTAACCAACTCGAAGTACATTTTCGGCATACATAAGATGAAGCTAGCTCACAGAAAAAACCCTCTAAACCAACCAATAATGAACGTTGACAAAGAGGCAAGATATCCACCGATAGGGTCAAATGGAAATCAAGGTACTGCACAAATCCTAGGTGTGATAATGTAAGTTGATGTCAAACAGAAAGGAAACCACTCAGTCAAAGACCCATGATGATGATCAAATTCTGAGCACAAGGTCACCTATCAATGATGTAGATAGGGCCAGGGTGCGGCTCTAGGTTTACTCTCAGAGAAATATGTCGTAGTCGATAAGAGACAAACTTGCCAGCAAGAAGTCAGTGGAGACCTTCTCAAACCAGCATGAGAAAAAGACCAAATATCTGATGTGATAGAACAAGATACTGACAAGTTCAGGAAGGCCAACTGAAAAATGAGTCAAAAGACACCGCAGAATGGCCGACTCAGGTTAACTTCCCTTGAACAAAAGCACGACTCATGTTGACTATGGCAGCAAATGATAACTTTGTATCAGTTTGTCATGTAGGAGGCATAAACAAACCCTCCATATGATTGGAAGATATAACCAACCGAGGGGGAACTGACTCATGAAACAAGGTTATGGCTTCTCCTAAGTCAAAAACTGAAACCATCCCAAATGGAGAAAAGACTTAGCCTTTTTGTGCTTTGTTCAAGGGCGACACAATTGACATTGTAGCTGCCATCAAGTATGGAAGTAATATCTCGTTCCCGCTCTTTTTCAAATATTTAATTTTTTTGTCTTTTTCATATTCAAAGGCTGAAAAAAGAATAAAATAATTCTATAGTACAATGGATAGAATGAGTGTCGTGAAACAGATGCACTAGTTCCTGGGATAGGAACAATCCTATGCTTAATGCAAGGTGGTGAAAACTGGTAAGTGACACTCAAAGGAATGTTCCATCCATGGGTAAAGGTGTCAAGTTGCAAAAGCTAAGTGGTTGCATGGTTAACTTGTACAGAAAGACATGGTCAAAATATGGCTTAAACATGAGTCCAAATGAAGCTGGCTAAAGGCCAAGATAAACAAGTAGTCAATATGCAATGCAGTAATACAACTCGACAACATAAGGGAGCCTCTAGGGTAAATGGCCAGAAAAATGATAGCGAAGAAGGAGAAGAATTAAGCTTCAACACATAATTCATGGCAGGACTAAAGAGGACTCCCGAGCCTACATAAATTGCAGCATGGGTGACAAATGCTAGCAAGGAACTAACTAGGAAGCCCATGTAAAGGATGGCTCTACCACCAAGTCATGATTAAAAAATAAGCGAGTGAAATGGGTTAAGTACTCATGACATGATGGGATCAACCCTATGGAAAGTGATTAGAATGGAGGCTAGTATGCAAAGATGCAACGGAAAATTAATTCCCTAACCTATATTCCAGTTCAAAATCAAATACCTTCAATGATAGGTCAGCGGTCATAGATCCGAAAGAAAACTAGGAAAATCTCAAATTCAGCAAAATGAACCTGAAAAAATACCTTGCCCAACACTTACAAGCCAAATGGTTATATAGCCTTAGTCAAATTAAAAAATAAGCACAAGTAAGATTTATGAAAAAAATTCAAATTCTGGGCATAAACACACAATTTGACTCACATTTTGATGATTAACACATTGCAGAAGTGGAGAAAGAGCTTTGGGGCAAAAATTCCTCTTCTAAAATACGGAGCAATCGGCCATCAAATCATGCCAAATCAATCAAGTAAGCTTTAAACTCATCTTTTTCATCAATTTCGTTCCTATTTGAAGAAAAATTTTGGAATTTTGACCATAGAAAATATATTTTTATTGAAACCCTCTGCGCATATGTGGGTTTGTGTGGATGAACCTGCGTATGATATGTGAATATGTACAAACGAGGTCGTGCATGCGCAGAGTGAAAATTTAAAACTTGTATCTAATCAGCCATTTAATGATATTGCCCCGGATGTCCATCAGCTGGAGAGAGCGTGAGCATAGTGCTATTGAAAATGAGGTGATGGAGGATCAAACTTCCTTATATATTCTCTGGAATTGCAGATTGCTCAAATTTTTCAAAATGCCCAATATGAAAAGCAATGTTCGTTTGCTTCAAATGTTGGTTGATCATTGGGAAGCGGAAGAAGATTGTTTCATAATTTATCAGATTCCACTACGCATAGAAGTGGAAGATATATACTTCATTACTGGACTCTCTCGAAGGGGAGACCCAATAGACTTTCACGGAAAGCCTTTTGGAGGGCTTACCGTAGAGGATTATGTCCAAGTATATTGTGTTGACAATGCACAGAAGGTAGGAACTCAGATTCCTATCAGATATCTAAAGGATTTATACATGAAGATCCTTCTCTTTACCATTGGCAGAGTAGCAGGATCATCTTCTCTGCATCAGGCTTCACGGGCACAAATGAGCATAGCAGTGGAATGCCTAATTCATCTCTTTGATTGGTGCACAGCCTCTCTGAGCAATATGAAAAATGAATTGACTTCAATCCAGAAAGAAAATACTAAACACTTTTGGTATGATACAATCTTGCTGACATTCTTCTTCAAGAGGGTCCCAGGGCTTTGGCACAAGGTCATCTCAACTATCAGCAGCCCGAGAGATCCAAGAATAGCCTGATGGGTAGATCTAATGAAGAGATTAGGCGGAAGTGAAGTTCCCCGGACCACTTGGGATGATGAGTTCTTCCAATGGTGGGAAGAACAAGTCATCGTAGTGGAAGATTATCCCTATGTTGGGATGGACTTTTGTGTAGATCCAGATCTAGTCCTACTACCCGGTGCAGCATGGGGCACAATCGATGAGATTGCATTTTTTAATTTTGATTATATGATTTTTTTATGATTTTTTTCAAAGTATAAAAATGATTTTTTTTTTATTGGACTAAATGACTTACAAAATTATGATGATCATGATGTAGACATGGGACTAGTCAGCCTGGAGGGGTACCCAAGGCACAAGCACCGCCGATGTGAGGCAGATGTTGAAGACCCTGGTAGGACACTCCATGTAGTACAGAGGAACTTGGAGAGCTTGACTCACCAAGTGCCTATGGCCGCTATCGAGGACCTACTGAAGGCTATCCAGAGATGGGTGGTAGAAGTACCACGAGATTGGGTGCAGTTATTCTACCTCGTAGCGATTGCCATTGTGTTCTATAGGAACACAAATGTTGGGCAGGGACCTCAGGAGTATATTATAGATATGATCGGATGACTGTAAAAATTTTTGATGATAGACATGATCGGGCATAAGCCCTAATTTTGTAGGACATGATGGTCCAGATTTTGTATATTTTTGAACACTCTGACTTATATATATATATATACAACGATTTATATGATGTGATGACTCAAATGTATGATGATGAATGATGTATTTGATATATTTTTTAAAGTATTGAATGATTAATATGTCAATCAATTGCTTGATTAGCTAATAATTCTGCCATCCAATTTTCAGATCGAGGAATATGAATGAATGTGATAAATTGAAATGATCGTTGTAACAAACATACCCTAAAAAACAATCGATGTAAAAATGGGTCTCATCCATGATATGTGTTGATCAATTGCGAAACCACCAGCTGTGAATCCAAGAAAACTACTAACGAATCAACACCCAAAGATATTGCCACCGAGAGTAGGTTGAACAATGCAGTGTATTCTGCTATGTTGTTCGAAGCAGGACCAATGCAGACACCCCTTGAAACTAAAAACTGACTAGATGGATAATGGAGTACCCAAGCCGCAGAAGCCAAGTTCCGATTATTTCTACTAGCACCATCAGTGAAACCAAAGTGACTCATGTCATCCAATATTTCCTGCCAAAGCAGATCAAATTCATCAAAATCACACCAAAAATTGAAACCCAGATATGTACAAAAAAATATATATATATACAACAAAGCAAGATGCTAGGCCTAAGCCTAAGCATAATACTTTTCCAAATATATCCCATTTCTAGGCTCCGCCAACTCGTTTCCGTCAAAGTCAATCAAGGCATATGCACCTTTCTTCAGGACCTTTTTGACGATAAAGGGGCCATACCACGTAGATTTGAACTTGCCTACCCCCAAGGCATCCTTCTCTTGGGCATAAACCAAGACAAGGTCACCTTCAGAGAAAACTCTAGGCTTGACTGCCTTATCGTACTGAACCTTTACCCGTTTATTATGCACCTCATTCATCATAGCTGCATCTCAACGCTGCTCATCGAGATGTTCCAGATGAAGAGGGCGTTCTTCAAGACTGGAAGTGTCAGGAAGAAGCTCAAAAAGTAACTTAAGAGAGGGAATTTTGCATTCAATAGGAAATATAGATTCCATCCCATAAGCTAGTTGAAATAGAGTAAAACCGGTTGTAGTTTTGACTGACATCTGGTATGCCCAAAGTGCAGGATACAACATAATATGCCAATTGGATCTAGCTTTATCAATCTTCCGTTGAAGAATTGTCTTCAAGGATTTGTTCACGGCTTCAACTTGCCCATTAGCCTGAGGATAATAAGGAGATGAATGCTCCTGCCGGAAGCCTAATTTCAGAGCCAATTCAGACATCATGTTTTTCTAAAAGTGACTTCCATGGTCAATGAAAATCTCTTTGGGGATACCAAAGTGAGAAATGACTTGATT